>CM065480.1:33271628-34471628 GCA_032873175.1 Leptopilina drosophilae
CGGCTTATAAGTCTGTTTTTAATAGACCCGATTTAATGAAAAAAGTTATTGGGAAATGAAAAGGACACAATCCTGGATGGAATTGAAATATTTTTTAGGATAAAATTAATGAGAAATGAATGTTTAACGGAGGAGGAAAGTCAGTTTTAGTGTAGGAGCCAATGTGTATTATTTTTTTTGATTTATTATTTTGTTTTAGATCAAATAATGGAATAAAAACTGTTGATATGTCGCCGCGCATTTTGCGCGACAGATGTCGCTGTGTTTGTCATTTGTCACATGGCTTTATATTACATGCTCCTTCATAATAAAAGCAATATTTTTAATTGTTGGTTAAGATACACAAAATACAAAAAAATTATATTTGAAAAAATAAACATATAATTTTCAACCCTTCAAAAGAAATAATGGATGTTTTAGACCAATAAATACCTAGGTTTAATCACCTCACTTCATTAAGGAAAGATATTTTTTATTCGTGGGTCAAGTTACACGGGAAATGGAAAAAAAAAAAAATTTAAATTAAAAAAAAAACCATATATGTGACACGGACAGTTAAAAGGGACCTACCGACCCGGGAAAAAAAAGATTTCGAGAAAAAAACGACTTCGAAGTTTTACCAAGTTAGTTTTTTTTGCACTGTTTTTTTTGTACGCCGAAGTACCTTAAATTGAAGTGAAATTGTGAGAGAAAACTAATGCAGCTAGAAAAGCTGGGTTGGCTTTTATTTTGCGTTGGAATAAGAGCGGGTTATTTACTATAAGAATAAAATAAAAGAAGTGAAAAGCGATTTTTTCGGTTCCGTAAGGTCCCTTTCGATAACTGTTCCGTGTCACAGTATAGTTCCAACCCCCGAAAAGTAATAAGATAGATATTTGAGGTACCAATAAAGAAAATAAACGATATTCCTTCCTACTTTTAAAATCAATTTGTCTATTAGTTGGTAGTAAGATTTAAACAAATTGGAGAAAAAATTTTATATTTAAAAAATAAAATATATAATTTCAACCCTCAACAAGAAATAATGGATTGTTTTAACAAAAACCAATAATAATAAATCTAAGTTTAAACTCCTCCTTTATTTAAAAAAGATATTTTTTTTTTTTCGTTGGTCAAGTTACACGAAATGAAAAAAAAATGTAAATTTACAAAAAATAATATAGTTCCAACCCCCGTAAAGATAATAATGAGATATTTTATGACACAATTAGAATAAATAAACAAATTGCCATTTTACTTTTAAAATCAATTTTTTATATATTAGTTGACAGATTTAAACAAAATGGAGAAAAAAATTTACTAGTTTAAAGAAATAAAATATATAATTTCAGACCCACAAAAGAAATAAAGGATGTTTTAGACCAATAAAAAGTAAAGTTTAATCTCCTCCTATCATTTATAAAATGAAATTTATTCTATTATGTTGGTAGCTTTTAAACAGAAATTGGAGAAAAAGAAATTTAAATTAAGAAAAAAAACATATAATTCCAACCCCCCACGGTGGTCTTCAAGCACTTTTAGGTTTACTTAAAATGAGTCAATAATTGTGCTGACGCAGGTAAGTTTTATCTGGATTCGTCCCAGAAGGTTCCAAATCTGATTTTCCGAAAATCGTAAGTGCTTTCTTTTTTCGAAAAAAAATATATGAGTGTCATTTTTAACAAAAAAAACTGCAATATGCTATGTCTATACATGTTTATTATGTTTATATGTTACCGTCAAAACTCGAAGACCGCAATAGGCCATTTCGCGAAATGCCTAAGAATTTAGGAAATACCCGAATTTCCTAGGCGCTTTACAGCGCAGTCTCTCGAATTGCCTAGGGCATTTCGAGAATAGACTAGTGCATTTTCGCGAAAATAATTGCCGAGGCCGTTCACGTTTTAGGTAAATTGTCAATTAAGTCCTAAAAAGGGCTCTTTCGTCATTTTAGGCAAATTTCACGAGCAACTTACGTTAGTCAATTCAAGAAATCGTATTTAAGACATGGAGAGTGTCTAAGGGTAGAGTTTAATATTATTTTTATTGTTTCGTTAAAAAATATAATAAAAGTAAAAAAATTTATTATTTGTTTGCAACACGTTCCGAACGTAATCTAGGACATTTGTTGAGTTGAATAGAGAGATCTATATGTTTTTCTGCAAATGGCATCGTTTTGTACCGTTATGTTTTCGACGACGCTGAATCCAAATATGATGGTGAAAAAATTTAAAAATCCAAAAATGGACCCACCGCAGTCAAATTCTAAGGTTAACTTTTAATTAAAAGAATAGCGGAAAAGAAAAAAAAAAAAAACAATTGACAAGTAGAAAAATTAGCAAAAGAAGTACATGCTTTCATGGAAAAATAGTTTAAAAAACTATTAAAACAATCAGAGTAAAATCTTGATCTAAATAAAAAAACACCAGAATTGCACTATTTCCGCGTAGTGTTCAATGTAAGATTTGATTTGTACCAATGTTAAAATTTTTTTGTGGTTACTGATAATAGTGCAATTGGTGGTTTTCTTTCTTTTAGTTCAATACTTTACTCTGATTGTTTTCATATGGTTTTAATTCCTTCTAAGTATGTACATCTTTGTAAATATAATGCATTATAGTTGATTGGCGATTTTTTCCTGCTATTTTTTTTAATTTTAGTTTTTCCGATATTTTTTAAAGTTAACCCTTAGAATTTTGACTGCGTTGGGTCTGCCATTTTTAATTATTAAAATTTTACCATCATATTTGGATTCAGCGACCTCGAAAATATTTTATAAATTTAATTGATTTATTTAATAATTCGTGAATTAGAAATTATTTTTCAACTGCGTCTTAGAATTTTCACTCAGTCATATATTATTAATATGTTTTACAACTCAAGTCAGTAACAGATACTAATAATTGTAAGCACTGTAATTGAGTTATTGAAGGAAATTTTGATTATTTGTTTTTGTCTATGAATGTGACTCAGATAATGTTTCTCAATTTGCCTAATAAAAACAAAGCCTCTTTTTAGGCAAACTTGACAATTATACCTAGAACGGCTTTGGCAATTGTGGGGGTTTTGTGTGCATTAAAACATGTATAGACATTAATTATAGCAGTTTCTTGTTAAAGAAATGAGTATATATATGTTTTTATCAAAAAAAGAAGCAGCTACGATTTTCGGAAATGCAGATTTGGAGTCTTGGACGATTCCAGATAAAACTGCGTATGCAGTAGCACAATTTTGACTTCATTTATAGGTAGATCCTTAAAAAGTGCTTGACTGAAGACCACCGTGCCCCAAAAGAAATTAATGGATGTTTTAGACTAATAAAAAATTAAAGTTTGAAACTCCTCCTTCATAATGAAATAAATTTTTTCCTATTTGTTTGGTCAAGTTAAACAAAATGGGAGAAAAAATTATATATTTAAAAAAATAAAATATTATAATTTCAAACCCTCAAAAGAAATAATGGATGTTTTAAACCAAACAAAAACTAAGTTTTAAACTCCTCCTTTATTAAGAAAGATATTTTTGATTTCGTTGACAAGTTTACACGAAATGGAAAAAAAAAATTTAAATTAAAAGATAACATATATAAGTTCATTCCAACCCCACGAAAAGAAATATTAGATATTTTTAGACCAATAAAAAAATAAACAAAAATTCCTCACTATCTTTTTAAAATCAATTTTTCTATTAGTTGGTAGATGTTAAACACAAATGGAGAAAACTATATTTATATTTAAAAAATAAAGATATATAATTTCAAATCCTCAAAAGAAATAATGGATGTTTTAGACCAATAAAAAAACTAAGTTTAAAACTCCTCCTTTACATTAAGAAAGAATATTTTTTTATTAGTTGCGTCGAAGTGTTATCACGAAATGGAAAAAAAAAATTTAAATATAAAAAAAAAACAATATTTGATTTTTATTTATTGTTTTTTTTTTTTGTTGTTTTTTTTTTTTGGTTGTTTGTTTTTTTTTTTTTGTATTTTTTTTTTTTTATTTTTTTTCGCAGTTGTAAAATGTAAGGGTATCAATTCCAACCCCCGAAAAAGAAATAATGATATATTTTTGACCAATAAAAAAAATAAACAAATTCCTCCTACTGTTTATAAATTAATTTTTCCTATTTATTGGTGTGAGTCGGATTAACCCAAAATTAAGAAAAATGTTTAAAACTTTGAAAAAATAAAACATACAAATTCCATCCCCCCTATGAAGAAAATAATGTATGCTTTTAGACCAACAGAAATAAAGTAGCAAGAAAACTCCTCTTATCAATAAGAAAGCTATTTTTTTTATATTGTTGGTAGAGTCTTTTAAACAAATTGGTGAAGGAAAAAAATTTTCTATTTTTAAAAGAAACATAAATTTTTCAACCTCACAAAGAAAAAATTTAGTGACGTATGTTAAGTTCATCCATTTTGTTCTTTTATATGTTTTGATTTTTTAAATATAAATTTTTTTCTCCATTTTGTTTAAATCTGCCAACCTAATAGAAAAATTGAATTTTAAAAGTAGGAGGAAATTTGTCTTATTTTTCTATTGGTCAAAAAATACTCCATTATATCCTTTTTTCGGGGGTTTGGAACTTTATATTTTTTTTAAGATTTAATTTTTTTTTCATTTCGTTGTGTAACTTCTTGACCAAACGAATAAAAAATATCTTTCCTTTAATAAAGGAGGAGTTGTTAAACTTTATGGTTTTTTTTTGGTTTAATAACATCCATTATTTCATTTTGAGGGGTGGAATTTATATATTTTATTTTTTAAATAATAAATTTTTTCTCCATTTTGTTTAACTTGACCAACCAAATAGAAAATTTTATTTCTTATATGAAGGAGGAGTTTCAACTTTATTTTTATTAGTCTAAAACATCACATTTACTTTTCTTTTGGGGGGGGTTTGGGGGAATTATATATGTTTTTTTTTAATTTAATTTTTTTTCTCAATTTTGTTTAAATCTACCAACACCAATAGAAAAATTTGATTTTAAATGTAGGAGGAGTTTTTAAACTTAGTTTTTATTGGTTTAAAAACATCCATTTTTTCTTGTTGAGGGTTTGATATTATATATTTTTATTTTTTAAATATAAATTTTTTTCTCCATTTTGATTTATATCTGCCAACTAATAGAAAAATTGATTTTAAAAGTGGGAGGAATTTGGTTTATCTTTTCTATTGGTCTAAAATTATCACATTATTTCTTTTGGGGGTTGGAATTTAAATGTTTTATTTTACTTTAAACTTTTTTTCCCATTTTGTGTTAAAATCTAGTTAACAAATAAAAAAAATGATTTTATATGTAGGGGGGAGTATGTTTATTTTTTTATTCGGTCTAAAATATCCTTTATTTTCTTTTGGAGGGTTTAAAAATTATATATTTTATTTTTTAAATATAATTTTTTTTTTGTATTTTGTGTTATTCTTAAACCAACAATTTAAAAAAATTGCTTTTATTATGAAGGAGCATGTAATATAAAGCCAGATGGACAAAATGTCACCATCGCCATCTGTCGCAGCAAAATCCCCCGCGGCGACATATCTAACAGTTTATTCCAATATTGGATCTTACACACACATTCATCTTCCTACACTCCTAAAACTGAACCATTTCCTCCGTTAAATCATTTAATTTCTCATTAATTATATCCTAAAACATATTATATCATATTCCATCATGATTGTTTCCTTTTTCAATTTCCAATAACTTTTTTCATTAAATTTCTGTCCCCTATTAACAGACTTATAAAAAGCCGTTTTACCAAAATAGTTTCCCAAATGTATCCCAATATGTATACCCACGTGGGGAGACATTTGGTAAATCATCATTTTGCCAGGGTATCATGTAACGTCACCTAATCAATTGTTCACTTTTTAATATCAAAAGATTTAGAACTTGATTCAAAAAACTTTAAGACTTATTACCAAAACGTGACGTTGACTATGCTTTTTCACAATCTTATATTATGAATTTCTTCTAAGACTCTTATAACCTCGATTATCCCTAAATTCTTACGTTTTTATTAGAAATATCAAAATACGATAAAATAATTTTTCTAACTAAAAGTCTCTCTCGTGTTATAATTAGTTAAAATATATTTTTAAGTTTCGTTTTAAGTTGGTGGCTAAATCACTAAAATATATTGCATGTTTGAATGTGGGCTGATCCACCCACGGTTCACAAACTCATGGACAATACCTAGACTTTCCCTAGATTCTCATTAGGCAAAAATTTCTAAAGTCCAAATTTAAAAAATTTTTTGCAAACAAAAAATATTCAAATGTTGTAAAATGATTTGGAAACAATTAAAAACGTGTGTGTGTATTTTAATCAAAACCATTTTTTGACATTTTTTTAAAAAGTGGATCCACCCACTTAATTTAGCTCAAAAATTTCCAAGGTCCTCCAAAAGAACGAATATTTTTTTTACTATGAACCAAACAAATTTTTAAATGTTATAAATGATTGGAGAACAATGAAAAACCTGTTTTTAACGATAAATGTATAGATATTTTTTTCTTGATATAATATAAAAATATTAATTTTTGAATGTTCTATATTTGACATATTACTGTATTATTATTGTTTTGTTTAAACTATTTTCTTATTTTCATTATGGTGTATTAGTGTACAATAAATTATTATATTTGGGAATCATCAAATAGCAAGTCAACCCAAGTCACTGACAAATAAAAATTTTTAATCTCAACTAGTTTCTATTAGCATAGTGGTTAGGCGTTAAGTCCTCGTAGTCCGTAGGTTCATATGGTTCGATTACCCGCGTGTGCTGTATAGATTTTACTTGCTTCTTAGGGTATCGCGTTTAATATTCCGGATTTTTGCTGCATTCATATTCGTTATAAGTTATGCACATTTTAAAGACTTATTATATAATGTAAAAATAATTTAATTAACAAATTTCTTATTTTTTTTATAATTTTTAATGTATATATTAGAGGTAAGTTTATATTAGATCTCTGCATTTAAGTACTAACATTATTTACGAATTCGCGCTTCTTGGTCATCATTTAATTGAAAAAAATAATAATTAATTAAAACTAAATACTTTTCTATTATGTTTTCTATTATGTTTTTAATATCAAAAAAAAAAATTACAATTGAGACAGGACCACATTACTTATCCAGGCTCTAATTCAGTAGGTATTTTTGGGGTCTCTGATAAACTTTTTGACGTTGAAAAATAATGGAATCTAGATAAAATATTTGTTTATTAACTAATTAATCAAAAAATTTTTAATTGGCAAAACTTCTAAAATATTAAAAATGAGTAAATGATATTATTAATAAAAATATTTAATTCAACAGAATTAAAAATATTTTTCAATTATTATAAACTGAAGCATTCTGTGTGATTACGATACTTGCATTAGCTACTGGGAAGAAACTTTGGGTACACTGTTAAATAAATTGTAAATTTACAACACTTTTATACAAAAAGTGTTTGAAAATTTACAAATATTGTATATGAAATAATTTCATAAACACATGTTTGAAATTTTCAAAAAATGTATAAAATAACTTCAAACACATATGTTTGAAAAGTTTGTAAATTTACAATATTTTTACACAAAAGTGATTGAAAATTTCAAAAAATTTTGTATGGAATAACTTCAAACACATATGTTTGAAAGTTTTGTAAATTTATAATATTTCATACAAAAAGTGTTTGATAGTTTCAAAAAAACTTTGTATAAAATAACTTTAAGCATATATTATTTGAAAGTTTTATAAAGGCAAAAGTTAAACAGGGTGTCTATTATTATTTTTGTTCAACAAACTATCCGGTTTTTCCCAGCTTTGTCAAAATTTTTCCAGGTGGAAATGGCTACAAAAATTAACTTATTTTATGAAAATACTCTTCGACGGTTTTTATTCTTAGCAATACCCTCAACAGGGGTTCCTCCAACCGGAAAAACGGTAAATATGCAGGAATTTAATTTATTCGGGAAAACTGTGTATTCAGCTTGCAATATAGGTCTTATTTTAGATTTCAGCAATTATGATACAATTAGTTCGAATTCGACTTTACTATAAATCCAAAAATTAGTGTAAATTTTGGATTAACTTATAATACTATAATTAAATTTCTAAAAATAATTGACAAATATTGTTTTCTGCATTTTAATTAATTAAAAAAAAATTATTTGATGATAAAAGTCAATCACTGATTTAAAATAGTAATATTTTTTTAATGAAATAGTTAAAGGTAGCTAATTATTATTTTTTTTCGGTCATATTAAATCCCCCACCATTTCCCATCCTTCGAGACTGGTAGACACACTACTGAATGCATTTAAAGAAACTAAAACCCGTCGAAGACGGGTACGACAGCTAGTTATAGATATAAACAAATCAAACTTATGCAATGTTTTTTCATTTTATTCTATAATAAGCCAAAAGTTTTTCTTTAAAAGATTTTATTTAACAAATCCCGAAATGTTAGATTTCCTTATTTTTGTAAAACAAATTGGATTTCAAAATGAAATCAATTTATGTAATTTAACCAAAGTACTCGACACTTTTACTTTAATTTACTTTATTTTGTGAGATTACAGTTATTCAAAAAAATTGCAATAAAATTATTCTAAATAAAAATATTATTTTATTTAAAACGTTATGAACATTTACAGGTTATTTCAATCATTTTCGAGTTATTTAAATGTTACGTTTCTTTCAAATAGGTAAAATTGTTGAGGCTCCGACCAAAGTTCTTTTTTAAATAGGGAAAAGTGAGGCCTTTTCTGTCGTAAAGGTCCGTAAATTTGCTTCTAGTTCGTAAAATGTCCGTTTTTATAAAAAGTTCCGTAAAGTACGTAATTTGATTGAGAAAAAACGAAAAAATTTGTAAATTGTACGATATAAATTAGGGATAATTTTAGAGAAATTGCAAATGATTGCAGAAATTTTATTATTTTCAAAAGTAATAAAATTCTCGTCAAAATTTCAACTATTTTTAGGAATAATAAAATTCCCTTAAGTTCAATTATTATACAAAATTTTAGTAAAATTCTTGGCAAACATTTAATTATTTGCATAAAGTATTAATCATTTTACAGGAACTCAATTAATGTTATAAATTTTCTTTAAATATTTTCGCAATAATTCATCAATTGTTTTTTATAAATAGGGGAGAGGGCCCCAAGGTGGTCAGGGCCCTAAGGTGGTCACCCTAAGAAAAATTTTTGTATATTAGTTAGTATCTTCAAATGTTTTCTGTTATTGTTATTATTTGAGAAGACAAAGGTTTTAGTAAAGTATTGAGGTAAATAGTCGTATGAGTCTCTTTGTAACGTGAACGTTGTAAAATTTCTGTTTTTAAATGGATCGAGAAATTTTTTTTTGAGGGTGTTAAAATCATCGAAATTAAGCATTTTAAATTAGTAAAAATCGTTATAATTATCTTTATATATCGTACAATAATATTCCAAATAAATATAATTAATATTGTGCTTTAAAAATTTTTTTTATTAACGTTTAAAAAATTGTGTCTTGGCCCTAAGGTGGACACTTTTTTGTCCACAAGGTGGTCACTTTTGATTTTTTTATGAAAATGAGTTTATACGCTATATTTATCAACATTTATCACCGTGAATGTGAATTTTATCAATTTTTAAGTTTTGTAATGAATAATAATGAAATAGAATTAATTTCAAAATTTTACCTGTCTAATACATACACAAAAAGTATTATTTTTGACGAAAGGACAATTATTTTGGTAAATAATAAATCGCTTTTTAGGAATTCAATGATTTTTATAAATAATAAAACTCATTGCTGAATTTCAATTAATTTTAATAGAGGAGAGTCACTAATAATAATAGGTCGGGTAATAATAATTAATAGGTAATTTAATAATATTTAATAATATTTAATATTTTTTTAATAGGTCGGGTCACTTTTTGACTTGTGCCCATAACTTCCGTTCTAGGCCGAATTTCAACGTTTTCTGACATATAGTTGGAAAGATCTTCTAAAGTGGAATGTTTCTTCTGTACATCAGAAAATATTTGGGCAAAAATTGGAAAAGTTATAAACATTTTAAAAAAATGTCGTTACGGTCGGATCAGGTCTTTACGGTCGGTTCACCGTAGAAAATCAATGTGAAATGAAGGAATATTACTAAAAATATCCCGTCAATTACAGAAGAATGCTGAAATGCACTTGAAAATGGAAAAAGGAAATAAAAAAATTATATAAAAATTAATCTAAAAACATTCTCAGTAAACGAAACGTTTACAATACGTTTATCGAAGGAGATGTGAAATAAGACTTTTTAAAATGTTTTTACGAACGCTTTTCGAACATGAATATTTTTTTTCACTGTAAAATGACGTTCTTCACACACATCTCTACCTTAATCAAATGAATTTCCGATGTCAGAACGCACCATAATTGTAAAATAATGCGTCCCAACATGCACGATATAAAGTGACCCGACCGTAAGTTTTCGCGTCATTTTTATTTTTTTAGCACACAGACATAAACGCACAATATAAAAACCAAATAACATACCCAAAGTATTTAAAGGATTCTCTAATGAATTAATTTCATCAATTTTAATTTATTGTTTGCATCTTCCATTTTGTTTAATTAATCTTTTTCGACACTAAGTAAAAGTTTTGCTTAAAAAATTCACCACACATTTACGTTTTACGTTTGTACTGCTCGCGTACTTCATTGGAACTTAATGAAAGAGACATGAAAAGTTTTCTACTATTACTAAGAAGTATTTACATGCAATGGTAAATGGCACCAGTTTGTTACAACTGAGAAACCTGAGGTGACCCAACCGTAAAGGTGCACCGACCGTAGTGACTCTCCCCTATATAATTTAAATCAAATTCCCCGCAAAATGTAATTATTCTTAAAAATATTATTAGAATATTCGTCGAAAGAATTTAACTCTTTAAAATTTGCGATTTGTTGATAAAATTATTTATGATAGGAAAGACTGGGGCTAAACAGGACGGATTTGATCTTTGACCAGAAAACTCACAGACAAACATATTTTTTGCTAAAGAGTAAAATTCCATTTTGAAGCTTGACCCTTCACCTACAAGTCGCACTTATGGTCGTTTTTAAAAAACTACAGTAGCTTTGGAAATATATTGCTTCGAAGGAGACTATATACCTCAAAAACGAAAATTCCAAAATGTAGAGAAATAATGAAAAAACTCCTACGAAGCTGGGATACGATCTCACTTGTCAATGAAATGAATTTAACTTAGAAAAATTTCAATGAATTTCACATTCATGAATTTCTAAGTCCAAGTTGAACTTAGAAAATAATATTTTCTATTCATAAAAATTTTTCTATTTCCAAAATGTTTGCGTGCGAATAAAAAAGACGTCTTTTAGACATCTAATAGCCAAGACCATAGAACGTGTATAGGACGTCTTTTTGTACAAGTCCAAAATGGTTGTCATAACAACTGCGGGGGGGAGGCGGGAAGGGGGGGGTTGTTGGGTAATGGTTTTAATGGGGTAATTTACATAGTTTTACAATTTTTTGTATATTGCTAAATAAAAATAAATTATTAATTTCTTAATTTGTTAAAGTTATACTTTTTGATAATATTACACTCAGATTCCCCCCCCCCCCCCCCCCCCCCCCATTAATGCTGTCCTTATTACCGATTTAAAGAAATTTTGAAAAAGTCGGGTCATTTCTATCAAATATTCTTAGTTCGTGACAAACGAATGTTCTCATATGTCATGAACTAAAAAACATTTTGATAGAAATCATACGACTTTGCAAAATACCGTCAAATCGGAAGGACAGCAGTAATGCATCTGAGTGTATTTTAAATCACTCCTATTCCTTATTTTCATTGAAAACATATGCGACATGAAAATACTCGAAAGTACTAAAAGAACCAATTACTTCATTAAAATTTTTAAAACAATTAATTCAAAAAAAAATTTCTAAATAAATTATTATTTATTTTTTTTATTTATTCATTATCATTATCATCATTTTTGTCATTTTAGGCCACGAAACCCTATGATGTAGGCGCGTTGCGCCTGCTTCTCTGCCTGATTTTTTATTTACAATATTGTATTTACATAATCTACAATAATAACAAATATTAAGAATCATGTAAACAATGGTTGTAGTAATGAAAATAATAATTCGGGATTGAATGTTAATTAAAAAAATATTTTTTTAAATAAAAAAATAAAAATGTTTGTCATTATCAGAGAAACAATATTAAAGGGTCCAATTCTCATTGGAAGACAATTATTTTTCATTGTAAATAAACATTTTAATGAAAGAACCATTTTATTTAAAAATAATTTTGATAAAACTTTAATTGAATGGAAATATCCTATGGCTAGTTTGCCCCACCGAAAACGGCCCGGTTTGCCCCACAGGCTCATTTTGAGAATAAATGTTTGTCAAAAAGAAACGCTTTGCAAATTCATCAAATTTTTTGGTGGTAAATATTCCTGAGGTGTGTACCTTCAAAACCCAAGACCTAATATTTGGAAATATTACACGGTTTCCTCAGAATTTCCTTTAGATAAAATTCGTAAAAGTGTAGAAAAAAACTAAAAAAAAAACTTTTGCTCCCAACGTTGCACAAACAAAAGTAAAAAATGGCAAATTGGAAAAATAAGGTATACTACACATGGTTGTTTCAAATTTCTATATAGCACTTTTGACAATTCCGCCATTTCGGAAATATTGAGGGGGGTTCGGTTTACCCACCGGTCCGATTTGCCCACTCTCCCCTAACCATTAATAATTATAATCAATGTTTATATTCTTTTCTTTACACACGAAAAAATTAAAACTAAGATTTAATATGATACTTTTCGAACAAAAATAATAATATACAATTTGTATATTCGTATATTAATAAAAATGGTCATCAAGCTCGCGTCTATAAGATGCCCCCCCCCCAAGAACCATGTTTGGATTCTCCCCTGCTACTAGGTAGTTATTCGCAAATTTGATTGTTTAAATCACGACGTCCGATTTAGCCCCACACAGCGTCAACTACAATAATTAACCTGCAATAAAGGCTGTAGCAGTATAAGCATGTAAAAAATGCCCCCTCCTGGATTAGGTACATGTTTAGGGACTAATTTTGACATACTATGAAACTTATTTTCATCAAGTTTTCAACTCGAATAAAAATTTTGTTTTGGAGTTAAACTATTTTTTGGAAAATTCAAAAATTTTAATTTTCTCCAAAATGGCTTGACCGATTTTTATAAAATAATTGTCATCTCAAGAGTAATATATATTTTACACAAAGCGATTGAAAGGATACTTCATACTTTTAAAAAATTAAAAACTGATTTTTGGCTGCTATAAATAGTATAGTTTTCTACATAAATGAGGGGCCATCATGTTTTTAATTAAAATTTAATTAAATTAATTAATTTGTAAGATAATGAAAAAGGCCTATTTTACCGTTTTTAAGATGACATTTATCATTTTAATTCCAACTAGTTTCAAGCCATATATGGCTCCTCATGAGGTGATGAATATTTCACAAATACATAATCAAAAATCAAGATAGCACACAAAAGATTTCAAAAAGGATTTTCAAATTATAAAATTACCTGAAATAAAAATTAAAAAATTGAAAAAATTATTTTAGAATTAAAAATTGTAATATGCATTTTTAAGGCTATATTTTTAGTTTGTGAAAAAGAAAGCAAAAAAGTCTTCTTATGAGACCAATTACATCTTTTGTAGGCAATCCATTATGTAATTATCAAAACTTATTAAATACTTATAATAACGACTATATTAAAGATAGCTGGGATTTTACAAAATAAAATTAATAATATTTTATTTTACTAAATTTTACTATCTTTTCACTTGATGTTGTTTCCATGTATACAAACATATCTTGGACACTTATCAATAACACTATCAAAAGCAGATGGTCAGAAATTGAAAAACATACAAACCTCTCGCAGGATGATTTTCTTAAAGCTTTAAACTTATGCTTAAATTCTGCATACTGTCAATTTCAAGGAGAATTTTACAAACAAATATTTGGCTTACCAATGGGTTCCCCAATATCCTCAAGTGCAGCTAATATTGTCATGGAGGGTATTGAGGATAAAATTTTAAGCAAAATTACATATAACATTATTTTTTACTTTCGATATTTTTATAATATATTAATTTGTGCACCTTCAAATAAAGTGGATGATATATTATGTAAATTTAACTCCATCCATAAACATTTAAAATTTACTTTAGAGTTATCTAATAATAACAATAAAATTAATTTTTTAGATCTTTCCCTCTCAATTGACAGTAATAACTTTATTATAACAAATTGGTTTCGTAAATCTTTTAGGACTGACAGATATATGAATTTATATTCTCATCACCCATCTTGAAAATCTTGATATTGTTAAAAAACTTTAATTGTTAACGGACATCCAATTGATATGTTAAATAGAAAGATTTCACAGAGGTATTATGCTCTTACTAGTAACTCACATAAAAGAAAAATAAATAACAATCTTCCAATTGAAAAGATTATAAGCATTCCATATATTTAAAATTTTGATAAAATTCTTTTTAATATTTTCAAAAAACATAATTTTAATTTAGTTTTTACTAACTCTAATAATTTAAAAAATTCTATTTTTCCAAATTTTAAAGATTCAACATAGAAATTTCAGAAGGTTGGATGTGTATATAAAATGCAATGCAAAAATTGTAACAGTTGTTATATCGGAGAAATTCTAAGACAACTTAAAACTAGAATAAAAGAACATAAACGATACGTCAGACACAACCAAAATATTAATGCTTTAATTAATTACACCTTTGATAATGATTTTGACAATGTAAATATTTTACATATTGAAACATATAATTGGAATAGAAAAAATCTAGAAATATTTTTTATAAAAAATAATGTTAATAATATTAATTATAGAACGGATATTGACAATTTAGATAAAGTATATGAGGCATTTTACGTGTAATGTCCTAAGTTGAAATTTCAACTTCTTGAAAAAAATTGAAACTCTGGGAATTTGTTGCTCTATCAAGTAGAAATGTGCCCCAAAAAATATTTTTGATTTTTTCGAAAATTTGAAGGGGGTAGAGGGGGGCCAATTTGACCAATTTTGCTATCACCGGCTACTTTGTGAATTTTTTCTGAACGTACTTTTAATGGGAAAAATTTTTCAGAATATGTTTCGTAAAGGTTTTTTCGTCCTCTTTTCAATGGTGAATTTCATTTTTTAATATTTTAAAAATTTATCCCAATTTTTGATAATTAATATTTAAAATTCAATTTCCCAAAAAAGGGTCCGTTTTATTTGAAAATAAATTATTGCAAACGAAAGCTGTGGTTTTTTCCTATGCGCATGTAAATTTTCAGAATGCCCTTTTTCTTTGTTTTTGAGTTATTAAATTTCAAAGAATAAATTGATGCGCGCAGCGTCGCGGGCACCTCGCATCACGCTGGGTACCACGCGGCTCAGTGCCACCGCGACGCTGCGCGCATCAATTTATTCTTTGAAATTTAATAACTCAAAAACAAAGAAAAAGGGCATTCTGAAAATTTACATGCGCATAGGAAAAATCCTCAGCTTTCGTTTGCAATAATTTATTTTCAAATAAAACGGACCCTTTTTTGGGAAATTGAATTTTAAATATTAATTATCAAAAATTGGGATAAATTTTTAAAATATTAAAAAATGAAATTCACCATTGAAAAGAGGACGAAAAAACCTTTACGAAACATATTCTGAAAAATTTTTCCCATTAAAAGTACGTTCAGAAAAAATTCACAAAGTAGCCGGTGTTAGCAAAATTGGTCAAATTGGCCCCCCTCTACCCCCTTCAAATTTTCGAAAAAGTCAAAAATATTTTTTGGGGCACATTTCTACTTGATAGAACAACAAATTCCCCGAGTTTCAATTTTTTTCAAGAAGTTGAAATTTCAACTTAGGACATTACACGTAAAATGCCTCATATTATAATTTAATTACTTCTTTGAAAACATAATTTAAATAGTTGAATAATATAGATTTCTTCTTTACCAGCTATACCTGGATCCAAATATATAACCCAACCTCTCTGTTAAAACTCTCTAATCATAGAAGCACATTTTTAAAAAATGTTTCTTCAAAATTTTTGAAATTAATTAATGATAAAAATAATAATATGGAGAATAATGACAAGGAATTTTTTGAAAAATTTTTTGTTACATGCTTATATTTTTTTCTAAAGGAAAATGGCCGCTCTCTAGAGTTAACATGTGTGTGATTGCTCGTTAAAATTTCCCTCCAGTCTTGAGTATTATTTTTCTTTTGCAGTTGTTGTCAAAGTGAAGTGGTTTACTAGTGCCTAATAATCATTAATTGTAAGGATTTTCTATTCTTTATTTATGAATAGTATTTGGTTCCTTAATTTTTTTTTAGTTTGTGGCATAAACATAACCACTATTTAACCATTATGGCTGACAATAATCTGTCAAGAGATAAAAACTGTGACGCGGGTTGGATGTAAGAAGGGAGTTGCTGGTGGTATTTCTTGTACAGTGTGCAGCATAGTTTTCACAAGTCGTGCTCGAAATCTTGTGGTCCATTGCCGGGTGGTGCTTTTACAAAATGTTGTAGACCCGCTTCCCCTTTGTTGTCTGCTGCTGCCCCAGCTAATTCACAACTGACTGTCTTCCGATATAGAGAAAATTGTTGGAAGAGCTGTTATTTCCCTTAAATCCCAAATGTCCGAAGACTCAGTTTCTCTATCGAGTAAGATTGATAATATTGCTGGAGTTATGGAGGGTAGGATTACTGAAGCGAAGAATAAAATTGTTAACCTTTCTGATCGTCTAACAATAGTCGAAGGTACCTTGGAAAAATTACCTATTGTTTGCAAAGATAATGCTAATATTATTGCACGAGATTGTGTGGCTGAAATAGAAACAAGATTTGCTAAAAAATCTTATGTTGTTTGGAGTTCCACAGACGCAACAACGAGCACGGTCGATAAGAATTGTCTTCGAATCAGAGAAAAAAGCCCGCTCTTTTCAAACCATGTTTCTCGAGAAGAAAAAGAGCTCCCCTCATTCGATTTTGAGCGACGTATGGCTGTCTCTGGACAAGACAAAGGCCTAATTGGACGCGATCCGAGACTTACGTGCGCAGATGGAAATTCGTCGTCGAAATGGAGAACAGAATGTGAAACTCTCTTATCGAAAAGGCTGTTCAGTGATAGTGACTACTGCTTCGACCACAGTTCCACAGCCTTAAGTGATCTACACACAGATGGCAATGATATAACTATTTCTGCTCTAGGTGCTCTACCATCTTCTCTCAATGCTATAAGTAATGACCTCCCTTCGTCAGTTGTGTCATCATTGTATGCTTACTTCCAGAATGTTCGTGATCTACACACAGATGGCAATGATATAACTATTTCTGCTCTAGGTGCTCTACCATCTTCTCTCAATGCTATAAGTAATGACCTCCCTTCGTCAGCTGTGTCATCATTGTCTGCTTACTTCCAGAATGTTCGTGGAATTAGAACTAAATTATCCGCATTGTGTATTTCTGTCCCATTATTAACATACTCAATTTTCGCTCTTACTGAGACTTGGCTTGTTAGTGGCATTTTATCTTCTGAAATGGGCTTTAATAATTTTGATGTTTTTAGATGCGACAGAAGTGTAAAAACAATTGTTTATTCACGTAGTGATGGGTATTAATTGCTGTTAATCGCTCCTTACATAGTGTTCAAATTGATACAAAGATAACCTCTATTGAGCATGTTTTTGTAAAATTTAAATTTCATTCTGACACAATTATATTGGGAAATTTTTACATACCGGCGTATGCCACTATTGATCAATATTTTGACATGTGTCAAATTTTGGAAGAAATGGCATTTATTTATCCTTTATCGAAATCAGTCACTTGATGATAACCCGTGTTGTTCACCCAAACCTGGTTCTCTTAAAATACATTGTCAAATTGTTCACACAGTAAGTGGTACCTTGGATTTTCTTAATCTTGTGCAGATTAATAATAAGACTAATATCCACGGGTCTCTATTAGATTTTATTTTTATAAATTTTTCTGATTACGATAATTGAAAAGTAAGCTTGACTGTTGATATTCTACTTCCAGCTGACATCTTTCACCCCGCATTATTATTTGATTATAACCCTCACCTAACTGATGTTCCCGAATTTCATAATAAAATCCTTAAATACGACTTTTTGAATGCTATTGTTTTTGCCATTAATGAATATGTGAACAGTATTGATTGGTCTGATTGCTTATTGGGTTGTGATATTGAGAGTGCAGTTGACTTTTTTTATAATCATATTTATTTTGCTTTCGAACTTTTTGTTCCAATTAAAATTAAAAATAATTCACATTATCCACCTTGGTTTAATAGTGAATTAAAAAAATTAATACACGATAAAAAAATGCTTATTTAAATTATAAGAAAAATAAAACCTTCTTGAACTATGTGACGTATGATTTTGAACAATTGGAATTTTCGCTCAAAATTTCTGCTTTACGTCAAGCAAAATCCGACGCATTCAACATGATAATTTTAAAAGAAATTTAATTTAATAAATTTCGCCGTCAGGCGCCAATTAATTTTTAAACAAAATAATTAATAAACTTACGACTCGACTAGGCCCAACAAACTCAAAACTCTCAACCCCTGAGTTTCTCTCTTGCTCAGAGGAGATTCTGCCCAAACAAATTAGCAGCAGAAAAGCCAACGGCGAGACACGACTGGCACAATATTGCTCAAACGACTTACCCACGACGAATCGACTCGACAACTTCTCTCGTTGGTTTCCCTGGCTTCGGCTAGATTGCTTCAACGGCGTTGACTGAAATCGGCGAGGAAGGACTTGGGTAAACCACAACGAAATGACACTCTAGTCCTCAATGAAAATGCTAATCTTTATTGTTTACACAACCATGAGCTTCACGATCCACGTTCGCCACTCCAACACAAAACAAAACAACTCTAAGTTAGAGACGTACTCACGACATAGTTCTCGTCTCAACCTCTTCGACACCACAATCCGAACTCTTTTGACAAATCTCTAAAAATACTACTACACTTGACACGCGGCAATTTCTCTCGACTTTTCTCGTCTCTTTACTCTCCTCTCTTTGTCTCTTACTACTCACTTCGGCCCTGCCCTCTGTCACTTTCTCTCCTACTAACAAGCCGCGCGACACACATTCACCACTGAGAGTGGGTCACTCGTCAGTTCCGACTTTCCAAATTATCATATCAATTAACGATCACAGTTCAGGAATAAATCCGACAAATGACGTGACGATTCAGATTGTCAACCGCAGGAGACGACAATCCACAACGTCACAACTATCAGTTATTTTTTACATTACGAATTCAATGCAAATCTCTCTCAACATTTTGTTATAATGCTTATATTTGTAAAAGTGAGCAGTCTATTATTAATTGTTCAAAAAACTTTTGGAAATTTATCAAGTCTAAAGAGAACAACCGCTGCATTCCAAACTGTACGTCACTTGACAATGATGTTGCGTTTGATCATGAAAATATATTTACGCTTTTTGCCTCTTATTTTGAATCAGTTTACGAGGCATATGATAATAATGTTGTTACTTTTTGGTGCTGGTCTTGATGGTATTCCTCCTTCTTTGATTAAGTCGTGCTGCTCTTCTCTATTCGAACCCTCAGTTATTCTTTTTATTAGGTCTGTACGGGAATACATTTTCCCAAAACAGTGGAAAATAGAAATTGTTGTTCCTGTATTTAAAGATAAATCAAAAAATGATGTAAAAATTACAGACCAATTACTATTCTCAGCACAATTCCAAAGATTTTTAAGAGCATTATTTATGATGAACTTTATCGATCTATTTCTTCAGTGATTATTGACGAGCAGCACGGATTTCTCAGGGGTAGATCAGCTTTTACTAATCTTTGTATCTTTTATGAAAATTTGGTATCTAAGGTCGAGGGTGGTCATCAGGTTGACGCCGTCTACGCGGACTTTGCTAAGGCTTTCGATAAGATTGATCACGAAATTCTTCTTAATAAGTTAAAATTGCTGGGCATAGGCCCTAATATTATTTCTTGGTTCCGAAGTTATTTAATTGCCAATTACCTATGGGTCCGTGAGATACGCGCGCTGGGCGTTCAGCCGCCAACGACTTTTAACATTCGCCATTTGTTAACTAATTGTTTAGTTGAACTGTAACTTTCGGGAAAAACTTTTTTAGACCTAAAGGAACAACTTTCTTGCTGGAAGTTTTTTGTTGCTCAAAATTTGCTCAACTTCCCCGCTTAGTGAAAATTTCAGTTTACGAATTTTGCAATATCTTAATAAAAAATTAATAACTTTTTTATTTATAATTAAAGCATCATTTTCTTTTTTACTCACTCGTAGGATAAAATAACGCGTATTTTCGTTTTTGTTTCATTAAAAAATTCGTAAAATTGACTGAGTAATCGCGAGTTGAAGTGAAAAAAACAATAAAAATTTCGCTCTTTAAAAAAACAGTTTTTTCCTTATATTTTGAAAACGGTAACAGATACAATAAAAATTTAAAAGAAAAAAGATGCGCAATGAAATTTCCTATAAGGATATATATTTTAAACATTTAAATTCAGAAGTTGAATTTTGAGTGTCCAGGGGACTTCGATTTCGGCCGAGAAAAATTTACGTGCCCTTATGGAATCCAGACGCTCAATTCTGCATTTGAATTCTGTTCTTTTCTAGTTTTTGCTGATGATCTAAAATTATATATGACTATTGATTCTCATGTTGACTTTATAAATTTTCAGTCTGACTTAGATCGTCTACATCAATGGTGTATCAGTAATAAATTTCATTTTAATATTAATAAATGTTCTGTTATTTCTTTTTCTAGGAAAAAGTTACTTTTAATCATGATTATAAGCTTGATAATTTCTTTTTAAATCGAGTGACCCAGATGAGAGATCAGGAAGTTGTCTTCAGTGATGATTTGACCTTCTCTAAACATATTACTATTGTTATAAACAAGGCTGTTCGATCATTGGGTTTTATTATACGAAATGCATCTAATTTTAAAAGTTTAATTTTCTTTAAAGCTCTATATTATTCTTTTGTTTTATCCATCCTTGAATTTGCATCTGTGATATGGTCTCCTTTTTACCTCATTCACATTGTTAGACTTGAAAGAGTTGAAAATCGTTTTTTGCGTTTTGTTGCTAGGCAACTTGGTATTAATTATGATTTTTTCCCCATAACTATGACGAATTACATTCGCAACTCAAAATTCCTAAGAAACACACTAGGTTTGGATATAACGACATGCTTTTTTTGTTTAAAATTATACACAGCATTGTGTACTGTCCTAGGATTCTCTCTCAGGTTAATTTTTATGCTCCAAGTAGGGTCTTAAGAAGTTTTAATTTGTAATATATTTAATATCATAGAACAAATTATGATAAAAATTCTATTATTACTAGACTCAGTAGAGAACCGAATCATTGTCCTAGTAACCTTGACAATTTTGATGTAAGAATTGAGAGGTTTGTCGCCGTATTACGAGCAATTGTCTTAAATGAAAATTTATAATTATAATCTTACTGGCCTGTCATTAATTTTTAGAATTTAAATGAAGGTTTATAATTGTAATTTTCTTTACTGGCCTATCTTTAATGTTGTTGAATCTAAATATTACTCATGTGTACTTATTTCACCCGTTTATATTAAAAGATTTTTTGTAATATTTAGTAATTTTGCTTTTTGCAAAAAATTAATATTAAGAGTACTCTGTACAAAAGGGCATAGTCCCGTTTACTACTTAAATAAAAAAAGCCTTTTTGCTTTTTTTCAGAAATTAAAATATAACCTTAAAATACATATTGGGGGTGAGTCTCCAGTTGTGAGACGGGTTTTTATTTTTGAACCGTCAATTGAAAACGGTAAAACGAAATTTTAAATAAAGTACATCGTTCTAGAGGTAACAGAAATACGCAACTTTTATTAAAAGAAAGTATAGTGTTTCGATGATCTCTAGAAATTTTACGATACATTTTGGAGCACATCGCTTTTTTCAAAAAAAAATGTCTCCAGTTGTGAGACACTCATTAAAAATTGCTAAACTTTAATAAGTTTGATATAAAACGTTATGTTTAGTAGAAATTATTAAATATATTAATAATATATATTATTATATACTAAATAATAATATTTATTCGCCAAAATATGACTATCAAATGAACACAATTAAATAGCTTCAACAAGAGCATTAAAATTGATTTCTTCTGAATCAATTGACTTTTTTCCACTTGACATGCCCAAAAATACTGGAAAAAAATCAAAACAATATTTAAACAGTATGCCGTCGTATTTTTTATGCTGCCCAAATAGATGTCGAGACTGTCTCAAAACTGCATATGCTGTGTCACACACCCAGTAATTGGCGCTTTTTTGAAAAAGGAAAATTAAATTATTTTCAACCGTAGATTGGAACAATGCGATATTGCATCACAAAATATAGGAAAAACACTAATAAAATGCATTTCATTTACCTTTTCCAATTAATTAACTTGGAAAAAAGTACTTTGCATTTATTGAAAAAAGGCTTTCTTGTCGATTATCACACCCAGTGTTGGTATTTAACAAAAACAGTTTATATATCCGTTTCGGCGTACACGAAAAAGTTAGCTCATATAAAAAGAAATGTTTTTGTATAAACTAATCGGCTTTTTAATATTGCATGTTAAAAAAATTAACTGTCTCACAAATAGAGATGTCTCACAACTGGAGACTCTCCCCTACAATTTTTAATTCTAAAATAATTTTTAATTTTTTTAATTCTTATTTCAGATAATTTTATAATTTAACTCTTTTTGAAATCTTTTGTGTGCTGTCTTGATTTTGGATTATGTATTTGTGAAATATTCATCCCCCGATGAGGAGCCATATATAAAAACTAGTTGGGATTAAAATAATAAATGTCATGTTTAAAAACCGTAAAATAGGCCTTTTTCATTATCTTACAAATGAATATTTAATATGGTCAAACAAACAAAAATTACTAAATTAATTAATGATTAAATTAAATTTTCAAAAATATTAATAATATATGCCTATTTATTGTAAATATTTAGAGGACAAAAATAGGTTTTTGCTTCTTTAAAGTATGAAGTACTCTTTCAATCGTCATGTCTAAAATATATGTTACTCTTGAGATGACAACTGTTTTATAAAAAAAAGTGGCGGTGGTGCAACAAAAATTTAACAAAAAAATTTGTTTATTGACTTTCTGGTGAGTGATAATTTGGTCGACAATTTGTTTTCTTAACTGTTTTTATTTTATTGTAACATAGTTTAACTATAAAATAAATTTTTTTTCCAGTTGAAACTTGGTGATTATAAGTTTTATAATAAGTTAAAATTATTCCCTAAATATGGACCCTATCCAGAAGAGAGCACTTTTTACATGTTTACACTGCTGCGACCTTTTTTCTTCTTAAGTTTTTTCATTTAACTATTTTTCTAAACAACTCAGTATACCTTCAGTTAATAAAAAAATTGCCATATGAAATGTGAACATTAATTATAACGATAAAAACTCCCAAAAAATATATTCATGCGCTCGAAAAACATTGGTAAAGCATTTTAAAAAGTCTCATTTCACATCTCCTTCGATAACGTATTGTAAAAGTTTCCAGTACTGAGAACGTTTTTAGATTAATTTTTATATGAATTTTTTATTTCCTTCTTCCATTTTCAAGTGTATTTCAGCATTCTTGTGTAATTTACGGGCCAATTTTAGAAATATTCCTTCATATCACATTGATTTTCTACGGTTACCCGACCGTAAAGACCTGTTCCGACCGTAACGACATTTTTTTCTTTTTTAGAATGTTTATAACTTTTCAAATTTTTGTCCAAACATTTTCTGATGTACAGAAGAAACATTCCACTTTAGAAGATCTTTCCAACCATATGTCAGAAAACGTGAAATTCGGCCTAGAACGGAAGTTATGGGCACAAGTCAAAAAGTGTCCCGACTGTAGTGACTCTCCCCTAATGAAACGTTACCACAAATTACGAACATATGGGGCAAAATTCCTTAACTGCCTAGGTAAAAAAATGAATTTTCTCTAAACTATGCTAAAATGTTACTATTATTAGTGGAAGTGTAAATATTAATTTCTTTTTTAAATTGATAAAATATTTTTTGAGTTATGGAGTTTCAAAATTTTGATTTTTTGAAAATATTTTTTTCTCGATTTAATATATGTGACGCCTTACAGTGAAAGAGACCTTAGCTGCAAAAAAATTAATTTTGAGTTACTTATATCATTCTATAGTTTTTGAGTTGTTCTTTCATATGCAAAAGTAAAAAATAATTTTTACTTACAGATTTTTTTGTTATTAATGTTTAAAAATGAGCTTGTTCAATGTTTACACGTGGTTATTCAGAAAATCTGCCCCTCTACTTACTAATTCTACTACACTCGCCATGCACGTGCACTTCGTTTAACACAAACAACTATCAATGTGTAATGAGTAGTGGGGCTGAATTTCATTGGAACGCCTTGACCAATCAGAGTGGTTCTTCTTTAAATGCCTTTTCTGTAAAATTTGTCTATTGCAGCTAAGGTCCCTTTCACCGTGGAGCGTCACATATTGATAAGTAAAATTAATCAAATTGAAAGTATGAATAGTGACTTTAAAGGGGTTTTCACGGGCTAGAAGCTGGTGATGAAGAAAAGTTGTTTTCTGTCAATTTAACCTTGAAATTCAAGGTCAAATTCTTAATTTCAATATACAGTAGAACCCGGTTAATACGATTTCCCGCTCAAGACGCTCATTTATGGTAGTCTCTGCAATTAAACATTATACATTTTATATCCCACCTAATACGTTTTCCCGCATAAGACGCATTCTTAGTACGGTCCCTATAGAATCGAATTAACCAAGTTCTACTGAATCTCAAAATCGGTGTTTTTTATTTTTTCGTAACCTATTTTAATCGAAACTTTTTCTTTTTCATATAAGCCTTGTAAAAATTGAAGTGGGACACTGGAACTTTTTGAAGAAATTATAAATAATTATAAATCATTATTTTCTATGTAAAATAATGATAAATTATTATTTTCCTCAAAAATTGTCATGGTTTCACTCTGATTTTTACATGGCCTATAGAAAAAAGGTCACCAACTTCTAGCCCGTGAAAACCCCTTTAAAAATCACTATTCATACTTTTATTTTAATTTGATTAATTTTACTTATCAATATATTAAATCGAGAAAAAAATATTTTCAAAAAATCAAAATTTTGAAACTCCATAACTCAAAAAATATTTTATCAAATTAAAAAAAATAATATTTACACTTTCACTAATAATAGTAACATATTAGCAAAGTATAGAGAAAATTCATTTTTTTACCTGGGCAGTTAAGGAATTTTGCCTAATATGTTCGTAATTTGTGGTTACGTTTTATTTTTTTACTCCTAATCCCTTTGAGATCCAAA
This sequence comes from Leptopilina drosophilae, assembly GCA_032873175.1. Lineage (NCBI taxonomy): Eukaryota > Metazoa > Arthropoda > Insecta > Hymenoptera > Figitidae > Leptopilina > Leptopilina drosophilae. Next base: position 33,297,129 of record CM065480.1, read on the forward strand.
GATGAAACTTACAGGACATGTAAAGCATATTTGCCCTAACATTTAGTAAAATTTTGAAAAAAAATCAAAGACGATGAAAATTTTGAAAATGCCATATTTTTGGTAATTTTAAAAATTTTTTAAAAATATTTGGTGGAGTTGTTTATCACTATAAAAGTAATAAATTTACAAAAGTACAGCCAAATCCCAGCAAGTCATGAAAATAAGTGTGTTGAACTGACGTGGAATTACCATATGCATCATGAAGCAGTGGTTTCACAGGTTATTTACATTATTTGAAATTTTTCATGGTTTCGAACATATATTTGACTTGTCCGGTTTAGCCCCACACTATGGGAATTTTTGGAAAAAGTGTGTCAAAATCAAAGAACTTTTGAATGAAATCATTTAATCAAATGAAACCTTTTGGAGATTGTTGTTTAATCCCTTCCAATTATGGGAAAAATAATAAGAAATAATAATAATTAATTTTTAACCTAAAAAAATGAGGTCAAATTTGACTATACCAAGGGTGTTAGTTGAAGTTTGCCGGTTTGACTGATAGACGTCGCTAGCGTTGTGTTTACATTTCTATGATCTGGCATGCGTGTCATTTTTATCTGTTGACATTAACCTTCAAAACTACATAAGTGACATTTTGTAAAAATATAAGCATCATAGTTGTTTAGGTCAGTGAATATGTCAAGTTTCGTTCCAAGTAAATCGCATTTGCGGCATTCATTGCTTTTCTTATTTCATCAAAAGAAAAAAGCAGTAGAAGCTCATCGGTTACTTGTAGAAACATATAATGAACATGCTCCAGTCATTAGAACATGTGAGACATGGTTCCATCAATTTAAAAGTGGCGATTTTGATTTGACAGACAATGAACATCCTGGTTCAGCGAAAAAGTTTGAAGACGAAGAATTGCAGGCGTTATTGGATGAAGACCCAACCCAATCGCAAGAAAAATTGGCACAATCACTGAATGTAAGCCGAGGAGCTATTAGCCAACGTTTAAAAGCCATGTGAAAAAATACAGAAGTCTGGAAACTGGGTGCCACACCATTTAAACGAAAGACAAATGGAAAATCGAAAAACGGTTTGTGAAATTCTACTTCAACGGTTCGAAAGGAAATCTTTTCTGCATCGAATTGTCACGGGGGACGAGAAATGGATTTATTTCGAGAACCCTAAACGAAAAAAATCATGGCTTTCACCTGGTGAGGCTGGTCCATCAACTGCGAGGCCGAATCGCTTTGGCCGTAAGACAATGCTCTGTGTTTGGTGGGACCAGTATGGTGTATTGTACTACGAGTTATTAAAACCTGGTGAAACAGTGAATAAGGAACGCTACCGACAACAAATGATCAATTTGGAAAATGCGTTGATCGAAAAACGGCCGGAATGGGCTCAAAGACATGGCAAAGTTATCTTGCAACATGACAACGCGCCGGCTCATACCGCTAAACTGGTGAAGGATACATTGAAAGAATTTAATTGGGAAATATTATCGCACCCGCCGTACTCTCCAGACCTCGCCGCGTCAGATTATCACCTTTTTGCATCGATGGGACACTCTCTTGCAGAGCAGCGCTTTGCTAATTTCGAGGAAGTCAAAAATTGGGTCGTCCAATGGTTTTCTTCGAAAGAAGAAAAGTTTTTTTGGGATGGTATCCACAATTTGCCTAAAAGATGGGCGAAATGTGTAGAATCAAATGGCCAATACTTTGAATAAAGAGATTTTCAGTTTTCCTTAATAATTAAGTTTTTCTTTTTCGAAAAAACCGGCAAATTTCAACTAACACCCCTGGTATTTCGAAAAATTAGACTTTTTTCTTAGTCCCATGCGAATGATTATTATGATTTAAGCACGAACCATGTTTTTTTGTATATATTTTTTTTTGTACTTGAAACTTGTTACTCGGGGGTTTTTGGGGTCGCTGATTTCGAATATGAAGTCAGTTATTAAAAATACAAAATGGCGGATCCAAAATGGCGGACTAGATTAGTAAAAATTCATCGGATTCACTTGAAACTCGTTACTCGGGGGTTTTTGGGGTTGCTGATTTCGAATATGAAGTCGGTTATTAAAAACACAAAATGGCGGATCCAAAATGGTGGACTAGATTAGTAAAAATTCATCTGATTCACTTGAAACTTATTACTCGGAGTTTTTTGTGGTCGCTGATTCAGAATATTAAGTCGGTTTTCGAAAATACAAAATGGCGGATCCAATATTGAGGTCGGTTATTTAAAAATCAAACGGCCTACTTTGCTGTATTTGTTTGTGTGTATATATGTTTGATTGGTGCTGCTTGATAAATAATTGAACAACGTTTAAAAGATTACTATGTGACGTGTACTTCATGTTTTGTTTTGCTGAAAATAATTTTTTGGTTTAAACTGTTAAACGATTATTTTAATCTGTTACTTAACTGTAAATAATAATCTTTTTATCATTGGTGATTTGAAAATACGGATAAAGGTAAGTTACATAATAAATTTAGGACACAATTTTTAAATTACTAACTAACCTGAAAGCTGTTTGCCATATAATATTTATTGTTTATAATTTAATTTAACTTTGATTAATTTAATACAACCGTTATAGTTTCAGTAACCTGTCTTGATTTATTTATTAAATTTTCATTTCATAGTTAATTTGGCACATATTACTGATAAATTTTAAATTAAAAAATGATACCGTTTTAAATAATTTCCGTGCAAGTCAATTTAATTATTAAATTTTTGTGCTTAAAACTACATAAGATTTTTTAATATTAATTTTACATATTTAGTATGAGAAAAAGAAAAACTAAGAAGAAGGATAACAAAAATCGTGATCGTCCATCTAAAAAAATTAAAAATCTATTAAATACTGGTAGAAAGAAAAAAGAAATGGATGACAAAAAAGTGTTAAAAAGAACAGCGTATAGAAGAGCCAATGAAATTTTAAAATTTTCAAAACAAAATATTCCTGCTATAAAATTGGAAAAAATATCTATTTCTGAAGATTACCAAAATGATGATTTATGCACCTCTGAAGTTATAAAACATACAAATGAATCAGCATTAGCTTTTTATTTAGAATTTGATTTTTCCAAAAGAAGTTATAAGGCTTTAGCACAAGACAGTAAAGCAAGAAATAGTTCTATTTATCCATGTTACAAAGAAGTACAAAAAGCTATGTTTGACTGCAAACATCTTAATTATCATTCATCTGAAACTGAAGTTTTAATACCTCTGTCAGACTTGCTAAACAAAACCTCTGAACGTTTATGCGAATCCATTGCTTGTGAGTGGGATAAAAGAGATTTGCGTAATTTAGAGTTATTAGTCAGTTTAGGATTTGATAGTTCTTCAGGACATGTGAATCCAAATCAAAAGTGCCAAAACTCAACGAATGAAAATCCAAATGCTGTGCAATATCTGTTTATTAGTAGCATGATTATTATACAACTAAAGAACTGTAGACAAAATGAATTAACATGGACAAACCCAACTCCACAGAGTACACGCTTTTGTCGTCCAATTCGAATTGCACTTGAAAAAGAGGATGATGTATCTACTATTCGTGAGTTTAATCTTTTAAATAAGGAAATAGAATTGCTAAAATCACACACGTTTACTATGTGCGATGGAAAAACCGTTACAGTAAGATACAATGTGTCGCAAACATTATTCGCTGGAAAGTGTATCAATACAATTGTTGGTAATAAAGCATCAACGAGATGTCCCATGTGCCTCAAAACAAGCTACCAATTCTGTAATTTAAAAGATGATTTTAGTCCTGTAGAATCCTCACTAAAATATGGTTTAGGTTTGCTACACTGCGAGCTTAACTCCTTTGATCACCTGCTTAAGGTCATGTTATTCAGTGTAAAGTTTTTCCATAGAAAAGTATATGGGGCACGTGACCACTGAATAACATAACCTTAACTTGTCTTATAGAAAGCCTTTAAAAATGTGGGACGTGAAAAAAGGTGTTAAAGGTAAATAATAACTTAAAATCAAGATATAAAGAACAGATTGAAAATCTAAATCTAGATAACGTTTCTCAATTTTTTAAAATAATTTTCCAATCGATATATTTTTAAACTTAGAAATATTTCAAATATTATTTTCAGATTAAAAATAACAAAAAATAATAATTAAGATCTAAAATGAATAAGAATTATTGTCATTTCTTAAAAAATTAATTGCAAAAATTATTATTATCAGTGAAAAATAATGTCATAATTTCTTTTTATTTACCTTATATTTTTTAAATTTTATATATCAATTTACAGATAGAAAATTGTTAGTCCAAAAAAATATTTTTGATAAGTTTGGAGTAAGAGTTGATCAAATCCTCCCAGGACATGGCACGACCAATACTGGAAACGTAGCAAGAAGATGCTTTCAAGATCCCAAAATGTTTGCGCAGGCATTAGAAATTAGTGAAGAGTTGGTTTCGAATATTGCGCTTATATTGATAGCCTTTAAATGTAAAAAAGAATTAAAATTAGATAATCTGGAAAATTTCTGTTGGGAAACATACTGTCATTACTATGAACTCTATCCATGGGCTAGAATGAACCCAACACTCCACAAGTTATTAAAGTACGGGTGTCAAATTTGTAAAAATTTTCCTATTTCAATAGCATTCTATGCTGAAGATGCGAATGAATCGTGGCATAAGTTTTATAAAAAGAACTTTCTCTCCCATGCACGTCAAAATTCAAGGGAAAATCGAATTTTTGATGTATTTAATAGAGGAATTTACCTTACAGATCCACTTATTTCTATGATCTATTTAAAAAGAAGATTAGACATGCACAATGTAAATAATGTGCCAAGAAATTTAATAAGATTTATCAAAGATGGGTTAGTGTACAGATTCATTTTCTATTACAGTTTCATTCGCATTTTTTAAACTTTAACATATATTATGGATTAAATTCAATTATAAGTACGATTTAGTTAGGTTTATTAAATTATAAAGTACATTTTTTAAAATAAATGGAAAATTCTTTAAAAATTTACAGTTACAAATATTTTTCAGACAAGTAAATCAAGGCATCATTAACCAGGTAATAGAAAGTGAGGAAAGCGAAATCGCAACAGATTATATTGATAGTGACTAATTTTAAAAATTATAAAACATGATTGAATTACTAAAAAGTATTTTAAGTCTTAAAGTTACTTTAAAGAAAAGATCTATTTATACAAGTTCAGACAAGATTGATGAAACAGATGATTTTATAATCTACATTAAAAAATCAAAAAATAAAAATTGTTAACTGAGAGTAAATCATTTCTATGTAGAAAATATTCACGTTTAATTTTGCACAATCAAATGCTTATCTACCGATTTGTTTGTCAATACAAAAAAATTCTGTAGAATTGTAAAATCAACTAAAACTGTATATAAGTAATCAGCGAACACAAAAACATCCGAGTAATAAGTTTCAAGTGAATCCCATGAATTTTTACAAAATTGATCTGACATATTGGATCCGCCATTTTGTGTTTTTAATAACCGACTTTATATTCGAAATCAGCAACCCCAAAAACCCCCGAGTAACGAGTTTCAAGTGAATCCGATGAATTTTTACTAATCTAGTCCGCCATTTTGGATCCGCCATTTTGTATTTTTAATAACTGACTTCATATTCGAAATCAGCGACCCCAAAAACCCCCGAGTAACAAGTTTCAAGTACAAAAAAAATATATACAAAAAAACATGCTTCGTGCTAAAATCATAATAATCATTCGCGTGGGACTGAGAAAAAACTCTAATTTTTCGAAATATAGTCAACTTTGACCTTACTTTTTTAGTTTAAAAATTAATTATTATTTCTTATTATTTTTCCCATAATTGGAAGGGATTAAACAACAATCTCCAAAAGGTTTCATTTGATTAAATGATTTCATTCAAAAGTTTTTTGATTTTAACACACTTTTTCCAAAAAGTCCCCATAGTGCCCCATGTCTGGTTTTGTCCCGATCTCCCCTATTTTATTTTTAAGAAACATTTAATTATTCAATAAATTATATTTTGCATTGCAAATTATTGCCAAAATATAGTTATGTTTAAAAATATTAAAATTATTCTTAGGAATTCAATTGGGTGAAACCATGCCTAAAATACCAATGTTGTCCCCTAGTTCTTCGATTTTAATGAAACTTGATAAAATGATAAAGGAATATATGTAGATGAAATGCCTGAAAGTTATTTTTGAAAATATCACCAATTTTTTTATTTACGGGATTTTCAAAATTTTGAAAACGTTATACAATCTCACAGAAAAAAGAGTGGATTTTAATGATTTTTATACACATTACTTATTATATAGAGACATATAAAAAATTATATAATCAAGAAAAAAATTGTTTAAAAAAAAATTTATTTTTAATAGTTTAAACAAATTTTCTGTTTAAAAGCGTATTTGTCAATTTCTTCTAATGTTGATTTTTCGATTCCGCATGATTCCACGATTCTTTCAAGACCTCAAAATCTATGGTATGTCTGTAGCTTTTGGAAGTATTGAATTTTTTGGCATTGCGTGCAGGAACAAAATGCGAATTTCTACAATGACACATGATGTTTTAAAGTCGATAGAGACCATAATTCTTAACCGATTTTTGATTTTTTTTGCAGAATACTTGTGATATCATATGGATGATTTTGAGGTTTTACTATTATTAAACTTTAATAACAATCGTATTTGTTTAAAAAATTAAAAATAAATTTTTTTTGTTTAAACAATTTTTTTTCTTGTTCATATAATTTTTTATATGTCTCTATATAATAAATAATGTGTGTAAGAATCATTAAAATCCATTCTTTCTTCTGTGGACTATAACGTTTTCAAAATTTTGAAAATCCAGTAAATCAAAAAATTGGTGATATTTTCAAAAATATCTTCCAGGCATTTCATCTACATATGGGGCGTTCCCCGTGAAATTGGACAATATTTGACTTTTGCATCTCAGATTTTTTTCAAATATTTTTTTCTTTTAGTGCTCATTGAAATAAGCTATCATGATTTTTTTTTAATTTTTTCTTCAAGCCGTTTAAGAGATGCAGTTTTTTGAAAAATCACGTTTTTTACGAAAATGTTTTTTTGAAATGGTTATAACTAGGTCAAAAATTGACCAAATTTGATGTTCTATATATAAAATGTTTTGTTTTTACACATAGTTTTTGATAAACTTTTTTTAAAAAATTTATTTTTTAAATTGACGAAAAAATTTTTTAATTTTTAAAATAAAATTTTATTTTTAAGAATGTATGTATCGATTGATTTTTTTCAAATTTTTTTGTAAGAAACTAGAACTAAATTAACAACTTTTAGGCGTTGTCTGATTGTGGGTAAACGATGGGATCTATTTATTTCGAATTTTTTAATTTTTATATCCATATAATATAGCAAACAATAGGGCTTTTGAGCTAAAATTATTAATATCACAGGTCAACAAAAAAAGACTTACTTTTTTATGACATTTCATAGTGTCCATTAAAGACGCTGAACACGATCCCGGGTCACAAAATTGGCCTTCACGTCAGTATTTTGAGAAAAGTGGGGGTAAAGACCACAAAAAACTTGTTTTTGAGGGTTTTCAAAATTTTTTTCATCCTAAACCTGACGCGCCAAAAACTTCTAAATAGACTTAAATTGAAGCTTGAATTGTCTACTACAAGACCCATATCCGTAAAACCAAAAAAAATTAAAAAATTTTTCAAAACATGAGGTTGAACTTACCAAAATTGTGATTTTTAAGTTGCTGTAATGGACTTTTAAACTTTTTTTGGATGCGCATATCAATATTTGTTGGCAACGTTGAGCGGAATAATGTCTATATCAGTCATTATACGTAATTATTAGGTTATAACGGTTATAACAAACAACGCAAACAAATAATCAAAATTCGTCGCTGTCTTTTTCGGTTAAAAAATAGACATAAATCTAAGTTTGTTGTCTTCGTTTAGTTGACGTTTTATCATTGTTTATTTTTAAATTAAAAATTTCGAATTCCATTTGTTATATTTTATCAATAATAAAATCTATAACTTATTACATTCAAAATTGTAACTACATTTTAATTTTCTATTAATAAAATATTATTTAAATTCACAGTTGCAATTTATGCAATCAATACTTATTATTTAATAAACCAATATTTATTGTTGATAGAACTCATAATTTATCATTAATAAATCATACTGAAGACAGAAATAAGGAGAAATTTAATATATACAAAATAAAACTGTCAGGATTACCTTAAATTCTTAAAAAAAATTAAGTGATCGGGTTTACCCTGAGGGGTGAGCGGATTTACCCTGGAAAATTGTGATTTTGAAATTTAGTATACATATGTGTATTAAAAATTTTCCCTAAGTAAAACTAAAACAGATAAATCAAAAATTCTTTTTTATTTTGTTAGTAGACATCATAAGCTTTCAAATTATATAAATTAATTTGGATTTAGAGAATAATTTCCTAGTTTTTTACCGTTCTGAAAAAAATGAGCGGGTTTACCGTTCTGAAAAAAAGTGAGCGGGGTTACCCTAGTCTCCCCTACATAAAAAACTAATTCTTTACTTAAAAGAGTTCTATTATTATAATTTGACAATAAAAATTAAAAAAATGTATTTATAATTTCTTATATTTTTATTTTTTAGGGGAGAATGGGGAGTTATGAAGCATGGGGAGTTGTGAAGCACGGCCATAGATCTCGCACAGTAATTGTTTTGATAGATGTCACTTACTCTGAATATTTTTTCACCTAATATCTTCGTTTTGTAATTGGATTCATTCCGATAGAAGATATTTTGCATATCTTTCAAGACAATGTGTTCAATTTTTCGTTTATAAAGTTTTTTTGTGTGCTCCATTTTGCAGAATTCTTACAATATTCGCGAACAAATCAAGAAGATAAGTTCACCCATATAATACCCAGCAATGATTAGGTTCTCGAAATTTAAAACGATTTATGCAAAATCGCAATAAAGAATATTTACCAAAAAATATAATTTTTAGCGATTTTTAGTAGTGCTTCACAACTCCCCATGATTTTTAAAAACTTGAAAAAGCAGCTTTTTAGTCCAACTGAAAAAAATTGTCGATTTTATTTTATTTCATGCAAATTCTTCAACCAGTAAGCATATTTGAAGACCCTCTAGAGATTCAAGTGGAGAAAATTTGAAATAAAAATTTCTTTTTGAAGTTACAACTCATAAACAAAGCGTGCTTCATAACTCCCCATTCTCCCCTATTAATAAAAAACTGGTTGTTTATACTGAGAAAGGAGGGAAATTTAAAGTTATTATAAAAAATCCAAAAATAATAATTAATTGAAAAGATTTTAAATTGAAAATAAAACAAATGAAAAATAGAGCAGCAACAAAGTCGACCACAAAGTGGTCGATGAGGCGCTAATGATTCTAAAATTCAGTATCAAAAATTGAAATTTTACTAATAATAAGTTTAATAGTTTTTTATAGCAATATTGTTAAAACAATTAGAATGAATTTTACGTTTTGCTCTTTATCGAATAAAAAATTCATTAAAGTTTTATCAGAAACGTGATTCCGCGAAAACGCATAAATAAAATTTTCAAAAGATGTAATTATTTAAACAAATACGATTGTTATTGAAGTTTAATTATAGTAAAACCCCAAAACCATCTATATGATATCACAAGTATTCTGCAAAAAAATTAAAAATCGGTTAAGAATTATGGTCTTTATCGACTTTAAAACACCACGTGTCATTGCAGAAATTCGCATTTTGTTCCTGCACGCAATGCCAAAAAATTCAATACTTCCAAAAAGTTACAGACATACCCTTGATTTTGAGGTCTTGAAAGAATCGTGGAATAATGCGGAATCGAAAAATCAACATTAGAAGAAATTGAAAAATACGCTTTTAAACAAAAAATTTTGTTTAAACAATTAAAAAAATTTTTTTGTTTAAACAATTTTTTTCTTGGTTATATAATTTTGTTATATGTCTCTATATAATAAGTAATGTGTGTAAAAATCATTAAAATCCACTCTTTTTTCTGTGAGATTGTGTAACGTTTTCAAAATTTTGAAAATCCCGTAAATCAAAAAATTGGTGATATTTTCAAAAATAACTTTCAGACATTTCATCTACATATATTCCTTTATCATTTTATCAAGTTTCATTAAAATCGAAGAACTTGGGGACAACGTTGGTATTTCAGAGAATTCACTGTATAAAAATTTATTTGATAACATTCTTTACGACCATTGAATTTTACGAAAAATTCAATTAATAAATAATTTATTTTATTATTTAAATAATTGAATTCTAGTAGAATTACCCAATAAATCTTGATTTAAAAATGCACATAGAGAAATATGTTACAGTGAGAGAAATGAATAGCTGTGACTACTATTTGGTTAGTAATATTATTATTATTATTAAGAAATGAGGGTTGTGAATCTATGACCGTTCAGGTCATACCACTAACGTTTGGGTAATCCCTTTACATTACCCATAACAGCCCTTATATCCAAAGTCCTTTCTACAGCAGGAGGACTTCGGCCAGGTTTCTGGTAGCAATAAAGGTCTCCTCTAGAAAGAAGTAGCCCGTAATATGTTCCCGCTCCTTCACAAGTGCGGGGCAGTGACACAACATGTGTATCGAGGTTTCATGTTCCTCTGCGCACCTACGGAACTTCGAGTCGTCTACAATCCCCATTTTGTGCCTATGATATCGCAGATCACCATGGCCAGTTAATAGCCCTGTTATAATCTTTGCCTCTTTCTTATTTAATTTGCGGAATTCCACTTTCCTCATAGGGTTAATACTAGTTCCCATGAGTACCTTGGCTTGTCTACAGCCCTTAGTTGCCCGCCACCTCCTTCAGTTTTTCCGCAGCTATCCACTGTTTTATTCCCAGTGTCTGGCATTTATTGGAAACACCAATGGGCGGTTCTGGCCCAATAAGTTGTTTTCTAGCCCCTTCTTTGGCTAGCTCATCCACCCTATCGTTTCCCCCGAATCCACTGTGACCAGGGATCCAGAGAAGGGTAACGCGGTTAGTTTCAGCTAGTTTGTTATGTGCCTCATGTCAGTCACCGACCAGCCTTGATGTTGATACGTACCGTTTCAAGGAGAAAATAGATGTCTTGCTATCCGAAAGAATAAAAATTTCTTTGTCGTGAAAATTTTTCAAGGCTTCAACAGCACCATAAAGTATCGCTACAATTTCGGCTTGTAACACAGAACAGTGGTCCCTAACTTAAAAGAGTGTCCCACTTGAGAGGTTACATGATAGATTCCTGCACCAACTCCGTTCCCGCCTTTTTATCCATCTGTGTACCAGACTTCACAATCAGCTGGAATATTTGTCAGTCCATTTATCCAATCTTCTCTACTAAGTAGGGGAGAGTAGGCTACAATGAACCAGCGTCAACAGTGAACCACTTTAATTTTCTAAGAAATGACTGAGTGGAATTTTTTCTTATTTAATATATAAATTAGTATTACTGAAAGCGACTACGTCCAAAAATTTCGAGCACGTAGGTTTATTATTTACAAAGAAAAACGAAAAAAACTGTTTTTTACGTACAAAACAAAAAATTTTGTGGAAATATAATGAATTTTTTTTTTATTCAAATAGGAAGATTTAAAAATTAGTAAACTTGTGATTTATGTCGCTTAGGATGTCAACTTCAATATTTCGATGTGATAAAGAATTTTAAGCCTTACATAAATTTATTATAAACAATTTTTGTTGTGAATGTCATGTGAATGCAGTGAGTGCGGCATCATTGAACCACCCGAAAAAGCAAAGAATTTTCAATTTTAAGAGTGGTAAAGTTGTCTGCTCTACTAATTAGTAAGAAAAATACTAGAAGACATGCTTTCATCACAATTGTGAACGAGATATACTCAAACTGTCACTTTACCTACCTAACCTGACATCAAAATATATTAATCTCCTATATTAACAAATAATAACTCTTTAACAACAATTTTCTATTTTTTTGAGTGAAAAATAATATTTTTTACAATATGTAAGTGGGAATATTATTTTTGAAATATATTGTAGTGTTTTATTAAAGGTGGTTCAATGTAGACACAGATTCTTCAAAATAAGAAAAGTGTAACTTGTTAGAAAAAAATTAAATTTAATTATTTAATCATAATAATTTATGTTTGTAACGTGTGTATTAACTAAAGGAGTACTTCAGCTTAATGTTGATACAAAAACCTGATCAAAATTTGTAAAATTTAATTAGTTCTTGGACTTTAGAAAATACCCGGTTCAATGTAGCCTACCATCCCCTATATTAATCTTATACTTTTTGTCGAAGAGGTACAAAGGGACAGATCTGTCCCTAATCATATTTAGGAGGGGGCTTCTCACCAATTTATTTAAGATACGCCATCTACCCACCTCCCTGCAGCCCACAGGACCGCTCAACCTCCGGGCAGCCTTAACCGCCGCTGCTTTAATTGTATGGTGTAAGAGTTCTAGCCCCAAGAGGGCACCAAGGGCAGCAGTAGGAGTTGTACGCACCGCCCCCGTTATTCCTCTAAGTACCATCCCCCTTATCCTTTCCAATTCTGCTTGTGATGTTTTTAATTCAACTCTACTCCACCAGACCACACAGACATAGGTCAGTCTAGGGAGCAGAATTGCTTCATAGATCCACAATAGTGTATCCGGTTTAAGGCCCCAGCTACTACCTATGGCCCTTCTACATTGCCACAGAGCAGCTGTAAGTTTCCTGCACTTCTCCTCCAGGTGCTTTTTCCAAAGCAGTTTACTATCCAGGATTACTCCTAAATATTTTGCCTGCTCTGTATATTGGATCTCTTTTCCGGACAGCGTAAGTGAGCACGAGGTTTTCCACTTATACCGTCTGGTAAAGATAACCGCTTCCGTTTTCCCCGGATTTACAGATAAACCCACCCTCTTACACCATTCGTCTACCCGGTTTAAAGCCTTTTGGGCCACTTCGAACACAACGTCGAGATGGGGACCGCGGACGATTAACAAAATGTCATCCGCATACCCAATGATATGGTATCCTTCTTCGGTCAGAGTTCTCAGCAAATGTTAGAATTTATTCGCTGATTGAAAATTTGAAATATGAAGATTTCTACTATATCAGCAGATAGTGACATCTATTAGATGTCAATTGAACTCTTTGGTTTAGAGTTAGGTGTTACAAATGATAATTACTTTCGTTATGGTTGTCGATAAGTAATTAATTTCTAAATTAATTTTGATCTGAAAAAATAAGCTGCGTGAACGAATGCACTGTGCATCTGTGAGGACTCGAATCCCAGTTCATAGCTGCCTGTCGCGGGACCTACGCCTATCAATGCACCTGGCCAACACAGCCTGGACGTACACGCTTCTTATATTCTCAGATCAAGCCCATCACTAGTCAAGAGCTAAATAGTTAATGTTAGAATTTATTCGCTGATTGAAAATTTGAAATATGAAGATTTCGACTATATCAGCATATAGTGACATCTATTAGATGTCAATTGAACTCTTTGGTTTAGAGTTAGGTGTTACAAATGATAATTACTTTCGATATGGTTGTCGATAAGTAATTAATTTTTAAATTAATTTTGAACTGAAGAAATAAGCTGCGTGAACGAATGCACTGTGCATTTGTAACACCTAACTTTAAACCAAAGAGTTCAATTGACATCTAATAGATGTCACTATCTGCTGATATAGTCGAAATCTTCATATTTCAAATTTTCAATCAGCGAGTAAATTCTAACATTAACTATATAGCTCTTGACTAGTGATGGGCTTGATCTGAGAATATAAGAAGCGTGTACGTCCAGGCTGTGTTGGCAAGGTGCATTGATAGGCGTAGGTCCCGCGACAGGCAGCTATGAACTGGGGTTCGAGTCCTCACAGATGCACAGTGCATTCGTTCACGCAGCTTATTTTTTCAGATCAAAATTAATTTAAAAATTAATTACTTATCGACAACCATATCGAAAGTAATTATCATTTGTAACACCTAACTCTAAACTAAAGAGTTCAATTGACATCTAATAGATGTCACTATCTGCTGATATAGTCGAAATCTTCATATTTCAGAGTTCTCAGTAGTTCATTCACCACCAAGGACCAGAGCAAGGGTGAAAGAACACCTCCTTGGGGCATGCAGAGTTGACTGTCCCTTTCAGGACTGAGTCTCCTTTAGTTGATACGAGGTTTCTGTTTTTTAACATGTGACAGGTCCAATGAACCACTCCTGTAGGAATATTAAAAGCTGTCATAGCTGTACTTATGGATTCTGGAGAGGCCTGACTAAAAGCTCCTTCTATGTCCATAAAAACACCTACAGCAAAACCCTGACTCTGCAGTTGCCCATCAATTAGGTCAACTGCTCTCGCCAGAGCTGTCTCCGTAGAGCATCCTGCTCTATACGCGTATTGATCCTTTTGTAACGGGAACCGCTCCAAAATCTCACTGCGGATATATCTATCCACCAACCTTTCAACTAGTTCTAGAATAAAGGATGTAAGGCTAATGGGACGGAAATCCTTCGGTGAGGTATACACATTCTTGTCCGCTTTAGGTATGAATACGACTTTCGTACCCCTCCACGCTGTCGGAACATATCCCAGAGTCAGACTCGCTCTCGCAAGCCTCACCAATGACCCAACAGCCTCGTCCATCGCTCTTTGCAAGAGTACAAGGTAGACGCCATCAGGACCGGGAGACTTGTAAGGACTAAAAGATTTCGCGGCCCATCTGACCCTCTCGGCAATCACGATCCTGTTAGCCAGCTGCCTTCGCAGCCGATAATCAGCGTGTGGAAGGTTTGTTAGCGACCCAGGGTCATGTCCGCTCTCCCTCGACCTTAAAAACCCTGAAAGTGTACCTGGACCCTATTCTTATCAAGCAACTTATCAAATCTGGCTGCCTCTTTCCCTTTTTCGATGCTGGAAGAGAAAGCATTCCAACTAACTTGTTTTGCTTTCCTTATTTCATTTCTATAGTCGTCTCTCATTTTTGTAAAGTCAGACCAACCATTAGTCGTGCGCCTATTCTTGGCACGCTTAAAGAGTCTCCTAGTTTCTTCCCTGAGATATTCTAATCTCTCATTCCACCAGCACACCTCTTTTCCCGAAAATACTTTTGTCGGTTTGCAGCTACCTTTATAAGCTGCCATAATAGCCTTTGTAAAATCATTGGCCGCCTTATCTAGGGTTTGACAATCTCTTATCTTACCCGGTAAACCTTCGATGTGTCCTTCGATGTTCTGAGTTGTAGCTAGCCCAATCCGTCTTTCTGGGATTACGAATCTACTTAGATTCGGATTGGACCGCAGACTCCACCTCGAAGACTATCTGTGAATGGTCAGAAAGTGAAGGTTCATTAGAAACACTCCATCTCATTTCCGAAACCGTGAAGAATATCAAATCGTGTAAATAACCTATGAACGCGCAATTTCGTGATGCATATGCTGCATGAGGTTTTAGGGACGTGTCATTTTTCTTGTAATAATAGTTGCCGTTAATATGTGAAAATGTCATTTCTTGAGGTAAAAGTAAAAAAAATTGTCTTCATTTTTTTGGGTTTTTATCGTTAAAATTAAAGTGCAAATATCATACAGCCATTTTTCTTTTAGCTCAAGGTGTACTGAGTTTAGTAGAATAAAGTTTAATGGAAAACATTAAAAAGAAAAAATATATTGCAGGTTAATTACACTGGTACACAAAAAAATTGATGCTCTGAGCTTTTGATCAGACTATGACTATTTTATGTTTTTGGGGTCGTTGAAACCGAAACTGAAGTTTATTTAACCCCATCACGTCAGGGTTTTAAGATAACCTCAAATATCCAAAATTTGACCCCAAATTTTAAAAAAAAAAATTTTTATTTCCAAGTCTTACTATGACTACTTTATATTTTTGGGATCGCTGAAACCAAAACTGAAGTTTATTTAACCCCATCACGTCATGGTTTTAAAATAAACTCAAAAAAACCCAAAATTTGAACCCAAAATTTTTTATTTTCAAGTCTTACTATGACTACTTTATATTTTTGGGGTCGCTGAAACCAAAACTGAAGTTTATTTAACCCCATCACGTCATGGTTTTAAGATAACCTCAAAAAACCCAAAATTTGAACCAAAATTTGTTAATTAACAAAAATTTTTATTTTTAAGTCTTACTATAACTACTTTATGTTTTTGGGGTCACCGAAACTAAAAATGAAATTCATTTAACCCCATCACGTCAGGGTTTTGAAATAAAACGACTTACAGATAAAAATTTCCATAATTTAAACATTTTTCAGTGACATTTTTAGATTTTTTTATGTTATTTCAAAACCCTAAAGTGATAAGATTAAGGTGACTGCAGATTTAGCTTTAAAGACCCCATAAACATAAGACAGTGATAGTAAAAGTTAAAAATAAAAATTTTTCTTGATTTAAAAATTTTTGAGTAATGTTTTTTAATTTCTTCGAGGTTATTTCAAAACACTGTCGTGATGGGGTTAAATGAACTTTAGTTTTTGTTTCAGCGACCCCAAAAACATAAAGTAGTCATAGTAAGACTTAAAAATAATTAATTTTTTTGATTAAACAATTTTGAGGTCAAATTTTGAGTTTTTTTGAGGTTATCTTAAAACCCTGACATGATGAGGTTAAATGAATTTCAGTTTTTCAGAACCCCAAAAACATAAAGTAGTGATGGTATAAGACGTAAAAATAAAAATTTTTGTTGATTAACAAATTTTGGGGTCAAATTTTGAGTTCTTTTTTAAGGTTAGTTCAAAACCCTGACGTGATGGGGTTAAATGAATTTTAGTTTCGGTTTCGGCGACCTCAAAAATATAAAGTAGTCATAGTCTGATCAAAAGCACAGAGCATCAATTTTTTTGTGTGCCAGTGTTATGAGATGACGGTGTGGGGCTGAATCGGACATTGTGATTAAAAACAACCAAATCTTTTAATTCTTTAATTTATTTTATATTAATCCCAACAAAAACATCTATGATGCAAAAACTTCCGCCAAGTAAAAGATTTTGTAACTGTACAAACAATTATTGAGATAAAAGTTTACCAAGTAAAATTTATAATTAAAATTTTAATAACGATTTATTTTAAATATTTCCTCTGCTACACAACTCGAAGTACATATTGCAGTTGAAAAAATAACCCGAGATTAGCTGCTGATATTGCACATTGAGGCTTAATTACATTTCCGAATTAAGTCAATGTTCTTCACTGCATTTTGAATTGTAACAAATAAAATTAACTTCATAATATACATTAACAAAATACGAAATCCAATTATTCATCATAATAAAAAATTTCTATATCAGCAATTTAAAAATCTTGGCGTCAATACTTTCATTAATTACAAGTTAGAAGCATTATTGACGCCAAGATTTTTAAATTGCTGATATAGAAATTTTTTATTATGATGAATAATTGGATTTCGTTTTTTGTTAATGTAAATTATGAAGTTAATTTTATTTGTTACAATTCAAAATGCAGTTAAGAATATTGAGTTAATTTGGAAATGTAATTAAGGCTCAATGTGCAATATCAGCAGGTAATCTCGGGTTATTTTTTTCAACTGCAATATGTACTTCGAGTTGTGTAGCAGAGGAAATATTTAAAATAAATCGTTATTAAAATTTTAGTTATAAATTTTACTTGGTAAACTTTTATCTCAATAATTGTTTGGACAGTTACAAAATCTTTTACTTGGCGGAAGTTTTTGCATCATAGATGTTTTTGTTGGGATTTTAAAACTTTTTGCGTCGTCTCAACTTTTTAATAAATAAAATAATTAATTGTAAAAATATTTTGGTCTTTGATCTAATAATTTAAAATAAAATACAATTAAGTTTTAAATAAGAATTTATTTAAGATATGATACTTTACAGTAAAGTTTTTAAAATAAATTTCAGGCCTATCAACCCATAATACTATTTTAAAATATTTAAAAAATGTTTTTAGCAGTTTAGTATCTGCGTTCATCTAAATGTCAAAAAGGTCCATTTTTTTGAGAAAAAACAAAATTTTTCGAAAAATACGGAGTGTATTAAAATTTCCAGGAATATATATCGAGATTTTAACCCAATAAATAGTATTTTAGAAGATTTCACATAACCGTTTAGAAGTTTAGTCTCTGCGTTTGTCTAAATGTAAAAAAATTCCATTTTTTTGAGAAAAAGAAAATTTTTCAAAAAATACAGAGTGCATTAAAATTTCCAGAAATATATATCGAGATTATAACCCAATAAATAATATTCTACAAGATATCACATAACCGTTTAGAAGTTTAGTCTCTGCGTTAGTCTAAATGTTAAAAAAATTTAATTTTTTTGAGAAAAATCAAAATTTTTCAAAAAAATTGAAGGGTATTAAAATTTCCTGAAATGTATATCGAGATTTTTACCTAATAATTAATATTCTAGAAGATTTCAGCAATCCATTTAGGAGTTAACGCTCGACGTTTGTCTAAATCTCAAAAAATCGCTATTTTATCGGTTTTCCTTGCCTAAATTCTATAAAAATATATAAAATATTGAATAAACTTAACAGAATTCTTTCATTTTTATTCTTTATCCGACAAAAAAAGAATGAGCCAAATCGGTTAAGATTTACTCGAGTTATTCAATTTTATCGAAAAACCGCCGATATTTCGAGAATATATATCGCGGTTTTTTGCTTTTATTTGGCGGCGATTAGCTACCGCGAATCTTGATTAACTATTTTATATTACATTCTTTGTTTAGAACCACTTTATAAATAAATAAATAAAGAATTTATTTTAAAACTCGAATTCGCAAGCGAGTTGCTACAAACAGACAAGCCTGAAAACTGTAATTCATCTTATATTATAATTATTACCGATTTTACATATTATATTATATTCTTTGTATTGAACTATCTACAAATAAATAAAAGAAGAATTGATTTGACTTTTTAACCAAAAAAAAAAGAAAATTTGTATCTCATTCTTTAATTAATTGGCCGTGTCCGATTTAGCCCCACCAATTTTCGGATTTTCGTTTTTGAGGTAGTCACCTTCGAAGCAATATATCTCTAAAGCTATTGTACTTTTTTTAAATCGAACAAGTGCGATTTGTAGGTGAAAGTACAAGCTTCAAAACGGTATATTACACTTTAGCAAAAAGTATGTTTTGTATGAGTTTTCTGGTCAAAGACCAGATCCGTCCGGTTTAGTCCTGGTCTCCCCTACATGAAAATTTATTTGAATATTATGTAACAATAGAGGTAATTTTTCATAGACAGTAAGTAATCCACAATTTCATGTACATTTTCTTATTATTTTCAAAAATGTTCCTCATTTTAATGTTTTTCAATATCTACTATTTTAATAAAATGTACGACATTAACATTAGCAGTAAGTTTCGTTGTACACACACACACATATATATATATATATATATTTCACTTTTATTACAAATTTATTTTCTTCTTCAATACTATGTTGTGGTATAATAAAATGTTATTTTTTACTTGAAAACAAACAAAAAATCTTATTATTTTCATCAAGACGAATCGATGGATGTATAAAAAGAATATACTATTAGCATTTATAAAAATAATTAAAATTAAAATTGAAAAATCCATTATATTATTAAAAAAATTTTTATTTTTTAAATTTAATATAAATGCTTTCTTCCCAAGGAGTAAATGTTTTCTTATCGTAAAGAGGAAGCAAAATGTTTATGTAATGAACATCTGAATATACAACTTGTTTATCATAATTTTTGAAAATATTTGAATTTTTGTTATGAATACTATTATTTATGAAAATAATTGAATTTTGTAATGAATTTTATTTAAATTCCTCAAAATAATTTAACTTTATCCAAGGTTATTGTTATTTATTTATAAAGGTTATTGGAAATGTTGACCACATTTTTTTAGTTTTTTTTTAATAATTGAATTTCTGACAAGAATTTAAGTAATTTTAAAAGTTTAAAATAATTGCATTTTTGTGATAAATATTATCCTTTTTGAAAATAATTGCAAACCTTTTAGCAAAATAATATACGTAAAATTTTGTTTAGTAATTTTTCAATTTTTTTACACAAATAAGAAAATCTCACATTTCGGGATTTGTTAAATAAAATCTTTTAAAGAAAAACTTTTGGCATATTATAGAATAAAATGAAAAAATATTGCATGATTTTGATTTGTTTATATCTACAATTTTTTATACTATTTACAATAATATTTTTTTTTTCAAATGATGACAGTAATTTGTATAATTTAACTTTTTTATTCCAAAACCTTCAAATTAATTAATATGCTGTTGAATGAATGCAAAAGACAGAAGTTGTTAACAATTGCTTTCGACAATATAAAGTTTTAAGAACATTATTTGGTATGCATTCCGATACGTTCTGCTTCTATTTCAATCGCTCGCCCTGTGAAATTCACGCAATATTTTTATTAATTACAGTTTAATGAATTGTACCTCTAGAGGTATTAATTAACAATTTAATCTTAATCTTTCTAAAAAATTATTTTAAATGAATACCAGAAATAAAAAAAAATGTTTTTCATATTTTTTGTTTAAATTTAACATATTTTATATTATGTACATTTTTGTAAACGAAAATCCTTTTATTTATGTTTCGTGTATTTTTTTATTATTACAAAATATTATTTAATTCATTTTCAACAAAATAAAAGTTACTGCCCTGTTTTATCATACTGTTATGCCTTTACGTAGGCAACCCGCTTTACTTTACAGAAAGGTGGACCTTTCTGTTGTGCGGCCATTTTATCCCCAAATCAAGTCACCTACATCTGTCAATTGAAATCTTAGAAATAAGATTGTGACTCATAGAAACATCGAATCAAGATAAAAAAGTTTGTTAATTTCTCTATTTAATTTCGCTCCGCAGTAAAGGCCCCCTTTTTCGATTAAGTGCTTAGTTTTTTTTTTAAAAAGTGATCAAAGTGGAAAAATATAGGTAAGTGGGGGAGAGTGGGTTGGCAACACTGACAGTTCTCGATCTGCAACGCCGTTTAACCTCACGTTCATTGATTTGACAAAATTAGTATTAGATGCCAAATTCATGACTCTAATCTTATTACTAAACTAAATATAATGAACATAAGTTAAATTTTAAAAACACCAACCAATGTAAATAATAACTTTATAAAAAAATAAACAATATTCAACAAAGAATTAATTAAAAATTTTGTCAAATTCAAAAATATGATTTTGGCTTAAAAATTCAGATTTATTATTAATATTTCGTTTTTATTGTGAAAATTAGTTGTACTCTAATTAAAAAGTTGCTACAAAAAATGGCACATCAATTTGACAAAAAAATGAACAATTTGCATTTTTTGAATTTTGTGAAAAAAGTCCTGTCTTTTGTTCCTTTTAATATTTTTTAATGGGACATGGCTATGGCTAGGATTTTATGATAGTCTAATACCTAAGAGACTGCGAAGTTTCGTTGTAATCGGCCAAGCCGTCTTAGAGTTATTAATGGACAAAATATTGCGGACAGACAAATATACATACATACATAATTTTTTTATTGTCATTTAACTCACTCAAATTTTAAAAAATCAGCAAGCTTATTGCAGGGTGCTTCAGGGGGCATTTCAGCTACTCCTGTTTCTGTAGATAAGTCAACGAACGGTAATAGAAGAAGTCGTAAACCAAAAACTTATGTCGCGGACAACAAACGTCAGAGACCATTGATTGGTTTTTTAGACATAAGTCCCACTTCTAAATCAGATGGCCAGATCACGGACTTGGAATAGCAATCAGTGGATGTGGACATCCCAGTTGACGAAACACAGTTTATATTTTTGAGTCTTAACAAAGGCTCTTTAAATGAGAATCAAATAAACTATTTAATTAGATTGTATCCATTTAAACCACCGGTGGTTTTTTTCAAAAATAACTATTGCAGCCCCTATTCCCATATTAACAAATATACATGTAAGCGTAAAAAAGTAAATTCTTTATTTTATACTGTCCGAAAACTTGTAGTGGAAAGTTAAAGAAATCTATCGTGCCAGACAAAAATTAAAAAATATAATATTTAAATCATTTAGATAAAGTATGTATTTTGCCTGAATCCGGCAGAATACCAAAAAAATACAGGGAAAAAATGCTGAGTTCGAATTTGATTTATTTGTGTCTTCAATGGAACAAAATGGAGAAAATATTAATATTTAAAAAATAAATAACATAATTCCAACCCCCAAAAGGAAAAATGGATGATTTGGACCAATTAAATTAAATTTTGAACTCCTCCCTCTTAATAGAAGTTATTTATTATTCGTGGGTTGAATAGAACAAAATGGAGAAAATATTAAACTTTAAAAATATATAAAATTTAACCACAACTCTTTCCGAAAATTTTTTTTTAATATTAATTTCTTCTCCATTTTGTTCAACTTAACCATCATATAGAAAAGTTGATTTTAAAAATAGGAGCTTAAATATTTTTTATTGCGTCTAATAGCTGATTGTTTTTTATAAGGGTTTGGAACTAAATTTTATATGTTTTCAATATAAATATTTTCTCCATTTTGTTTAATTGAACTCACGAATAAAAAATAACTTCTATTAAAAGGGAGGAGTTCAACATTTAATTTAATAATAAATATGAGACTTCTACTACAGGAAACATAATTTGCAGTTTTCCTACTTAAAGTTGGTAATGGTAAATTAAATGATGTAGATGATAAAGTTCAATATCCCGAACATATTATTTAACAAGGAAATATAGGTAGATATTGCTAAAAAAATGTATAGTGACAAACACATGAATTAGGAGCCTGTTAAAAATTCCTGCGAAAGATCTTATACAGGATCCTGTTCCAGGAATATTCGTAAGATCCATTGCAAGTTCGTGCATAAGTACCCTAGGTACTTATGTACCCAGGTTCTCTGGTGAAACTTAATAAGATCAAGCGTGTTATCATTTGTACCGAAACAAACAACAACATAGCATCCTGGACAGTTTCCTTTGTAAAATTATTTGTAAGATCTTGCATTAACAATCGGTAAGTAAAAAACTCGGCTTAAAATCCCCGTACAAGATTTTCTCAGGATCCTGGGCAAGTTCCGTTGCAGGAACTTTAGCTATTAAAGGTTTCTGTACCGGAACACTTGCAGGATCATGCATAGGAAACTTTGTAAAGGTTCCTGTACAGGAACCTTTGCAGCTTTGTAAACTGGAGGTATTTGAGTGTAAAGGATCCTGTAAGTGACCCGTAAAAGATCCTACATGGTTTCTTCAATTAATTTATTTATATTTTTAACTCCTGCGCTGTATTTTTCTATAAGTTTTATAGAATGCGCAAACCATTTTTCTGTCCAACATTGTTATAGGGGCCTAACATATTAAAATATGAAGCTTATGTCTGTCAAATGTTGCTCAACATAAAAAAATGTTAAACTTAACATTTAAAAATTTAAAAGTTTCCTGTACATGATCCTGCAAGTTTTCCTGTACAGTACCCTTGCAGGAACATTTAATAGCTAAAGTTCCTGCATCGGAACCTGCACAGGATCCCGAGAGGATCCTTTGAGGATCTTTAGTTTTTTACTTACAGATTGTTATAGCAAGATCTTACAAATAATTTTACAAAGGAAACTGTCCAAGATGCTATGTTGTTGTTAGTTTCAGTACAAAGAATAACACGCTTGATCTTATTAAGTTTCACTAGAGAACCTGGATATCTGGAACGCTACTGCGTTCTTATGTACGAAATTGCAAAGGATCATAAGGAATATTCCTGAAACAGGATCCTGTATAAGATCCTTCGCAGGAATTTTTATCAGAGAAGATAATAGAAGTAATAAGCAATTTTTATATTTTAAACTACGGTAACATTTCAGTAATATTAAAATGTTCACCCCTAGGTACCCAGTGGCTATAGAGACATGTGATATCTATAGACTGTTCTTAGGGTATCCTGAGAATGTCTATGTCCATTCAAAAGGCGTTCTAAAGATATCCTAGAGACATACTTAGGGCACAAGGTGTCTTTTGGATGTCATTCGAACAGGCATAGATGTCCAAAAGATGTTCTAAAGACATCATATGTCCCAGTGCTAACAAGGTATTATAACTAAAAATGTTAAAGTGACATTACATGGTAATATTATTGTGAAGTTGCAGTATTGTTACAGTAATGTCAGTGTAATCTTATGAAAAAAGATTCCAAGATTTTTTAGGCATATGAAAATTGCTTAAATGTATTATATAATTTGTGTGGTATTTTGAAACTACTTGCATATAAAAAAATTAAAGTGACATAGAGTCCATTTAAAGTATTTTTTGTTTAAAAAAGCTCAAAATAACTCAGCATCTTTTTTTTAAATACTTAGTTAGGATCCTAAATCGGATATAGAAACTGAAAAAAATATTTGTTTGATTATTATTAGATAAATATTACATTGTTAAGAGTATTTTTATTTTATTCTGTAAAAGTTTATACGTGATATAATAGAAACAACAATATGATTATAAAAACTGCGTTTTTATGAGTTATGAAATTTTATTAAAAAGCTATGCAACCATACAAGCATTATTATTTTATTTCAATATAAATAAGGATGGCGATTAGGACAAAATAGTTAAAGTTTCTCTGATAGAGAAGACCGGGCCGTAATGGATCAGGGGCGTAATAGATCATTTCAATTATTCAAAAGCGGTAAATCAGAGTAATTTCGGTTTTTGATCAAAATAATGTACTCGGTATATAATACTGTAGGGGAGTTTGCTACGAGTTGGACACCCCTTGCTATTTCGAGAATGCGTAAAGTTTATCCCATAATTAAAATTGTAAAATGTTTTCCTTATTGTTAAGATATGTTTATATTTGTTTTGAAAAAAACACTACATTTTTGTAGTGTAAGAAGTTTTTTGAAAAGTGGAAACGACGTCTTTTAAGTGTTAATAAGAAGACTACTATTCATTGTTCAAAAAAATTTCGAACCTGTATTTTTGGAGCAATTTTCATGCTCTTTAAGATGCAAAAAGAATTAGCTCCATATATTGTTGCCAAAACAATTTTTGGCAGTCTAAAAAAATCCTGTCAATTCTGCGAGTTGAACACACCTTTTCGCTGCGAGTTGGTCATGATTTATATGCTGGAGATTTCTTTTGTTTACAAGTTTAACCAATTTTATGTTTATAAACATTGCAAAATATTTGATTCGAAATTTATAGTTTATAATGTGTAAAATACAATATATTTTATAAAACACAAAATTTTGCATACACTTTTTATTGCTACATGTTTTATTTAATTTTTATGCATTTTGAGTGGATTTTGTGAGGGTGTCTAACTTGCAGCAAAGAAAAAAAAAGTCCAAAAATGATCTTATTAGGAAAGTGACTACATTTTGAAAATTTTTTCAAAAATTAAATTGCGGCCTTCACAGAAGTAACATCTTGATATCTCAATTTAGTGAAAAGTTATAACCGAAAAACAAAACTATGTCCAACTCGCAGCAAACTCCCCTAAGTTTGTACCAAATTTCATTGTTATTCATTTATTATTGTTAAAAATATGATAGAAAAAGTGATTTTGACGCTCAAAAGTAAATTTTTGAAATCTTTGTTTTTTTGTTATATCTTCTTCAAAATTACTTGTAAAAAATTTTTGTATATCAGGTTTTCAAGCTTCAAACATTTGTTCTTAACGAACAATTGACAATTTTCGTTTAATACTTACGGTATTGATCAAAAATAACATTTTCAACAAAAACCTCCGGGGTGTAATGGATCACTTTTTCCGGGGCGTATTGGCTCTCATATATATCTATTATATATTTAAAATATTAATAAAATGATAACCAATGACAACCCTTCATAAAAAAATAACTGGAGAATAGATTTTTTTAAATAAATGGATTTTGCATTTCGCTACAACTTTTTAAATTTTGAAAATTGCATAAAAATGTTTAAAGTTTAAATAAAATATGTTCCATTTTCAATATTCTTTGTTATAAATATACAATAAAAATCAAAATTGTCAATACCGTAATAATATTTGATGATCTAAATTATAATTTCATTGCTGATCCTTTACACCCCGGCCTGTGGTGAAATTTCTCACCTTGCATTTCTCCAAAAACATTGTTCTAGTAAAAAAAGTATAAGTGATATTAGGGTGTACTTTTTAAATTGAAATCTGAGATGTTAGGTTAAGTGTTCCACGTGATGAAATTTTCATTAAAGCAAGAATGATGAAGTTAAACAACAAAAAGTGAAAAGTGATCCATTATGCCCCGGTCTCCCCTATAGAGAAAATAAATATGACTGGTCAGCCATATTGGAAATGTTTGACAGTTTACCATTCTCATAGAAATTTCTCTTAAATCACAAATGTCAAATTTACATTTCTTAACTGTAAGTACGTATTAATTTACTAATTTTAATTTTATTAGTCATATTATAAGAGAATATGATTAACAGAATGTGAATATATGCTTTGAACATTAATTTTAAAATATTCTCATTTAAGTGAAATTTTGAGGTTGTGTTGTTTTCAAAAGGTAACCGTGTTAAATGTTTGTGGTTCTACTTTTAAAAAATGATATGCAGGGATAAATGTATTTTGCACTATAGAAGTAGAAAATAATGTAATTTTTATTTCTACTAGCGTTATATTCCTCACTCGCTGACGCTCGCTCGGATGACAGTTTACTTATTTCTACCTACATATAAATTTATTATTACATAATATTATTATAATATTTCAATTTTTATTATTTATTTAATAGCTTCTTTATTGTTAATATATAATATAAGTAGTATATGCACCTTAATATGAATTTTCTACAAAATGCGTATATTAAATTAAAAATTTTAAATAAATAATGAAAATTATTAATTATTAAATAAAAGACTATTTATATTTGATTTATAATAAATACACATATATTATAATAATTAATTAATCTTAAAATTTGCTTGTGTAATAATACTAAAATTTTGAATTAATTTTGCTTTGAAAAATAAACTGTAGGATTACTGTAAATTTATACTAAAATATTACAGTATTAGTACTGTAACGATAATAATAATAATAATAATAATGAGGGTAAACTCTGTGAAGAGATACCAGGATGCACTCCCTGCGCGAAAACTTCCTGCTATCTTGGAGAGATACATCGACCTCCACGTCCGAACATACATGTTCACGTGCCCTTGGATATCATAGACGTCGCATCAATGCTTCGGCAATGCTATAACGTCCATGTAACTAACGGAGGCGGTTCAGGGCCCATCCTGGCCAGATGGTAGTACCCTGCTAAGGCTCGATCGTTCCTCGATACGGAACACTGAATCAAGCATGGATAATGTGTGATGTTCAGATCACTATACCCCAAGTAGGTACCTTGCAAGAGGGTAATCCTACCGCCGATTCCGATCGGGTGCAAGCCCCGGTGGTCGGCGCAGGCCCCACAGATTTTGGGAGGGGGCCAAACACACACTGGACCGGTGTCATCGGTCTCTCGAAATTAGAGATTTAGATGAAACCACGACACCAGCTGACGTGGTTTCAGCTATAACTAGCATAACGGGGCAGAACTGTTCAGAGCTGTCCTGTTCACTGTTTCCTCGCTTTGGTGGAACAAAAGCAGCTGTTGTACGGTTGCCTGAAATGGAGTACAATATGCTCCTCAAGGAGGGCAAAATCCGTGTAGGATGGATATGTGCGTCTGTTCAAGCTTATGTAGAGGTGACAAGGTGTCAAAAGTGCCTTGTGTATGGTCATGCAACACGTGCATCCAAAGGACCTGACAGAACAAAAAACTGTCGTAGATGCGGCGAAGAGGGACACCTGTCGAAGAACTGTTCTGTCGAACATCCCAAGTGCTTAACGTGCACAGATTTGGGCAAGACAGACGTTTTTCATGATCCAGGCAAAAGCTCCTGCCCTGTCTACAGAGGGGAGCTGCAGAGGCTTAAAAGGGCAAATCTTTAAAGCTTCTGCAGGTCAACCTGCACACCTGTAGGGAGGCACAAGCTCTCTTGATGCAGACCGCCAGGGAGAAAGAGATCGATATTCTGTTCTGCAGTGAGCAACACAGAAGAAATGATCAGGCTCCTTGGTATCAGGACAAATCAGGAAGGGCCGCCGTGCAGGTGTGCAATCTTGAAGTGCGAGTTAGCAAATATCTGGAGACGAGCAGTGGATTCGTGTGGGTAGAGGTGTCAGGCATGCGTTTGTACAGCTGCTACTTTTCGCCCAACGATTCACTGCAAGCCTTCGAAGCCGACATTGAGGAACTTGAATCGAGTCTTAGAGAGTCCAGGTTGGACGTACTCGTCACTGGCGACTTCAATGCCAAGTCACCGGAGTGGGGAGAGTCGAGGCTCGATAAAAGAGGAAGAATGATTGGAGAAATGGTCTCCAGAAACAATTTATTGGTTGTTAACAGGGACAGGACTTGGACGTTTAGGAGAGGTGCAATTGGATCGATCATTGATCTAACGATCGCATCATCAGCCCTATTCAGGCGCATAAACGACTGGCGAGTTTCTAAGGAGTATACCGCAAGTGACCACCAGTACATCGAGTTTTCAGTCTCAGTGGGAGACACAAGAGGAGACAAGAGACAGGAGGTTCCGTGTCGACAAAGCCCCTCCTGGAACGTGAAAAAGCTTGACAAGGAAAAATTTGTCCGTTCCCTGGAAGAATCCCGTCTCATTGATGAGCTCGGTTGGGTGCAGAGGCCAAATGTCCTGGAAGCGGAAGTGCGAGCGGTAAGGAAAACCATCATCGTTGCTTGCGACGCTTCTATGCCACGTCTCAAACGCAGCGCTTCACGGAAAGGCTCGGTGTACTGGTGGTCGGATGTGTTGGCCTCCTTACGTAAAGCATGCTTCACAGCAAGAAGGACTTACAACCGATCAAAGGGACATCCTTTGCTAAAGGAAACTTATAAGGAGGCCAAGAAAAGCCTTAAAAAAGAGATTCGAGCGTCACAACGCCGTTGCTGGAAAGACCTAATTGATGATGTCGAAAAGGACCCATGGGGTCTGGCTTTTAAAATCGTTACTAAGAAATTAGAAACGAGGCAAAAGACCCCCGGCCTGGACAACCCCGATTGGGTCACAAGGATAATAAAAGCTTTATTCCCTCCTGCAGAACCATGGATTAGGAAGGACTGGAGTACCTGTGAAGTCGGTGAGGAGGAACTCTACGCTCTTACCGAATTGAGAAATGCAGGTAAAAGATTGAAAACAGGCAAGGCGCCTGGCATTGATGGGATAAGTAACGAGATCCTAAAATTGGTAGTCGACACTTCACCCCGGATTCTGCTTAGATGCTTCAATCTTTGCCTGGAGAGAGGAGAGTTCTTCCGTGACTGGAAGAGACAGAGGCTAGTCCTCTTAAGGAAAGGCGATAAACCTCTAGACAGTGTTTCGTCGTATAGGCCTATATGCCTACTAGATACGATGGGTAAACTGTTGGAGGACATGATTCTGCAAAGAATGCAAACTCATTTGACCGGAGAGAATAGTCTATCCGATAACCAGTTTGGTTTCCGCAAAGGCAGGTCCACGGTTGATGCCATTCAGGCAATTGTGGACATAGCCAAAGCGGGAAAAAACAAATTGGGACCAAAGAAGAAGAAGGGCTTCTACGCATTGGTGGCTATTGACATACGCAACGCGTTTAACTCCGTGCGATAGAAAGATCTCATCGAGTCGATGATGAACAAAGGAATACCGCCCTACTTGTTGCGAATAATGGATAATTATCTTAGCGACAGATGGGTGGTTTATGAGGGGAACACCTGGACTCTGAAGGAGGAGATGCAAAGTGGTGCCCCTTAAGGCTCGAGGGTGGGACCATTCGTATGGAATGTATCTTACGACGACTTCTTGCGAATGGATTTACCCGAAGGCGCGGTCATCATCGGCTTTGCGGACGATGCCTTAATCGTGTGCTCAGCCGAAAGCAAGGAAGCCCTTGGGACATTGGTGAACGACTGTCTGCGGCGAGTTAAGAGCTGGCTGGACGCCAGAGGTCTTCAAATGGCCCTGGAAAAAACCGAAGCTCTGCTTGTCACAGATAGACGTGGTTATACTGTTCCGCGAATCGCGATAGACGAATTCGAGGTTAAATGGAGTAAGCATATTAAGTATCTAGGAGCGGAGCTCGATGGAAGGTATTTCTATCACCATATTGCAACGGCGTTGACGAAAGCGATTGAGTGTGCGTCAGACTTGGCACGACTCATGCCAAACGTTCGCGGACCGCGCGAAAGGAAAAGGAGACTGGTGGTTTGTGTTGCCCACGCTAAGCTGTTTTACGCAGCAGCAGCGTGGGCTCCCTCACTTAAAACAAGAAGCAAAACCATTTGCGATAATATGCTGTCTGCGCAGAGATGTGTTACTACCCGTAACGTCTCTGCGTATAAGACGGTGTCGACGAGTGCTGTGCAAGTCCTTGCAAGTGTCCCGCCGGCAGATCTTATGGCAAGGGAAAGGGAGGAAGTATTTCTTCTTTTTAAAAGAAGAAATAATCCCGAGTACCCCGAGGAGGAAAGACCCAGCAAGGACAGCATTTGCAAATATGCGAGAAACAGACTTATCGAGACATGGCAGGACAGATGGGATAGGGAGGAAAAGGGCAGATGGACTTACCGTCTGATTCCAACGCTCACCACCTGGATAAACAGAAAGCATGGAGAAGTCTCCTATTATTTGACACAGGCGCTCACGGGTCACGGGTGTTTTAACTCGTACCTGTGTCGCTTTAAATTACGCGAGAACAAGGTGTGTGCGTACTGCCAGTTCGCTGTGGACAACGCAGAGCACACCCTCTTCTCATGCAAGAAATGGGACCTGGAGAGGCAGGCCATGTTCGAAGGTGTAAACAGTCAAGTTACACCGGAGAACATGGTATCGCTGATGACCCAATCAGAAGGGAATTCGCGGCAAGTCGAGAACTTCATAATCTCGGTTATGTCGAGGAAGGAACTCGACGGCCGCCAAAAAGCGTAATTTAAACAGCTTTTAATTTGTTTGTTCGTTTTTTTTGTTTTAATTTATTTTGTGATTTATTTGTCTTTATACACTTTTATTTTAATTCGTGTTTTATATGTCCTTATACAATTTTAACTTAATTTTGTGATTTACTTGTCCATAAACAGCTTTTACCTTTTTGACTTTATACATCTGTTTATTTTATATGTTTTTTGTTTTACACATGTCGAATATTTTACCTCTTGACATATTTTACTCTTTTTAGCATTTGTTTTTTATTATTGTTGTGCTGTTAATTCCGCTTGTATATTATAATAGTTTAAAATTTTAACTATTGACGCAGGAGAACCGCAGGTAAAGAACAAAGTCGCAGCAGCGACAGAGTTGGAGCGCCACCCTCGAAGGCTAAAATCTTGCGACAGTTCCGAGGGAGGGTAAAGGGCTCCAAAAGAAGGGTTACGGGTTTTAGTGGGTCGGGCTGGCAGTAGGTCGCCAGTATTCTAAATTTACTATATTATTTATTTTTTCTTTATTTTGATTTGTTATTATACCAACCCCACATAACCTTGGAGTGCGGAATCCAAGGTATCTGTAGGCAGATTTCCCAAAAGTCCCTGAGCAAAAAAAAAAGAATAATAATAATAATCCGTGCCCGGCTGGAATTTCGGTTTCACCGGGGCGCATGGAACTTGTTCTATGCGTGGGGTTGCTGGTCCTCTATCGGACGCGTGCCAGGTCGCGGATAGGTAAACGCTTCCTATTTCTTTCGAGGAATAGGTGGTATCAAGAAAATCAAATACTCGACGCGGACCAAAACCAGCAAAAAGGAAACATCCATCATGAGCGATTGTAAAAACATGGAAGAGTACCTGCGGGGTAATGCTTCGGCTAAATCCCTCACTGGTTCCGATCGTCAAGCGCTTTCGAGCATGCGGGCGGTGGCCAGTGGCCTAAGGATGCAGGAGGGCAACAACGCATTGGAGGTGCCACAGATCATCGTGGACAAGGTGGAGAGAAGAGGCAGCACGAGCAGCGTCACAAGTCAAGCCAGCTGCATTTCTGTCTTCAGTAATGCTTCTGCGATTGACATTGCTAGCTGCAATGAAGATCGGGATGGATGCATTAAGCTGCGGAAGGAAGAGGCAGCAAGCATTCAAAAAATGGAGGAAGAGATCAGCAAGATGCTGAAATCCTGTGAGGTCCAGAAGAATGTCAACATGACGATCAAGGTTGGACTGAGAAGTCTGACGTCGCTCATACGGGATGTGAAGGAAAAGCACGCAGCAGCCGCCAGAAAAGATGAGAAATTCTACCAAGGATTAACTTGGTCAGAAGAAGCACGGCAAGACAGAAGGACGAGACGTGACCGTTTCAACGCAGCAATGCTAAGAAACGTTGTCTTGGATGCTCAGAAGCGGAAGAGAAGCGATCCTGAGCTTACGAAGGATCCAAAAAGGAAGAAGGAGGAGAGACCTCCCAAAAAGACTGTAGGCAAGGGGACCAAAACGGTACCAAAACCAGTTCCAGAAAAGAAGGGAAGAGCCACAGTCATCGTCAAAGTGTCCGAAGGAAATACTTTCGCCGACGTGCTGGCGAAAGTTCGAAGAGAAGCTGACCTGGAGACCAGCCAGACAAGGGTTGTGGGAGCTTTACCCACTAAAAAGGGAGACCTTCTCATCAAAATTGGACGGTCTTCAGACAAGAAGTTGTTCACCGAGGAGGTGACAAGGGTGATCGGTGACCTGGGTAAGGTGCAGATGGCGGACCGGCAAACTACGCTGGAAATCCGCGATATGGACAGCCTTACTGAGAAAGAAGACGTCTTGGGTGCCTTGGAGCAAGTTTCTACGGTACCAGCAGGAAGCAGGAAGGTGACGGTCCTCGGACCAAATAAGCGAGGTATGAAGCTCGCTGTCGTGGTCACCACCCAGGAGGACGCTGCCAGATTGGAGAAGATGGAGCACATTAAAATCGGTTTTGTGTCCTGCAGAATTAGCAGGAGAGTGATGGTCACAAGGTGTCACAAGAGCCTTGACTATGGCCATATAGGCAGAGATTGCCAAGGATTAGATAGGTCAGCTGCGTGCTTCAAGTGCGGAAAGCTGGTCATAAAGCAGCAGATTGTAAGAAGAGCTCATGCTGCTTCTTATGTCAGGCGAAGTTCGGCGAGGATGAAAGTATCCAACATGTCGCCGGATCAGGAGGATGCAAGGTCTTCAGATCTGCCCTAGAGGAAGCCAAGAAGACTTTGTGAAGGACAAGAAGAAAATAAGGTTAGAACAAGAGCGGCACGGAAGAGTCGCGTATGCGACTAAGTGGGACCATTCATCTACGAAGTCTGAAGCCACTAGGTAGTTCCGTAGGTAAATAATAGGTCTAATATAAATGGGTTTTTAACATGGTATGGTCGATGTGAGTTCTGATGTCTAAACAGATAGCAATCGACTGAGTCCTGTATGTTTCAATTTGTAATAAATTGTTTCTCTATAAAGATTTTACTGTTTTCATAACCTTTCCAATTGGATTTATTCGGTTGTAAAGTTTATGTTAACTACCCTGCAGAAAGCTAAAAAATAATATTAATAATAATAGCGGACAGTATTGTCAGTCTAGTCATTTGTAACGAAAAGGATTAATTTGGGAACTGAACGTGAAAAAATTGAAAAAGATAAGCTACTTGACGGTAACGGATTAGCGTGCTGAAATAACAAAATAAAAGTTGCACAAAAGTGCATTTAGACTGCTCCAATCTTTATAATATTTAAGTATGATACTTTTGGATATATATACTGTCAATAAATGTAATAAAAAAATCGATTCTTTCTTTTTTTTAAAGGGGGTAGACCCCTTGACATAAAAAGTTTGGAATTATTAGCATAAATGATTATTAATACTATACAACCTTAATGACTTCGACGTCAGGCTACGATCGCTGCGCATGACAGCTACTGTCACGTCACTACTGTAGTGACGTGATCATACACTCAGGTGTGGTGGTAGCGGTACGGATTACTACTTATTCGAGTAAAAGTTTCGCTTTTGTTTCTTGCAGAAGTAATCTTTATTTTCCAAGTGTTAAATATTCAAATTTCTTCGAGCAATATTTACAACATATTGAATGTAAAAAGTAATACAAAATTTAATGGAAATTACAATGGCGATGTAAAAATAAAAATGCTTAAAGCAATTTTTAAAAGTGAATATTGCAATAATTACTATTAGTAATTTTCAGTATAAAAAATAGTAAAAGTATTTTGACAAAATCTGCCAGGAATAACTGTCCAGTGTGCAAAGTTACAGAATAATTCTATAACTATTCCAGAACAAAAAGAACAAGTTCTGTAACTGGTGAGGAACAGGCAGATCAAAATGTCGTCCCCCTGGAGGCACAAAATAGGAACAAAAGTCTGTAACAATTCTGGAACAAAACTAGAACATTGTTTTAGAACAAATATATAACAATTCTATAACAAAAACGATTTATCATAAATAATAACCAAGCAGAAATTTAATAGTTGCATAGAACAAATAAATGTTTATGAGTATAAATAAAAATATAAATATTTAATAGAATATATTTTTTGCAATAAGTTTTTAAAAAATACCAAATTTGTCACGTCCTAGGTTAGGTTCGTTTGATTTTTAAGCATTTTAGAGAGGGCAATATTGTTCTTGCTTTGACTACTGAAAGTTAATAAAAAAAATTTTAAACGATTTCTAATAGCAATGTGCCTAGAAACCCATTATAAAAAACGTATCTCTGGATACTCAACTTCCACTCTTAATGGTACCATATCTAAGAAGATAGGACCCAAAGAGGAAGTACATTTATAAAAACTGTATTACTGGGAAGTCCGATACTCGGTTAAGAACACTGCAATAAAAACCCTGCAATCAGCTAATCCTGACAGGATTCAGCTACGCACGTTCAAAAAAACACGGCTGTTCGCCAAATGTTTTATTGCACTTAACCCAGTCGGTACCTAGACCGCTGGTCTATGACTCATTTTTTAGTCTAGGGCGTTGACTTCCCAGTATTTTTTTGCTCGTTTTTCACCAAATTCAATCAACTACCTCGTTTTCCCAAATTTTCCCCTACCCATAATTTTTACACGTTTTCCTTGAGAGTGGGAGGACATGGCTTGGGTAACGAGAGCGTCTTTTTATCCTTAAAACATCAGTTCCTTTTCGGTCTTGTTCAGCGAATTTTTTGTTTTCGTTCCCTTCCTTGTTAAAAATTAACTCTTGAAGTTCAACATTAAGTTTTCGCAATCTCCGCGACTGAAAACGCGAATTCTTTTTACCGTATAATTCCTCGGGTTAATTTTTGGGTTTAGAAATTAAAATCAATTTTCCTGGAACACCCGATAAAATAAAATAATTATTACCTTTTTAAAGTTAAATCAACAATTTACATCTTGTGAAATTTTACTATCAAGTTGTGTACGTGTACAAAAGTTGGATAACTCTTCGATTAAAGAAATAGTAAGTTTGTGTAATAAACCATAAAATTGTGTCTCTGTCTTATTCTTTTTCATTCCTTCCGTTTTCCTTAATAACAATAAGGTGAGTTTTAACTCTTTGGACCGAACAAGATCCCACAAATTTATAATCTTTGCCGCTCGAGATTATAGATACCTAAAAATTATCGTTTTTTTTAAATTCACTTTATTTAACCCTATAAATTCTTTCTTTTGTTTTGTAAACCTTCCTTTTATGAAATCAGAATCCAATAACTATACTAAAATTTAACAACATTTTTACGACATATTATTTTAATTATAATTTGATCTTTATACGATATCTCATGTCGTAATATAAGACATTTTTGGTGACAAGTTTTTTTTCAAATTTTATCTAATTTCCATTGCGTTCCGTACCATTTTTCTTTTTTTCTTAAATAATTTAAACAGACTATCTTATTTATTTAAATTAATGACTAAATTATTATTATCATTATTAATAATTATTTGAACTCATAATTTATGTAACAATATTCAGAATTATACACAGAACACTTAAAACTAAGAATGAAAAATTTCGCACGCACGGGGGATCGAAACCTAGACCTAGAGGACACAAGTTGAATACGCATATCGCATTGCCACGCAAACTTGGAAGTGATTTTACTTCAACTTCCTTTTGAATTGTGGGACCGTTATGTGCAGTGCTAAAATTATAAATTGAAATGTAACATACTAATTAAAAAAATAACTATATATGGGGCACTCCAGTCCCCCTAGTAGAAAAATTTGGTGGCGCTAGCATGGTGCCACTCTCGCGTTCCATTGTGCAAGAGTAGTGCTAAGAGCATTTGAAACACTTTTGTACTCTAGCGCCTTTCTCGCATTCTGTTCGCGCGTTAGAATGGACATAACCTAATCTGCCAAAACTTTATCTCATGAATCAAAAAGTTATTCTTATATGAAGGGTGGAAAGACGAAATGACTTAAGTCACAATTTCATGATTTTACAGGATACATGAATAATACATTTAAAAACTTTCCTAGTCATGAAGAAAAAATCTAAAAAACAATGTATTATTTCGCTTTTAAAATAAGTAAAAGTTGACCATTTTAGGTTATGTCAAAACAATAAATTAATGTTTACTCAGCAGATGAAAATATACGTAATTAAAAAACCTTAATTCTTACTTAAATATAAAAGATATTTAAGTAAAAAAATGGATAACCCAAACTCTAATTTAATTTTTACAAAAGTAAAAAACTCTTCTTCTGTCAGGTTTATTAAAAATAAAGAAAACAATAATCCAGTTTGGGGTTATGTTTTCTATTTCGAATGTAGAAATTAATATTATGTTTGATTCATAAAAAGTATTTATTGTTATTCTTGGTGATAAATCGTCAGATTCATAACTTAAATATATTTAAAAAATTTCTTAGAGGTTAGAAAAGACATTCACATATTAAGAATTCTTTTTTTTATTTTTTTATTACTATTATTGTTTTCAAGTACAAAATCAGTATAAAACACACAGTACATACACCGTTGACTGCCGTTGACAGTTTATGCAACAGAAATTTTAGGTTATGTTGCATTCTAGCAGGAAGTGCTCGCGCCATTCAAGGCGCTAGAAGACGTCAGCGCGATAGACTGCCATGCAAATTCCACCGGTGGCGCTAGCATCCATCTAGATTTCCATTCCATTAAATTTTTCTACTAGGGGTAGGGTCACAACACAGTTTACATTATGGACACGACAATAATAATCAGAATGTCACATAACTACGGACATTCATTTAAAATGATAAGACCCTTCTATAGTTAAAATTGCAAAGCTCTAACTGTTTCCGTTCAAAAGAATTTTTTATGTTAATTAATATTAGAAAATAGAAAAAATAGAGTTATTTGAAAAATTACGAAAAAATTTCTTTTAGAGCAACACCTGAAATGATTTCAATGATAAAAAGAAATTCAACTGGAAAAGCATTGGATATTGCTCGAAATGCAAGAGACATGCTTGGAGGAAACGGAATTTCTGACGAATACCACATAATTAGACATCTCATGAATCTGGAAACTGTAAACACCTACGAAGGTAATTTGCAATTTTTAAAAACATTCTTTACAAATTTTTTTTCTAAACTGTAATTATTTTGTTTTCTTATAAATTCACCATATTCTAAATTTAATGAGTAATTTTCTAATTAAACTAAAAATTATACAAATAAAAATGAAAGATAATAAAATAGAAAAATAATTAAAATTATAATAAAGGTTTTAATTCAAATGAAAATATTTTCTGACTTGAACAATTTATAATTTCCAAAAGTATTTTTTAAATGCGAAGTTAGAAAATGTAATTTCAAAATAATTAAGAAGTTTTTCATTTTTGTAAATTAGTTGATTCTAAACAAACAAATAGGTAAGATTGAAACGAAGCGACTCTCTCGTAATTAAATTGCATTTCAAATCAGCAATATTATTTATAAGTGAGTAAGAAAAAGATTATCTTAAATTTTATGTTTATTTAAATGGTGTTAAACGAGGAACTGCATCGAAGAACTCGCTCGCCACTCGGTGGATTTGTTTAAAGTCAGTCAGTGACTCTAAAATTGCAAAAAAATTCTAATCAAAATTATTGAATTTTTAAAAGTCCTACCTTAGAAAAAATGATGAGGCGCATCTTTGTTTTCTTTTTGTGTGTTTTCGTAATATCAATAATTTTCAATGATGAAAAATAACAACTAAAAAATTTTAATTAGCAAATTCAATTCAGTTTTAAAACATAAATTATCGTATCCCTAAAAGTTATTCACAAATTCAATTACAAGTTAATATGTAAACTTATTTGGGTCAATTAATAGCGAAAATACAATATAAAGTTGAAAATCATTAATTTTTTAATAATTTGTTTAATAAATAATCTGTCGAAAATCATGATTTTTTACTTTCTTATATAGTATAGTTCATTGAATTTAAAAATTATTTTATAACAATAATCTACAGTCAATATTCGATAATTAAACATTCGATAAATTAAATCTTTCGGTAAATTGAAGCGTTCTTCAGGTCCCTTCAAAAACTCTTGATAAATTGAATAAATTCTATTGTTTTGGGTCTCTTGATAATTAAAAGTTTTTTTGACTGCAACTTGTCTTTTTCCCTCTATAAATTGAATTCGTCTAGCCGAACCCTCTATAATTTGAATTTTTTTCTATTGTACGAGTTTAAAATGATATCCCCAAGAACGCACAAATGTTTGTCGATTTCGGAAAAAAGAAGATTATTGATATCGTGGAAAGTGGTGGTACAAAAAAAGAAATTGCCAAGCAGTTTGGAAATTGAACTTTTTTTTAATCCCCTTGAAATTCATTTTATCGAATGTTGACTGTATTTGCTCAACGCCTTCGGGGAAATAGGGTCATTGTTCACTACACGGAAAAAAAAGTTCGCCGATTATTCGGGAACTTCGTTCGTAGCTCTTGGATACGACGGGTAGTTTCCAGAAAATTAAACGTTTTCTTGTTTAAATATGTCATTTACTATTTCACCACTTCTCGGCAAACTTTTCTTGAAAAAGTCGGGAACTGTTCAAGAAAATCGAAAAGTTAGACGAATGCAAGAAAAAACTATTCTGCTTCTCTTTCTTGACACACGGGCGCGCGAGCACACACACATACACTGTTATCCTTGAAGGTCACATACAATTTATATTAAATTTCTGAAATAGAAAAAACCATATTAGAGAAAAATCGACGGTGGCTGGAACAGAACTCTCGTACCCAAGGATGGAAGTCCGGCGTCTTACCCAACTGAGCTAAACAGGCGAATTAAATACCTCAGCATTAAATAAATCTTAAAGGCACACAAGTCTTACTGGCTGTGAAACTTGTTGAGACTGGTGCGCACTGCGTTTCTGCGCACAGGATTCCTTGACGAGTTTCCGAAACTTTCAGAAACAGTTGCGGCCAGTGCCATGAATTTACATGAGAAAGTAAAGAAAAAAAGACTATTTGACTATTTATAGCTTTTTCTAATACAGTTCCCGAATTTCTGTCAAACATTCATTGATTACCATTGAATGTTCGTTGCTAATTCAGTGTTGTTACACCGTATCCAAGAATTAGGAAATAATTCCTTAAATATCTGGGAACTTTTTTTTTCCGTGTAGGCACCAGTGGAGAAATGTACCTCATTTCTCCACTGGAGCGGTAAAAAGAATAAATGTAAATTATGTGTGGTTATTTTGTATACTTTTTTGAAAACATAATTACTATGAATGCAATTTTAGTTCAAAACAAAACCAAGTCAACGATTACTAACTAACAAATTCATTAAGTTACTAACTAATTAATTTAATAACTTAGTAACTACTTTACTAACTAATTTACTAACCAATTTACTAACTTATTTACTAATTAACGAATTTAATAACTAACAAATTTACTAACTAATTCGCTATTGTACTAAACTTTAAAAAATTAATTGTATTAATATGTTCAGTTCTGACAGTATATGAATAAAATTATTATAATCAGTATTAACAATTTTTAAAAAGTGTAAATAGAAACAAATTTGCTCAGTTTCACGAATAACATAAGTTTTTTCTTTTAAATCGTATTACTTCCGGTTTTCTTGTGTATTGAATTATTATTTCACTTCCATGGAACAATTTTATGGGTAGTAAAAAATATGGATATCATTAAATCGCATTAATAAACTGTTTCTATTTACCCCTAAAATTTTGCAATTTTGCTAAAATTTAAGGGTAAATAGAAGTAGTAGTTATTTTAGCTAAATGAAAACTTTAAAAAATAAATACGACCTTAAACATTCAACCTTAGATCACCCCCAGCAGTTTCTAAGTATTTTCCATATATCAATTAGCAGCAACCCAGTGTGCAAAGTTACAGAATAATTCTATAACTTTTCCAGAACAAAAAGAACAAGTTCTGTAACTGGTGAGGAACAAGCAGGTCAAAATTTCGTCCCCCTGGAGGCACAAAATAGGAACAAAAGTCTGTAACAATTCTAGAACAAAACTAGAACATTGTTTTAGAACAAATATATAACAATTCTATAACAAAAACGATTTATCATAAATAATTATACCCAAGCAGAAATTTAATAGTTGCGTAGAACAAATAAATGTTTATGAGTATGAATAAAAATATGCATAATTAATAGAATATCTTTTTTTGCAATAAGTTTTTAAAAAATATTTTTCTTATTTTCTTAAATATATTAAACAGACTATCTTATTTATTTAAATTAATGACTAAATTATTATTATCATTGTTAATAATTATTTGAACTTATACTTTATGTAACTATATTCAGAATTATACACAGAACACTTAAAACTAAGAATGAAAAATTTCGCACGCACAGGGGATTGAAACCTAGACCTAGAGGACACAAGTCGAATACGCATACCGCATAGCCACGTAAGCTTGGAAATAATTTTACTTCAACTTCCTTTTGAATTGTGGGACCGTTATGTGCAGCGCTAAAATTATAAATTGAAATGTAACATACTTATTAAAAAAATAACTATATATGGTGCACTGCAGGCCAAATCGGAAATTATTTTGCTTTTGCATCTCAAATTTTTTTTAAACATTTTTTTTTCTTGAATTTCAAATTCAAATTTTTTCATAAAGTGGTTCAGGAAATACAGATTTATGAAAAATGACATTTTTTAAGTAAATTTTTTATATGCTTATAACTCGGTCAAAAATTGATCAAATTGGATGTTTTTGTAATGAAAAGTTTTGTTTTCAGACGTAGTTTTTAATAAAAATATTTAAAATTTTTTTAAAAATAATTTACGATAAGATTTAAAAATTTTTTAAATAAAATTTCATTTTTAACAATGTATGTATCAATAAATTTTTTTCAAATTTTTTGTAAGAATCTTGCACTAAATTAACAATTTTTAAGCCTTGTCCGATCGTGGGCCCACGATCGGGCCCATATATATATAAATTTTTTTATTACAAAGAATAATATATAATTATGCTACAAATTATAACAAATTTTAATTAATTAGTTAATAATAATAATTTATTATTGTATTTTTATTATATACCTATTAATTAATAATTAATAATAAATTAATTAAATATTTGATGTTATTGTTGGTGAATAATGTTTTTAAAAATTTTGAAAATTTATGCAAGCTGACAGTGAAAAATTATTTAATTTTTCACGAATCATCGATACGAGTCTTTCTAAGTATCTAAATTCAATAGATTTTTTGTAATTTATGCAAAAACGCGGCTGCACTCTACACGGAAAGAAAGTTATTATATTAGTTATTATATTAGAAGTATTAAACTTTGATAAAAATTATACTATATTTAGTAAAATTATATCAAATATCGAAAACTTTTAACAAATTTTAATATAACTTTACTAAATTTTATATAGGTATTAGGTACGTTTTGTTAAAGTTTCACAGTAAAAAGAAAAAAGCAGGAAAGCAGCCTTAAATTAAGATACAACATTTTTTAATCCTTTAACATTATAGCAGACAGTGCTGAATTTAAGACCGATCTTAAATTAAGATTTACTGTGTAAGTTTTGTTGAAAGCAAAATTTTCCTTTGTAGCATTTTGTCCTACACTTGTAAAATACTTTGTGACCAACAATATAAGATTTAATTTAAATAAAGAATAAGGGTTCGACTCATATTGTGAGACACAATTACCAACCAGGGATCCAATGCTCAAATTAGTTCTCCTCCTTCCGCCGGTGACAAGCCAAGAGAATAGAGTTGGAAGACTAACCTTTATTATCCCCACAACTGATA
Organism: Leptopilina drosophilae; assembly: GCA_032873175.1. NCBI lineage: Eukaryota > Metazoa > Arthropoda > Insecta > Hymenoptera > Figitidae > Leptopilina > Leptopilina drosophilae. The sequence goes on from CM065480.1 coordinate 33,339,389, forward strand.
TCTTCGGTTACTGTGCAGGAGACGGCGGAAATAATCAGTACACTTATATCACACAGTAATTTATTTAGTACAAAGATTGTTAAAAACTACAATTATTATTTCGCGCAAATGTGTATTCTCATACAGGTGGTTCGCACCAATCTGATCTTTCTTGCCGGCAAAAGCAACATGTGTTTTTGTCGTCTGCTATTTTAGGCGTGCGCGACGCCTGGTGTTGAAGTTTGGCGCTAAGGCGCGAAATACAATTACGACAGGGATTATTGGTAGAGCGGAAACGTAATAAAACGTTACAATTCCCCCTTTCTAAATCGTTGTTGCTACTCAGGATTGAATCGGTTGGCTGAATCTCTCTAACCCATAATCCCTGGCTTGCAAGAGAAACTAATCTTTTTAAGTTGGAATTGAATAATTATTGAAATGATTTAGAAGTAAAACAAAACATTAAAATTAAAACGTAAAGATAAAAAAAACGGAAGTAAAAAGAAAAAAAACGGAAGGAAAAGAATTTGGAATCAAAACTTATCTGATATCTCACTTCTTGTCTTAATAATCAGTTGTGGGGTATTAAGTAATATAATTATATCTAACAACATGTTTCAATTAGATTTGTTTTATTAGAAAAGTTTCAATGGCGCTGAGAAGTTGTTGATTACAATTGTAACGGCGCTAGGATCTAAGTAGTACAAAAAAATATATATAATCTTTAGATAATGAGAAAATACTGCGCAACGGCGCTAATATCTAAGTAACTTTGGTGATTACAAACTTCATGAAATACTAAACTAATATTTTTTGATTTTACTAATAGTTGACTGCGCAACGGCGCGAAGGCACAAGGGTGCAACAATATATAAAAAATTTCGACTATTATTTGGAGTCTAACGAAAATAAGTAAAAAAAATTCTTTTTTTTGTTTAATAATAGTTACTATAGTAATCATGACTTAGTTTAGTTTTCAAAATAATACTTAGTAGAGAAAACAAAATTGGTGATAATTATAATATTTGGTTGTCAAGAGATCGTTCTTAACTAAAAGAAAACTAAATTAAAGTAATACTGTTTATCGTTACTAAACTAGTTGTACAAGGAGGACTGGAGTTCAATTTTTTTCGACGTCTTCGTTTAATCCAATTTTAAACGCGTCCGTGAGAGATTCCCAAAGAGCAATGTTGTCATCGATCGATTCCCTTGGAGAGATGAGGTTCTGCACATTACTGGGCCGTACTTGAAGTGGGAGCACTAGTGGTTCAGCTATTGGGTCTGGCGAAACCGTTGGCTCTTCGTTGGATTGCGCATTTTGTAGAGCGGTCTTGGAATTTGCTGACTGAGTAGAAGGCAGCGTTCCAGTTAGTCTCGGCTTTTGGTTCGGATTGAATGCGAAATTCACTCTTAGAGTTGTTGGTTACGACTGACGTAATGGCTATCTGCTGGGCTTGAGAAGCTGGGGGAGCGATGATGGCGCGAGTTGCTTGTCTTCCATCCTTGATTGATTGGCTAGTGGAAGGGAGTGAGAATGATGCATCTTCTAATTCTTGGGCGAGTTTATTGCGCTTAATGGTATTTTCTCTTATCATTCTTCGACGGCACTCAGCGCAATGCGGGTTTGGCGTAGTTTTTGATTGCCAGCACGATTTACATCTGCTGCTCTCGGGAATGCTAGAGGGTCCATTAGGGTAGTGAGGCCAAGGACATTCTTCTGTCGAAAAGTTGGGGTGTGCGCAGGTTTGGCAGAAACGTCCGTTATATTTCCTTTGACAGGAACGAAAGCTATGCCCGCTGATACCGCAGTTAAGGCAGCCTTCAGGGGCCTTAGGTCTCAGCTTCGGTTCGCGCAAGTTTGCGAGAGCGTGGCATACTTCGGATACCGTGTTATAAAAGAGTTTCTTGAGACGGAGGCTATAGTCTTCCTGGTAGGAGTAATCGTTGCAAACTCGGTTAAAATCGGCTTCATATGAATCGAGATCTTTTTTCATGGTGGCGCGTTCGACTTTTAGACCAGTGATCTCTTTCTGGAGTTCTGAGATCGTGTTTGTTAGGTGGTAGCGTTCCTTGTTTAAATCCGCCATAAATTGGTAGTGTTCTTCATTATGGTCGGCGGCCTTGCTGGTCGTTGCGCAATTTAGTTTTTGTTTTTCTTCAAAAGATGACAATTGTTGTTGAATAGTAGTTAACTTTTTTTTTAAGGTCGTCACGTTCAGCCAGAAGGGTTTCTAAGGTTGACTTGCGTAAAACAACCAGACCACTTGGCGGTTGCTCGAGAGTGATGGCGCTGCTGGGTTCGCCTAGGTCTTCGGGGAGTGGCGTAATGTACAGAACCGGAATCTCTTGTAGGGCAGATCCAGTAGCGTTGTTCGAGTTGTCGTTGGGTGCTAGTTCCATGATGATCGTATATCTGTAATAGAAATTTTACAACGTAGAGCGCGATCGAAGATTCTTTCTTGCAAGTTTTAAGTCGTTTATATGATATTTTCCTAACTTTTTGCCATGCGAACTGCCGATAACAACTATCATGGGTGACAATTTTTCTAGAACTGTTGCTGGGCCTTTGTAACGTGGTGCCAGTTTAGAGCTGTAACCACGTGCAGCATTAGATAAAGCGTTATTGGGATAGAATACGAGATCTCCAGGCTTGAAATCAATATCATTCTTCCGGTTTTTGTTATATACTTTACCTTGCTTCTTGCTAGCTTTAATCATGAATTTTTCGACTTTTGCGCGAAGCGCGTCTATATGTTTCACACGATCTAACCAGGTGTTAATTGTCTCGTCTGTGTTTATGTCTGTGTTTACCTCACGTAGCGGTTCGCCTGTTCGTCTTGGCTCACGGGCAAAATTTAAAAAAGCCGGTGTGACTCCGAGAGAAGTATGAACGGTGGTGTTGTAGGCAAATTGAATATCTTCGAGGAAAGTATCCCATTCGCGCTGATTTTCACCGAGGAGGCTCGCTAACATTGTTTTTCAATTTCGATTCACGCGCTCAACGGGGTTTGCCTGCGGGTGATATACGGGCGTAGTCCGTTGTACTGAGCCGATTTTTTGTAAGAACGAGGTGACGTTGCGGTTTACGAACTCTGTACCGTTATCGGTAATGGCAATTCTAGGCGCTCCCCAGCGGTTAACAAGGGTATTTAAAGATTTTACAATCTTTGGACCATCCGCTTTAGGAAGCGCGAAGCAGTCTATGTATCGAGTGTACGTGTCTTCGCAGACTAGGACATAACTTTTACCAGACTTTGACCGAGGTAGGGGACCTACGATATCGAGTGACACTGTTTCCCAGGGTTCGGTAATTTTGCGCGGATAGATTAAGCCTTGTGGGGAAGTATTCTTGGGTTTACACTTGAGACAAATCTCGCATTCATTAACGAAACGCTTTATATCTTCTCGCATGCCGGGCCAATAAAAGTGATTAATTATCGATAAATAAGTTTTATTGATTCCCTGATGCGCTGACTGAGAAGTGCAATGATGTTCGGTAATAATCGGTAAAATTTCATTTTCTTTAAGGATCTTTTTCCAGGCGTTATTATCGCCGATGGTTTCTTTAACCATATTTGGTTTATAATAGTATAGTTGATTATTCGAGTCAACTTTATACCTTTCATAGGTATAATTTCATTCGGTAACGTGCGTATCACTAGTATCGTCTTCGTAAAGTCGCGAAAGCGTATCCGGCGCTCCGTTAGTTGTACCTTTTCTGTGCTCGATCTTGACGTTATTTGCGGATAGCTCGAGAGCCCATCGCGCAAGTCTACCTTTTGGGTCTTTGAGACCTTGCAACCAAATTAAACTGGAATGATCTGTTATCACAGTAAATTCAGCGCATTCGAGGTAACAGCGGAGCTTTTTAATAGCAAAGATCACGGCCAAACATTCCTTTTCGGTGGTGGTGTAATTTAATTCCGCACCCCTCAAAGGTCTGCTTAAGCACGTGATCAAGTACTCTTTTTCTCCATCTTGCTGTGTCAAGATAGCACCAATACCGGTGTCGCTTGCATCGGTGTACAAGTAAAAAGGTAAGCCAGGCTTAAGCGCGACTAAAGTTAAAGCGCTTTTTAAAGATTCTTTAACTTCGTTGAACGCGGCCTCGTGTTCTTCGGTCCAGTTCCACAGTACTTTTGGGCTCGCTAATTGATTCAGCGGCCCTTGCACTTTTGCAATATTGCGCAAGTGACGATGGTACCAGTTTACTGAGCCGTTGAACCGGCGCAACTCTTTTCGATTACGAGGAGTTGCCCGTTCGAGGATTGGTTCGACGCGCTTAGCGTTTGGCTTCAAACCATCTTTGTCGAGAATAAATCCTAAGTATTCTACCGACGGTTTCGCGAAGAAGGACTTTTCGCGGTTAATTGATAATCCTGCTTCGTGTAGAATGGTGAGGACTACATCGAGAAGCAGAAGATGTTCTTCGAAAGTTTTGGATATTATTATCCAATCGTCAAGGTAAGCGTGGACTTGTTCGCAATAATGTTCGGGGAGATTATTTTCACGAACGTGCTCTACGAACTTTTCTTTTAGTCGATCGCTTAGAGCCTGGAAAGTGGCTGGCGCATTTGTGAGTCCGAAGGGCATTCTAACCCATTCGAACTGTCCACGACCGGGGACGACGAAGGCGGTGTATTCGCGCGACTTCGGGTCAATTGGTATGTGGTGAAACGCGTCGGTCAAATCGATCGTACTAATAATGTTGGCTTCAGATAGCGCATCAAGTATGGTATCCATGCGTGGCAAGGGATATGCTGATTTCTTCGTGTTGCGATTCAACTTACGGAAATCCATGCATACCCTTGGCCTACCATCCTTGCGATATGTGAGCACTACTGGGATTGTTGATGATTTTATTCGCTTCTATGCTGCGGCGATAAGGCTTTAATTTAAAAGGAGTCGGATCGGTGAGCTCGATTACATGTGTTGTGAGATCTGTTACACCGGTTCCAGACGCAAATTTCGATAATTTCTCGTCTAGAAAATCATTTAGGGTTTTTCTTTGTTCCGGAGATAATTCGATTAATTGAGCCGAATTTAGGAAGCTGCGCATATTGGAATTGGAGCCTAAAGGGTGACGAATCGTTGACCCTTTCATGGACCAATAACCTTGGCTTGCGTCAATAATGACTTGCCAATTAGTTATAAAGTCCATGCCTAAAATGACAGGTGTGGTTAGTCCATCGAGGACTGCAAACCATATTTCACCGTGGCAATTATCTATCTCGATATTGAATTTAACGGAATGACGAGGCGCGGCAACATGGTCGCGTTGCGCGAGTTGTACGCCGGCGCGTGTTATCGCGTCCTTAATTGGTTCGCCGTTGGCTAAACTTTCGAGTTTGTCGAAGAGTCCTCCTGACATAAAGGTGCGATCGCTACCTGTGTCGAGAAGCGCTATTATTTTCTCATTACCGATTTTAATTGTGGTAGAAATTGTGCGTCTTTCTTGAGACGGTGAGGGCGATGCGTGCCCTTTGTTTACTCTGCGCTCAGTTTCATCGGTCATTACAAATAATTTGTTTGACCGATTAACTAGCGGCAGTGATGTGAGTGAGGATATGCTCGCGCCTATTATGGGGAGGGATCCTCTTCAGAATCAGAGTAGTCCGTCTCAGATTCAGAATAGAAGCAATCATCGTAATCGCTTTCAGAATCACTAGTATCAATTCTACCTGCATGCGCTTGGTTTAGCGTTGATGCTATTTGAGGATTGTACGTTGATTCATTAGCGATACGAATGCTTTCTGAATTTGAAGAAGTTACAATTTCGTTCGAGTTATTTATCAGTTGATTTTCGTTTTGATTTACAGGAGTTTCGCCAGGGAGATCTAATCTCTCCTGGCATCTCTGTCGTTTTTTGAATGACTGTTATTATCGTGCGCGTTATGACCGTGGTTTTGTGGAAAATCGCGGTTATAATTACCGTGCCATGGTGGCTGCGATGGTTGCGGTGGAAGCGCGTGTGGGGGACAAGGGGGTCTCACGTTTTGTGCGCTGCACTGGCAATCTAGCTGGTGATGTTGCGAAGAGTGGGGAGAGTTGTGGTAGTAATCTTGGTTATAATTGTAACCACGACCGTTACTACTCCATCCATTCTTGTAACCGCGTCTGCGATTGTTTTGGTTATTTCCGCCTCGGTAACCACTTCCACGACCATTATGGTTTCGTGAATTTTCGCTTCTCTTGTGCGTAGACGATTTACGCTTTTCCCCCCCTTCTGCGACGAAGCAGAGCTAGAGGCGTGAGAAGAAGTAGAAGTCGAGCGTCTGCGCGACCGATGAGAAGACGAAGATTTAGTGGGGGTGATTAATGCGCTTTTCAATTTATTCGCTTTTGAGTTTTCTGTATCGCTTATATTTAATTTTTGTTCAAGAGACTCGAACTGTTTTTGATAAATGTCGATTTTATTTAATTTTTGTTCGGGCTCGGGTTTCGCTTTTTCTTTAACTTTTTTCGTTTGCTTTTGTTTATTTTCTGTGGTTGTTTCTTTTTCGGAGGATTCGATTAAAGAATTTTTAGATTGTGAATTTTTCGAATTAATTGCATACAATTGATTTTTGTTACGCGGGTTACGAGACCGTTTCGCGTCTTGTTCGCGCAATTTATTTGATTGTTGCATGAATTCGATTTTTTCTTGATATTTTCGTATCTGATCTAAAAGTTCTTCGTAAGAGTTGAAGCTGTCGCGATCGAAGAGAGAAATTAATTCTGAATGCAAGCTTAAATAAATTTTATCAAGCTGGATGTTTTCCGGAATTTTATTTTTTAATTTGTTATAGAGCGCGCCGATTTTTATGACAAAATCTATCCCTGTTTCGTTTTCTAACTGAACTGCGCGATGGATTTTGTTAAGAATTTGATTGTGATCGTTGACATCGCTAAATGTTTTTCGAAATGACCTAGAAAATTCTGTCCATGTTGTCCACATGTGACGGAACATGTTAAACCATGAAAACGCGGTGTCTGTTAGTGTTTGGGAAAAAATCGGAAGCGCGTCATCGAGATCTATCGCTGAAGCAGTCATTTTTCTTTCGAATTCGTCGAGAAATTCATTAGCGTCTTGTTTACCGGGGAATTTTAAGTCCCATGATTTAATTATTTCATGCAGATTTGGAACTTGGGTTCGTTGCGCGGCAGATGCGTTCAGAACCGGGTTCGAGTGCATATCAATTAAATCATGATTATTTGTGTTTAAATTTAAAGGTGTCTGAAACATGTATTCTGGTTGTTCAGCGAAATGTAATGTACGGTTTGTAGAAGAACGTTGTCGCGAGGGTGTAGTGTATGAAAGTGGGGGGCATGTTGGCGGTGCAACTGCAGTTGCACTTTGACTTACAGTCGAAGTGTTGCTCGTGTACGTAACCGTGTTGGTTGTTGTAGTGGGAGGTAAGCTAGTTTGTTGCGTTTGTGCGACATGTTCGCCACTATCATCGAATGCCCAACGAGAATCGTGCCATGGGGATGGCGCTTGGCTCGTTTGCATTTGCGACATTTTCTTTGTTAGGTCTTGAATTTGGGCCGTCATTTCAGCGCGAAATTTTTCTATTGAGTTAGAAGTTTCTTTTCTTATCGCGGTTATTTCTAGGTGGTTTACCTTATGCGCGTTTTGTGTTTCTTGGCGTGAATTTTCAAGATAGATCCGTAACATTTGTTTCATTTCATCTTTAAAATTTTTATTTTCTTCTGCTTGGGTGTAAGCGAAAGATTCTACTTGCGAAAATAAAGATTTTAAATGTGAATTTGTGATTGGAGTTACCGGGTGTTTCGGTTTACGACCGCGGCGACTAAATAATATTTTTAGGATTGTTCCTAATGTTTTTTGTGAACGGTTATTTGAGTTTGTATCCCTGAAAGTGTCAGTCATGTTGTCTGACAAGTTGTCATTGTTCCTATAAGTGACTAATGGGTTGATGATTTCACGTTCAGGGGGAAATTTTTTATTTTGATTGTCCGTTGGGGAAAGGAACGATAAACCATCGTTTTGAGCAACGTGCGTTGTGTCGTTGCTTGGGTTTACAGGGTTTGTTGTTACCTGTTTGTTAGTGTTGGGTGGTGTTCTCATCATTGTGTCGAGATTTTCAGTCGCTGTTTTTTTTTTTTTGAGAACGTGATTTGGGACTTCTTTTTCCCATAATCAGAATATTTATATATTAAAAGAAAAATTTGGCCATTTAATTAAATTAAATTATTGCGTTAGGAAATAAAGAATTAAGAAATTTCAGTAATTTGTTTAAATTCAATGCGATTTATTGCGCTTAAATTAAGTTATTTTTCTTTATTATTATTTAACTTAACCAATTATTAGTAGAGAAAAATTTCTGTAATTCAGTTAATAATAAAAATTTTCTTTAATTTAATTGGTGACCAAATCTTTATTTAACAATTTAATTTTTTTTTAATACATTTTTATTTCACCGATTTAATTTCAATTTATTTTGATAATCAAATTTTTATTAAGAAAATTATTTTGTTTTTTTCTTTAAATTAATTAGATTTTTTTTAATAGTTTCTCTCTCTAATAGAAAGATTGTACAGAGATTAATTGGAATAAAATGAAAGTTCCACTATTTCTGTGAATTCAAATTAAATCTGGGAGAAGCAAGGCATTTGTGTTGTGACAGTAAACACAGCTGTGTTTTTATCGCGCTAGTCAAACTGGAGACTTGTAATTCCCTTTTTTTTGTTATAAAGAAGGAAATTATTTAAAAATTGTCGACCATGATTGCTATTTTTGCGGAGGAAAACAATATTAAAATAAAATTTTTAAGTCGATGTATTATACAATTTCTACAAAAAAAATTTATTAAATAATTGTTGCTAAGTAGTTTACGCGAAAAAACAGAGGCGTTGAGAAAACAAGATAATAGTAAGCGCAGCGAAAAAAAATACAAATAGTAAGCGTAGCGTAAGTATAAAAATGTAAGCGAAGCGAAAAAAAATATGTTTTTATTTTCTTGCGTGTACTATACTAGAAATATTTTGAAAAAGAAAACAAAGATATTTTAAGTAAAGTGTCGTCTGAAATTTACATTACGTATTTTAATTTTGAGTAAAGTTAATTATTTAATCGAAATAATTTACTGACAGTTGTAAATTCCATAATTCATGCGAAGTGTATTGAGATTGGTGTGAATGCAAGCAGTGAGATAGCAGAAAGGGAAATATTCATGCTTTATTTTTTAATAGTAGCAATATAAAAGAATAATTTTTCTTTTTAATTTCCATTAATTGAGCTGAGGGAACCTGGTTGGGTTTTATCTATTTTTTTTGTTTAATAATAATAAGACTTTAATGCGCGAGAATAATTTAGAAAAGTGCTAAGTTATTACAAGAATGGCAAGTGTGTTGCTTTTCAAGCGCGACACAGTCATATGGTTGTGTGAGTGATCAGAGAGTGGCCCTGGCGTGATGTCACAATGGCGACGCGAGGGGAACTCCCAACGAAGACTCGCACAAAGAGAAGTGAATTTAAAGAAATTTATTAAAATATGCATTAGGTGCCAAAAATGTGGCAAGGGCACAATTTTGGTTAAACGATAACGTTGGGCGCCAAAAATGTGACCAACAATATAAGATTTAATTAAAATAGAGAATAAGGGTTCGACTCATATTGTGAGACACAATTACCAACCAGGGATCCAATGCTCAAATGAGTTCTCCTCCTTCCGCCGGTGACAAGCCAAGAGAATAGAGTTGGAAGACTAACCTTTAATATCCCCACAACTGATATCTTCGGTTACAGTGCAGGAGACGGCGGAAATAATCAGCACACTTATATCACACAGTAATTTATTTAGTACAAAGATTGTTAAAAAACTACAATTATTATTTCGCGCAAATGTGTATTCTCATACAGGTGGTTCGCACCAATCTGATCTTTCTTGCCGGCAAAAGCAACATGTGCTTTTGTCGTCTGCTATTTTAGGCGTGCGCGACGCCTGGTGTTGAAGTTTGGCGCTAAGGCGCGAAATACAATTTGAAAATGTAATATTAATATTAATTATTCGATCTGAGTATCGACAGGGATTATTGGTAGAGCGGAAACGTAATAAAACGTTACAACTTTTATAAAATTTAATAATAACATCTTTCCGTGTAGTGAAAATAAACACGAGTTTATAGTGAAAGAACAATTATATTAAATTTTTGTAACAGTGTTCTAGAACACTGTAAGAACAATCAACAATGTTGCTTCAAAATTCTATAACTAATTTATAACAAATGTTACATATCTGTTATAGAACAGATACAGAACAACTGTTCCAGAACAAATCTAGAACAAAGTTCTAGAACGGTTCTATAATAAAATTGTAACATTTGTTCTAGAACACTGTTCTTTTTTGGTCTAGAACAGTTACAGTACGTGCACACTGGGAATACATACAAAAATATTTCCTATTACATAAATAATTGAAAACCAAAAAAAACACCCTTTTACTTTTTTGACTAGCATTTGAAGAAAATAAATTAAAAATTCATATTAAAAATTATAAATATCTTTTATTAATATTGAAGGTGAAAGAATTTATCAATTATCCGAATCAAAATCTCTCGAAAATAAATCTCTTGAGTAAGCACCAGATTTCGTTATGAAAATACAATATATTTTTCATATGTATCGACAGCGCAGCTGTCCTAATACAGAAACCTGCTTTTTCTGAAAATTATTTTTTCGAAATTAATTAATAATTTCAAAATTATCAAAGAACTCAGAAAAAATTGCTTAGCATGGTGGGATACGAGCCCACGACCTTTCTATTGCTGGTAGACTGCTCTGACCACTACTGAGCTACATGCACCCCAAGATTCTCCCAAGATTATCTTTTATTAATACTACAACAAAAATCAACTTTGATTTTTTTATTTTTTTAACTTTAATTAAAAATAAGAGACTGTTTCTATTTACTCCTACATACTGGAAATTCGGGGTTTATAGAAACAGTTGATTATTTCTTAAATAATTTAAGAAAAAATAAATTTCAAGTATGGAATTGTTAAAACAATGCAAAGAATTACATAAAAAATGGTATGTTAGTTATAAAATATTTCAAACTAATAAATAATGCATTATATAAGCTTAAAAATAAACTATGCCAAAATTTGAAACTCATTACACAAATAAAGGTTTTCTCTCTCATTATCTCCCATTATCTTTTGTTTTCTCTTATTCTAGTGTTGTAGTTTGATAGAAACAATTTTCTTATTTATTTTATCAGAAATAATTATTTAAATTTCTGTTGTTTCTATTTACACCGAATTTACAGTTGTTAGGGGTAAATAGAAACAGACTCCTATTTTTAATTAAAGTTTGAAAAATTGAAAAATCAAAGTTAATTTTTGTTGTAGTATTATTAAGAGATAATAATTATAACTTTTAGTATAAATTTTTACTTTATTTTCTTAAAAAGCTAGTCAAAAAAGTAAAAAAGTGTCTTTTTTGGTTTTCAATTATTTATGCAATAGGAAATATTTTTGTATATACTGCTGCTAATTAATAAATGGAAAATAGGAAGATGCTTAAAACCTGTTGGGGGTGATCTGAGGTTCAAGGTTTAAGGCCGTATTTATTTTTTACATTGTTTATTTAACTAAAATAATTACTGTTTCGATTTACCCCTTGTTTCTATTTACCCTATCTGACCCTAGTATAAATAATAAAAATAACATAGTCAATTCAAAATGTTATATAAATCTACAATAATTTATTTCGTATTCAATAAATGGAATACGTTTATTTCTTTTTAAATAAATTTAAATCTTATATTTATGAAAATGAAAACTTTTAATTCTAATGTTCATTTAGACAACACTTTTTAATTGCCTATAATTAAATTTTAATTATAGAATAGGGTATGGTAGGGTAAAAAAGCCATTTGAGTTTTATTTAAAAACTATTAAACCGATTTATCAGCTGTTTAGAATATAAATACTATTAGGTAATACGTAACTTTTAAATCTAGTTTGAATTGTGTACCTAAATTAATATTGTTTTTATTGTAATTTTAATTTTTTGTTGCTTTTTTAAAAACATTTTGGTGAACTTTTCAAACCTATTACAATCTGATTAAGTGAACGAATAATAAAAGTAAATGTTTGTACATAAGGAGAAATGTGTACCGAAAACGTATACAATGTTACTTTTTGGAAATTGAGCTGAATTAAAAATTTTTTTTTGCTCTTTTAATAACTGATCTTGGGTGTAAAAAAGCCAGGGCAAAAAATCCATTGAATATTTTGTGAAATTCACTTGTTTTCTATTTAAACTAACCTTCTTATTTTACAAAATGTGTCGTGTTTATTTAATAAAATTAATTAAACACGACAAAAAAGTAGTTTAAAGTGCATTAAAAACATAAACAATGAATAAACGGTTGCAACAAAATATGTTATCTGTGGTGAAACTTAAAGAGAACTTCTAGAAAAGGTACGAAAAATTGGCAGTGCAAATCGAAAACAGGTAAACTTAATATAATTTTCAATTTTGCTTGCTAAAAACTCTTTCATAATTATTAAAATATTTTTCAAATAAGACTATTTGTCATATAAATAAAGGAAAACTATAAAAATACCTAAATTGATAACATGTTTTGCTAAAATCGTAGGGTGGCTTTTTCACCCCACCAGGTGGTGCAAAAAAGCCACTTACAGTGCTTTCGTAAAACTTTTATAACTTAGTCCTTTCATGAGATAAAAAATATTTCCATCAAGAATTTACAAGCTTAATAACTAAACTTTCAATAACAATTGGAAATTTGAGAAAAAAATTTTAAATACAGATTTTACAGCATCAAAAGTAAAAATGGTGCTTTTTTACACCACTCTACCCTATTTTTAATTGACTGTTACTTTTATTATTTTTTACTATTTTCGTACTTTATGATTTCAAATTATTTTATTTTATTAAAATATATTATTTTTATAAAATAATTTTTTTAAATACTATAAAATTTTTGAAATTTGTTATTTAATTATTATTATTATTTCATTATTTTAATTACTTAATATAAAATTCTTAATTCATTGTAGTATATAAATAATATAATTTATATTATTCTCATGTACAGAATGTATATTAGCAGCGCGAGTAAGTAAATTATGTAGTTGCGCGCTGATCGCGCTTTCTTGAAACTTCTGTATCTGCCAAAGTTTTTAATGAATTAATTTCATATTTTAGAAAAAACTTCCCTACATAGTATTGAACAAATCTTTCACTAAAAGTTCTCTCAATTCTAAAGTTCCCTGCAGACTTTTTGTCATCGAAAGTATGAAGTCGTGATTTTCGACAAATTATTAAACAAATTATTATTTAACAAATTAATATTATTATTAATTTTACAAACCGAATTGCAATTGAATTTGTGAATAACTTTCAGAGATACGATAATTTATGTTTTAAAAAAATCTCTTATAAGTTAATCAAATGATATATGTCTTGAAAAACAAAATATTATTGTTCTCGAGAAATATTGACTACATCTTTCGCCCTATGCGTCGCTTCGCCCCTACCTCCCCTAAATAATGTGTAAATTGAAATAATAAAAATGTAGATATAATGAAATTTGAAAATCGGAAATTAAGAAATAAAAATAATTTAAAAATCGGAAATTAAGAAATAAAAATAATTTTAATTAAATTATATAATTTAATTAAAATTATATAATTTTTTTTTTTTCCTTAATTTATAAATTAAGAAATGAAAAATTAAAGAATTTAAATTTAAAAAATGTTAATTTAAAACCTTTTTTTATTTTTGTAAGCTTGTTGATATTAAGAAAAGAGATAATAATTAAAAATTTTATTTTTTGACATAGAAATTTAGAAAATGGAATTTTAAAAATAGGCGTTAAAAAAGCAAAGTTAGGAAATAGAAAATTAAAAAAAAAATTTTGTAAATAGAAAAAAAATTAAAAAAATGAAAATAGGGGAGTCAGGTGCTAAATGTTAAATTTTGCATTTATTTAGAGTTTCTATAACCAAAATTGCAATGCCCTAACTGTTTCCGTGCAAAAGATCATGAATTTTGACTGTTTTCACATTTTAACATTTAGCCCCAGTCTCCACTAAGATACGAAAATTAGAAATATGGAAAATTTTTTTCTTGTACTTTTTTTTCTTTTCGCAGGAACACATGACATTCATGCCCTAATTCTCGGAAGAGCTATTACTGGAATTCCCGCTTTTGCTGGATAAATTTATAAACACCAAAAAAATATGAATGTTACCAAACAGAAAAATAAAAAAGAAACATTTTTCCCTTACAAAAAAATAAAAATATAGAAAAATCAAAGAATTTTCCTCAAAAGAAATGTACATATATTTTTATATACTTTGAATAAAACATTTCTCTTTCTTTAAAATAAACAATATTTTTGTTTATACTTTTCTTTTTTAAAATACATATAGTACAATATTATGTATTTTTTTGGAAAAAAATTTGCTATTATTGGCAAAAAATTAAATTACGAAAAAATTCAATTTTAATATAAAAATTTATTAAACAGAAAGGAACATCTATCCTAACAGTAGGTACCTATATTTTTTTATTTCACACATGAATGTAACGAAAATGAGGAACGATGTCGACAATGATCATTTATTCAACAGAGTGGGAGGAATTTCAAAATAAAAAATTTCTTTTAAACAACAAGTTTTTATTTTTTTTCTTTATTCAAAAATTATTTTTTTTCAAATTATTTCCCTTTTTCGAAAAAAGGACTCATATACTCCTTCAACTCTGTTGGAAATGTCAAATTAGAAAAAAAATTCTTTAGATGCCTTTTCCTGACGCGTTACTCAATTTGTAAGACATTGTCCATTGCACATTTGCAGATTCGAAAAAAGAAATGAAGTAAGCAATCAACAAGGACATCAAACACAATCGACTCGACTTTTTCTTCTCTCTTTTTCTTGTTTCATTTTCTTGTTTTTTTAATAATAAATAAATTAAGTGTAGTAGCTAAGTAATAAAACGTTAATTATACATATCGATAATTAATTAAGTACAACACACGTCTCGTGCAAAAGTGTAAAGAAGTTAGTGCTACACTCAATACCTTTTTTTAAGACTTAAACTGTGTTTAATAATAATTCTCGGCTACAATAAGCTCTTTGTAAAACGTAGTAACATTGTAGTTTACAATAGTTTACAATTGTTCACGTCTTGATCGTCATAAAATGTGTCTATTACATAGATACACATTATGTTGAAATCGAATTTTTTTCCTTGATAAAAAACAAAAAAAAATGTAAAAAATTATTGTTTTTAGAAGAATAGAAAAAGAATAATAAAATAAAGAATATTAAACACTGAAACGAATTTACAACAAAAAGAAAATGTAATTTACTTAAATTATTTGTACAATGACTTATTTTTTCTTTTTCCTTTTGCTTCACAAATTTTGGCTCAAAAAAAAATTCTTCGATTCCAACATTTACAAACTTTTCACTTTTTTCCTAAACAGGCGAAAATCGATTCACCGAGAGAAAAAATAAATTACAATAAACAGAAAATTTTCTCCCTTCAAAAAATATTTTGAAAATTTTCTAATTTTTATTCCTTTCCATTTTTTATTAAAACTGGGATTATTGTTTTTTCTTTCATTTGAAAATTTTTGTCAACTATTTAACAATTTTAGTAGATCTATTTCATTTCTTTCTTTTTTAAAAAAACTTTACAATAATCCCAATTTAAATATTTGTGAATTAATATTTTGGAAAATTTTATTGTTTGCAATTTTTACGTTTCTCTCTTGGTGAATTCTCTTTTTTCAATACCAAGTTTTATCCATGACCATGTCATCTTCTAGGGGCTACTGTAAATAAATAAATAATAATAAATAATTATTATATAAACGAACGAGCTAATTAACCTTTGGTATTTTCTTGTGATAATAACGTTTAATTTGTTTCATCGATTAAGTATTGTACTAAAACATTTCAACCATTTTTCAGGATCGATAGCGCTCTAGTACTTTTTTTCATTAAATATTAATTAATAAATTTATGGCACGCTGCATTTTCAACATTTTTTTGTTGCCATTTTCACTAAATACATCATAACTATAACAGCCCCATTAAAGAGACCATTTTTTTCCATGCATTCGTGTTTATTATTTTATTTATTAATTTTTTTTTATTTTCTTATTTATTTATTTTTTTGGTTCTTATTCTCATCGCTTATGACGACTTCTGTTTAATATAATAAATATAATAGTGTATACTTGGTTTGTATTTGTATTTTACAATATATTCCCCATCAATCAACTAATCGATATCTTATTGTCGTGTGAACTGTTTCTTTTTGTTTACACTGTTTTCTCTTAAAACAAGATACAAACCAGATACTAAACGTTTCGATCATTATATGTTTTCTTTTTTTTCCATCAAAATCGAGTTTCAATTCGGATTAAAAATTGTTTTTGTAAAAAAAGGAATTTTTTTGTATTTAAAAAATAGAATTTTTTCTTTAAAATTTCAATTTTTATTTATCAAGTTCAAACTGCTCTAATCAACTCTTCCAGTTTCTAATTCAAAGTGTTTATTAATAATAATATTAATTAAATAAATAATAATTATTATTACTAACAATATTTAAAATTGAAAAAAATATTCATCAAATTAGAGAAAAATATGAATAGAATAATCAGTTTTCATTTTAATCCGAATATATTGTAGAGTTAGATTACAAAAAATGTTTACTAATCTCTTTATTCCAATTGTGATCATTATTTTTCTATAGGAAAAAAATGTTTGAAAATTACACGGTGAGATGCATTTGTTCTTATGGAATTTTTTAATTATTATCGTTTGGACCCAATTTTACGCCAATTGAAGCTAACTTTTTTCCTTTTTTTTGCATATTCTTTTCAAAAAAAATTATATCACTTCTTTTAAATCTCAACTAGTAATTTTAAACATTTTTTCACACAAAAACTGTGACAATGAGAAGGAAAGTAACTTATTTTCATCATTGAAAACTCGTCTTTTCTTTGTAATGGAATTTTTCATTGGAATGTGTGGAAAAAATTTGTATACAAAAATTTAGTGGAAAAAAAAAGAAAAACGAATATAAATGGAAGAAAGAAAAATACAAAATTTATAAAAATTAGGTATAAGAAAATATATTTATTTTTAATTATTATTGTAATCATTAGAGAAATTCATTAAAAACTATAAAGTATTCAAAAAAAGAATAAAAAATTTGTGGAAAAAAATTATTTTCAAAAATTAGAAAAGTCATCAAAAACAAATAATTTAACGAATTACTGAACAAAATAATAATTCAAAAAAATGAATAAGACAAGAAAAATAAAATCAAAATAATTTAATAAATTATTAAAAAGATGAATAAGGAAAAAGATTAAAAAGAAAATAATGTGAAAGTAAAAAATGAAAATAAAGAAAAAATAAAATAGAAAAATATTTTTTTTCTTTCAGGTCACAATTTTTGAGAATATTTAATTTAAGAAACTAATAAATTTTTTTCTTTCTTAAGCTGCTTTCGCTATTCCCTAATTCTGTTGGATATGTGTTACTGTTAAGTATCAATATAAATATACCTTCGATTTTTACAATTTGCAATTATATTTCTATGAGACTTTGAGAATTTTTATCAAAATTGTCTGCACCAAAGTATAAATTTTTAACACTCGCAATAAAAATGTGTGATAAAAAAAATAATATTTTTCATCCATATCCTAAATTAAACAAAAATGTGGTATAAAAAATAGCAGTTCTTAAGTAATTAAAGAAAAATTTCTCTTCAATTAAATACGAAGAAAACAAAACTTAATACTGAAATGTAAGATTATTTATAGAAAAAACGAATATTAAAACACAATAATTGTGTATACAATAAATAAAATTAATTGTATTTCAAATTGATTAATTAATTCATTGGACACAAATAATTTTATACAACTCAGGCGTATTATGGTCACTTTATCTACCTGTACAGGCGCGTACTAAGTTCCCCCTTATAACCCAGCAGTCAATAAAGAAACCATTATTGCCCTAGGGAGATAAAGGGTACATTATTGACCGCTCACAGGTCAATAAAGTACCTTTTATCTCCCTAGGGCAATAATGGTTACCTTATTGACCAGCTGGGTTATATGGGAGAACTTAGCATGCACCGGTACAGGTAGCATAGAGTAACCATAATACGCCTTTTATTGTATAAAGCAAAGTATAGAACAAGGGAGGTAACCTCGTTTATGACCTCCCTTGTTGCATAATGTACTATTATGTAGTAATTAATTAATTAACTGCACTTTAAACAAATTTATTTCATTTTGAATGAATTAACTAATTACTTGCATTTTACACTAATTGATTAATTACAATAAAATAGCATTAACTGTTTATCAAATTATTGTTTATTAAATTAGTTAATTAATTAATTGAAAAATACAATGATTAATTATTGCGTTTAGTTGTAATAAATATTATTTTTTCGTTACAAATTATGGTCAAAATAAAAAAGAAAATCTTGTAATGAAGAAAATCGTTTTTCTTGTTTTTCATTTAGTTTGCAATAAAAGAAAATTAAATCTTTTATTTTTTGCTTATAAGAAAAGAAACACACACATGCACGCACACACACTAAAAACTAGCAACTTAACAGTTTTATACATTAGAGAATTGTCAAATAATGATTTTTTACAAAGCCTTTTTCCTAATAATATATATAAATATATTATCATTTTTCTCTGAGTCGGATTATTAATTAATTTTTATTAATTAATCAATTAGCTTTATTTTCAATAGGAATACCTTGTTTTTACAACAAAAAATAATACACTATTCCCACACAGCACCGAAGATTTCTTGAAACTCGACAGGACCGTGTTCAGCGAGGTTAGAAACGTTGAGAGGCGATGTTCATGGGAGATTGGGAGGATGTTCTAATGTCCACATAATACAGAATATTAAGTATCAACCTTCAGCAAAAATTAAAATCCAAATATTGACTTAAGATGTTCAGTCAATATTTAGACAATATTGGTTTATACGTGTATAATTGAGGGGCTGGATGCTATAAGGGGATACGCGTGAACACACGGCCAGTCAGTTCGGACGTAGAGATAAAATTTTGAAGTTGTTCAAAATGAATTTAAAATTATTGTTTCTTGTTCAGAATTTCAAGGCGAAACTGTTTTTCTAATAAAATTTTTTTATATAATTTTTTGTTTTTAAGTAAATTGAGAAAAAAGTGATTTTTTAACCTAAGAAATTTTAATGAATTTTTGACTTCAACTCGTGATTACTTCGTTAAATATTAATATTTTTCCACGAAATTTACACACAATATTCTTCAAACTATACCAAAAGTGAAACAATATTTAGTATTTTTTCAAAAAATTCTGTGTCTAAGTAAATAATTATTTAAACAATTTTGCCGGAAAAATGATTCTCCTATTTTCAATTGAAAATGTTGAGTGACGAATTTTCGTTTACAGAAAACTTCCAGTGACAAAAATGTTCATCAATATGTTAGGAAGTTTTTCGGAAATTTTTTCGTCATTTGATAATAAATTAACGAAAATAGAGCAATTTTAACAGCGTCACGCTATACTGTAAAATTACGGCGTGGCCGCGCACGTGTAGAATGTCCGCCATTACAAGACCAATGTATACAGTTAGACATTGTTTCCCTCTGGGCACGGAAACGTGTTTGTTCTAGAAACGTTCCTAAAACGTTTTTAAAACGTTTCATGTCCTCTACATAATGTCTTTAAAACGTTTTATGTTCTAAAAACGTTTTTAGAACATTGGACGTTCTTAAGCCGTTATGTAGTAGACATGAAACGTTCTAAAAACGTTTTAGGAACGTTCCTAGAATAAAGACGTTTCCGTGCCCAGAGGGTTACGTTTACAGCATAGCGCGACGCTGTTAAAATTGCTCTATTTTCTTTCATTTATTAATCAAATGACGAAAAATTTTCCAAAAAACTTCCTAACATATTGATGAACATTTTTGTCACTGGAAGTTTTCTGAAAACGAAAATTCGTCACTCAACTTTTTTAATTGAAAATAGGAGAATCATTTTTCCGGCAAAATTGTTTAAATAATTATTTACTTAGACATAGAATTTTTTGAAAAAATACTAAATATTGTTTCACTTTTGGTATAGTTTGAAGAACATTGTGTGTAAATTTCGTGGAAAAATATTAATATTTAACGAAGTAATCACGAGTTGAAGTCAAAAATTCATTAAAATTTCTTAGGTTAAAAAATCACTTTTTTCTCAATTTACTTAAAAACAAAAAATTATATAAAAAAATTTTATTAGAAAAAAAGTTTCGCCTTGAAATTCTGAACAAGAAACAATAATTTTAAATTCATTTTGAACAACTTCAAAATTTTATCTCCAGGATCTAACTGACTGGACGTGTGTTCACGCGTATCCCCTTATAGCATCCAGCCCCTCAATTGTGCAAGAAATTTTTATAACTATGCGAAAATCGCATTCAATATTGATACAATATTGAATGTTAAACATCGCAAGTCAATATTTGGAGTTCAATTTTTGTTGAAGATTGATATTTAATATTCTGTTTATGTGGACATTAGAACATCGACACAATCTCCTATGAACTTGCCACTCAATGCGTTTCTAACCTCGCAGAACGAGGTTCTGTTGGGTTTCAGAAAAATATCGGTGCTGTGTGGGTTTTTACTATGCAACTAATTAATTAAAAATTAAATTAATTACAAAAATAATTACAAAAACTATAATTAAACAAATTCGGATTCAGCGCACAAAAAAATGCAAAAAATGACTTCTCGATCTTAGACAAAGGAAATTTTCAATTTTTTAAGGCTAGTGTAATACTCCTAATTCAATTGTCCTTTTGATTTGGTTAAATACATTATTAATCTAATTGCCTTCTTCATTAATTGTTTAACAAACTAATTATTCAATTAATTTATTTATCCAATTAATCATTTAGTTTATACAAAAAATTATTCATTATTTTCACTGTGCAACTAATTGAAAATTTTATTAAGTACACAATTTATATAAATTAATTAATTAATTAAATTTGTGTGATAAATTGTGTAAAGAATTTATTTGTTTGTAAATTTTGTTTTTGAAATTTTTAGTGAAATTAAAGTTAGTTGATTAATTAAGAAAATATGTGATAAAAAGGTCGTCATACACTTTTTAGTTTAATTGGGCCATAAAATCAAAGGCTCATTTTTTCCGCCACTGTCGGGTCTCATTTCTAAAATTCGTACTATATATTATTCGCTTTCTCATATTTATATATTTATATTCATATATATATATATATATATATATATATATATATATATATATATATATATATATATATATATTACCATTATTATTAATATATTATACTATACTCCATTTGTTTACATAATGTTGCTTTTTTGCCTAGGTGTGATCAGTATTTTTCGTTTACGTTTTACGAAATTTACCGCTCCTAATTTGTGTAAGTCTATCTCTATTTCTTAGTTTTTTTCCTTAACAAAAACACTTGCATTAATTATAGTCATATATTAATAATAATCGTTATCCGATAATCGCAATAATAATTTAATATATATAATAAACTTTTTCGCAACTAATATATATTTACAAATTATTATACAAGTTTATTAAAGACGCTAACGCCACGTGTTTTTTTCAGTGTCTAATATGTTCTTTTTCTTTTTTCTTCTTTAACGTGTTATTAAGTGCGCATGGAATGCGAGTTGACGTGTTCTCCTTATTAGACATTTTTTTATCAGTTTTATTTTATTTATTTTTATAGAAATAGAGATTTTATTCCATTTTTTAATCAGTAAGATTAAATTCTTTGATTGAAACAAATATTTCTGTAGTAAATTTCTTGGGTTCTAATCAAGTCGATGATATTTTGAACAAATTTTTTTCCATTTAGAGAAAACCTTTAATTAATTACAAAAATTAAATAAGGAATCAATGAAATTTGTTTTTAAATTAGAAGCGATTCTTTTTTCAAGTAGACAACATTTTTAATGTATAATTAATAAAATTTTTATTTTAAATTAAAAACTACTTTTTCATTATTTTTTTATTTTATTTATAACACAGCCACATAAAAAAAAATAAAGTGTCTTGATCTGGGGTCGAGACATATGTATTCCGATGTATTTCGATGCGCTGAATCCGAATCCGCCATCAGAATTTGGCCAATGGGTCCTGGTTTCGCCCTAACCTCAAAAAATACCCTTAAATCGTTAAAATGGTCACTTTTGATCAAAATTGAATGTAACCACATGATGACAATTTTCTATGATCCCTTAATTTAAATAAACTATTCTATAAGTTTTTCAATTGAAAATTCATATAAAACATTAAATATATCGAAACTAACCTCAAAAACACTTCTAAGATTCCAAACAAACAAATTATACCATACACAGCGCAATAAAAAAGGTAAGCTCATGAAAGTTACAACTTAGGTGTTTCTATGACTGCTGATTACGAAGCCGGTGTTAGTTTATCAAAATCCAAAATGGCGGATCCAATATGGCGAACAATATAATTCAAATTTGTTTGGATTGGCTTGACAATCGTTACTCGGGGTTTTTCGGGGTCGCTGATGTCGAATCCCATGTCGGTTTTAAAAAATTCAAAATGGCGGATCCAATATGGCGGTCTTTATTATCAATTTTTATAATCTTAAAGTCTTACGAAATGTTAGACAAATCAATTTTTATAAGTTATAGCAATTTTTATAATCTTAAAGTCTTACGAAATGTTCCACAATTCGTAAGACTTTAAGATTATAAAAATTTATATACTATTTGTTATCAAAGGTCCCGAAAAACCGCGAGTAATAAATTTAAAAAAATTGTTAAAATAATAAAGACCGACATATTGGATCCACCATTTTGAATTTTTAGAAACCGACATAGGATTCGTTATGAGCGACCCCGAAAACCCCCGAGTAACGATTGTCAAGCCAATCCAAACAAATTTGAATTATATTGTTCGCCATATTGGATCCGCCATTTTGGATTTTGATAAACTATAACCGGATTCGTAATCAGCAATCATAAAAACACCTAAGTTGTAACTTCCATGAGCTTACCTTTTTATTGCGCTGTGGATGGTAAAATTTATTTTTTTGGAATCTTAGATGTGTTTTTGAGGTTAGGTTCGATGTATTTAATGTTTTATATAAATTTTCAATTGAAAAACTTATAGAATAGTTTATTTAAATTAAGGAATCTGAGAAAATTATCAATATGCGGTTAGATTCAATTTTTATAAATCAAAAGAGACCATTTTAACGATTTTAAGGTGTTTTTTGAGGTTAGGGCGAAACCACGACCCATTGGCCAAATTCTGATGGCGGATTCGGGTTCAGCGCATCGAAATACATCGGAATACATATGTCTCGACCCCAGATCAAGACACTTTATTTTTTTGTGTGGCTGTGTAATTATTAATATTTTTATACAATTTTGTATCGAAATCAAGTTTTCTTGCATTTGGGTCAATCCATTCTATTTCAACTAATGTGGTCGCCCAATAATTTAAAAAAATTCTAATATTCTGGAGGAATGATTTTATGTTACTAAAGTCACGAAATAAAAGGAGTTTTTCAAAATAATTATATATTATTTTTGAAATAGGAAAAAAAAATTTATAACTCTTAAAATTGGCCCGGGACCAAAGTGAAAGTTGTAGTGTTCGTTTAATTAATAATGAGTGAATTATTCTTGAAAGTCCCATAATTTTCCGATTTTCTCCAAAGAAGTTGTGCGCATTTGAAAATCGTGAAAATAGGCAAAGTGTCGTTTTTATTTACGATATTATTTCTATTTAAGTAGAAAATTGAAGAAAACGTTAAAGAGAACGCTGTGACTATTTGGCCCGTCAGCGGGCCAAATAAGTTACTTTTATTATTTGGCCCGTCACCCCAGTTCCATACATTTCAAGACGGGCCAAATAAAAAAAGTAGTTTATTTGGCCCGTCAGTGAAAATATGTGTATGATTTACTAATTAAAAATATTTATTAATTTTTCTTTTCCTTTTTATTTAGAGGAGGAAGGAGTCATCCACCTTGGGTTAGAAATATGTTTTTTTATTAGTAAGTGATATTTTTTTTAATTCTAAAAAATTGAAAATAGATGACTCCTTCCTTCTCCAAATAAAAAGAAAAGAAAACTTTCTTTTCTTTAAAGAACTTTAAAGAATTTTTCAATTTTTTAGAATTAAAAAAAATATCATTTACTAATAAAAAACATATTTCTAACCCAAGGTGGATGACTCCTTCCTCCTCCAAATAAAAAGGAAAAGAAAAATTAATAAATATTTTTAATTAGTAAATCATACACATATTTTCACTGACGGGACAAATAAACTACTTTCTTTATTTGGCCCGTCTTGAAATGTATGGAAGTGGGGTGACGGGCCAAATAATAAAAGTAACTTTGGCCTGCTGGCGGGCCAAATAGTCACTCCGTAAACAGAAATTGAAAGTTCATCGAAAATTCGTCATATTCCGTAAGTTTTTATTTAATTTTATAATCCCATTTCCCCATTATTTGTTAATAAAAATCCCAAAATTAGGTTACTTTGATGATGAACTTTGGGACAATATTTTATTTATTATTTTATAATTTTAAATGCTTATATTAATTTGTAATAATAAATTTAAACATTCTTAACAAAAGCCAATAATTTTGGTTATATTTTTGTACTAAATTGTATTTCATTTACATTATTTTCTACTCGCATGTCTTACATTTTAAATTTATATTTCATAAAAAATATATAATTATTCTGAAAAACTCCTTTTATTTCGTGACTTCAATAACATCAAAATCATTCCTCCAGAATATTAGAATTTTTTTAAATTATTCGGCGACCACTTTAGTTGAAATAAAATGGATTGACCCATTTTTCTCTACTTTTCATTTTCTATTTCATTTTATTTTTTATTTTATTCAGTTTTAGTTTTAATTTAAGTGTCATCTATTTTCAAAGTCGTATTTTATTTTATTAAACAAACGGAAGGTTAATGCCTTTTTATTTATATAAAAGGTAATTAAAATTTACACAAAAGACAAGAAAGTAAAAATAATTCTTATCAAATTGTAAATATCGTTTAATTTTTAATTAATTACCATTTGGCAGAGAAAATTTACAGGATTGATTAGAGAATCCAAGTTTTACTATGGACTTAAAAATTATTAAGAAGAAATAATTGAAAGAAATGAATTTACAGAAAATTGGCCTGTTTGTGTCAATAATATAGAAAAAATTCTTAAAACTATTTTTTTGCAAACAAAATTTTCAATTTTTTTTTAAGATGTTTAAATAGAAAAGGATTGTTTTTTTAATTAATAAAATTGATGTAGGGAATGCTTAAGTTTGTAGTTTCTATTTTTGTATTTATAAATAAAACTTTATTTATAAATACCAAAAAGTATTTCTAAATTCTAAAATGTGTGGATAATTACCAAAGAGTATAATAAAAAGAAATTCAGTTTTGGTGCAGAAATCAAAACTAAAAAGTCCTTGAATTTAGTTTTCTTCCTGGCATCGAAACTAAATAAATAAAAAAAAGTTTCGAAGCCAATCCTAGGGATGGCTTGGAAGCTAAATATAAAAACGAAAAAATAATTTAGTTTTGATGTAAAAATAAAAACTGAAAGGTCCCTAAATTAAGTTTACGTGCTGATAAAAAATGGAGTATTGAAGCCATCTCTGATTTAATCACCAAAAAGTATTTAAAAAAATAGTATTTAAAACAAAAAATTATTTATAAAAACCAAAAAGTTTTAATAAATAAAAAAGGTGTTTACAATAAAAAAAGTATTAGTAAATACCAAACAGTATTTATAAATACAAAATAGTTGTTATAAATACAAAATCGTATTTAAATATTCAAAATAGTACTTAAAAATACAAAATCTCTATTAAAAAAAATAAATAGTTCAGAAAAATATAGAAAGCAAAATTAATTTTCTAAACAATATAGAAAACTGCACTGCACAATAGAAAATTTGAAAAAAATTTTCTTCCATCCAAAGAAATATTTGTCAATTTGAAAAAAAATATTCTTCGATCTCTACTCTTGGATGGAGAAAAAATTCTTCAATTAAAAAAACACAACTTTCTAAGATTTCGTGACAAAAAGAAATTCAAATATGTGTCAAATATTAATAGAAAGTCATTTTTTTCTTTTCTCTATAGGAGAACATCGTCATCGCATGAGATTTGCATTAATTAAAGTGACGTAATTTACAGCTATGCACCTAAACGCCCCTACCCCCTCCCTCCCAACCCTTTCCTTAATGAGGATGAAACTTCTTATATGAAAAATCGACGCGTCATTGTCACGGAGCCAGCAAACATTAATCTCTATTTACTTGCTAAACGTAATGTGTTTGTTTTTCTTCCACTCTCTTTTTTATTTTTTGTTTCTTTGTCTGATTTTTATTTTAAGCGACGACAGCCTCCGATTTCGCTTAAATTTAATTTTACTCCATTATTATTATAATAATATATGTTTACTTTGTACTATATATGATCTTAGTCCGACAGTCGGAACTGCCGCGGTTTTGGTACGGTGAATTTTATACAATATGATTCCCAGATGCGGAGGAGTCATTTATAATGAAGGGAAATTCAGAGGCAAAATGCACACAGAAAAAGGTGCTTCTATGGGGAGAGAAGAAGAGAGAAAGATGAAAAGAAAAAAAAGATTGATAGAGAAAGTGAGAGGAGACAATTTCTATTCGTCAAGAAAATTTAACACTTAATACATTTTTTCCACTTCATTTGTTTTGTTCAAAAAAAATTTTATCTCCCCCTCAAACGTTCTTCATATTTTAAATTTTTTTAAAAGAGGATACAGGAAAAATTTAAGAAAAAATGCTCCGCCGACTCTGAATGACTCTTCTGCGCAAGTTCGTTTCTTTCATATTTTTCTTTCTATATTTGGTTTTGTTTCACTTTTTGAATATTTTTTTTCTCTCACTTTTTCAATAGAAATGGCACGTTTGTGAAAATCACTTGTCATCTCAATACAACTGCTTTCAAATTACAACAACAACGTTTTAATTATCACTGTTTTTGTTTGAAAAAATTCTTTTGCTTAGAAAAAATTGATTTTTCGGATTTTTAAATGAAAATTTTATTTTCAAAAGGTAGAAAAATTATTTGAAATATTTTATTTTTTAAGTCAAAATAACATTTATTTCACTAAAAAGAAAATTTTTACTAAATGAAAGTTTGAATAAATAAATAAAAAGTAATAAATAAATTAAAAACTTTTCTTATTCTCAATGACACCTTATTTGATTTGGATGAAAACATTTTTTTGGCACGAATAATGAATTTAATTTGCGAGAATAAATAATTTTTTGTGACGAATGTTTTTTTTTACGCAAATATACTTTTCACGTTAACTCATAAAAATGTATTTGAAATAAGCATAAATGGATAGAATAAAAAAATTTTATGCTTAATGTATCATTTTTTGTAGGAATATAAATAAAAAGTCTTTTTTAACGTAAATGAATTTTTAATTTTAAAGAAATATTATTTTTTATTTTATCCATTAGTATATTTCTTTAAAATGAAAATAAAAATAATATATTGTTTTTAAAGAAAAATCTTTTCTTTTTAGTCAAATAAAATTTAATTAAGCAAAGTACTCTAAAAGTATTAAATAAAAGTATTATTCATTAAAAATATCAAAATGAAAATTTAGCACATAAAAATTGTTTTCAGGTCAAAAATAATTTTTTTAATTTCAAAAAAATGTCCATCACAAAAGAAATTTTCTAACAACAAGTACAATATTACTTTTGAAGCAAATAAAATTTAGTTTGAAATATAAACAAATCAAATAGAAACTTCGATTTTCATTTTTATTTGAAATTGAAAATATATTGTTATCTATCTAATTTCTCAACGAAAAGTCATTGACTAAATTAAAATTTAATCAAACATTCCCCCCGATTTAAATTTCGTGTAAATATTGTTCTTGAAAAAATGTATAAATTAAAAGCATAAGTCAATAATAGTCAAATAGAAAATGTCCATTAAAGGCACAATGGAGAAAAATTTTTCGAAATCGAGAATTTCATCAAATTTCTGATATTCAAAAAGTGAATGTTGTAACTGTCATTTTGTTAGATTAGTTTTTTTCAAAAAAAAAACAAATTTTTTCACTGGGCTAATGCCGGTATTTGCGGTACCATTCTTCTTCTCATTCCCTCATTTTTTCCTCACAACACCGCTTACGTAATAAAAGTTTCGTATGTACAAAAGCACAGCTCACAATACAGCGCGATATTGAGTGCGACTCTGAGTTCTCCTTTGCACCGATTCACCGCAGTTAACATTATCTATCCTCTCTCTCTCTCCCTCTCTCCTTTTTTACTCGCTTTTTTTATTTTTTTCACAAGAGCGTCCATCCATAGATATTATATATATATATATATATATATATATATATATATATATATATATATATATATATATATATATATATATATATATATATATATATGTATGTATATATCACTTGGTGCACGTGCAAAAAGTTCACCGCGTTAGCACATGCCCGTAAAAACGTTTTTCACACTTACGTGACCAACGAGAAATTGACGAGTCTACTTTCGTTGACTTGAGCTGCCACTAGTTGCTCGATGATTTATCTACCCTCTCTTTTTTTGTTTGTCTCTTTTTTCTCATTTTCTAACGCTTAACCAAAATATCTTCGTACTATGTTAATTAACATACTTTTCTCTTAAATATTTCATAATCTCACATTTTTTTCCTGACGTGATAAATATAAAAATTGTATTCGTTTTCATAAAAGTAAGAATAAAATTGGAAATTCAATTCTCTTTTTTCTTTGCTCTCCTGTGTGACCTTTTAGTATCAATTTTATATTTTTAATTCGGATTTTATCTTTATATAAACAAATATTATTGACAAAATGTTTTCGAGCGTAAATATTGGAATTTACTTTTCAATTTTTATTAATTTAATTTTTAATGTAACAATTAAAGAACTAAATTCACCATTTTTTAATGTTTATTTCATTTTATCAAAGCAAAATATTATTCTACTTGAGCGATAGAGAATTATTTTAATTTTAATCGAAAGATTGAGATTTCCATTTTAATTGAACGATTCATTTTTCATTGGTTCAAAAAAATTTGGAGCAAAAAGAATTTTTTTCTTTGAAAAATTCTAAACTGTATATATATAGTTTAATTAAAAAAAGGATATGGAGCAAAAATAATTATTTTTTCTTTGAAAATTTCTAAATTGTATAGTTAAATAAAAAGGAAAATCACATGAAATTTTTTTTATTTGAAATATTATGTCTCATTAGTTTTTAATAAATGTAAAGTAGTGTTAGTATATTTTTTCTCTTTTTATTATTATCGCTCATAAAATTTGCAAAAAGGGCAATAGGAGCAAGGAAAATTATTAACAAGAGCGACAAGATGAAATAAGTTACGCAATATCCTGTATAGAAAAGGAAATTTAACTTTTCACTTGAACCATATTTCGTTCTCCACTATTTTTCTTTCACTCACTTTTTGCTTATACTTCTTCAAAGATTTATAAATTGATTTCACATCATATATTCTGTAAATATAATGTAATTTATAAAGTATCAAAAAAAGGCGAACTTAAATCTTTAAATTGTTAACTATCTTTTTTGGAGAAATTTGAAAAACTCTTATTTATTACAATTTTTGTCTCTTATTTTCAAAGAGAAATGAGAGCAAATGAAGAAGAAAACTTTCCAATTTTGACTAGATTCGACAAATATAAAATTTCTTTGCATATTAATTATACGTGAATTTATTGGTAAATTTTGTAAATTTATTGTAAAGTGTACAAGATTTATAGTAAATTCTACAAAATTTATCGAAAATTCAACAAAATTTATTGTAAATTATTTTGTTTTATAATTCATTTGCAAAGCAAAAACTAAAATTGCTTTTCGAATTAAACTTAAAAAAATTAACATTTGGTAAAGTATTTTAATTATTAATTAAATTAATTTATTATAATATTAGTGTAATATATCATAATATTATTATATTGTATCACATCATACTATAATGTAATTACATTATAATTATAGTACAAATATTAAATAGAAACATAATAATAATAATTAACTTAATTAACTAAAAAAACAGTTTCTTCCCTGAACGATGTAGCGACTAGAATGTACGTTTAAAAATAATAATCCTAAATTTAATAAAAACAATGGCAATATATGGCACTAGATTAAAAATCATTGAGCAGAGATTATGAATCGAAATAATATCGATTAAAATCCAATACGTGAGATTAAAAAAAAATTTTTCATCATCTTTTTAATATTTTTTGATAATTTAGAAAAAGTTTTGAATCAATGAAGCAAGTTTCGAATCTACTAGAACTAATTTTCACTAATTAGAAACAGTCTTTACATTTTCAAATCAATTCTGAGTTATAATTAGAACCAATTGAAATACGTTCTAATCAGTGAAAAGACAAATTCTACACTTGTTCAAACAATTTTTTTCGTCCAGATATAATAGATTCAATCGAAACTTTTTTTCTAATTAATTTAATAATTAATGAAAAATTTTTCTTAAAAATAGATTTTTTTCTTCACTTCGTTTCTTTGAAACGAACTTCAGAGGCACTGGCGATTTTAAAAGCGATTCAAATTAAAGTATCCACGTAAATTGAAACGTGCATTGTTTGCATCACATCATCACGTGTTTCATTCGATCGAATTTCGACTCTCTCTTGTGTAACATAAAGCATATATAATAAACGTCATAAATACTGATCGCTGATTGAGATTCGATTATTTTTCACTAAGAGAGACGATGGATTTTCATCGTCGACAACTGCGGCTTTAGAATGATTTCTTTTCATTTGCTTTTGATATTTCACTTATTACTAAACAAATTTCACTTAGAATATTTATGAGAAAAGAAAAAAAGTTATTCTACTATTAATTCTTTTTCTGATTTTTGCACACCATTTTTTTATAATCGATGTTTCTTCTTCTCTCAATTTCTTAATTGAATCACTCGATTAAGAATAGAATGTTGAGAAAAAACTTCATCACCTTAAAATATCAAAAGACAAGGAAATTTGAAATCAATTTTCATCTTTGTAATTCAACGAGAGTTTTTGATGTTATTTTTTACGAAAAAGGAAGATCCTCTTCGGGTGACTCGTCGTGATACTCCTCGTGGTCGGACGTATGTCACAAAACGTCAGAAGCTTGTCGTGGACTAATACCAAGCGATGGGGACAATTGTCCTTCATCAACTGCAAGGGCTTTTGGGTCCTCGTCTTTCCATTTGTCCATTGAACGACGTCGTGCATTCATAAAGAAGTTTCCGACTGTCGTGGGCTCCAGGCCCAGCTGTCGTGCTATTGTCACCTGCATTTCCTTCGACGGCCTCTTCGTTTCCTAAAAATAAAAAAAAAATAAATTTCAATTTAAATATATCGTCTCTAAAAATTAATTAATTCAATTTTTATTATTCCTTCCTCTTTAATTTAATTTTTTTCACTATTTTAACTCTTATTTCTAAAAAAAAGACAATAAATTATGGGTTCATTAAAATGAACTAATTACTATTCTAATTAAATCAATTATTATAATTATTTTTCATTATCATTATTATTATCATTATGTAATATTATTATTATTATTATTATTAATATAATATCAAATAAACATAATGTTGGGTCAAAATTCGTGAAATTTTCACAGTAAACGAAAATTATTTTTTTAAATCAAAATGATGAAAAAACATTTCTATTCGATCTTAGGAATGTGTCCACCAAAGAACAGAGAAAAATATTATTTTTTATAAAAGTTATTGCAAAATTAATTTTTTTGCAACTTTTTAAACAAAATGTTATTTCTCCTAAATGAATGAACCCATTTAAGTGAACCAAGCGGGAATATAAAGGGAATGAAAAATACTTTCGTTCAGAATTAGAAAATTTTTAAAAATATTATATTTTATTAATTATTTAATAAATTTTTCATAAACAATTAATTTTTTTAACGTTCTGCACCTTTTAAAGATTTAAACGAAATATCTACATACACTTAAAACTATAAGAAATCAAAATCCGTTGAGAAAATTTATGAGCGACAATTATTTAAAAAGTTATAATGAAAATTATATTGGCGCGGTGTAGTGCATCAACACTGAACTTAGTTTTTGATAATTTTTATGGTTATATAACTGAATAAAAATGTTAATTCGACATTGTTTTGTTCATTTCATAGTTAAAGTAATCTTTTAATTCTGAAAATCATCAAAATCGCATCTCCGTTCAATATAATTTCCGTTATAACTTTTAAAATAATTGTCGCTCATAAATTTTCTCAACGGATTTTGTATTGATAAGAGCAGTGAAGGAAATTAAAATTAATGAGAAAAGTCTACGTGGAACTGCAAAAGATTTTGGCATACCAGAAACATTAATTTTTACTCTAAAAATTCGAAAAAATACTATTAAGTAAGAAATTTAATTAAATGTGTAATAAATATTAATAAAATTATTTGATAAAGTTTAATATTATGTAATATATACATTCCTAAGTACCAAAACATAAGTATGTTTAAAAAATTTTAGTGAAGGATGCGTTTTTTAAAAATTCACAGAGTATATTTTATAAAAGTTTTCTATAATTTTACGATTACACAAAAAATGTTCTTAATTGTAATTAAATATGATCCTTTTTTAAATTTTTTTATTGTAAAATGACAGTAAAAAACTTATTTTACTATATCATATAATTTTAAAGGTGAAAGAGTTTAACAATAATTATTCCGAATCAAATCTCTCGAAAATAAATTTCTTGAGTAAGCACTAGATTTCGTTATGAAAATACAATATATTTTTCATATGTATCGACAGCGCAGCTGTCCTAATACAGAAACCTGCTTTTTCAGAAAATCATTTTTTCGAAATTAATTAATAATTTCAAAATTATCAAAGAACTCAGAAAAAATAGGTTAGCATGGTGGGATACGAGCTCACGACCTTTCTATTGCCGGTAGACTGCTCTGACCACTGAGCTATATGCACCCCAAGATCCTCCGAGTTCCTTGATATATATGTTTGGGGTGCATGTAGCTCAGTGGTCAGAGCAGAACTTGTTACTTTACTTCCCTAGAAAAATAATGTGAAGTACAAAAAAATATTGATGCACCTAAATCGCCTAAAACTGACTGTTTATATTTACCCCGAGATTTTGAAATTTTCCTAAAATTCGGGGTAAATGTAAACACCACTGTAGTTAAGTGAGGTTTAAGAAACAATTTATTTCAAGTACACTACTGTTTTAAAGGATGAAAAAATTGAAAAAAATTCTTCTTAGATATATGGTAAATCAACCAGTTCTCTGATAATGTATCATAAAATAAACAATCAACCATTACAAAATTAGTAATGTAAAAACTTGAATAACTTGAACAAATTTTAATAGATTTTCATTCAATTTAGTAAAAATATGTTTTTAAGGTTGCTGAATAAGAATCTAGAAACGAATTTTTAAATTTCAAAATGGCGGATCCAATAATTTATTCAATTATTTTTTGTTTAAATTTAGTAGAAGTTCTGTTTACATTTACATTTACATTTACACTTAATTATTTATTATCTAAATTGACAAAATTTAAAAATCAAAGTCAATTTTTGTTAAGGCATTAGTAAGGAAGACTAAAAAATTTTAGTTAGATTTTTTAATTTATTTTTATGCAAATGTGAAACAAAATACTGAAACAGTAAAATTTTGATTTTCAATCTTTTTTGCATTAAAAGATAACTTACACTATGGCATTGCTAATTGTCAAAATAAAATATTGGCAATACTCAGAACATCTGGTAGGTGAGCTAAGGTACAAATACTGACATCGAACTTATTTTTAAATTTGTAAATTTAGCTGAAACATCTACTGTTTACATTTACCCCAAATGACCCTATTGCATTTTGTGCATTATGAAAATCATGTTTTAGATACAGGAAATGTAATTTTTAGTAGGATTCAACTAAAAAATTTTGAAGTAAAGCTTTATTCCCTACTCTTTTGTATGAAAGAGTTCAATATTAAAATTATTCACTTGTGTTTTAAACATAATTTTTATTGGAATTTTAAATTAAAGTTTACCATTTATATTAACCAAAACAATTGTAAATCTTAAATATTTCTGCCTAAAAATTATGATAATCGAATTTAAAAAACTAGATATCTAATTAGCGAATTTACCCTACATGGGCGAAATTAGCCTCTCTGACGGTAAATACCTATTATTAAATTTAAAAAACGAGAGTAAAAAAATAAAGAAAAATAATATTGTCTATCAAAACATACAAAAAAAATAAAAGCATGATCATGACTAACTTCAGGTGTGGACAGACTGGACAGAATGAATGAATGAATGAATACGACGATTATTATAGTTTAGAATAATATTATAATATTACAAAATTTAACAAATAAAAATTTTTGTAAAAGTTATCGCCTAACAGATTTTTATAAAATATGAAGCTACTAAAAAGCTCAAGTTCATATTATATTTTGAAAAAGTTACAAGCAAAGAAAATGTTTATAGCGGTCCGTCAGGCCGGCATAGCACTTTAAAGGATAGTTTAATTTTTGCAAAGAATTTTACTACTTGTAAAAATATACTACTTGTAAAAAATTGTTTCGAATAAAATATTAAATTTTAAAAAATAATTAAGCAGCTGGGTTCTGGAACCGGCTGTTTCCTCGGACCGCAAGCGATAATACTAGTCAGTGAGCAGTGAGCGCCTCTGGGCCAGTGCACTGTCACCCAACTGGTATTTTCGCTTGCGGTCCGAGCGAAGAGCCGTTTTTAGAATCCAGCTCCTCAATTTAATTCTTTCGAAAATTTTTATTAAATATTTAAAACAAATTGAATCACCTCATAACTTTTAATTATAATAATAATAATTAGTTAACAGTACAATTATTAATAATTTATAATTTTATGCATTAAAGGGCCTTTTTAAACACTAATATGTACTAAATAAAATGTACAATTAACTATCTACACTGAAAAAAAGTGCTGTTGAATCAAATAGCTTCATGCTATTGAATTTCCCGTTATTAATTCAATAACACATTTATTAATCGAACAGTATATTGCTTAAAACGAAAAAATGAAACTGTTTAAATTAAAAGTACGGTACTGTTAAATTAATGATATTCTACAAATTGTTTCTATAGTTCATCTATATATAGCAACAGAATAATTTATTGCTTCTTTGACATTATTCATTTGAAACATCTAATAGATAAACTTGAAGAAAATGCGTGTAAATTTGAATCAAATGAAAAGTTGTTTGCTCCAAAGAAGCGCGCTTTTGAAAATGAAAGCATATGCTTTCGTTTCAATGAGTGGTGCTATAGCGGACTGCCAATAGCATATGCTATAAAAATAAGGACACTATGTATTTGAGACATTGACAGGTGCTAAATTTATTGAAATACTTATTCACACATATTTATATATTTATTAAACCCGTCGTTTTTGAAATTCTTATATAAAAAACTATTATTTAAATTGTTTTAAAGAATTAAGGACTAGTTAAACATAAATTCCCTTATTCACGAGAAAAATCTCGCGCACGGTATTTAACTACAAAGTAACTGCTCAATGTAAGAAGCGAATGTATTACATTGCAGCGCGGCAGTTCTCGTCTATCACGAAAGTTAAGCACGTTTTGTCGCGGTTACTACCTGGATGGGTGACCGATTGGGAACAGCGTATTTTTCAGACTCAAAAAATTATAAAGTGTGTTTGAATGTGTATGTATGTGTGTTTGTCGTTAGAAAAAATGAAAAAAATAATAAAGATGTGTATGTTAGTGTGTAAAATTGAAAAAAAGATGTATACAAGAAGTATTGTGTTAAAGGTGTGAGAATTAGTATATAAAAAATATGTGAACAAAAATTTCATTTTTTCAATTTATCGTTGGTATATCTTTAACCGCATAAAAGAATTGACTTAACAGTATGGTGTTATTTAATCGATAGCAACAACTAAAAAAATTAAAAGTACAAATTTTTGAATCATAAAAATAATGCTTTTAATTTGAAAAACTATAGTCATTGACTCAAAATCATATACTGTTAAATTAAAAAATTTTGATCGTTGATT
The DNA here is from genome assembly GCA_032873175.1 of Leptopilina drosophilae. NCBI lineage: Eukaryota > Metazoa > Arthropoda > Insecta > Hymenoptera > Figitidae > Leptopilina > Leptopilina drosophilae. The sequence continues at coordinate 33,375,587 of CM065480.1, forward strand.
CAAAAGGAATACCTTTAAATTAACATAGTATGCTGTCAATTTAAGAAATATGCTTTTGTTTCAATGAAAGTGATACTATCGAATCATTAGAATCGGTGCTTTCAAAACAACAGCATATACGTTTGGCAGCCCGTTATGACACTATTCAATGAATCAAACTCATATGTCATTGATTCAACAGCATTTTTTTTCCGTGTAAAATTATATTTTTGTAGTTTTTTGTAATTTAATAAAATTTTTTAAATTTAAAAGTATTAGTTAAAATGTAAAATTTCAATATAAAATTAAACTACATAATTAAAATATAAATTTTATTATAATTATAATCAATCAGTTAACTAAGTTTAATTGAATAATTCATATTCATTCACTAGTAATTAAATGAATCAATTATTTAATTCTCTTATTAGTTAAACTACGAGAAAAAATGATTTTTTAAAAATTTTAAAATAGATAATAATTTATTTCCATGTGTACGTCAGTTTTATCCGTTTATTAAATATTACGTCAAATAATTTTAAACTCAATAATAATACGAATTTAATAATTTAATGCTAATCGAATAAAGAAGAACAAAAGTGAGTATAACGAGAAATTTGAAATAAGAATAATTTATTTAAAACTAGTAAGAAACGCGGCAGATGGTTTATATCCTTCTTAAATATTCTTAGAACCCCCTTTCCCCGACGATTAATTAAATATTCCAAACATATACATTTCTTCTTTTGCTTATACATCTTCATTATCTTCTTTTGCTTAAATTACTAAATTTTCTCTTTTTCCCCTTTTTTCTCATTATTCCTCTTCTTTCAATTTTTGGAACTTTATTTCATAGACTTTCATTTGCATCTCTCAACGTTTTTTATAAAAAAATTTCTTTATACGACAAAGATAACATTATTAAGTTATTCGTAAAACATTCATCTTCTTGATTTAATTGTATTGAAAATGAAACCCTAGCAATGGATATAGTAAAAGAAGTAAAAAAATTGTTTATAACATTTAAAATTTAAATAATAGGCAATTTAAAATGCATAAATAATATGGTACTTTTAGAAATGAATATTTAAAAAAACCAAAACAGATTGCCTGACTGGGACCATATTTGACCACTTTGTAAGTGGAAAACTATGAGTCGGTATCAAAACTACACAACATTTTTCATAAAAATGTTACATTTTACAAAAACAAAATAATGTTATTTTAACATTTAACTTTTTGAAGGAGTTTGTTCAAACATTTATTTTTTATGAAATATGATTTTTTACAATTATAAAAAAAATGTAAAATTTAAATGTTATTTTGTACAAAATAAATTTGTCTTATTTTATTCATGTTATTTTTTACAAAATTTTTTGTTATATTGAACAAAAAAATTTTTTTATTTTTTACATTTAAGAAATCTTTAAGAGTCAAAATTTCTAAATGGCTGAGTCTCATACAAAACCCTCTAACTTTATTTTTAGTTGTAATGCGGTTATTTTAATAACGCATTTAATGTAAGATATTGTAATACTGAGAAATGTTACTGAAAAAGTTTTTGGTAATGTTATTAATTATTAAAAATATTCAAATTTTGTACTTAAAAAGTTTATTTTCTCAGAAACTTCTTAAATAATTTTAATGTATCAAGAGATATTTTATTTCACTGAAAAAAAGTTATGAACTGAAAAAAAATTCTGGTTGTTTTAACTAGAATATCGTGTTAAATATACCCCAACTAGAACTTTTTTAGTGTGGTCAGGGTATATTTAACACGATATTCCAGTTAAAACAACCGGAATTCTGATTATATTACTAGAATTCTGGTTAACCTAACCAGAAAAGTTCTTGTTAGAGTATATTTAACACGAAATTCTAGTTAAAACTGGGATTTTTGGTAATTCCAACCAGAATTATTTTCAGTTCATAACTTTTTTTCAGTCAAATCAAATATCTCTTGATACATTAAAATTATTTAATAAGTTTCTGAGAAAATAAACTTTTTAAGTACAAAATTTTAATATTTTCAATAATTAATAACATTATCAAAAACTTTTTTCAGTAACATCTCTTAGTATTACAATATCTTATGTTATTGATGGTTGGATAATGGTTAATTCGGGGTTACCCTGGGCGAGTGCCGAAAACAGCCAAAGTGTACACATACCAAGTTCGAGATAAATCGGTCTTGTAATTTTCTAATGGCAGTGAACACGGTCTTCGAAAAAGTCGTTTTGAGAAAAACGCGTTTGACCATTATCATAGTTAACAAAATTTCATTATTTGATAAATTTTAAAGACATTTTTTTGAATAATTAATAATAATAATAATAATAGTAATAAAATATTATTAATTGTCAATAGTAACCACTATTAGTAAGTGATAGTAACCCAAGCAGCACGAAATGTAGCCTGAAAATGAAGGCAATATTACATTTAATTTTAAAATATCCGCTCTACAGGAATATTCCAAAAAGCATTAAGGCAACGTTTGACGATAATATCGAAGTAATATTACAGGATGATGTTGAAGGAATGTTCCTAGGTAATATAAAAAACATTTTGAAAATACCATTGAATCTAATTTTTAATGCTCAAAGGAGAAAAAAGAAAAAAGTCAAATTTTTTCAAAGTATGAAATTTTGAAATATTCTCGGAATATTCCGGGAATATTATATTGACCATTATTATTGACCGTTATTATTTTTTCAACATCATCCTGGAATATTTCTTTGATATTACCCTGGAATTAGGTTATATGATGAGTTATGATTACATTGCTGTCACAATACTTCCTCGAAATATATTATTGTATGTGTATTTTGTTTCATTCTTTATTAATAAATGAATTGAACAAAAGTAAGACATTTATTAAAAATATAATATATATATATAAATATTTATTTATATAATATATAATAATATTATAATATATACATATATATATACTAGAGGGGCTCCGCCCCCTGCGCGCTTCGCGCTCCAACCCCCGGATTTTATATTTACTTCTATTTATGGATAATATAAAGATTGTAAAATGCGATCTTATGATATTAGCCATTCTTAAATTTTCAATCTTTGTCATCAATTTTGAAGCAACATACCAGCCTGCAAGTAAAAAAATTTTCTTTTGCATAGGTTTTGACGTCCTATTTCGCGCTTCTATTTGAGAGGACAACCTCTGACCTGTTGGTAAAACACAGATCAAATTTTGACGTAATGTGAAGGCCCACATTAAGGCCCCTTTTAAAACACGTAGCTCAAAAAAATAGGTAAAATTAAACATGTATTTTTATTCGTTATTTATCCTCTTTTTCACCTAGTTCAAATTAGACATAGGTTTTGAGGTAATGTGAGGCCGTTATTTATTCTCTTTTTGACCTACAGGTCAAAAAATAGGTCGATTTTGACATAAGTTTTGACGGTCCTTACTATAAGGGACCCTTAGAAATCCTGACTCTGCGGCGGCGGCGAAATGTTTTTATATAATAGGGAGAAAAAAAAACATATTATATATTATATATCATTATATATTATATAATATTATAATTATAATATTATATATATTATAATTATAATATTATATATATTATAATTATTATATTATATATATTATAATTATTATATTATATATATTATAATTATTATATTATATATATTATAATTATATTATTATATTATTATTATATTATATTATTATTATATATTATAAATTACATATTATATATGAGGCATTTCATTTTAATTCGTTCCACCGACAAAAAACAATCGCAAGGAGATAGATTTTCTAATAATTTTTATTATATAAAACTTTAATTGTTTATAATATATTATACACTAATTCAATAGAGAATGTCATGAGCTTTCTATTGCTATTTTTATTATATTAAATTTCTGCCAATTTCGTAGAGAAATTCCTGTTTGAAATGTTAAACTCTTAATATCACAAAACACCCCCCCCCCCGACGATTTTTATCAAAATTATATAAAAATAAAGCGTAAATTCTCTAGTTTCTATATTCATTTGCTATATTATGGACATTTGATGGGACTAATAGAAAACAAATTATTTAAAAAATGTGTTTTTGAAAAATTTGACAAACACTGAGGAAAAAACACGCCGTTTCAGCGGTAAAGTCCTGCAGTTTCTGCATGAGTAACACTGTAAACAGAAAACTGTTGTTTCTACGTTGGAACACTGCAGTTTTTGCATTGTGACACACAGCAGTTTTGGCAGTTTTGTAGAAACTTGAAAGTTACTTTAAATTGTTTTAAAATACTTTATTAAGTAAACATATAGTTAATTACTAGTGATAACAAATGTTTTTATAATAATTATAATTTATTTTATAATAATACTGCTAATCAATATTAAATAAGCTATAATTATCAAAAGCAAAGACAATTTATTTTAGGTTAGGATTGCGTCCATTCTGCATACTTACTTTCAAATCTGTCAATGAATTGGTCCAGTTTCAAATTCTGTAAAATATTCTTTACGAATTCATCCATTTCCACTTATTGTTAAATTAATCCATTTCCACATTAAACTAAAAATAAGGAAAAACGACAAAGAAAAAAAATACGAGTGTGTCAGAGAAACACAACGCGCACGAAAATTCACATAACTTATAGACACGGTAGTAATAGCAGAAAACTCATGCAGAAACTGCAGTGTTCCCCACAGTCGTTATAGCGGTGTTAAGCAAAGCTGAATCTACATAAGTGGATGGCGCTATTTTGGCATTGTTTTTTTCTCAGTGAATAGTACGAAATTGAATGTAAGTTGAATGGGTTAAGGTTCAACTTCATCCTGTTTGTCAAATTTTTCAAAAACACAATTTATAAATAATTTTTTTTCTATTAATCCCATCAAATGTTCATAATATATCAAATGGGAATAGAAACTAGAGAATTTACGCTTTATTTTCATATAATTTTGATAAAAATCGTCAGGGGGGGGTGTGTTTTGTGATATTAAGAGTTTAACATTTTAAACAGGAATTTCTCTACGAAATTGGCAGAAATTTAATATAATAAAAATAGCAATAGAAAGCTCATGAAATTCTCTATTGAATTAGTGTGTAATATATTATAAACAATTAAAGTTTTATATAATAAAAATTATTAGAAAATCTATCTCCTTGCGATTGTTTTTTGTCGGTGGAACGGTTTGAAATGAAATGTCTCATATACATATATTAATTAACTTTAAAAAAAATATAAATTAACGCATTATGAAATATTTATTACTTATATTTAAATTTAATGATTATAAATAAGTTTGAAATAGTATTTAAAGAACCATACTTTCTTCGACGAAATGTAAAGAGAAAAAAATATATGTATTCTTACTGTATATTTTTTATACTAAAAAGATGAGAATCCTAACGTAAACATTACCCCACCCACGAATCACAGTAACCACATTCTACACAAGTTTTGATATGAGTTTTAAAAATTTTATCAATAATTTTACATTTTTTTAAATTTAAAAAAGATTTTGGAAAAAAATAAAATAATAATTTGATGATTTATAAGAATGTCACTTTTACAATTTTCAAAACAACACCTTTTTAGTGCACCATTTCTTTTCTTTTTCATGTCATTTTTTCTGAGATTTCATTTATTTTAAATTTCTTGAAATTAATGCAATTATTAGTACATGATATTTATTAATAATATTTTTATTAACTAATTTAGTTAAAACGCCGTGCTTTTATACGAAAAAAAGTTTCTTAAATGAAAAGGTCTATTTAAATTTAGAAACTAAATTTAGTAACTGAATTGGGAAATGCAATAAAATTTAATATTTATTTAATATTAATTCCATGGTAATTGAAAATAGTATTTATTTAATTAAATACTAATCAAATAATTACTAATTAATTACAATTTTTGGCATTTATTAATAATTAGACAAGAATAATTGCATTTTTCAAAAAGAATATTTATATTAAATACAAGTAAAAATTTACCAAAAGACAATTTCAACATTTTTACAAAGTTAAAATCAAAAAAGAAACTATAAAAATGAATTAAAAATAATTATTCGCACTTCCCACCCCACGTTTTTTGCAAAAGAATTCATTTTATGACAGTGTATTAAAAATTAATTGAAAATCTGTCAACGTGAATTAAATTAACGAACAAAAAAAGTACCGCGAAATTTATGTCAAAAATTTCCGTGATAAAATTATAATTTTTAAGTATATATGAATTTGATTTATATCTGAATTTTCTATAATATATATATATATATATATATATATATATATATATATATATATATATATATATAATATTAGAAAATATTTGTGTCATAATTTACTTGGCACTAAATCATTGAAATATTCGCAAATTTAAGTTATAAATATTATAATTACAAAAGATTGCAGAAAAATTGTAATATAAAAAAATTTTTTCTTTATTAAGGTAAATGTTCACAATTACGTGCTAGTACGTTATTCCGTCATATTTCCTTAAGGCTATGTCCAAGTTGTGAAATGTACCCCGCCGATGGTTGTCCACTACCGAACATAATCGATGTCTTTGACGTGCTGGGAGAAGTGGATGCTTATCCACTGCCAGACATGATTGGCATCATGGATATGTTCGGTAGACCTTGTCGTGGTGGCGGGGCTTTCAACTAAAGGACAACCAAACGAGGAAAGGAAGCACGTCGAGCCTTCTGAGTGTGTCAAGCTGCAGTAGCGGAAAAACCGTTCATAGCGCTATCCACTCAGAAGTAGACGACGAGGCAATAGAAGAGACTCGCGAGATATGCTTGCGGCTCAGAAAGGAGGAGGCGACTTGTCTCGAAAAAATGGAGTTGGAGGTCGCAAAGATGATAAAATCTTGCGATATTCAGAAGACCGTCAATAGGACGGTAAAGGATGGACTCAAGGTCATCGACGTCCTGCTAAAGGAGGCAAGGGGAAAGCATACCGCGGCCGATGAGTCGGACGTCGATTTGGCATGTGTTCTGAGCGGTGCGGAATGCAACCGCAAGGACCGTAAGAAAGCGAGAGAGAGAGCGTTTCTATAGGCGTAATCTCAAAAGCGTCTTAAAAGATGCTGAGAAACGGAAGAGAGAGGGTGACAGTCCAGAAGAGACTCGAACCAAAACCGATAAGAGGAAGAAGGAGGAAGCTCCTCCAATGGAAAAGGAGGTACCAGATCCAAAGATTCCTCAATTGGAAAGAATTGGGTCAAAAAGATCCACAGTTCTAATCCGAGTCGGTGAAGGATTGACGTATGCTGACGTTCTGGGTAAGCTTCGCAAAGAGGTCAACCCAGAGGACAGCCATACGAGAATAGTAGCAGCAAAAGCTACAAACAAGGGGGACCTTCTGATTAAGTTCAGAGGAGACTCCGATAAGGACGCTTTCACCGCTGAGGTCACCAAGGCGGTTGGAAGCATGGGTAAGGTGCAGTCATTGGATCTAAGAGTTACACTCGAGATCCGTGATTTGGATTGCCTTACCCAAGAAGCTGAGGTGCAACAAGTGTTGTCTGAAGCAATGGGTAAGCCAGGAAACAGGAGAGTGACGATCTTAGGACTTAACCGCCGAGGGATGAAGCTCGCGGTTGTAGTCACCAATCTGGAAGAGGCGAACAGGCTGGAGAAATTGGGACACGTAAAAATTGGTTTTATGTGTTGCATCGTCCGGTGTCATCGATGCCTGGGATACGGCCATATTGGAGCCAAATGCCAGAAGGAGGACAGATCGGCTGCGTGCTATAAGTGCGGTGAGGCCGGTCACAGGTTCTCCAACTGCAAAAAGAACGCAAGCTGCTTTTTGTGCACTGAAAAGTTTGGCAATAAGGTGTCAACCACCCATATTGCAGGCAGCGGAGGATGCGGAGTCTTCAGGTCGGCCCTTGAGGAGGCGAAGAAGACTCTCGCAAGGACTAAAAGTAAATGAGAAGAGTTAAAAGGAGCGAATAGTTTTTAATAATTTATTTCATTTACTTTAATTATTTTTTATAGTTTTTATACTGTCCTTTTTACATTTTTATTCTTCTGACTTTTGTACATTTGTTTATTTATTCTTCTATTTCATTTGTTTGTGTTTATATTTAACTCGTCTTTTACAATTTGATTTTCTGACCTTTATATTTATGTTTTTTATAATTGTGTTTAATAGATTAATTTTTGTTTTTATGTCCGTTTACAATTTTATCTTTTAACCTTTTTAATACTTTTTAACATTTGTTCCTTTATTCTTTGACATTAGAATAGTTTTTAATTTTAACTATTGACGCAGAAGAACCGTAAAGAATGAACAAAGTCGCAGTAGCGATAGAGTTGGAGCGCCTCCCTCGAAGGCTAAAGTCTTACGACAGTTCCGAGGGAGGGTAAAGGGCTCCAAAAGAAGGGTTACGGGTTTTAGTGGGTCGGGCTGGTAGTAGGTCGCCAGTTTATTAAATTTATTATAACATTTATTTATTTATCTTTTTTTTAATATTCCCTTTTTTATTTTACCAACCCCACATAACCTTGGAGTGCGGAATCCAAGGTATCTGTAGGCAGATTTCCCAAAAGTCCCTAAGCAAAAAAAAAAAAAAAAGTTGTGAAATGTAAACAATCAAAAAGGTAAACAGTTCTTTATGAAAATGGTAAAGTGAAGTATTGAATTTGTTTACTACACCCAGCATATCTGAAAGCATGTGAAAATAACTACGTTTCAGAGTAAAACAAAATGTGTCTTTCTGCATAGTGTTGCATCAGAGTTTACGTCGCAAAAAGTTTAAGTGTTTAAAGTTGCTTCTACATGGCAAATACAAAAAGAAAAACGCACGACGCGATCGCAAAACGCGAAAAAATACATGGTAAATTTTCGCGTTTCGTGTTCGCGTCCTGCGTTTTTCATTTTTTCTTTACCATGTAGAAGCAACTTGACTATATCAACCGCACGGACGATGAAGAAGTTTTTACTCTTTCCCTTGTAATTTCAAGGAGGAAAGGGAAAAATTTCCCCTTCCACATGTTGAAGGTCCAATCGCTGATATGAGAGAATTAGTTACTTTACTAATTGCTATTTATTGATCACACTCAAAAATGATTTTTTTTAGAAACTTTGACACTCTAATTCATGATTTCCAAAAAGAATGTGTTGAAATGTTAATTTTTGGGAGAGAAAAAGATGTTTTTAAAATGTGATTTTAGTGGTTCGTTTGTTTACATTTTGCTTTGTTTACATTTTGCAATTTGGACATAGCCTTAAATTAAGTTGAATAAGAAATTGACAAAATATTTCAACAAGTGAAAAATTTTAGCACAAACTTTGTTATTTATTAAATCAATATTTTGTGTTTAAATTGCATATATCTACTTTATGTACTCAAAATAAAATATTTTATCAGTCAATCATCGTTGGACGTCGTGCAATGCGGTATACTTCGAGTGACAGCTACGACTGGAGCTGATCTTCGTAAGGATAAGAAAAGTGGAGTGTGGATATATTTGAATTTATGTTTTCATTTTTTGATTAATTAAGATCTATTTAAATTATATTATTATATTATGTTATTTATTTTATTAAAAATAATTATTGTCAAAAAATTGATATTTTATATATAAGAATGCGTAAAAACGGAATATGCCGAAATTATGTACGAGTTAGCACGGAATTACAAACATGGAAAAATTTTTGAACGGAATAACGTTCAATTGAAAACAATGAAAAACTAAAAATGATTAATTAACTTTTACGTTTTCTAAGTTATTTACTAAAATAACAAAAATAAAATTCTCAGCAAGGGCCTTAACATATCGTAAACATGTATTGATTCATCTATGAATTAAAATATTATAATTATTATACTAAATTTAATTTAAATCATTGCGAATAAATTTATTCAAATTTTTGAAAGTAATAAATATAACAATTAAATTTTTTAAAATTTTCAAATAAACAGTGTTCAAAATTTAAAGTCGATATTGGAAAATAAAAAATTGTTATTTACTTATTATAATATTATTTATGACAAACCTCAAATTTATGTTCTTTTCTCCTAATTCTATATTCTTATATACATGTTTTTATAAAACAAAAAAATATTTATATTAGTAATAGAAGAAAATAAAGTTTTAGACTCCCATCTATATTATGTAGAAACGTTGAAGTAAATAACTGAAATACTGAGTACCAGGTAAAGAACTGCTCGCGAAATTATTCAAGATGGATCGATAGTTGGACGCTCGGTTGACGCGCAACTGAATTCAACTATCTACGGAAATACACATGAATGCGCAGGTATAGAATCATTTGACTTCGAGAAAAAAAACAGTACGTAAAGAAGAATAAATTGTTTCGTAAAGAGGACATTTTTAAAATAATGTTTCCAATATATATATATATATATGAATGTATCAAAACCAGAACTAATTATCGAATCATTTTATATTAAATTTAACAATTAATCATATATTATTTGTCATAAATTGAATCATATATGCAAAAACTAAAAAAAGCAATCAAATATGTTACTTTTAAATAATAGTAGAAGAAAATTATAACTTTTTTCAAAAGAAACTAATAACTAAAATCGATTCTTCTTGCCAGTGGACTTACTTTTATAAAATGAAGTTATTGCTTCAATGATAAAAGTTATCATCGATTATGAATTGTTATAATTTCTGTTATATGAAGTTATCATACTCTGATTATAATATTAAACAATTCATTAAAGATTTTTTTTGTAGAAGGCGCGCTTGAAATTTTTATCATAATTTATACACACCACTAACTATTAATATTAATTATTTACATTAATTATTAAGTGTAATAGTTAATTATATTATTAACTGTAAAAATTAATTGTTATGATTAATTATGAACTGTTGAGATAATATTAATATTTTGATACTAATTATTGCAAATATTTATACTGTTAAGATCAATTACACAGGCACACAAAAACAAAGTTTTTGTCGCGTCACTACAATATAGTATATTCCCATGCTTTTGTCCGCTGAATCCAAATCCGACGTCAGAATTATTAAATTTGATCTCTTTCTAAACCAAATTCATTTTTTTCTTGACTTTGATAACCTAAATAGCATGGCCATCTCACCCGATAATATATGTCAAAAGTAAACATTAATGATTAAATAAATAAAATATTTTGGTCTTTGATTCACAGGCTTTATCAAAGCGTACGTTATGTAAGGAAGACCGGGGCGTAAATGGGTTACCCAGGGCGTATTGAATCAGCAATGAAATTATAATTTAGATCATCAAATATTATTACATTATTGACAATTTTGGTTTCTATTGTACATTTATAACAAAGAATATTAAAAATGGAACATATTTAATTTAAACTGTAAACATTTTCATGCAATTTTTAAATTTTTAAAACTTGTAGCAAAATGCAAAATCCATTTACTTAAAAAAATCTATTTTCCAGTTATTTTTTTATAAAGGGTTAAAATTGGTTATCATTTTAATTATATTTGAAATATAATAGGTTTTTCTTAATAAAATATGCGAGCCAATACGCCCCGGCCAAGGTGATCCACTACGCCTCGGAGGTTTTTGTTGAAAATTTTATTTATTTAAATAACAGCTACAATTTCCACAAATGTTAATATTTTTTCAGTTTTAAAGTTGCTAAAATTTTATGACAACATGTACTATCAGACACAATGTACATTATTTCAATAAAGTTTTAATGAGAATTCTAAAAATTATTATGAAAATCACTCTTTTTTTGTGGTCGAAAAGGTATGTAATCCCTTATTTTCGCGGTTCCTTTTTTGTTCGTTAATTTGATACACGTTGACAGATTTTCAATTAATTTTTAGTACACTGTCATAAAATGAATCTTTTTGTAAAAAGACGGGGACTGAGTTTTCTGGCAATTCGACCAGAGGTACGGAGATAACTGCTCGCTTTCTTGTCTTATTTTCCCACTTTCTTTCGTTCACATACGTCATTTCACCATTAATTTTCTCTCACCAGTTTATTCTCCTCAATCTCATTAATTTTCCTTTTTCTGACATGCGCAACAGTTAATAATTAATTTTTATTAATAAAAAAATATGCAAAATATCATTTTTCATAATATGAAGAATAATTTGCAGAAAAAATTTTCTCTCTCTCTCTCTCTCTTTTTGAATGTAATTTATTGAAAGTCAAAGGCAGTTTATAACTTTCTATAAAACACGATGAGTCTGTCTAGACCTATGGCTGACTTGAAACGTTATGTACTACTGTCTGACTGAAACTAGGACGACTACTGCGTTTTGTTGAGGTACCTTCTTGTTCGACGTAAATATGCGTGTACTCATGCACATTAAAAATGTCTAATTAAACCATCTTGTATATTCAAAATTCGCCCGCATTTTCAATTCACATTTAAAACAATGACTTCCCATTTCACGTTTTAAAGCATTTAAATAATTAAGTTTAATTAAATTTCATTAATAAATGCCATGCTGCTGAATATTTTCAAAATAAATTAGTGCGTTAAATAATAAGAAGATAAATACTTGAGAATATAAAGTACAAAATTCATAAATACCAAGCTGATAAATATTTTTTACATAAATTATTAAATAAATAAATATTTAAAAGTACAGTAAATTAAAAAAAGAAAAAAATAATAAAATGTTTAAATAGATAATAAACAAGAATATTAATCATTAAATTTATAATTGAGAGGCTGGATGCTATAACGTGTTACGCGCCATTTACTTAACATGGCGCGTAACACACTATAGCATCCAGCCCCTCAATTAAAAATAGAAAAAGTGAGATGGCTCAGTAATTAAATATTTGAATTTTTAAAAATGATATATTTTCCAAATATTTGAGTCGACTTACGAATAATAATAATAATAAAAATAAAATATATTCCATGATTTAAATAATTGGTTTCTTGAATGAATTCTTGAATATTTTTTATATCCATTTTACTATTTTCCGCTTATATTACCCAAAGTAACACACCCTCCTATAAATTTATAAATTAAATAAACAAAACGCCTATGGAAGGATGCTGAGTACGACTGCTAGCTTCAGCCGGCTATAAAAAATTGGTATTACTTAATAAGTTTAAAATTAATAAATTAGAAAAATATTTTAAAAATAACTAAAGAAATTGCTATTTGTAGTTTATTTAATTTAAATGTTAAAATAACAATTTTTTTGTTTTTGTTATTTTGGGTAATAAAAAAGGAAAACAAAAGATTAAGTATTAATTAATTAATGATGTTATCGTGAATTGTGTCAATGAACTTAACTTCGGTTAAGTGAAAGCTGATATCAGTAAATGTATACCGAAAATTGTGACGGCTCATTATTATCATCATAAATTGCATCTATTTTCGATCGAAACTACCATTATTATTCATCGATTACAATAATCCCGTGTGGAAATCTGCCCATGTTAGCCCAGTTAAAAAGTGGGGTCCAGCTGGGCTTCCCATTTTTTTAAAAATGTTAGTATTATAATAAAAAATCTTAGATTTAAATATAATTATTGATAATAAATCATTCTACAATTAATTCATAACAATAATAATCATTATTTGTTTTTTTTGCTTAGGGACTTTTGGAAAATCTGCCTACAGATACCTTGGATTCCGCACTCCAAGGCTATGTGGGGTTGGTAAAATAAAAAGAAAAGATATGTAAAATTAATAAATATAAAAAATAAGATAATAAATTTAATAAACTGGCGACCTACTGCCAGCCCAAACCCACTAAAACCAGTAATCCTTCTTTTGGAGCCGTTTACCCTCCCTCGGAACTATCGTAAGACTTTGGTCTTCGAGGGTGGCGCTCCTGCTCAATCGCTGCTGCGACTTTGTTCTTTGCCTAATTTTGCAATTAACTAACACGAATGACATGAAATAAAGATAATCTATGGTTTTAGCAATTCAGAAATTGTTACAACAAACAATTGTTATTTATTAACTTTTGATATACATATCTTAGAAACTTGCAGTTTTTTCCTAATTTTGCAATTAACTAATATAAGTAGTAAATCATTCAGATGTTTTATGATTTCAACAATTCATCAAATGTTTGAACAAATAATTGTTATTTACTAACTCTTGACACATAGCATGATCTTGAAAGATGCAGTTTTTTCTTATTTTGCAATTAGCTATTTAGAGTAGTGGCAGTAATTGAAAAATTAGAAAAAAACAGCAAGTTTCTAGGTTGTTTGTATCAAAAGTTAATAGACAATAACAATTATTTGTTTAAACAAATTCTGAACTGTTTAAATCGTAAAATATTTTTATTTCATACTGTTCAGAATAGTTAAATGCAAAATTAAAAAGAAATTACATGTTTTTAGGTGCTTTGTGTCAGAAGTTAGTAAATAGCAACAATCATTTGTTTAAACAATTTTTGAATTGTTAAAACCATAAATTATTTCTATTTCATGCGGTTCGTATTAGTTAATTGAAAAATTAGTAAAAAAAACTGCAAGTTTCAAGGTATTTTGTGTCACGAGTTATTAATTAACAACAATTATTTATTTAAACAAATAAAAATTGCAATATAACATTAGTAAAATTTATCAATATCAAAAACCACTTACAATGAAAATGATTAATTAGTTTAATTTTTCTTTAATATTTAATAATAAAACTTTAATATAAACGTGACCACCTTCGTACTTGAATTGACAATTGTTATAACTAAACAATAAACAATTAAAAAAAATAATTGTTAACATTTTTCGGAAGTATTTAGGTTTTGTCTATTGACCCTCCCACGGTGGGATCCGATCAGGCGAAATAATATTATATAAGTGGGCGTGAGCTGGGCCCTCCCTGAGCTTCCCAGTTTTTGGGGACCCACACCAATAATTGAGGCATTCCACGTCAAGTGATCATGGTGGAAAAATTTTATTCTCCAATCGTGCCTTAACTTGGGGCTTTTGTAGTACTAATAGATAGTAATTTTTAGTGAAAATATTTCTTTACCTAGTTCAATATTTTCCGAGGGGGAGGGTTTTTTCATGCCCTTTCGATTGGAAATAAGCATTTTGAAAAGAAAAATTTTTTTGACCCAAAAAAATCAAAATTAAAAATAAATTACAATTTTTGGGGGGAGAGACCCGATTTTTTTTAAACGAAAGATGAGGTTTTTTCCTAAAAGGACATATAAATGAAAAAGTGGGACTAGAATGTCTAAACAATAAAAAAAAAGAATTTTCTCCTAAACGGAGCTAAAAACCGGGTTTAGAGCGCTCCGGTGAGTAGAAAACCCTTTTTTCAATGTTTAAACATTCTAGTCCCACTTTTTCATATATATGTCCTTTTAGGAACAAACCTCAGCTTTCGTTTAAAAAAAATCGGGTCTCTCCCCCCGAAAATTGAAATTTATTTTTAATTTTGAATTTTTTGGGTAAAAAAATTTTTTTTTCAAAATGCTTATTTCCAATCGAAAGAGCATGAAAAAACCTTTCCAAAATGTACTTTGTCAAATTTGTATGTTTAATTGTTTAAGAGTAAAAAATTATTAAAATAAACATTACACCAAAAGACCCCTTGATCACTTGACGTGGAATGCCTCAATTATATGAGCAAAAATTTTTAAATCCAAACAACTAAAAAAATTTTTTAGACCAACAAATTAATGTTTATAATGATTGTAAACAATAAAAACCGCATTTTTAATAAAAATATATTGCCATTTTTTTTAATAAGAATATAAATATTAATTTATGAATATTTATCGTTTATTATTACATTACTAATATTATTATTATTATTAAACTATGTATTAATGTGTTACGGTGTAGTGGTGTCAATAAGTGTTTTATTGAATCATTAAAGCAAATAAACAAGTCACTGACAATATAACGTTAGTGTTCAGTTAGGTTCCGCAGCATAGTGATTAGGGTGTTAGTCTGGTAGTCTGTAGGTCGTAGGTTCGATTCCCGCGGGCGTCTTAGATTTTATTTGTTTCGTAGGTTTGACACTATTTCGATTTTTCTGCATTGTATACGTATAAGTATGAACTTCAATAATTATGTATGCCATTAAATAATTTAATTAACAAAAGTCTAATTTTTTTTATAAATTTTCAATTTATAAATAAAAGAATATATAGGGGAGAGTGGGGCAAACCGGACCGGTGGGTAAATCGGACCCCCCTCAATATTTCCGAAATGGCGAAATTGTCAAAAGTGCTATTTAGAAATTTGAAACAACCATGTGTAGTATACCTTATTTTTTTAATTTGACATTTTTTACTTTTGTTTATGCAACGCTTGGAGCAGAAGTTTTTTTTGTAGTTTTTTTCTACATTTTTACGAATTTTTTCTAAAGGAAATTCTAAGGAAATCGTGTAATATTTCCAAATATTAGGTCTTGATTTTTGAAGGTACACACCTCAGGAATATTTACCACCAATAACTTTGATGAATTTGCAAAGCGTTTCTTTTTGACAAACATTTATTCTCAAAATGGGCCTGTGGGGCAAACCGGACCGTTTTCAGTGGGGCAAACCGGCCATACGATATTTCCATTGAATTAAAGTTTCATAAAAATTATTTTTAAATAAAATGTTTCATTAATTAAAATATTTACTTACAATGTAAAATAATTGTCTTCCAATGAGAATTGAACCCTTTAATATTGTTTTTCTGATAATGACAAACATTTTTATTTTTTTATTTTAAAAAATATTTATTTAATTAAAATTCAATCCCGAATTATTATTTCCATTACTACAACCATTGTTTACATGATTCTTAATGTTTGTTATTATTGTAGATTATGTAAATACAATATTGTAAATAAAAAACCAAAGTGTCCGGTTTACCCCAGGGAGTGGGGCAAACCGGACCGTTTGCAAAATTTTTTAAAGTTAACACACAAACTAAACAATAAAAAATAAAGGATAGGTGTCTCTGGGAAAAAGTTGCGCAATTAAATGATCTTTCAAACAAGCCTTCGAAAAAAGAAATCGGTTGATTCGTTTAGTCACAAGAGTCAAAAAACCGTTAGGGGGTCCGGTTTGCCCCACTCTCCCCTATTATTTCCCATATGTATGCTAACATTATTTATGAATTTGCTTTTGGTCACAATTTAATTTAAAAAAGTAAAAATCATTAAATAATAATGTTATTTATTTATAATTTGACTTATATGTTATTAATAAATAATTTATTCATTAATTTTAATGAAAACTAAATCTACACTGAAAAAAATATATTTATGGTACTGACATAAATATAGCCAATTCTGACATATTATATTGGTAGATATGATACTGCCATACAGTATTGCTGTTTTAGCCATACGCAGTGTAGAACAGCAATATGTATTTGAGAGACAATAATATGTATGCGGAGAACACGAATACTGTATTTTAAGAACAGCAATACGGTATTGCTGTTTCAGCTATACATCCTAACCATACTTGTATCTCAAAATTAACATTATCATTTTTTTCAGTGTATGGGCATTTACAGGATTGCCCACCTGGGCCCCAGCTGGGTTTTCCCTATGTGGGCTGTGGCTGGATTTACCGTTACCAGCCCAGGAAGAGCCAACCTGGGCTATCCATACTGGGGCCCACCTAGAACCTGGAATGCCCACCTGGGAAGCCCACCGTGGGCCCACCTCACATTTCCACACGGGATGTTCACTATAATAAATAGTTACTAATAATTGAAGTTACCATATTAATTCTAACTTCAAGTTTATGTTCTATGAGGTGAAAATAATATTAATTAAAACTAATCCAGTAATCACAGCTAACAACTATTCTACATATAACAATCTATTATTTCCGGCTATTATCATCTTTCCAAGCACTTCAATTTTAACTATTTTTTGTGTCATTTCTTTTAAGTTTCATAAATATTATAATTATATTTTCTTTCTTACTTTTACATTATTTTCTATATTTGCTAGACTAGAGAAATTTGTAATTATTCCAATTTCATTTTATTTTTTTATTATAATGAAGCTATTATGAAAAGAAGCTATAATATTAACTATTCACAATAATATTTTCTAGAAAAGAAATATCTAAAATTTAGCTCATTTACCAATTTTAAAAATCTATACTGTAATTGAAGCTATAAATAATGAGTGTCATCATTAAATGAAGTTGTCACTACAAAATAAAACTATCATTTTGTTTCGTGAAGTTACTATAACAAAAAATAATTGCCCTCACTAAAACTACTATAAAAAATGTTAAGTTGTGATAAGTTACGGTTATCACTAAAATAACTATAGTCTTTACTTTTTTTTATCTATTTTTCTTAAATAAATATACATATAAATGTAAGCAAAAAAATTTAATAACTTCAATTTATAAATTAAAAATAATTGCGTAAATAATGGTTTTTTTTACTTACATAATAAATTACATATTCAATATTAAATAAATTACATAATTAAAAAAATAAATAGACAAATATGTAAATAGATAAATAAGTAAATATAAAAATAAATAAATAGATAAATAAGTAAATATACAAATAAATAGATACATAAATAAATAAACAATAAAATAAATTAAAGAAACAACTAAACAAAATAAACATAAAAAAAACCTTTTAAAAATCCATTCACTTTCTCACCCCCTATGGAAAATAAAAAAAATATCAACTGGTCTCTTACTTTAAAAATAGCCTGTAGAGTACGGCGCTGAAGGTCTGTGAAAACCAGGCGGGGTTTCTTGGGGGCGGGCTGTTGGTGTTCTGCCTGGCTCGCCATCTCGTCTTTCCTCTTGCATGCTGTAACATTAAAATTTAAATTAGGAACAAAAAAAATCACAATACAGTTTAGACTCTATTTTATATATTTGGGGCCGTTCAAAAAATACGTAACGCTATTTTTCGGAAATTTGGACCCCTCTACCCACGTAACACAATGTTATATACATTAGCGCCATTTTTTCTCCTTACCGTAACAAATTGCTTGACCCCCCCTCTCCCCAAAACGCGTTACGTATTTTTTGAGCGGCCCCTTTTTTCTTAAAATTTGTTATTTATTAAAATATTTCCCACACAAAAACAAAGTTTCTTTATTCTAAAATAAGAATTAAAAACTATTTTCAATTTTTCTTCAAAGGATTTCTTTACAGATTAAAAATAAATTGATTATAAATTAACAAATTTTTAACTCTTTTTTTTATTTTCCCAGTAAATTCTCTCAATGTTTTCAATAATGGTTTCTTTATTTTGTAATTGTTTTCCATTCCCACTCTTCTTTTTTCAGCAATATTATCATAGTAATGTTTCTAATTGCATTGACAATAAAAAATTTTATATTTAATAATAATGAAAAAAAATTTTGTTCCCAAACATAGTAATAGTTATCGATTATTCGGAAAGCGAATTTCCAATTTATTGAACTCTTCAATTTTTATTTCTTCTTTACAGCTCATGTCCTTAATATTATATTTTTTGTAATATTTTCATTCTTATGTTTCGTGAAAAAATCCCTTTCATTATTTTTTTATAAAAAAATTAATATTTTAATTTCTTAAACATTATTAAATTTTAGTTTAAACTTTATATAAAATTATTAATGAATGTAAAGTAATGAGTAATCGAGCGTCGGTCGAGTTATTTGATCAGGACCCAAATTTATTCTTGTAATTAAATAAATAAGTAAAAATACTTCAAATAATATTAATAATAAAGATAATAATATAATAATAGTTATAATTCTAATAAATAATAATAAATTATTTTTAAACAATTTAAACAAATAATAATTATTTTTAAACAATTTAAACAAATAATAATTATTTTTAAACAATTTAAACAAATAATAATTATTTTTAAATAGCATTTTCTATCAGTGGAGAAGTAATTACTAAAAAATTATTCAAACAAGGTATAATAATAAAATTTAAAAATATGTTGAATCATTTTTATTGTTTATTTTTTTAACAAATTTTATTTAAATAAAAATTTGAAAAATAGTGCAAATAATTATTAATTTATTGTTTATTAATTATTTTCAATTTAAAAATAATTAATTTTTAATTTAATTATTTATTTAAATTGTCACACATGCTTTAAAAAAATATATATAATAGGAAACTGTTACTTACTTCCTCGCTGTGGAATTTGGGCAGCTGAAAACAGAAAAAAGAATAAAATTTATTAAAATTCGTTTCTCTTGAAAAGCAAAAGGAAAAAAAAACAAAATGATATTAAACTCTCAAGTCAATAAAAATTATTGATCGAATTATCCATAAAATGAAGGTTACAGTATACACATTGAGAACATAACATGTACAATCAATGAAAAAAGTTAATTTGCATTCACGAGTCCCAATTTAAAAACTACATTTGGTAACATTTCACTAATGGGTCATTTTACGGGGTTTGAGACAGAGAAAAAAGATATATATATATATATAGAGAGAGAGAGAGAGAGAGAGAGAGAGAGAGAGAGAGAGAGAGAATGATGTGTAATGATGTATTTTTCATTTTAATGTTCTGTTGTTACTTTGTTCGTTTATGTTGTTAAGTTGAATTTTTCTGCTTGACAATAAAATCACTTCCCAGCGGGCACAAAGACAAAAAACGTTCTTTGAACGTCTGTAGAACGTTTAATGTCTGCTGTTTTAAGTTTTAAGAACGTCCGAACGTTCCAAAAATGTTTCGGAACGTTCGGACATTCTTAGAACGTAAATTGGCAGACATTAAACGTTCTACAGATGTTCAAAGAACGTTTTGTGTCTTTGTGCCCGCTGGGTTAGATTTTAATTTTTAATTATGTAGTTGAAAAAGTAACTAGATTTTTTAGAAATCTATAAATTAGTTATTAAAGAAATAATAAGTAATTTCTAGAAAAAACTAAACTAAAAATAGTCAAATTTGATTACTTTGAAACAGTTAAAAAAATTAAGTTCTATTACTAAAAAAACTAATTTTCAATAAAAAAATAACTAAAAATAGCAGTCAATATTCGATTAAGTTAAATTACGAACCGGCTGCTAGCTTGAGCTGGCTCTTTAAGTTAAATTAATTTTTATATTAACAAGTAAAAAGAATGTCTTACATTAAAATCACTATATTATAATGTCATTTTTTAAATTAAAAAATAAATAAATTTTGCTCATTTGCATGTTCAAACGAATGAACTTGCGAAATTAAATTTATTTGAATTATGTAAATAATTATTATTTGGCTGACAATAAAACATTCTTCTTAGGGAAGAATTAGAAAATTTATTAGAAATACCGAAAGATACATTTATTTAAATTAAATAAAAAATAAAATGAAAAGCAAAATTTTAATATAAAAATTTTAAATGTTAGGGAAGACCGGGGTAAACCCGCGCACAGGGTAAACCCGCTCACTAGCGATTTGACGCTATAAACTCAACTTAAAGTGGTTAGTTCAAAATCAACGGTAATAGAGAATTGTTTGAAAATTTCAGCAAAATTAATTAACATATTAATGCATATTACTGTTGAATATTAGAATTTTCTATCGTACGGTTCTCGACATATCGTCGTCCAAAATTTAGTATTTTTCTTAATATTTGCATTGTGCTACTGGCCGCTGCGAACGAAAAACTGACTATTTGATATATACCACTTTATAACTTTTGATGCACAATTAGGATTCATCTCAAAATTGAAACAAAATTAATTTAATATGTAAGGATTATAAGACTTAAAATACTGTACAATTTATCGTTTAGTTACAGAGAATGTTTAATCCAAAAATTAAAGTTAGATCTAAATTTTTTTTTATTCCGAGTGACATAACAAACGTGGCAACGTCGCAACATCTGTGTGAACGATGAAGCAGCGCGAAAATTCAAATAAAAATCATGTTTACAAATCAGCACATAGTAATCGACTACTGTGTTGCCACGTCTCTAACTACGAAACACTACTTTCTTCAAATCATTACTATTTTTTTTAATTTTCTCTTATTTACAAATTTATACGTCGTAACATAAAGCATATTATTTAAAAAAGTAATGTTTTATTTTATATTATAAAATTTAACTTATTTTTAAACGTCTAGAAAAAAAAGTTTAATTTTGACTAGCATCCTTGAACTAAACACCTTAAGATGGAGATATTTGTACTGTGAATAGTACTTAACATACAACTAATGTTAACGAACTTTCGTTTAGTTTCATGATTTCGTCATAGAATCAGAGACGGTCAATTGTTTTTAGAAATGCAAAAAGAGAAAATGATCTTCGGATTTTTAAGTTTTTTGATTATTATTTTTGAGACTTAATTTATTCGGCAAATTTTTTTTATGCTATTGGATGCCCTTTTTCGAAATATATATGTAGTTTTGTTTCATTTCAAAAAGATTTATTTTAATTTATTCTGAAATTTGAGAAATACATTTGGGGTAAAGCCGCTCACTTATTAAATTTGTTTAGGAAGCTCAATCAGTATTAACCACTTCGGCGGCATGGCGTTCCAATTGGCGTTCCATGAGTAAGTGGCAGAAGCGGCAAAAAAATGCGAAAATGGCGTTCCTGTTTAAACTTGATTCCTAAACTCTGTAAACAAATTAAGTTTACCAAACCAAATGTTATTTATTATTTAAGATGAATGAAGATGAATAGGACAAGAAAAAATTATTTTTTAGAGATCTTAAATGGTTTTAAAAAGGTTTTAATGTAGCCAATTTTTAATACTTTTTACGAATGGCGTTCCAATATTCACCCAAAATAGTTCACAATTTTGAATCCGCCTATTTGAATTTTTTTAAATCCATTTAAGATTTATAATCTCAAATAATAAATAAATTTTGGTTTGGTTGACTTAATTTGTTTACAGAGTTCAGGAATAAAGTTTAAATAGGAACACCATTTTCGCATTTTTTTGCCGCTTCTGCCACTTACTCATGGAACGCCAATTGTAACGCCATGCCGCTGAAGTGGTTAACAGTATTTGCGTTTTTTTGGCGATCTTAAAATTTTTAATATTAAAAATATTTATTAAAAGAGAAATAATATTCATTTCCTAACAATGTTATTGAATTATTGGGTAATTAGTTGAATATTTAACATTTTCAATGTCCCGCATTTCGCGAAATGTGGCGATTTTTTTCAACAGATGGCGCCGAACTACCAATATTTGTTGGCAACATTGAGCGGATTCATGTCTATATCAGTCATTATTAGGGGAATAGGTTCGGTTGTGGGCATAGTTTCGTTTTTGACTCATAATTTGTCTCCTTGTAGATATTAAGCAAACATATGTATATTTATTTAAAGCATGGGACCTTAGCTAACTACTCGTGAAGAAAATAAATTGATTCCATTGACTAGAAAAATTTTATTAAAAATTCAATAAATTGGTCATTTTTCTAACAAAAAAAATTTTGGTTCGGTTGTGTGGGCACTCTTGAAAAATCTATTAAAAATGCAAAAAAATTAATTAGGTAACCATTCATCAACTACATAAGAATGATTTCTTTTAATTTTGATAATACATGCTCCCTATGTAAGGGCATATAAGATTTCTCACACTGGACCACGAAACTCTTAAAATTCATAAAACACTATTAAATGTTGTAAGGATTTACTTATGATTATATCGACAACGATATTTCACGATTTATCAATAATAAGAGTGGTGTCCACAACTGAATCAATTTAGATGCCCACAACCAAACTTGACGATCATTTAAAAAAAAATGAAAAAAATTTTACTTGTGAACATTTTTGTGATGCTTAGTATTGGATCATAAAATATAACATATTTACTGTGTAAATACGCTTTGAACTGATTATTTTAATTAATTCACTTCGATTTGTTGAACATTTAACAATGCGTTTAAAAATACGGTTTTGTTATATTCAACGTGTCGAAAAATTAATTTATATACAGAAAAAGCGGAGTTGTCTAATCATTTTTGTATTCGCATAGAAAACTACGTTAGGTTATATAACATGTAAGTGATATTTGACAGATTAGACTATTCTCATTTCCGTCAAAAGTTCTGCGTGGATGCCCACAACCGAACCTCTTCCCCTAATGATTATTAGGTTATAACGGTTATAACAAACAACGCAAACAAATAATCAAAATTTGTCGCTGTCTTCTTCGGCTAAAAAAAAGACATAAATCTAGTTTGTTGTCTTCGTTCAGTTAACGTTTTATCATTGTTTATTTATAAATTTAAAATTTCGAATTTCATTTGTTATATTTTATCAATAATAAAATCTATAACTTGTTACATCCAAAATTGTATCTACATTTTAATTTTCTCTTAATAAAATATTATTTAAATTCACAGTTGCAATTCATGACACCTATACTTATTATTTAATAAACCAATATTTATTGTTTACAGAACTCATAACTTATCATTAATGAATCATACTGAAAACGGAAATAAGGAGAAATTTAATATATGCAAAATAAAACTGTCAGGATTACCTTAAATTCTTAAAAAAATCAAGTGATCGGGTTTACCCCGAGGGGTGAGCGGATTCCCAGCTTAAAATCCCCGTACAGGATCCTTAAAGGATCCTCCTGGGATCCT
Source organism: Leptopilina drosophilae (assembly GCA_032873175.1). Lineage (NCBI taxonomy): Eukaryota > Metazoa > Arthropoda > Insecta > Hymenoptera > Figitidae > Leptopilina > Leptopilina drosophilae. Next base: position 33,400,052 of record CM065480.1, read on the forward strand.
GAATAGGTCCTGTGCAGGATTCCATACAGGATCCCGTGCTGGTCCCGTACAGGATCCCGTACGGGATTTTGGAACAGGGTTCCTGTGCAGGTTCCGATGCAGGAACCTTAGTTATCAAAGATTTCTGTAAAGGTTCCTGTACAGGAACACTTGCAGGATCCTGCACAGGAAATTTTTATAAAATTTTTTATGTTAAACAACATTTGACATACATAGACTTCATATTTTAATATGTTAGGCTCGTATATCAATGTTGGACACAAAAATGTATTGCGCATTCGAGAAACTCATAGAAAACTACTGCGCAGGAGTTAAAAATATAAATAAATTAATTGAGGAAACCGTGTAGGATACTTTAAGGGTTCCTCACAGGATCCTTTACACTTAAGTACCTGCAGTTTACAAAACTTTACAGGAACCTTTACAAAGTTTCCTGTACAGGATCCTGCAAGTGTTCCTGTACAGAAACCTTTACAGAAATCTTTGATAACTAAGGTTCCTGCATCGGAACCTGCACAGGAACCCTGTCCCAAAATCCCGTAAGGGATCCTCTACAGGACCAGTACGGGATCCTGTATGGGATCCTGCGCAGGACCTGCGCAGGACCTGTACAGGATCCCAAGAGGATCCTTTAAGGATCTTGTACGGGGATTTTAATCTGGGTTTACCCTGGAAAATTGTGATTTTGAAATTTGGTAAATGTGTATTAAAAATTTTCCCTAAGTAAAACTAAAACAGATAAATCAAAAAATTTTTTTTACTTTGTTAGTAGAAATCATAAGCTTCCAAATTATATAAATTAACTTGGATTTAGAGAATAATTTCCTAGGTTTTTATCATTCTTAAAAAAGTGAGCGGGTTTACCCACGTCTCCCCTACTACTAATTATTGTGTAAAATTAAAAAAAAATTAAATTTTTAATAAATTTCAGAAACAAAGCTAAAGAACTTTCAAAAAAACAATTCTGTAGAAGCAAAGAAAAGTAATTTGAAAACATTGTTTTTTAGATCCTTTATACGCGATTTCCAGACAAGTAAATTAATCTGAAGCACAAATGAATTGGAAAAATCGACATTGGCAAAAGACACGTGAGACACGTTCATATGTGTTCTGAAATGCAAAAGCAATCATACCCACCGCCATTATAAAGCAGTAATAGATATAAAATTTCAACTAAAGAACGGAATAGGAAACCGAGGACAGTTCTGTAGAATACGGACAATTGACGTGTTCGTTATTGCCATGGCTTTCGAAAAAAACGAGTGAAGACCAAATAAAAGAAAAAAGTATCCCTTCTGCAAAATCTGCAGGTATATATGCTGCTGCTATATATATATATATATATATATATATATATATATATAAAGTAAATCCAATCGAAAAGGATAGATAGTCCGTATATAGACAGGACAGACGAATATAAAGGTAACGAAAAAATCGAGGTTGTGCCGAATCTGTGAGTATATGGTGTAGATGGGAGAAATATCTATATATAAAGAGAAAGAGAGGGAAAGAGACGTAATACGCTCCATCGAAGGGCACGTTCGAATACTTTGATTTCAACTTCATACACGAGAACTGTAAAATGTACGAGATATTCAAGCATTTTTATATGCTCAGAAGAGATCGACTCGTTCAAAGTAACGAATAGATAGATATATTGCAAAAACTTTCCAAACGATGTCCTTTTTTTCCATATCCTTTTTTTAATATCATATATACGATTATAACGTTTTAAAAAAATTATATTCTTGTTTATTACACAGACTAGCTGAGAGTTATACACGAAAAAAAGGGTTGGATAATACATCCAATTTTTATTGAATAGAAGGAAATTAGCTGATATATCTATGTAAAATCATATATGAACAAACGGCGTTGGTTCCAATGACAATTTTAAATTTATATTTATGATTAGTCATTATATCTATTCAGTTGGATACGATTTCCAACTAGTTGGATGTAGCAGCCAAATGAAATTTGTAAGTCCCGATTCCTATGATGCGCTTGCGCTGTCAATAAGTTACTACTCGATTCCGACAATTTCGTGCGTGAACGTGAACTGTCAAGACAAAAATACTATACTGGACGAAAACACGATACATTTTTTTAAAATAATTGCGCCAACAAACTGTGAACATTTAATAACATTGTTAAACGAAAGTGATTAAGTGAAAGTGTCAAGTAATAAAGTAGCAAAATTGAAATCAAAGTTTGTGAAATTCTGTCTTCGCTTTTACAGATAACCTTATAGATTATGAAACACTATTATCTCTTAAAGAGAATATAATTTTGATAAATTGATTTATTTGTGACGCTCCACGATGAGGAAAACCTAATGCGGAACAATTTTTTAGGTTATGTGTGTTAATTTTTAAGTAAAAAAATCATAAAGAGAATTAATTTTCATTGATGACTAATGATATTTAAATCTTAATTATATCTAAAACATTCAATAAGAATTACTTCTGGTCTTACGGAATACAAAAATGCTTTTTAATCAAGATTAAACCTGAAGTTTTTTCCACGTTCGGCATCTTTCACCGTGGAGCGTCACATTTATAGATTAATGAAACATAAAAAAGGTAAAATTAAATAAACAAATAATTTTATTAATATTCATGTGTAAATTTAATTAAATATGTAAAATACTCTGTATATCTGAATGTGTGAAAATTCATTTATTTCTAAGTTATAAGTCGTCTTCTCGACCAATAAGTGCATATACACTTGTAATAAGTGAAATTTCACTCACATATTGATCGAGAAGACGACTTATTACGTAGAATAAGTGAAATTTCACATATTCAGATTTTGAGAGTATAAATAGTTATTTCACTATTAGAACTTTCTGCCCTTATAATTTAATAAAATATTTTTTCTCAATATAAACAGTCCGTTTTAGGCAAACATTTTCGTAATTTTATTCTCAGTAGTAACCTTTTTCCGCGCATCGAGCATCAAGACCCCTGTATTTTACAGAAGATTAAAAAAATCTCCTTATAAAAATAGGCCAAAGATATATGAAAATTGTATACTTTTAATCATGTTTTTATTATTACACAGAAAAAACGATAATCTAATTTTAAGAAGCACTACTAAAATAGGAGCCAAGAATATTCGTCAATTAAATTAAAAGGGATATATTCTTACAATAAGAATATTAATCTCATTAAAAGAATATTTCCCACTTAATTTAAGTGGGGAATATTCTTGGCTCTTATTTAAGTAGTGTTTCTTAAAATTAGATTATCGTTTTTTCTAAAATATATATATATTTTAATAATTTAAAACGTTGTTTAAAGAAAAAAATATAGACTGATAATATATCGTTTATTAATTCTGCCGTTTGAAATAAAAACTCAGTTAACTGACATTTATGTCGAAACGACAAAGGTCGCCAAAAAGGTACGCGAGTACGGTCCTCCGATTTGATGGAAAAACTTACCTAACTGACAGTGATGTCATGTGGTAGGGGGACGCCTTCTATAGTTCTATAATTTTTACGAATTCACAAATTTTGTTGCAGAAAGGTAGATATAACAAATATTAATATTTAATATTAATAAATAATATTTAATTAATAATAATTAATTATGTTAATTAATTACAAATTATTATACATATGAAAAATATTACACATTTTTGAAACTAAATATTTTTATGTATGTGTGTGTGTAATAATTTTAAGGACGCAAAGTACTTTCCTTAACTTTTTATCAAATATTCTTACATTTTCTGCAATTTCTCACATTTTTAATATTAATTCTTCACAAACAATAATTTGCCAAAAAAATTTAAACTATAACTATTAGACGCAGTTTTTTCTTACGAGTTCAATGATACCAAAAGCTCATTTTTCACCAAAATGTCAGTTAACTAAGTTTTTATATCGCACGGCAGAATTTATAACCATGGTTTAATAGTTTCAAAGCTGTAATAATCAGCTGTCAGTTTAAAAAAATTTATTAAAGAAAAAAATATTAAAAAATAGTGTTTAAAAATAAAGTACTGCGATTTTTAATGGTTGAAAATTAAGTGTTAATATTAACAATGGAATTATGTTTCATTGTTGTCAATGTAAAAGAACTATATTGCGTAGTTAAATATTTCTGATTATAAGCAAAGCATATTTGTAAGTACATACTTAATTATTCCAAAAGAAATTAAATTATTTTTATCAGAAACCCTTTTTATTACATGTAAGGAGAAAACATAATAAAGATGTAAAAAATTATAATTTTCTAATAAGTAGTAAAAAGTTCCGTTTTAGTAATTAAAAGAAAGTTACAGTTACTTTTTGAAATGGTAACTTTAGTAGTAAAAGTTATATATAGTCAGACATGTATATTTAAAAGATCAGAGAGTGAAGCAGGCGCAATTCTCTAACAACTTAGGCTTACTTGGCTTGGCATTATTAATTAATAATAAATAAAAAATTTTTACTTTCAATCAACATATAGTAGTTTCTTTGGTTACCATAACGATCGATGCTAGGGAAAACTACGGACAGACACCGAAGTCTCGCTATAAGGATTTCAGACCTTGACCACGAAACCCTAAAAACAAAATCTCAAATATATGAATAAACATAAAGTTTATGTCAGACAAAGAATGTTGAGTCTTCCTAATGTTAGTTTCCCTAAAACCAAATTTTAGACAGCCTAATTAAATTTTATTTTAGTTTCAGCGATAAAAGCAAAAAATTATAAGTAAAACAGGAATTTAATAGTCATGACACTTCAAGTGAAAAAATTAAAATTGTTAATTAAACAAATAAGCGAAGTTTCTCGTTCTAGTGATAAGAAAGTTTAAAGTCGGACGAAATATCCTTTGAAATTTTAATAATATCAATGTTTAAAGTCCAATAAAGTCAAACAAAATTTTAGTGATAACTAAAATTTGTGTCAGACAAAAATATTTTTCGTAGGCTTATGCAATTAGTTTTAGTAGTAATAGTCAGTGCAAGTAAAACACAATTATTCTCGAAATATTTTATTCTTGTACTGATCATTTTATTTATTTATTTATTTATCAGTAGTAACAGTTCAGTTCAGTTCAGTTCAGTAGTAAATGTCAAAGAAAAACACGTGTAAAAAAATTTTTTCTAGTAAAAGTACCTCAGATAAAATTTTCCTTTTAAGAAAATGTCAATGAATATGTAATAATGCAAAAAATGCAAAAATGTGAAATTTGAAAAAAAATTTACTATTCAATTAAAGTTTATTCCTTCACTGTAATTTTTATGAATATTATTTATAATTTCAGCCTCAAATCTACCAAAATCAAAAAAAATTCTAAACCGAAAGTTATAATTATTAAAATACACTGAGAAAACATTATACTCGTTTCAAGTAAAAAAAAATAATTTTAAGTGATTTTTTTTCATTGAAATTAGTTTGTAAGCTTAATTCCAATATATAGAAAATATTTACTGCTTTGATTCAAAAATAATTTTTGTTTGAATAATTATGTTTAATTCAAACATATTTTCTGCTTTGGTTTAAACAAAAAGTATGTTTGAAAATGTTATGTTTGCACTGAAAAAAATGTTCTTGTTAGAGTATATTTAACACGAAATTCTAGTTAAAACTGAAATTTCTGATAATTCCAACAAAAACTTTTTCAGTGTGATTTAAACATAAATGTTGATAATAAATAATTCAAAATCAACTATAAATTATATTTGAATTAAATATAGTATTTCTATAAATGAATAAAAAAAATATGATTGAATTAAACTTAAATTTGTTCGACTGTATAGCAAAGATATTTTAAGTTTGGTTTAAACAAAATATGTTTAAATCAAATGAATCGTTTTGTCAGTGTAGAGTAATTATTTAAATTGAGAATAAATTTTTTCTCAAAAGAAAAAAAGGGTAAGAAGACAAAAAAAGAGAAAGTTTACTCCCATTTATCCTAATTATATTGAGAAGAAAAAGATGAGAATGAAGAAGGGATGATATACTGATGAAAAGTTCTTCTAGAGTTTATATAGTATAAGCGACGATTTTGTGACGTGGTACTTTGTATGTTCTCTGGCACCATGAACAAGGATACTTTATCGAATGTGCTGGCAAGGGCCGCTACACCAAGTGGAAAAAATCTGATCAGACACATACTGTCAGTCCAGCTTAATCGAACGTGATGTAAAGTCGACAAGGCGCAAGGTACCAACACAACACAAAGCATCTAGACACAATGAAGGGGATAAGGCTGGTATAATATAGATGCGACTCTTTTTTTCTCTTTTTTTGAGGGTACACTGTTTAAAAAAACAAAACAAAGTAAATATTCAACTATACAAAAGGCAAACAAAAATTATTTATTAATTCCTAGGGGAATTAAAACAATTTTTATCTTCATTATTATTTTAAATTCATGAAAAAAACCTATCAAAAGGTTCAACTTCTTTAAGCTACCTAGCTCTGGGGTTTGAACTGACGTACTCAATATTTACATACGCTGAAAGCTGACGCTGTTACCTTTTCAACAATATGCTTTCCCTTATGTTTTTTCTACGAACTGAAAATTACTTTTTTAGTAAGTAAGAAAATTTTTAATAGACAATTTTGTTAGAATCATTTTCTTTTGTCAGACAAAACATTTTCTAAAGTATTTTTAAATTAGACTCCGTAGGAGGACCAGATTTTAGTTAGTCAAAACACTTATTGAATGTCGAATTTATTTATTTTTTATTAACCCAGTATTTATTGTTTATACAACTCACAGTTTAACAAGAATAAGTCGCCAAGCTTGCCGAACTTCGTGCCATTAATGGAACAATAATTGGCAAATTTTAATATTGTTTAAAATTTTAAATATAATAAGTGAAATTATTTTATTCTACATTATAAATTTAAAACTAATTGACAGGACGGCTTTAACCCGAATGTATTCCTCACATTTAAGAATAAATTTAATTAAATTTTTTTTAAATCAAACAAAACTATATATGCACTAAATAAATTATGATTAGAAAATAACGATCGAAAGACTTCAAAATCGAAAGAACGTTTTTCTTCTGACACCTCTAAACAAACTTGATCGCCTCTGATTCTATGTTGAATTCATGAAAGTAAAGGACAATTCGTTAACATAAGTTGAATGTTAAGGAATCCGTGTAGAAAATTATAATATCAGTCTAGAAACATTTGTTCGTCTAAAGTAATAGATCACTTTTCACTTTTTGTTGCTTAATTTCGTCATTCTTGCTTTAATTAAAATTTCTTCATGTGAAACACTTAGCCTAACATCTCAGCTTTCAATTAAAGAAGTACGCCCTAATATCACTTATACTTTTTTTCAAGAACAATGTTTTTGGAGAAATGCAAGCTGAGAAATTTCGCCACGAGCCTGGGCGTAATGGGTCACTTCCCGCGACGTATTGGGTCAGCAAAAAAATTATAGTTTTTATCATGAAATATTGTTTAATATTGACAATTTTCGTTTCTATTGTACATTCATAATAAAGAATATTGAAAATGAAACATATTTAATTTAAACTTTAAACATTTTCATGCAATTTTCAAATTTTAAAAAGTTGTATTGAAATGCAAAATCCATTTACTTAAAAAAGTCTATTCGCCAGTTATTTTTTTATAAAGGATTATCATTAGTTATAATTTTAATCATATTTTAAATATAATAATTTTTCTTAATAAAATATGTGAGCCAATACGCCCTGGCCAAAGTTATCCATTACGTCCCGAAGGTTTTTGTTGAAAATTTTGTTTATTTTTATCAATACCGTAAGTATTAAACGAAAATTGTCAATTGTTCTTTAAGAACAAATGTTTGAAGCTTAAAACCTGATAAACAAAAATTTTTTACAAGTAATTTTGAAAAAGATATAACAAAAAAACAAAGAATTCAAAAATTTACTTTCAAGCGTCAAAATCACCTTCTTTACCCCAAGTAGAAATGTAATACTGGCATTGTACTGACCCAGTACTGACTGTCAGTATAGCAGTACTGACTCCAGTACTAAATCAGTACTGGGAAATCCCTGGCTGGTAACGCTGTCCAGTACTAATTTTTTACCGGCAGTCAGTACTCAGTCAGTATAAAATATCACTGGCAGAACACCGCCTAATTACTGATTCGCAGCTAAAATTTAACAAATTTGGAGAATGCTGTAACGCGTTCTCTAAAAGAAAATTTACCTTTAGAAGCTTATATTAATTTGTTATTTGATTATTAAAGAAGAGGGAGTAATTTATTGAGTACTAATAATTATTATTAATATTTCTATAGTAAATAAACTTTTATGAGTATCAACAAAAATGTAAATAATTATAAAAATTCCTTTTATTGAAATAAGTTTTTAAAAAAAATTTTCTTATTTTTTTCATTAACTTAGACAATCTTATTTATTTAAATTAATTACTAAATTATTATTATTATTATCTATTATTATTTAAATTTATATTTTATGAAATACTGTTGAGAATTATACACAAAACACTTAGAACTAAGACGGAAAAATATCGCACGCACGGGGTATCGAACCCTAGACCTCGAGGACGCAAGTCGAATACACTAACCACACAGCCACGCAAGCTTGAAAGTATGTTTTTTTAAACTTCCTTTTGAATTATACGAAGGATATATACAGTGCTATAATAATGAATTCACTGTATAATATATTTATTTAATGAAAAATTATTATAAATATATGTTTTATATATTTACATACATTTTAACAAGACATTACATATTAATTAATAGGTATAGCATAAAAATATGGTAAAAATTATTTATTTAATTATTTATTTAAATAATAATAGAAAAATGTATATATTTTTACATTTAAAAAAAAATTTTGTAATTTATTATTAATAACACATAATAGTAAAAATAATTAATAAATAATAATTTATTATTATTATGATATACCTATTAATTAATAATTAATAATATGTTAATTATTATTAACATAATTATTATTATTATATTGTTATTGTTATTGTTGATGAATAATGTTTTTAAAAATCTTGGAAAATATTTTAATAGTTAATAAATCAAACAATGTTCTTATTAATAGTGGCCGGTTTAATGCCATTATAACAAAGTTTGTTTGTTTTTTATAACTCCTTCGCAGTACTGATCTGGTGTTATGCCAGTTTTCTGCCAATACTGATTTTAACACTTTTTTAACTCCGACATATTACTGATTCGGTTTTGGAGTCAGTATACTCCCAGTATTGATCGGGTTCCGAAAGTCAGTACCGACGGTCAGTACCCGTGTGGAAATTGCTCGACTTCGCCTTATTTAAAGAAGGGCACTGATAAGGACTTAGTGAGGCCAACCACACCAGTAATGTCTAGAAAGGTGATAATAGGGCACTGACTAGAATGCCTTTTTTCCAAGTAGGGAAATCTAGCTGGATCTATTTATGCCCCTGTTAAATATTTCAAGCAGGCTCTGACTAGAATGCCCTTTTTTCTAAACAGGGAAATCTATCTGCTACCTTTTTATGCCCCTATTAGGTATTGTAATTAATGTTCAATTTCATTGACAAATCAGAATTTCTAAATAATAATTAATGAAATTTATCAGAAAAATAGTTCTAAACACATATTAAAATACTATTTTTTAAATATAAAAACTATTTGAGCAAAAATTATTGCTATTTTTAAATTTCAAAATATTGCACTTTTTCTCACAAGTGGTAAAGAAATGTTCTGCTTAGTATATAAGGACGATGAGAAAGCAGATTCATAGCGTGCGAGTTAGTGTTAAGTTAGTGATAGGTTGATTGGTTGAAACAGTGTCGTTTACATGTGCGTTTGTTCAGTGACTTGTTCAGTATTACTGGCGCAATATTACGCCTGTCGTAAATTTTTGCTTTAGGTATTTAGAAAAACTAATAAGGCGCTAAAGAGGCCCTCTAGTTAAATCCCCACATTATGCTCTTATATTCAGGCAGTAACAAGGCAATCTAGTTAGAACCTCTCTATCTTTCCACATCATCACCTGATATTTTAAGCGTGACGAAATTAGAAGGGTCCTGACTAATTTTCCTAGTTTGCGCCTCACTAAACAAAAGGGCGTCTATTAAGGGCCTTACTATGTCCTACTTTCAATTTCTACACGGGTACTGAGTTAGTACCATTTTGATGTTTAACTCCGTCATAACTCCGGACATTTCTACTTGGGACCATATTTTTGACAATAATAAATGAATAACAATGAAACTTGGTACAAACTTACAATATACCAAGTACATTATTTTGATCAAAAACAGAAATTACTCTGATTTACTACTTTTGAATAAATTCAAGTGATCCATTACGCCCTGGTCTCCCCTACATATTATATTATATTATATTATATTATATTATATTATATTATATTATATTATATTAAGATATTTCCTATAGTCGTTTTGTCGTTTCGTCGTTCGGCACACTTTGTATAACATCGTGAACCTTCGGTAAATGTCCATTTGACTAAAGCCAAGGTATATCATATGATTAAATTCTTTTCCAGGTTAAAAAACGGAATTTTTACAGGTTTTTAAAACTACGTTTATTATTAATAAGAAAATTATTAGAAATCTCAAGAATTCGATTATTTTCAAAAGTAACATAATTCTTCACAAAAATCCAATTATATTTCAAATTTGCAAAAATTCTTGTCAAATTTTAAATTGTACTTATAAATAATAACAGTCAGCAAATATATAATTCTGTTTACCGTTTACTCATTTTGAGACATATGGATGTAATACCATACAACTTGTTTTCTTCGGAATATAAAAGTGTGCAAAACAAGGAATTTTTTGGTTGGTAAGTCATTTAATTTTCAGTTACGGCTCGAAATTTATTTTTATTTATTTAAATAACTTTTTTAATTAACAAAATAAGAAAAAATGCTAATAAAATATTAGAAACGTCTCGTTTTTATGAATTTTTAGAAAAAAACTAAACTCAATTATCTTGGACTGTTTAAAAGATTAACTATTAATTAGTAATAATATTTTATTATTGATTGGATTTTTTTAACTTTATTTAAATTAAATAATAAATTAACTATATTAATGTAAAATCACTAGTGAGCAGGTTTACCTTTACATAAAATTATATTTTAGTCAGACTGTTTGTCCCCTCAGACTCAATTTTTCTCCGTGCAATTATTTAAAAATTTAAGAAACAAACAAACATTGTTTATCACAAATTACATTATTGCTTACAAAAAAGTCCCTTCCCCCCTAACGCAAAAAAATAAAAGAAAAACGTCCCAATGTCATGTACAATGTGCGGAAAATAAAGACAAAGTGCTATTTCATGTTTCTATGAATTCTCGTGTATTAATTTCCGAGAAAATAGAAGTTAAAGTGACAGCAAAATTGACTAGACAGAGGGTCAATGATCGCGACTACACATAGTAACGATAAATAATGGAAAAATAACTTCCTGCTTTCGTTTATATGTATACATATTTCTTTAATTTCATCTATCTCTCAGAAATGTGTGACTCTTGTATAATTATATAAACGACAAATGTATTTCCTTCTCTTCTTCCATCCTATTCCCCTTCTTTAGAACTTTGATCATTAGAGTTTTTAAACGCACTCCGTCTTATTAACTTATAACAAATACAAATACAAAACGAGAATGTCGTGTGTACTATAGTTTCAAAATTGAAGATTCAACTTTCGTTTTTAAATTTATTTAGCAGTAAATTTAGTCCTTTCTTAAAAAAGACATTGCGAGGAAAGATCAAATACATTATTTTTCTTCCCTAATGGGAAGTAAACGATTGGACCAATAATGAACCATGATTGGCGAACTCCGTACCATTATTGGAACAATAATTATCAACCAACAATGGACCACCAATGATCAGTAGCCAAGCTTTGCGCCAATATTAGTTTCCAAGGAAATAAAATCCATTTTCAAAAGCTTGGTTTTTTGTTGGCTGCTAATAAAAATCAAGCTTATGAAAATCGTTTTTGTTTCCTTTACAACCAATATTGTCCCAAAGCTTGGCTATTCATCATTACAGTAGCGTGATCATCCTAAGAAAAAATTGCCAATAGTTTTGCCAAGAAAAAACCATTGGGCTCCAAGCATGGATCATTATTCAAACAATGATTCTAATACCCAGGCGGAAAAGTCGGATGAATGCCGGATCATCCAACCGTTAACCTTCGCGCTACCAATACTTTTTGTATACGCGGACTACCGGACGGCCACCCGGGGTGGCCAAACGCTTTTTTACTATTATATGTTCCCAAAACGATTAAAATTCATCAAAAGTTTTGAATATAATTATGTATTATTACAAATACTGTATCTTAATAATGTTTTATGATATTTATGGCATAAAACATTTATGTTTTATTATTAAAAAATTATTTAAACAAATTATTGTTATTATTTACCAACTTTTAACAGAATACACCTAGAAAGTTGCAGTTTTTTCCTAATTTTGCAATTTACTAAATCTTTTATGATTACAGATAAAAAATAAAAGTTGAATAAAAATTTAACTATTTTTTAACCAATTTTTAAACAAATTATTGTTGTTATTTACCAAATTTTTCCAGAATACACCTAGAAAGTTGCAGTTTTTTCCTAATTTTGCAATTTACTAAATCTTATATGATCACAGATAAAGAATAAAAGTTGAATAAAAATTAAACTATTTTTTAAACAATTTAACTGCAGCTTTCTAGGTGCATTCTGGAAAAAGTTGGTAAATAACAACAATAATTTGTTTAAAAATTGTTTAAAAATAGTTTAATTTTTATGCAACATTTATTCTTTATCTGTAATCATAAAAGATTTAGTAAATTGCAAAATTAGGAAAAACTGCAACTTTCTAGGTGTATTCTGGAAAAAGTTGGTAAATAACAACAATAATTTGTTTAAAAATTGGTTAAACAATAGTTAAATTTTTATTCTTTATTAGTAATTATATAAGATTTAGTTAATTGCAAAATTAGGAAAAAACTGCAACTTTCTAGGTGGATTCTGGAAAAAGTTGGTAAATAACAACAATAATTTGTTTAAACAAATAAAAAATGTATTTTAAAATCATAATATATTTTATTTATTGATATAAAACAATTTTACTGTAAAAGTTTAACGATTTTATTTTTTTGCAATATACAAAAACAAACACCCGGTCAATTTTCAGTATTCTCGTACATACTTTTTTAATTGTTATAAATAAACAAGAAGTGTTAAAAAAATTTTATTTTTGTTTTTTTCGAAAGTAGATAAAATTTTGTTCAGTGGGTTAAAATGGCGATTTGATTGATACAAAATACGAGGAGATATTCAACATTATGTATTAGTTGGCCACCCCGGGTGGCCGTCCGGTAGCGCGAAGGTTAAGGATCCGCGCTGATTGAATTGGAGAGACAATGCCGATACAGGCAATCTGTACCGATTTGGATGTTAATGTCTGCTGGCGCGGTACAAAGACGGATCCGACCGCCGGATCAAAATTTATACTGTGTTGTAATGGCTGTGCGTCCGGCTCGATACAGATTCGATGCCGCCGAACAACCGTCGTTGTTTGCATTCGTCCGTCTGACAACCCGAGCGGTACAGACATTCTACCGACTGCGATCTAATATCATTTATGTTGTTATTATTAAGATTTCAATTAATAATATGCTAAGAATATGGTTATTGTCATTGTTTTTAAAACAATTTAATGTTTTCTAAAATAATTATGTTTTTTAATTAACACATTATTTACAATCTCCAGAAATAGATTTTTTACAATGCAAAAATTTAGCTATAGTCTTATTGATTTTAATAAAAATTAATAAATTAAAAGGAATAAAATAATAATTATAGTAATAAAAATTTTAAATCTATTATGTTGTAAAAAATTTGTTGTAGGAGAATTGTTTAAAGTTTAAATATTAAAAAAAGAATTGACAATACAAGAATATAAAATTTAATTGTAAAAATTAATGAATTTAAAAAATAGGTTTCAATTATATTTTTTATTTATTAATTAACGAATAAATTACATAAATTGCATATCGACATTATTATGCTCACATCCGCATGCGAGCGAATAGCGTAGTGGTTAGCGTATTAGACTTCGGTGCTTAGATAAACATGCACCATGCATAGTTTTTTTTATTTTATTTTTCAATAGAAAATATAATTTAGTCTGGCTAGACGGACGAATGCCAGTAGAACGCCGGTCCGCTGAAGCGAGTCGTTTTTTGAAACAATATTTGGCCCGCGGTGGTGGCTAGACGGACGAATGCCGGTACAACGCCGGTTGTTCTGTGGCATCAAATCTGTACCTAGCCGAACGCGCAGCCACTACAACACATTGTCATGTTCCAGTAGAATGCCTGCATGGATCCGGTTGTCTCGCGGACGAATGTCAGTACAGTCTTACCGACATCTGTACAGGCGCGGTACAATGACAGTGGTAAATTTCCGCCTGGGTATATACAGATATTTGAATTATGTAAACTTTATTACAAATTATAGGTTAAGTGTTCCTTATTTTTTAATTTCTCATATAGCCTAACTGTTGAGGAAAAATCAACATTTGGTTTCTCAAAACTTGACAAAAATTCTTAAACATAACCAAATTCCTAATATACCGAAATCATTTCTTTCAGTGAAGTTAAGTCAGACAAATATTCCCCAAATTGTAATTTTATTTTTAGCGATAGAAGATAATACTTTAGTCAAACAGAAAATTTCTAAACTCTTGTAATATTAGTTTTAGTAGTAGAAGCAAACAGTCAGACTTTTTAAAAGTTTAATTTCGAATATTAAATTTTGATGAAATAGACATTCTTTTATAGTATAAATTAATTTCAATAGTTTAAAAGTGGTTAAAGTTTCCAGTTTTTGACAACTTAACATCAGTAGTAGAAAATCAGTAGGCAAAGTCAAACAATAGGCAGACAATTTTCTCCAAGACTTCTACTTTAACTTCAAATTCTCTTAAGAATTTTATAATTAAAAAAGAAAGTTTTAATTTAAAATCAAAATTTCTGCTCATTCTCGTAATAACATTTTCAGTAGCACGCGCAAATTGTAGTCAGATTAAATGGTAATTTCAAATGAATTAAGTAGGGGGTATGGTACCCCTTGTACCATACCGACCCCTTTATGTTTCTTAAAGATGGTACCACTAAAAAATTCGTCAGTACCATCAATCGAACACTTTCAAAACACCAACAACTGAGCTACAGGTTTTATCAATGCGTTTGATTTCATTTTGGAGATTCAAGCAATATTAGATTTTAGCATTGGTTAAATTAATTTTTGACCTATACGGAATTCGAGCTAACAGTGTTTTTTAAATACAGGAAAATTTTCACGAAATTAATTTTGATTGTGTATGGCCTTAACTTCAATATTCAAATTAAATTGATTCCATTGATATAAGTGATTGGTAAAACATTTTGGGAAAATAGTGGGGGTGGTCCCAACCCGACCTAAATATTTGAGCCTCCGGAAAGTAAAACCAAATATAAAATTTGTACTGACATTTTCATTAGTACCTGATACCTAAAAGTTAATGTGATAAATACAAATTTCAGTTTTATTTATTTCATCTGCTTTCAAAAGATAAACTTGGTTTAAATTTATTTTTAAAGTATTAATTTTTTTATTTATTACAGGTCAATGAAAATGATTAAATAAATTTTATGTGTGATTTTACTTTCCAGAGGCTCATTTTTACATTGTAATTGTTTATTCTCTTCTTTCTTATTGTTCACATGAAGTGATGATAGGTTTTGCATATTTACTTTTATTTTTTAGAAATTTATAAAATATTTTACTAGCAATCACAGCACATATTACTTAACTTTAATTCTCTTTTGGTTAAATATTTTATTCATTGTCAGTTGTTAAATGTTCTTGACAAGGCGATATGAATTAAGAAATGTTGTACTTTTCGACATCTTTGGAAGCAATTAAGTACAGAAACGAAAAAAGATTTATAACAAATTTCTTATATATTTTACTAAAAATAGGGCGAAAATTAAAACAAGAAAAACCATTGCTGCTATTATATTGGAAATTTAGACACTGTTTAACAATTTATATTTATTATCATTTCAAAAAAGGCCTTTAAACTTATTTAAATAAAGTAATAATATTTATTCCAGTTTAACTACGTCAACATAACTTATAGACATAAATAATTTCAGAATAAAGTTACCAATGATTCATTTATTTACCTTTTTGTTTAAAAAAAGGGCCAAAAATGCATTTAAATTGAGTCAAAATACTTTAACAGTTCATTACAGACTGTTGAATTTTATTTTAATTACTAAATCAGAATTTGATATCCTAATTTTTCTTGAGATTTCTCCCCCAAAAAATGGGGGTTGATTTCAAACCATGGGGGGTCGGTTTCGGACCACCCATTTTGAGAAAGTTAAAAACGTAAATTTTCGCTTTTTCTTTAGATCTTTCATTAGTGACAATCAGAAACCTCGGAAACTGTAAGAAAACATTGGAAAATAGTTCCTTTACTCAAAAAAATTTAGAAGAAAACAAAGAAACACATTTTTGGCACACTTTTAGCCTTTGCACTTTAGGGGGTCGGTATGGGATCACCCTCCCCTAGTAAAAGTCAACCAAAGGAGAAAAATTACTAAAGTAAAAATTTCGTCGTAATTTTTTTTCAATCAATAATCAGAATTCATTTTCAAAGAATGATTCAGCAAAATAAATTTTTTGCTTCCATTTCAACAAAATAAAAATATTAACTAAATAAGAATTTGTCTTTTTTGTTCATTGTAATTTACGAAAATCGTATTTGTTTACAAGTAGTAAAAGCAATTTTTAGTCAAACGAAATAAAAATTTTAAGTAAAAAAAGTCAACGAAGGAAAAAAGAACTAAATTAAAAATAAAAATTCAAATCTATAAAATCCATCGTACTACAAATTATTCGTAAATTAAATCTTTTCAATCATTAATCAGAATCGCTATTGATTTTAAAAAAATGGATTTATCATAATATAAATACGAATAGGACTAAAATACTAGGGAAAAAATTCGTCCTTTTTTTGTTTATTGAAACCATGAAAATCGCATTTGTTTTGACGATAGACCAATTTTGAAAAAGAGAAATGAATAAAGAGAAAAGAAAGGAGAAAGCAACAGAGAGAGTGAATGTTTCTGTTTAGAATAAGTCAAAAAAGATTGTACTTTCTTCGTTCCCGGGTTTAGCAATACCTGTATGTGTCTATCTTTGTCCATGTGTGGTTCTCGCCAAGCGTCACGTGCTCTCAATAGCATATCCAGATATAAATATAATAATGTAATACACACCAAGTGTATATATATATATATATATATATATATATATATACTCACCGGGTGCACGAGTCGTATATGAGAAAATCTTCTACTAAGAAAAATTTCCTTTACATCAAAAACCAAAAAACTAGGAACCATATGATACGATACGACACGAACACATACACATATTCACGACATCACATGAGGAGAATCCCTAATTTCTAGCTCAGTCGAGATTTATGACGGTCATTCGATTTTATTGCTTAATGCCTGATATGTATATTTTCTGATCTGCTGATTCACTACTACATATATTTCCTATTTTCTTTCGGTGAATAAAAAAATATTAAAAAATATTTTCAAGCCTTCCATACGTTTTTTTTAAATTCCTCACTAAGTTTAAAATAAAAAAAATAAATTAAAAAAATATATATAATAAATTACCTACGACGACGAATATAGAAAAAATTATTCCCACATCTATTCAAGTTAATGGAAAAGAGAAAAAAAAATTATAAAAGGAAAATATTTCCATAAAATATTGAATAAAAAAAATTTTCAGATGTAGAGAAAATTTTGTTAAAGAACATGAAATTTGTTAAATATATATTGAAAAAAAATAATAATCAAAGCTATTATTAATTACCCTGTGAAATTAATCATCCGCATATTTTTATAATATCTGAAAAAATTTAAATCTCATCACTTTTTTATGTGTATGAATTCACGCCCTGAGAATCGGAATTTTAATTCTCTTTCTACCAGTTTTCAAGATTATTTAAAAAATTTTAATTTGTTTTTAATATTAATTGTATTTTTTGATATTCAATTATACTTTTTAATATTGAATTATTATTTTATTTTTGCTGACTAAAACAAAACAGGAAATTTATTTTTTAAGAAAAATAATAATTATTATTATAGTTTGAAATTAATCAAATATTCTAAATTGTCAACAAATTTTAAAACATATAAAATATGAAACATGTTTAATAATATATTAAATAAATTATTTTTAAAATATTGTACGTTAGAAATAAACATAAGTACGTGTATAAAGATAAGTACGTATAATAAGGATTTCCATTTATTTAAAAAAAGATTATACAATTATATTATAATAAATGTCAATATATGAAGAAGAGAGTGTCACGCAAATCTTACCATTAATTACCTCCTATAATTATAAAGATATCCCCCTCACATGAAGTTTAATAAAGTTATTTTTAATAATAAAATTTCTTCATTTTTAACACAAACTATTTCAATTATCAAATAATTAATTTTATTGACATTTTGAACTAAATTTAAATTTTTAATTTTTAACTCGAATAATATATTTTTGTCTAAATATTATTTCTCATATCATTTGTCAATAAAATTTCTTTATTATTTGTTATTTTTAAAGAATTATATTTTTTTATTATATTATTTCTTTTCATTATATTTTGGTAAAAATATTATTTTTAATAATACTCTATATTTTTTACATTATACTCTTATCGCCCTTCATGGACTGCGCGGAATTAAAATTTAATAAACAATATTATTTATTAATAATATTTTTAAATAATAGTTTTCAATAGTATTTTCCTATATTTTCCTAAAAATACAATTTTTATAGCTTATGTAATTTTTCTGAAAAAGAGTTAAAAGAATTGTTAGTTAAAATGTTATTCTTTCATTAATTATTTATGCAGTGTTTTAGTGCTCTTCGTATTAATATATATATATATATATATATATGTGACGCGACACGAGAAAAGGGACCTATCGATAAAAAAATCATTTTTGAGTTTCTAGTCGTATTCCATAGATTTTGAGTCGCTCTTTCACGTAAAAAAATCAGAAATTAAAAATCTGAAATAGTTTAATTAATATAAAGCCCGAAAGTTGAACGTGTCCGTGTGAATACACGGGTTTTCTGCTCATGGCGTCACTTTAAACGCCCCCCCTGTAAAATTCTCTTTTGAGGCGATAGGTCCCTTTTCTCGTGTCGCGTCACATATATATATATATATATAAAGAGAGAGAGAGAGAGAGAGAGAGAGAGAGAGAGAGAGAGAGAGAGAGAGAGAGAGAGAGAGAGAGAGAGAGAGTGTGATATAGAGTTCAAGTGTTAATTAATATTCATGCTGAATTAGGCAAGGGGTACATAATCTATATGGTAAGGGTCAACTAATACTTATAAATTTCTAAGTTTGAAATATGACCTAATCTCAATAAACTACAAATAAATATTATATATATATATATGGTAACATTGGATCTAAGCTTAGGATATAATATATGTATGTATATATATCTAAAATTGTGTTGTTAGGAATTTACTCGTAACAAGATGCTCACGAGGACAGGTTATTATATTATTTATTATTTTCGTTATATATCAAAAAATTTCGCGCACGTACTCGTGCAAACGAAATTTTTTAATTCAATAATATATAGGTAATATTTCTTTATTTCTTTTTAATGTATAATGTAATATAGAATGTAAATTTACATACACATTTTTTATATATTTTAAATATAAGTATATATTTTTATAAATTTATTTTTAAAATAAATTCATCGGGAGACAAAATGAATATTTTTACTAAATTTTAGTCACGAAATAAGTTAGCAAATTGATTCATCCCCTAACGTCTTCGACACACATTTAATGATTTTTCATTGCGCAACATATAAGAAATAAAATAGAAAAAAAATTATAAATACCTAATTTTTAATATCCTTCACCCTACAAAATTTAATTTTTTAATTTATTTATTTATATATTTTTAATTATCGAAATTTTCTTTATGCAAATGTTTTCAATATTAAAATCAGTTATAATTTTTTTAAATCAAACTATTGAGAATGTATATTAATATTTATTAATAATATTAAATAATGATATATTCAATAATAATAATTTTAAACAATAATTAATAATTGTAACAACTAATAATAATAAAATAAGTGAATTAATATATTTTTACTAACTGTCACGAAGGGATGATTTACCTATTTAGACTTGCAAAGATTTTTTTTCAAATAATTTCCTAATATTGTAGAAATTTTTGAGAAAAAATAAGATAATGATAATTAATATTAAACGATTAATAAATAAAATTAAAGGGAATTTAAATAAAGTGCAATAACCAATAATCAAATTATTATTTCATTCAATAATTTTTAATCAAATTGTAAGCAATTTAAATTGACTAAAAGTTTTATTTCATTTCTGTCTTTTAAATTTAAGTTTTTGGATAAAATGTATTTTGGGAAAAATCAGAGTGAAACGAAGACGTTCTATTTTCCAAGGGTAATTTTTTTTCATTTAACATTTTATTATTATTTTCTTTAAATGTAGAGTCATTTTCAGAATGTTAAACATGCAACTACGAGCCCGGTGGCGTTTTATTGAGAAATGATCTCTTTATATATTGACCGTACCATCCCCCACTTTTTGCTTTTATCTCTCACAAAGTCCCTTAAAGCAACAATAATGAAAAAACATTTTTCGGTCATTTAGACAAAGGAAAATCAATTTTTTTACTTTTTCAATTTTTTTTTCATTCTTAATATTTTTGTTTTATTTTTTATAATTTTACTTTTTTATTTTCTTTTGATTTCAATTTTCGTTTAATTTTAATTTTTTTTTAATTTTATTTTTTTTCTACACGTATTTCCACCGCCAATGTATTTCAAGATTTTGACTTACCATTTCATTTTTTCTATTACACTATTATAATACACACGTCATTATTTCCAATATCAGACTCACTCGAATCTCATGTGGATAATTTATTGATTTGTAAAATTTACAATATATATCTACCTCTCAAATAGAAGCGCGAAATAGGACGTTAAAGCCTATGCAAAAGAAAATTTTTTTACTTGCAGGCTGGTATGTTACTTCAAAATTGATGACAAAGATTGAAAATTTGAGAATGGCTAATATCATAAGATCGCATTTTACAATCTTTATATTATCCATAAATAGAAGTAAATATAAAATCAGGGGGTTGGCGCGCGAAGCGCGCTGGGGGGCGGAGCCCCCCCTAGTATATATATATATATATCGTATTTAATCACGGGACTGTTTCAAACGTAAGGAACATATAATGATAAGTACAGAATCGTTGTAGTATAATTAACAATAATCATTATTAATGATCCTCAAGACGTCCCACTCGTACAAATTGGAGGGGGGGGGGGCGGATTAATACAAACTTAATTTTGATATCGACATCTGCATAAAGAATTTTCGAACATATATAGTAGGGATTGACTTTATTAATTTTTCCACACAATTATTTCAAAAAAAGAAGATCAATTTTTTTCTTCTTACAAAATATTGTATGTAATTATATTAAATTCAGTACTATTGTAACAGAACCAAAAAAACACAAAAGGAAATTGATGAGACGGCGTGTCATATCGATTTCAATATTGAATTATAATAAATTAATCGAATTCTTTTCTTTAAATTTTTAATTAGTCAATTATTTCAATTCGATGTACATTTTTTGTAGCTGCAATTTTTTTAGATTAATGTTAATTTTTTGTCCTTCTCTGTAATTCGATTAATTAGATTAAGAATTATTTTTAATTATCCATTCGGGACTTGAAATACATTAGCGGGTAATAACGAAATAAATCTGTCTTCCACAGAAAATAAATTATTTTTTCATGATCGACTTTCAGGAAAACGAAATTTTTGCTTACAGAGAAAATTATAAACAAAATATCAAATTTTATCTGAGTGGGAATTCTATTAAAAAAAAATCGTTTCACGAAAGAAAACTAAAAAAAAGAAAAAGAATAATAAAAAATACATATTTTCATTTAAATGGGATTTGCCTTTCTTAAAAATGTCATTGTAAGAAAAGGTCGAATATATCGAAAAGTATCGAAACAATAAATGAGCATTGATAAAGTGAAAAGTGAATAAAAGAAAGGCAAACTCACATTTCCAAATGAAATATTAGTATTTATATACAAATATTAATATATTGCATTTATATAAAAATATTATTAAAACGTTTTCAAAGTAAAAAGAATTTTCTTCTTAATAAAAAATTTATTAATAAAAGACCCATGGAAAAAATGTTTTATAAAATTAAAGGGAGAAAAAGAAATAAACTCTAACACTTCATCGTTGGTCTGTCATTGTCGTTGTAGATTTTTTAGCATTGTACTTTGACAAACACAATATTTAAATTAATCAATATAATGAATAATAAAATTACACTGAATTTGTTTTAGATGATAACATGTGACATGTTTCACTTTGGTCATGTTTGAAAATCGGATGAATTTTTTTCTTTCTATTCTCTATCCATCAAATTGTCAAATTAACATATTCTTTTCATTTTGAAAATAGCTCAGGGAGGAGAAAAAACAAGTTTTTTAAATCATCGAGAATATTGAAAATTTAAAACCAATTATATTAAAATACAAATTTTTATAAATTACATTAAATTATAGATATATTAAATTAAAAGCAAAAATAATTTCATTTTTTTGGCATAAAATAAAATACAAAAAGCAATAAAATATAAATCCAATAATTGAATTAGAAAGAAAATTTAATAATAATAAGCAGAAATAAATAAAAAGAGAAAAAATAGAATAATATAAAATAAACTAATAAAAAAAGTATTAAATAAAACAAAAAACTTAATTAATGAAAAAGTAAATTAATAAAAAAAATTATAATAAAGCAAAATAATAAAACAATAAAATAAGAAATGCAAATAAATAAAACAGAAGAATTATTAAATAAAATAATTAGAAAATTATTAAGTTGGGTTTAATTATCATATAATTTATTATTAAATTGTGGAAGACAGATAAAAAAACTACTGACCCTTTGTCTACATGGCCCCAGAGGGTAGGTCGTATTCTGGATTCGAGGAATGATGCTCTATTTTTTCCCTCAAGAGTTGATAAACATTTTTTTTCTATAGATGATACATCCCTAGGACGTATTATTATTTAAAAAAAATTAAATAAACAAAATATCGAAAAATGCAAATAGAAAAAAAATAACTTAAGACTAATGAGGTTTTAAAGGAAGAAAACATACCTACCAGAATACCACCTACATTTCTAGTGATCTGGTAAAATTAATAATACGAACAAAAAAAGAAAAATATATTTTTAGAAAAAAAATTATTGCAAATTTCAGTCCGTTATGACAATAATTGTTTTTAGAAAAAATAATTATAATAATTTTTCAGAAAAAAAGACGATTGTTTTCTCCAAATAATATCTGATTCGCTAGTTTCGAATTTAGAGTGTGTCTACTTGGTAGTAAGACGGGTCCGGAGTAAGTCACTCATCGTTAAAATAACCTGAGAATAGAATTATAATAATAAGGATTATAATAATTATAATAACAATTGTTTTAATTACAATAAAAATTGATTTAATTATAATAAAAGTTTTTCAATTATAATAACAATTATATAATTATCATAGCGATTATATAATTATGATAATGATTATACTAATTATAATAACGATAATATTAATTATATTAACGATTATATGTTAATTATAATAACTATTATTTTAATTAAAGTAACGACTATGTTAATTACAGTAAGAATTATACTAATTATAACAACAATATTATATTAATAATAGTTATAATACTTATAACAACAACAATAATAATAATAATAATAATAATAATAATAATAATAATACCAATAATAATAATTCTTACAATGTCTTTGACAATGACGGACATGGCCGAAGCGCAACGTCAAAGAGATTTTAGTGAGACTAGTGGAAAGAGAACCACGAGAGAATAATTATTTCTAATAAATAAGAAGTAAGAAAACATGACTTTTCTTTTTAATTCTACTCAAATATCACCATTATTTTTAAACATTTCAGTTCAATTTTCAAAATGACACGGCTATTTACGTCAAATTGACTCTAGCAAGTGTTTATGACTTTATTAAGAAAACTAATTAATTTTTAGTTTTTAATATAGAAAATACCCTTTTTTAATTATTTTCAATCGAAAAAGAAAATTGAAATTAATTAATATTTTAACATTCACGACAAATAATTATTATAAAATTACAATAATTTACAACTATGTGTAGTTTTCTATATCAGAATTATAGTATATAGAGTCCTAGACTTTTACCAAAAATCAAATAAAATTAATTAATTAGCATTTATCTCAAATTACTAATTAACATATCCCCATACTTATTGATTTTTTAACTTAAACTATTAGTTTCCTTTAAAATTTAAATTTAATTTATCAAGGCAATAAATCAATTCAATAAATTAATTACAATTGCAATAAAAAATAATTCAAAATTAATTCTCATGTTATATAAAATTATTCTGATAAGTATACTAGATAAACATTTTTATCTAAGTATAAATAATATAAATTACACAAATTTAATAACATACTCTCTAAATCTGAATAAGACAAAACTTTTCCACGTAAGAAAATAAGTGCATATACGCTTGAAATAAGTAGAGCTCAACTTATTCACAAGTGAAATTTCACTTATTTTAAGTGTTTATAAACTTATTATTTACGTGGAATAATTTTGAAACACGAATAAGTTCATATTCACTTATTGAGATTTAGAGAGTAAAAACAATTTTCAAAATTAACCTATTACAAGTATTTAAATTGTATCACACAGGTGTAATTATCACTAATAAATTCTACGAATCGAATTTTTACTTTAAAAGTTAAAAAATTGGACTGAAGTAAATTTGTTTAGTAAAAAAAATGTTTCTACTTTCAAATATTTATTTTTGCAAACAAAAACAATTTTTACTTACAAAAATTTATTTTTGCAATCGAAAACTTTTCCTTAGAAAAATTCATTTTTCTATCAAAATGAAGAATCAGCCAATAAAGTCAATGAACGCAAGAAGAGTCAATTTTCGGGGAAAAAATTTTTCTTTATCAAAAAAAGGAAAAAAAATGAACTCTTCTTGCAGAATGTACTATAAACAGTATCTTGATCATAAGACTCTTAAAGAAACAGATGACTCGAGTAGCTTCTCAATAAAATGCCTCCGTAAAAATGTCACTTGTTTTGCACTTTGTATGAGTAGTTTTCTTAGCATGTAATTTTTTTCTTGTAATGTACTTAATTTTTTTTTGGTTAATCTAAAACTTACGTATATAAGAAGCAGCAGCAAAATATATATATATATATATATATATATATATATATAT
Source organism: Leptopilina drosophilae (assembly GCA_032873175.1). Lineage (NCBI taxonomy): Eukaryota > Metazoa > Arthropoda > Insecta > Hymenoptera > Figitidae > Leptopilina > Leptopilina drosophilae. Next base: position 33,425,531 of record CM065480.1, read on the forward strand.
GCGAGTGATAAAAGAGACCATAATATGTATACAATATACATACATATATCTATATATGAATGTGTGTATTTCTATTTTGCATAAATTTACTACATACATAAATAAATATATGCATAAGATATACATTTCCTACGGGTTACAGCGAACGTGCAATGGAATATTTGGCTTGCCTTTCGAGCTGATTGACGTACAGCTAAATCAGGGAATACAGAAGAGAACGCAATGCAAATATGTGCCATTGTTTTTAAACGCTCGCTTGTCGTTCTTAATTCATTTGTTTTTTATTTTTGTATTTTTTAAATTATTTTTTGTTATCAATTTTATTCAATTTTGTTAATCTTTTTTTTATTATTTTTTTATAAATTTTTTTGATTCAATTATGTTTATTTTATTCAACTTATATTTTCCATTTTGTTGATTTTTTCAATTTTAATAATTTTTAAAAAATTCTATATAAGTACTTTATTCAATTTTTACTGATTCTTTTTCAGTTCTATTTTTTATTCAATTATTGTTTTCAATTTAATTTGTTCTATTCAATTTTCCTAATTCTTTTTAATTCTATTTATTTAATTTTTGTTTTTTAATTTTTATAATTTTACTTAATTCTGTTGATTTTACAATCTTATTCAATTTTACAGATTTTTTTCAATATTCAATTTTTTTTAATTTCTTGCTTTAAATTTTATTTGTTTTATTTTGAACTAATTTATAATATTAATAATTTTTTTCTTTTATTTCTGGTAATAATTTTGAAAAAAGTATTAACAATAAAAAAAACGGATTAAAAGTTCCACATTAAATAACAAGATTGTAAATTAAGAGATAATCTTAAGCAAATCGAGTTTGTTTTATTTATATTATTTTCTGTTTTTTTTGTTTGTCTTTAGTAAGTTACAATCCGATAGCTCAGTTTGAAACAACCATGTCATCGATTTTCTGTAGTTCGAGTCCCTTAGAAGCGGGTCAGTTAGCAACCCTCCATTATGGATTGTGGAATAATTTATCAGTATCTCGACCAAATTATTTCATCCTTCCTAATAGTTAATAAACTGAAACCACCATCGATAATACAATCCGACAGTTATCAACTATTATATACTATTTGTTCCCTCATAATTTCCGTTTTAAACTTTTTTTAACCATTTCGAATTTTAAAAGCAAAATTTAAATTTTGAAATACAAAAAAAAATGTCTCTATTGTTTTATTATAATTTTACTAAAAATTGAATGATTTTTCATTTAGAAACAAACAATTTCAAGAAAATTTTGCATGTTTGTAACAAAAAGAATTGAATAAAAAAATTTAAATTTTTTTTCAATACTTAATTAAAAAATATTTTTGCAAACGTTGTGGGTCGAATAATGATGTGCAGCGATTGAGGCCTACAATCGTTTAACATCATTTCTTTCGTTCACAACTATTTTAATTTTTGACTACAAAAATCATTCAATAATTATTATAAAATTTTTTTCTATCCAAATGTTCGACAGCGTACGTCTGTGTTACATTTCGATAGATTTTATTTTCAGAACAAAAAAAACCAGTCTGTATTTTTAAAACACTAGATATGAACTGCTGAAAATCGATGGCTTGTCTGTTTTTTTGAGAAAAGTTTCACACTAGAAATTTTAACATTTAATTATATTATCGATGAATTATATTAATAATTAATTACATTAGCGATTGACTATATTAAAAATTAATTGTATTAGCGATTGATTATATTAAAAAATAATTAACTAATTATATTAAAAATAAAAAATATTCTTTTCACTAATTATAATTAGTGAAACTCTTACTCTTTATCTTTACTCTTTTATCATTATGTAATTATACCTAATGAATTAAAGAACGACAAGTAGAATATATAAAATACTCGTAAAAAGAACGTGAAATTTTTCCTATCTTGGAAATTCGCAAATCTTTTTTTTTCTCTAGTGAGAAAAATGAATCGTTTAAAGAAATTGAAATTAATTATTACAGAAAATGATAAAACGCAAATAACTATTCAACATTTTCTATTTTTTACAAATTTCACAGAAAATTAAAAAAAAGGACCATAACGGCAACGAATCATTTTTCCCTATTTTTCCCGGTATGTAGACAAATAATGATAAAGTGAAAAATAAAAAACCGGAAAAAATTGTGAATCGTGTGATCAAAATGATACTGTAGTTTAATAAAATTAAAACAAGCACTCTAGGCGTGGAAACTTTTTTTTGGAACATTGAGCAAAACGGGCGATTATAACATTCATACATTAAAAATAATAGCAAGGAAAAAAATTGTTTATCATTAGTACTAATTTTGTAATGAGATTTTACATTTCATAATAAAACCGTTTCAATCATCTGCAAGTTTGATTTTTTTTTTAATAAAAAATTCCAGTATTCAATATAAATAAATCAAATTCAAAAAAAGAAAAAGAGATATTGACATGAAAAAGTGAACTGATCATCAAAATTAATTTGGCACACTTTTGGGAAAAATTGTATCAAAAATTTTTGATCTCTTAATGACCGAAATTATTGTTCATTTCATGATTAAATTTTCCAATTATTATTTGTATTAAAAAATTATATTTTTTATAATATTAAAAATGCCGTTGATACAAATAAATAAATATAATAAAATTATTAACAATAATACAAACAATAACAATAATAATAATTAATATTATAATAAAAAAAATATAGTAAAATTATATAATTTTTTGTTCAAACTTTTTTACAAAAAGCCAAAATAATTCCTAGGTCATTGAACGTTTAACCGAATAATTAATAGTTAAATGAACCAATAAAGATTCCTATCATTGTCTTTAGAAATTAGTTCCTCCACCTCGAAGACTTGAAAATAGAACTATCAAGAAAACGTTAATCAATAATCAAGTAATACCAGATGAAAATAAAATATCAAGTAGGTACTCGTGTCTTAGAAACAAAAGTCATTTTAAGATTTTTTTAAATCAAAGATGGTAAATTATTATATATTTTAACGAATTTAATTTAATAAAATTTGTTTATTGAATAGAATTTAATAGAAAAAATTCAAAGTATTAAATTTAAAAGCAAAAACTATTTTTCTAATCAAAATTTTCTCTTTAAATTTGAATTGATAATTTTTTTTTACTAATTTGAAATAAGTGACTAACAATTTTTTCATAATCAAACAAATTTTAGCAGAAAGTAAAAAAAAATTCTCTCACAATTTTAGTGCTAATCTTTCAACTAAATCAAGAGCGAAAAATATTTCATTAATTTAAATTAGTTGACAATTTTACTAATTCAATTTTTGTTCATAAATTTCCATGTACAAAAATTATCTATTTAAAGGACATTTATTAATAATTTTGTAAAATAATTTTACCAATAAAGTTCATAAAAAACTATATTGATAATAAACAAAAAATTTTTATTTCTTTTCAGAGAAAACAATTTCATTTTTTAATATTTTTAAATTTCAGTGAAGTTAATTAAAAATAAGGGAATTGAAGAAAATAATTTATTCTTTAAAATTTTTTTAAAATGTACAACAAAATAAAATTTTTATTCGTTATTAATTAAAAAATTATTAAAATTTTACAAATATATAAAAGATGAAAATACCAAAAACTGAACAACTGGAATAATTTAATAAACAATGATGATTTTCAAACCTGCAAAAAATAACCAGCATAATCGGTGAATTAAAAATTTTTTTTTTATTTGAAGGAATTTGAAGGAGAGTATAAAAAAAGAAGGAGAGCGCAATAGCAGCAGAGCAGTTTAACCGCATAGAAATGAAAAAAGCTACGCTTAGACGTATACAACGATACCAATAAAGGGTATATGAAAAAAACAAAAAAAATTAGAAGAGAATACAATAGGATAAATATATATGCACGAGAGTCGATCGATCCATCCATCATAGTCAATTAATTAAACTATATTTAACAATCATAGAAATGATAACAAAAAAAAGAAGAACGGACCGTGGCGAGATGCAAAGGCAATTTGTTTGTGGAAATATAATTAAAAAAACAAATTTTTTAAAAATTTTTAAACATTTTTCAGAAACAATTTGAAAAACAAATTTTTAACAATTTTTACTAATTTCACTGGGAAAAATTTCTTTTTAATCAGAAAATATGTAGTCAAAAAAAATATGTTTGAATTAAACATATTCTCTGTTTGAACTAAACGTAATTCTTATTAAAACAAATTTATTGAATCAAAATTATTATGTTTAATTCAAAAATAATTTTAAGTTGACTAATTGTTGATCATAACAAAGATAAATATGTTTATAATTTTCGTATGTTTTTTTACTGTTTTTTCAGTGTATAAGAAAATTTAAAAAACAAATTTTTTAGTAATTTAAAAAATTGAAAAAATTTGAAAAACAAATTTTAGAAAATTGGTTAATTTAAAAGATTTGTTTCTTAATTTGAAAAAAAGAAGAAAAAAACCGGCAGGTATTAAAAGAGATAGAGAGTATATAGGTCGGGTTTTAACAATGTATATCATATCTCGGTATATATTACAACAATATTTATTAAGTAAAGGTGGAAATTATTTACGAACACCGAAACTGAGAGACTCACAAGCAGGAAGAGGAGGGTGTTTTCCTTCTTTTAGAGTTGACTGATCTCACGTTAACATTGCGCATCTGGCAGTCTGCAATGCAAAACACATTGGAAGGGTCAAACAACCGACGGACTTCGAGAAATTTGAGTCACCGTCGACTGATGGCTTTCTGCGGGGTGAGCATTATAATATATTTATATGTTTATATGAACCCCTGTATCCATCTTTACTTATATTTTCTTCTTCTTATTTTTTCTTTAAAATACAATTTTTTGTTTTTGATTTTTTCAAAAACACCGATTAATAATTCTAAATAGAAATAAATGAGAATTAGTTTAAAGAGAGAGAGAGAGAGAGAGAGAGAGAGAGCTTTTTTGCGCTGTCATTCCTAAAAAGTTGTTTTCGAAATTAATATATAATTAAATTCATTCCTTTTTCTGATAATTTTCGGATAAATTAAAACATTACGGAATTTGTCAAAAACGGAAAATTACACACAGAGAAAATTTGTATTTAAACCCCAAATATATTTTGTGTTAAATGAACGTATATTTTTCTTAAGAGAATAAAACATTTATTTAGACCACATAAAATTTATTTACACCAAAAATAAAAACAGCAGGCTGAAGCTAACAGTTCCGCTCAGCACCTTTCCATAGATTTTTTTGAGTAAATTTGAATTAAAAAAAATCGAATGGTAATTTAAACAATAAAACTTTAGAGAATTGCAGGTTATGCAACAGTAATGAATTTTTTTTTATTAAACAAATAAAATTGTTAAAAACAACAGCCAGCACTCACCAAAATTTCTGAGATTTTAGTAATTTTTTAAGTAAATTCGAAATAAAAAAAATTTGAGGAATAATAATAATTCCAAAAACTAAACAAACAAAATTATTGTAAACAATAGCCTGCACCCACAAAACGCCTATGAGAGGGTGCTGAGTGCGACTGCTAGCTTCAGCCGGCTATAACAAGTCTACTTGATTCTGAGTCAAAAAAGATCTTTTCTCTGGGTGTAAAGAAGAAAGTAAATCTTTTTTAATAAATTAAATGCAATTAAAAAATTTAATTGTTCCAAAGTTTTGAACGTTCAAATTGATACTTCAGTTTGATACAGTCCTATCTTCTGGTAATACTTAGAACAATCCCATCTTCAGGTGATGCTTTGTATCGTTCTGTCAAAAAGTAGGGTTAATGTCTTAGCTGTTTTCTAAATGCATTTAAGTGGTTAAATTGTATTAATTCACACAAAATTTTTATATATTACCATAAAAAGTCTCTCTTAAAATATGCAAAAATAATTGTTTTGAATGGAATAATTATTTTTAGTACTGTAATTTATTTTTGTTATTCACATTACAATCTGTCAAATTAGAGATAGCACGGCACAAAGCAACACCTGAAGATGGGACTGTTACAAGTATTACCAGAAGATAGGACTGTATCACACTGAAGTATCGATAATCATAGATTTTTTTCTTACTTAAATATTTTGCAAAATCACTCGAAAAAAGAGAAAGATAATTAAAACTAAACATTTAATTAGTTAAAAATTAATTATTTTACATAAAGAATAATTTTTTGTAAAAAGAATATCAAAAGAAGTAGCATAGGTTGTTCCATTGAACGTTGAAAACTTTAGGAACTATAAATTTAATTATTTGAAAAATAAATTTAATTCAAGCATTAAATATTTTTTTTAGAATATTTTGTAAGAAAAATGATTTACAAAATAATTTAAAAAACAGTTTTAATAAAACGATAATATTTTTTAGAATAATAATAAAAAGAAAATAATAAATAAATAGTAATAAAAAATTCAAATAAATATAGAAAACAATCAGAAATATTACACGAAAAAACTGAATTTTAGTACAATCAAAAAATAATGTTATTCTAATTTTAATTGGATTTCTTTTCAGATAATATCTAGGAAATCAAGGCAATATTTGCATTCATATAATTTTTAGGGAAAAACACTCATGTTGGCAGGTGAAAAATTAGAGTGTACTTCCGATTAGCAGTTACTTCCGATTCTTCTACAACTTGATATACAAACATATTTTGATGCGCTGATTACAAAAATAATAGTGAAAATTGGCGCAAATTTGAATTTCATGGTGCAAACCATAAACACATTTTATGTTGTTAGCAATATTTGCTAAAATCTGTTTTTTTGCGTTCTTTACAGATAGTACCAATCGGACATTTTCATTGCTACAAAATCATTGGAACTTGAAAAGGTAGTACCAATATTCTCTCTGAAGGCCGATTAACCAGTTTTCACAATCATTTTCGTCAATCAGCTCATCAAAATATATATAAAGAAACTGCTCTCTAAATCTGAATTAGTAAAAATGTTTACTAATTCGAATTAGTGACTGATTTTTTGCTTTTGAATTAGTAAACTTAACTAATAAATAGTAATTTCTACTAATTCAAAAGCAAAACGTCAGTCACTAATTCCAATTAGTAAACATTTTTACTAATTCAAATTTAGAGAGTGTATTTTGGTCGGATCTACAACTTTTGTTAAACACTAGAGCTGTGCAAAATTCGAACCGAACCGAGTTTTGTTCGGTTTTTGGGAGCCGAAATGTCAAATGTCGAATATTCGACATCTAAACTGGACTATTCGAATGTTGAATATTCGACATCCTAACTGGGCTAGTTCGAATATCGAAAAACCGACATTCGAACTAAGCTAACTCTAATGTCGAATTTTCGACATTCAAACTAGGCGAAAAAATTCGAACAGTTCGGTTCGAATTATTTTGCACAGCTCTATTAAACACATTTTGCAAAATTTTGAGTTGTTTGTAAGGGCATCGAAATACTTTAGTATACTAAGAGCTGATTACACCAAACTCAATTAAAAGCTAATCAGTGATTAAAGCCAGTTTAACGGCTTGTGATTGGTTAATTGAGGATTTAATCATTGATTAACTTTTAATCGTCATTGGTGAATCTGGCCCTATGTTGTTGAAGAATTGAAGGTAACCGCGAATCGGAAGTATATCCGAAAATTCTAAGCCTGATAAAGCGATTCAGTGAATGAAATTTAAAAAAATGTCTAAATTTCGAAGTATAATTACTTCTATCTAAAATATTCACATTTATTGATTAATGATTTAGAAGAAAAATATAATTTTTCTATGCAAACTTTTTTTAAAATGCATTTGGGTAAGACTCCCTCAGAAAATATGCGATTTGCATGGGGTCTTTGGATTAGGCTGTAATTTGGTGAAATTGTAGTATTGGATACTAGAAACAAGTGTGCAAAAAATTTTTTGAAAATTTTGAAATTTGTTGAAGTTACGTCATTTTGAATTTTTTTGTTATAATTTTTTTAAATCTTAATATTTCCGAAAGTTTTCGATGAAATTTAATAAAATTTGGAAGGCTTATACTTGACATCATGTTTCTTCTGACTATCACATAAAAAAAAACGAAAAAAATTTTTTTGCCCAAAAAAAGTCAAAAAAAATTTTTTGAAACCGTTTTGCTCGAGCGGGACCGATTTTTGAGTTTTCTTGACAATTAATAAAATATTCCATATAATTTCACCTTTCATTTAAAAAAAGAAAATCGATGGAGACTCAAATAGTTTTCGAGATATTACAATTTTTGTGGAAGCGCTACCAGTTTTCAGTGTTAGCGATGTGTGAGTGCCCGAGAATCCTAATTTTTACACTTTAATGTTCCAAATTGTCAAGAGCCTACAAATTTTATCCGATTTTGATGTTCTTGGTCTTAAATGAAAGGAGATAAATTTTCTAAGAGTTTTTCCGAAACTGTTGTTTCAATTATTAATTGTTTATATATTTTTTTGTTACTCAAAGTAAACAATTTACAAGAATTTTGAAAAAAATCGTGCTTATTTTTTATTTTTCCATTCATCCAGATCGAAATCAATTTAAATTAGTCTAGTATGACCAACCGATAAATAATAATGCATAATTAAATTTATTTAAATGATTTCGTTAATTAACAAATAGATAACTCTGGTCCTTCTTAAAAAAAATTTATTTTTTACAGATAAATTTATGTTTATTTAAGTAATTTATGTCTATTTTGTTACAAAATAATTTTAAAGTTAATAATTATTATTGCTATTAACAATTATTAAAAAAAATTGTACCTTTTAGAGACAAATTTATGCTTATATAAATAAAGATATGAGTAAGTAATAAAAAATTGATTAATTAATTTTTAATTTATATAAATATAATTGTTAATAACAATGATAATTATTAACTTTAAAATTATTTTGTAACAAAATTGACATAAATTACTTAAATAAACATAAATTTATCTGTAAAAAATACAATTTTTTTAAGAAGGACCAGAGTTATCTATATTTGTTAATTAACGAAATTATTTAAATAAATTGAATTATGCATTATTATTTATCGGGTGGTCATACTAGACTAATTTAAATTGATTTTGATCATGAGGAATGAAAAAATAAAAAATAAACACGATTTTTTTCAAAATTCTTGTAAATTGTTTACTTTGAGTAACAAAAAAATATAAAAACATTTAATAATTGAAACAACAGTTTCGGGAAAACTATTAGAAAAATTTATCTCCTTTAATTTAAGACCAAGAACATAAAAATCGGATAAAATTTGTAGGCTCTTGACAATTTGGAACAGTAAAGTGTAAGAATCCTACTGTGCGAAGCGTCCCGGGCACTCACACATCGCTATCACTGAAACGTGGTCGCGCTTCCACAAAAATTGCAATATCTCGAAAACTATTTGAGTCTCCATCGATTTTCTTTTTTTAAATGAAAGGTGAAATTATAAGGAATATTTTATTAATTGACAAGAAAACTCAAAAATCGGTCCCGCTCGAGCAAAACGGTTTCAAAAAATTTTTTTTGACTCTTTTTGGGCAAAAAATTTTTTTGTTTTTTTTATGTGATAGTCAGAACAAACATAATGTCAAGTATAAGCCTTCCAAATTTTATTAAATTTCATCGAAAACTTTCGGAAATATTAAGATTTAAAAAAATTATAACAAAAAAATTCAAAATGGCGTAACTTCAACAAATTTCAAAATTTTCAAAAATTTTCAGCACACTTGTTTCTAGTATCTAATATTACAATTTTACCAAATTACAGCCTAATCCAAAGACCCCATGCAAATCGCATATTTTCTGACGGAGTCTTACCCATTTGTACAAAATTTCTTAATAATTCAGGAACAACAAAAATTATTATTTTTTTTGTATAAAGAAATTTTTTGCTCTTTGCTTTTAACTATTTTAATTTTCTTTTTTTATTTTTCCCAACAAAAATGGTTATTTTTTATTCTTATAGTTTAATTTTATTTCTGACCTCGAACTAAATTTAGAACTAAAAAATATTATGAAGAGTATCATAAAATGTTTGTTATAGATAAATAATTTATTTACAAATAATGAGTATGTTTTGTGTTTAAATATAACGCGTTAAAATGTGTACTGAAAACACAATTTAAATTATTATCACAATATTTTTTAATTACAAAAAAATTGTGGAGGGATGAAAAGAATTTTTCTACTGGAGAACGCCAAGATCACCACCAGATGTCAGTAAAAAATTCCAAGATGGAACTGAACTGCCCTCTAGCGGTAACCTTGGCGTTCGCAGTTAGAGTGTAGAGAATCCATATTGAATCTGCATTTGTTCGTAATTTTATAATTATTTACGATTAGAATCTAGAGAGTTTGACAATTAATCTAAATGAATTTCAATTTTTTTTCTTTCCTTTTTGATATATTCATCGTCTTTAATTTTTTTACTCTTGGAATTAGTTTTTCTAGTAAATAAATTGATGCTTCAAAGGTTGTTTTTATAAATAATATCATTAGTCTTTTTAAACGAAGTAAGTGTAACGGCTTGATAAAAATTAAAAATAGAATAGCTAAATAACGGTCACCCTACTAAATAGTTTGATGAAATGAAAAGATGAAAAAGCTAAGAATGAGTGAGTCCGAGGCCTGTTATTATTTTAATTTTTTCTTTTAATTTTGATTTTATTTTGACTTTGATTCAAGATAAATAGCAAAAAAATAAATAAATCGCTCATCATTCACCTTGCTTGAATTTTCGAAAAAATACAAAATTAACGATACATGCCAACATGGACAATATATATAAAAAATTATTTTATTTCAAACAAGAAAAGAAGGTTATTGACACGAACAAAAATCAAGAAGAGGGTTTCAAAATTGGATCAAGTATAATAACAGCGAATATATCGAAACGTTGGCTACAGCAGGGCCTTGTTCAAAAGACCCTGATTTTTTACCTCTCTTACCCGGGTGCCAACTACGAATAGAGTCCACTCTAAATTCGAAACGAAATTAACAGTGTATTATATGACAATATATATAAGATTAGGTAATGGGTTTTTTGTGATCTGCATTCGGTGCTGCTTCACATCATTCTATTTTCTTTCCTTTCGTTTCGGTTTCAAACGAAGGAAACAGAATAAATTCTTTTAAACACTCGAATATTAAAAAAAATACAAAAAGAATACAGTATAATAGTTTCATAAAACAAAAATCAAAAAAATACAAATGTTTCCTTTTTATAAATAATTTTCCAGAGTGTCAATTTTAAGCTGAAAAATATAAAAGGTACAAATATAGGCATAAAGTTTTTTTTTTCTTTTTTTCTATTTTCTGTTTCTGAAATCAGTTTTGAGTACCGAAACGAACTTGCAATTCTATTAATGCGAATCTTGTTATATTCATCATTTCATGAGGATAACGCTTCTACTGAAAATTCGATAAAGTCAAGCAGTTTCTGGACTCGTTCTCTTGGCAGCTGATGCGCTTTTTATATTTAATCTCAGAACCTTGCAAATCATTCATTCAATTTGTTAAATTTAAAAAGAATAAAAACTCATTAATTAGTTTTCCTTAAAAAAGAAATTTTACAAAGGAAAAAAATATCAATAAATTATAATTACAATCCGTTATAATTTGTATTTCAAAAAAATTACAAGTTATACAAAATTTACAATTTCCACTCAGCAAAGTTCTTCGATAAATTTACCATAATTGACCCTTAATTATTATAACCAATAAGAGCTTATTCTGTCAGAATTCGATTTTAAATCATTTTTTTTGTAATTTCAACAATTTTAAAAGAAAAGAAATGAAGCAAAACAAAACTCAAGATTGATGAAAGCTAAAGAGACAGGATATTGAATTCGGTCACAGAGATCTTTTGGATTTGTTATATGTTTACAATATAACATTTTTTCCAATAATATATTATAGATTTATAGCAAAAAGTTTATAAGTCAGTAAAAATATTAGTTAATGTAGAAACAAAAATAAAATACAGCAACTCTCTCGAGGTTGAAATTTTTTTCTAAATCAGAAAGTATTTCTTTCTTTAAATAAATAATTTAATAATAGAAAATAAATTTTATACTCAAAGCAAAAAAATCTTACTTTCATTTATTGTCTATTTATTAATATCTTGCATTACAATATTAATCATTATCATGAATCGAAAACAATCATGACCTGAAAAGAATTATTAATAATAATGGGAAATTCCGCTCCGCACTAATTTCAGATAGATAATTTTAAAATGAAGTCACAATTATCGATAAATGGCAATTTTTGGTTAATTGCAATTGATAGATTGTCAAACAGTTGTCGATAATTATTCAATTCTATAAACAGAAATTACAAAAACCATTTAGTATATAATTAGTTTGATAGAAATTTTACAATTTCTTGTTATTCTATTACTGATAGATGACTGCTCTAAATGTCAATATTTCTTAAAAGTTATTAATAATCATAAATATTAAAAATTATTCGTTGAAATAAACTTTCAACCCCTTGACAGTCCATGGCCCATATGTGGCCACAAAAAGTCGTGCCATCTTTACGTATGTGGCCATATATGTCCATTTCAAAAATAAAATACTAAACATAATTCGATTTGAATGACTTAGTGCATACTAAGGTTTTTGGGATCGCTGAATTCGAACTTCAAATCAGATTTTCAAAATTCAAAATGGTGGACCTAAAATGGCGACTATGAAGATTTAAAAATTTATCAAATATTCTTGAAACTCGTTACTTGGGGGTTTTCGGGGTCGCTGATTACGAATATGATGTCAGATTTACAAAGTTAAAATGGTGAATCCAATATGGCGGATAATTTCAAGATTCATACAATTTGATCGAATTTTATGTTCACCATTTTGGATTTCAAAATCTGACATCGGATTTGTAATGAGCGACCCCGAAAACCCCCGAGTAACAAGTTTTAAACAAATGCGTTGGATTTTTCATTTTCTCGACCGCCATATTGGATCTGCCATTTTGAATTTTGAAAATCTGACATTAGATTCGTAATCAGAGACCCCGAAAACCCCCGAGTAACAAGTTTCAAGCAAATCTGATAAAATTTAAAATTTTCGAATTCGCCATTTTTGAATTTGCCATTTTGGATCCGCCATTTTAAATTTTGAAAAACTGACTTCAAATTCGAATTTTGCGACTCCAAAAACCTTAATTACAATGAAATCACATTTTTTAGAAATTTTTTTTTTTTGGACCACAAGCGATTGTTAGCTGGACTGCGAAGGGGTTAAATATATATCTCCAAATTACACGACTCTCATTGCAAGAATAAATCACTTTCTTATTTAAAATTTAGAAAATAAATTTTCCTCTCACGTAAATCTTCATGCAGTGTTAAATAATTAACTTTTTAAATAACTAATAATAATAATAATAATAATAATATAATTAACTTAACTAAGATGCACAATATACTATTTTCTATTATATTTTTAACAATAATAAATTTTTTTTCTCCCCTACTGTTTGCTTAAAATAAAAGATGAAAAAATGCAATATATTTATCTACACGGAGAGAAAAGGTGCAGTCAATTTGACAGAACGCGTTTAGTAAAACACTTACTACGCCAATAGTGGCGCCAACTGAATGTTTAGTAAAATACCCTACCTAACCTCCCTGTTTAGTAGAATATACTTTTTGCTCTGTATATTTTACTACCTTACTAAACAGTGCAGTAAATGTCTAACGACTTTGTTTAGTAGATTTAACTGCCATGTCAGTCGAATCTACTACGCTTTTCTCTTCGTGTATTTATTAAATGTTTTGTCCATCATGGTGAAGCCTTTTAAAAAATGAAATATTTCTTAAAAATAAAATTAGAATTTAGTTATACTTCAGTACAAGCAAAAGTTGTTTACAAAACCGATTAAAAATTGCTAATAATTTATTGAAAAAAGCAGTATTTATTTTGCGTCATGGTGAATCCTTTTGGTTGTCTTTAATTGAATTTGTGGTTAAAACAAGTGTACAATTAAAATAGTGTTTATGATTATGTCCAAATAAAATTAAAAATTAAAGTTACTTTAACTGTTATAATTTTGATAAGTTCAACATTAATTACTTTATAAATTTTCATAAATTACCGTACAAATATCAGTAAATTGCTGAGAATTGACTTCCAAAGTGTAAATTATGGTTATAAAATATGATAAATGATTTTAAACCATTTATAAAATTGTAACATATATTTCCATAAATTTTCATATATTACTACATAAATTTCCATAAATTACCCTATGAATTTCCAAAAATTTCCAAAATTTACTTTAAAAATTTTCTCTTATTTACTATAAATTACCTAAAAAAATTATAAATTATAAACTTTCTGCATTAGTTTTTTTTAATGTTGAAGTATGTTTTGTATTAATAATATAAATTACTTCACAATTTTTATAAATAACAGTATAAATTACTATAAATTTCCTGCATCAGTTTTTTGAATCCCGAATTTTGATTGTATTATTATAATAAATTTCATAAAAATTGTCCTAAATTCCTATAAATTACCATATTAATTTCCAAAATCATATTTTTTAATTTTCGAATTTTATTTGATATAATATTAAAACTTATCTCAAACAATTTGTCCGGCTTATAACAGATATTTATTTCATTCTTCACTATCATACTTGGAAAAAAATTGAAAAATAACAATATCTAAATTGTCGCCCACATAGCACAATATCTTGCTGTAAGTTTGTAGTGTGGATTACACGTCTAGTTTGTAAGGATAGGGCTGTACACTTGTGGTAAACTTAAGCTAAACTTTAAATTTCCGCCATTAACGTAAGCTTACAAGTAAAGGTTATTGTAAGTTTACATGTAAAGGTTACTGTAAGCTTACAAGGACAGGTTATTGTAAGCTAACAAGTAAAGGTTATTATAAGTTTACATGTAAAGGTTACTGTAAGCTTACAAGGAAAGGTTATTGTAAGCCTAAATGGTAAGGCTGTGGTAAGGTTACTATAAAGTTGTAAGGTTGAGGTAAGGTTGTGGTAAGTTTACTAAATAAAGTAAATCTTTACAAAATAATTTATAATATAATTAAAAAATAAATAAAAAATTGAAAAAAAAATTGTTGGTCTTGCTCCATTTTGGAAATTTAACAAGCCATTGAAAATCTTGAAAACAAATTTGGGAGGACTGGGATTCGAACTCGGGATCGACGCGCATAAACCTAACATCCTAACTAACTGAGCTAAGTGGGGAACTGACAAAGAAAAAATCAATATTGCTTTTAAAGAGTTAGTCATCTTAAAACAAGGTTCACCTTAAAAACAATATTGATTTTTTCTTTGTCTGTTCCCCACTTAGCTCAGTTAGTTAGAATGTTAGGGTTATGCGCGTCGATCCCGGGTTCGAATCCCAGTCCTCCCAAATTTGTTTTCAAGATTTTCAATGGCTTGTTAAATTTCCAAAATGGAGCAAGACCAACAATTTTTTTTCAATTTTTTATTTATTTTTTAATTATATTATAAATTATTTTGTAAAGATTCACCTTATTTAGTAAACTTACCACAACCTTACCTCAAGCTTACAACTTTATAGTAACCTTACCACAGCCTTACCATTTAAGCTTACAATAACCTTTACTTGTAGGCTTACAGTAAACTATGCTTGTAAGCTTACAATATCCTTTACTTGTAAGCATACAGTAACCTTTACATGTAAGCTTACAATAACCTTTACTTGTAAGCTTACGGTAATGGCGGAAATTTAAAGTTTAGCTTAAGTTTACCACAAGTATACAACCCTATCCTTACAAACTATACGTGTAATCCACACCACAAACTTATAGGAAAATATTGTGCTATGTGGGCGGTTTCATGGAGAATCACCCAGATTCATCACAGATATATATTATTTATAAATGAATATAAATAAATAAATCAGGATTTTCACAAGAAGTAATTTTCTTTTTTCCTGATTTTGTTCCTGAATTCCTTGTTCTGTAGCAACCTTGTAAATGAAATAATTAAAATAAAAAATGAATTAAATAGGAACTGAAAAAATAATTCTAGAATGAAAAATAAAAATACGAATAAATATTTGCAAAAACTAACAATATTGTGGTCATTGATAGGAAATTAAAAAGCTAAATTTCGAAAGTAACCTTCCATATAAAATAGAAGAGTTTGAGCTTTGGATGATTCGTTAACCTGTCCACAACATTTATTGGGGGCCTGCCGATTTAAAAGAAAAACCAGGCCAATAAAATATTTCTCATTCAATTCAAATCCAGAAAAGAGAAGTGAACTTGTATTAAGCCCTTTCGTTTTTTCCCTTTGCCAAAGAGTAGACAGTTACTGACTTTGTTGTAATTTGCAAAAAATAAAAAGAAGAAAAAATATACCAAAGCGAGAGAGACGACTCTCTCTCTCTCTCATTCCCTAATCGAATTTCACGTTCGACGAACAAAATTCATTTTTCCTGAAACGATGTATTTTTTAATTGAAATATTTTTTAATTAAAAAATAAAATCATACTAACAAGAAGTTTTTTTCTCATTATAATGTTTTTCCAAGTGAATACTCATCTATTCGGAGATTTCAGTGTTGTCCGAAAAAAGGAGATTGAGAAAAAGAGAGACAGAGCATTATTTAATATTAGAAAAAAATTGTATATGCAGTATAGGAAATAAATCTCTTTTCCAGAAAAAAAGCCTTTAATGAAAAATCGCTACTAACTTTAATTGTACTTTAAAAATAATTTTAGTTTCAATTGTTGCTCAAATATTCATTGTAATTTTAAACGACTCTGTATTCTTTGTTTTATTGGAGAAATATTCGTATATTTGTGTTGAATGTTAATTTAAGTGGCATACAACCACAATAGTGAACAATATGTTTAATTTACAGTAGCATTAACTGTAGCTTTAAATTATTGCGTCTTTAGCCAATTGTACTTGTAGTTTAAAAGTAATTTTAGGTTGTAGTAAATGAATTTTCAGATAAAATTTAACAAATTTGGAAAATGCTGTAACGCGTTCTCTAAAACAAAATTTACCTTTAGAACCTTGTATTAATTTGTTATTTGATTATTAAAGAAGAGGGAGTAATTTATTGAGTACTAATAATTATTATTAATATTTCTGTAGTAAATAAACTTTTATGAGTATCAATTAAAATGTAAATAATTAGCAAAATTCCTTTTATTGAAATAAGTTTTTAAAAAAAATGTCTTATTTTTCTCATTAATGTAGACAATCTTATTTATTTAAATTAATTACTAAATTATTATTATTATTGTTTATAATTATTTAAATTTATATTTTATGTAACACTGTTGAGAATTATACACTAAACACTTAGAACTAAGACGGAAAAATATCGCACGCACGGGGTATCGAACCCTAGACCTCGAGGACGCAAGTCGAATACACTAACCGCACAGCCACGCAAGCTTGAGAGTATATTTTTTTAAACTTCCTTTTGAATTATACGAAGGATATAGACACTGCTATAATAATGAATTTACTGTATAATATATTTATTTCAAGAAAAATTATTATAAATATGTTTTATATATTTATATACATTTTAACAAGACATTACATATTAATTAATAGGTGTAGCATAAAAATATGGTAAAAATTATTTATTTAATTATTTATTTAAATAATAATAGAAAAATGTATATATTTTTACATTTAAAAAAAAATGAAAAAAATTTTATTATTAATAACGCATAATAGTAAAAATAATTAATAAATAAGAATTTATTATTATTATTATGCTATATCTATTAATTAATAATTAATAATATGTTAATTAAGTGTTTGGCGTTATTGTTGATGAATAATGTTTTTAAAAATCTTGGAAAATATTTTAATAGTTAATAAATCAAACGATGTTGTTATTAATAGTGGCCGATTTAATGCCATTATAACAAAGTTTGTTTGTTTTTTATAACTCCTTCGCAGTACTGATTTGGTGTTATGCCAGTTTTCTGTCAGTACTGATTTTAACACTTTTTTTAACTCCGACATATTACTGATTCGGTTTTGGAGTCAGTATACTCCCAGTACTGATCGGGTTCCGAATGTCAGTACCGACGATCAGTACTGAGTCAGTACCATGCCCGTGTTTAACTCCGTCATAACTCCGGACATTTCTACTTGGGCATCAGGTCCAGAAGTCGTGAGGGTCTGCATCGCCCACAAAATTGATTTGCAAACCTCAAATAATTTTTTTATATAAAAATTAATGTTTACAATAATTATAAACAATGAAAAACACATTTTTAACAAAAAATTACTTACACTTTTTTAAAAATATTGAACTTACATAAGGGCAAATCCTTGAGGACCCACGCAAGGAGCCCTCATCGATTGCCCACATAATTAATTATAAAATGTTACTGAGTTCAAACAACAAACATTTTTGTACATCATCAAATTAATGTTTATAATGATTTTAATGCATTGCTTCAGAAAAATTATTGTAGAAAAAAAATTAGAAGGCAAAGATGAGGGCAACTAATTGTATTTTTAAGTAATTGAAGCCTCAAGTGTTTGTTTATAATATAAGTAATTGTAGTTTCAAGTCTTATTAGGTAGTTAAGTAATAAGTATTTGTCTTATCAAGTAATTATAGGTTCAAGTGATTGTTTCTTTAAATTGGCAGCTTTAAGAGTTCATTTTTTCAACTGATTATTGCTTCAAGTAACTGTACTTTTAATAATTAAAACCTTAAGTATTTATTTTATCATTTATTTTTTTGCTCCCGGGAGAGTCCCGGGAATTTCTCTGGAGTGACTCCCAAGAATATTTTAACGTGGGTCAAGTAGTTGTTTCTTTAACTGATTGTCATGTAACTTCAGTTATTGTATCAACCATTAGTTACAGCTTTTACTTTTTCTCTCTCTAGCATTATTAAACTATATCTTCAATTAATTGCAACTTTATTTAGTTATACACGGAAAAAATTTGTTCATGGAAAGTTCCTGAACTGTATCTGAACGGGGGATATGAGAAAAAGTTGAGGTCTAATCCTGGATTACAATAAAAAATTTCTGCTACCCGACGTGCATTAACGCGTGTCTCCGAGCGTCGGTCGAGTTATTTGATCGGAACCATCAATTAGTTGTAGCTTCACCTAATTGTATCTTCGATTAAGAAGAAAACAAAATTTATTCTCTCTACTATGGAAAAGATTGTTCTTTACTTTATATATTTTGATTAATAGTTTGATTTCTATCTTCAGATCAAGAATAATTATAGAATAACACAAAATAATTCCAATTGAAGATGGTTGTAAACGTTTAATAAATAACCGTTAATAATTATAGACATTTCTAACAATTGAATTGTTTCTTTCTGTCGCTAACAGATAAAAATCAAAAGTTACAGGAACAAGCAAAAATACAATCAGACGTCATAGTAAAAACCAAAAACAAACTTGGAAACTGCAGGTTTTTTCCTAACGCACCTAATGTTACATATTCTCTTTCTCCTCTGCTACCTCTTCCAGAAGGGGCAAAAAGATTTTCAAATTTACATGACCTCTAGTATATATTTACAAAAAAAGGAATAAAAAAATAAATAAAATGTAAAAAAGAGGAAAACCTCCGGAATATCAGTTGAGGTAGGTACCTCAACTGATATTCCGGGGGTTTTCCTCTTTTTTTTAATCTATCGATCCCTTGGAGGATAGAAAAGCCGAATCGAGTTCGGTCATGAAATAAAAGGTAAAGTCCACGGCGCTCTCTCGGCAAGGGGAGGAGAGGAGGGAAAAAATAATACTTCCAGCAGCTAAAGCTTATAATAAATGTTGGAGAGGCACCGTTTAGGTATGCGCTCGCTCGTCCGTTCGATTTTGTCCAAATATGACGGTTGGAGGTCGAAGCTTTCGGTGAGGAGTTTCGTTCGAATATTGGAAAATGCGAAGCTAGAGAGAGAGAGGGGGGAGGGAGGGAGAGGAAGAATACAAGTGAATGTGGGAGGGGGGAGAGAAAAAAGAGACTGGGAGGCTGGATATGCATATAAACATAATACCCTCCCATCCATGGTTTCTCGATGTGTGTGTGTGTGTGCAGCATATATACAAATACTGAGAACCAATAGAAAGGCAATACTCAAGCTAGTCAGGATATAAACCTATGTGTATATTTTATATCCGTTGAGAGCAAAAGAGGAAAAAACGCAATGAAGAGTTGGGAGAGAAGGAAAAAGGAAGAAGTAGGAAGCAGTAGCTAGAGCTAATCCAAACCTCCGAGTTTAGTGTATGTAGACAGACTAAACTGCAACTTGTGTGCGCCGTGGAGTGACCGGATTTTCTATAATTATAATCTTTATTGGCTGCTATATGCAGTTTACTAAATATATATTTATATATAATACACGAGGTTTCATTTTTTCTTTCGAGAATTTTAAATATCGTTGCGAAAAGGAAACAGAAGAAAAAAGTAATAAATTAATAATGCGAAATATTCATGTATATTAACATAAACATAATATAATATAACATAATAATAATAATATAATATAACATAACATTATAACATTATTATTAACATTATTAGTATTATTATTATAACATTATATATAATATAACATAATATATATATATATATATATATATATATATATATATATATATATATATATTATTATATTATTATTATAATTTTATTATTACCTAATATATGTTTATGTTTTTATGTATATTGTTGAAAATATTTTGTTTAGACATTATTTTTTTAGAACTAAATAGCGATCCCAAGTGTACTGCCACAGAAAAAACTTGGTCTCATTTCTGTTGCATCTTATTTTAAGTACTACTCAATTTGATCAAATTACTAACTTCAACTTGCTCAAAATGAATGTTACATGCCGATAAATAATTTCAGAATGTTGGGTTGGTAACATTTGCAGTTTTGTCATATTGTGCTATTTTACAAATTTACTATGAAAAATATTACTTTTCATTAATTACTATTACTATATTATAATAATCTTTTTAATCGGTCCTCACCTGAAGTTAGCGTTGATTTATTCCAATGTTTTGTTTTTTAGTTCGAACTATTATGTCAAAAGTTTGACAGTTAATTTGTAGGCTGTGTTTATAAAAAAATAATGTGTAGAAAATTGTGTAATGTGCAGTCTTTTTGGTTTTGTCAACTGTCAGGGGAAATAAAAATGATCTTCAGAGAGAAACTTCCAATTATTTAAGTTTATAATCAAACGGTTTTGAATAATCCTGCAAGGTAAATACGAGTTTGTAGTAAAACATACCTAACCTGGCTAGCTTAAAACCACAATGTAAAAGATGTTTTCTTTCAGAATTACAAGAATATTTGTAAATTTATTGAGAATATTGAACGCAGTATGAAAATTAGAACGTCCAACGAGATTTACAAAATTTTTGCAAATTAAAAGTTCGCAATTCTTAAAATTGTCCATAGTTTTATACATTTTTTAAATTTTTGGAACTTACAATCTAGTACCCTGGCGAATTTGGTTGATCAGAGTCTGAGCGACTTTAATCAGGTTTTGATCGAGGTTTGCGATTAGGAGGCAAATTTCGCTAGAAAATGATGAAAAAATGATAAACAATGTAAAATTAGTCACTTTTCAGTTAATTAAGAATTTTTAGAAAGTATGACCATCTAGGATTAAACGTCGCTTTATTCTAAATTGATAGCTTTCATCTAGGTCCAACATTGTCAATCTACAAGATTTACAAACATCTTTGTAATTCTAAACAAAAAACATTTTTTACAGTGTCGTTATATAAGCTAGCCAGGTTAGATATATGTTTGTTTACAAACTCGAATTTACATTACAGGATTATTCAAAACCGTTTGATTATTCATTTAAATAATTTGAAGTTTCTCTTCACAGTAAAAAGTAAATCTTAATTTAAGGTAGGCCTTAAATTTAGCACTGTCTGATATAATGTTAAAGAATACAAAATACGCGCACAGAAAAAAACTGAACTGAAAATCAGTCAGAAAAGTGACTTATTATGAGTTGCAAAAAAAATGAGTCCAATTTTTTTCAATGTGCATTTGAATAATTCAATTCTAATAAGAATTGATTTAAAAAACAATTTCAGATAAAACTTTAGAAAATAATTAAAAGTGTTAAAATAGGATTCTTTAGAAATAGAATCCAATAGAAATTGTTTAGTTATAATCTTAGGTGTTATATTACTATAATTATACAATTTTTATTGCAGAATTTGAAAAAGAATAATTTGGTAATGAATAGAAATAATTGTCATAAAATAAAAAAACTAATAATTTGCAACTACTTAGTATTCTTGAAATTCAGTTTTTTGAATTCCGATCAAATTAATATTTAAAACTTCAGAAAACGCAAATTTAAAATATAAATAAAAACCTGCACATGGAGGGAATCAAATCTACGGCTACGTTATACACGGAGAAAAAAACTAGGTTATATCAACCGGAGACCCCGGTTAAAACTACTTGACCGACACAGGCGTTAACATAACCTCTGATACCCAAGTCAGCACAATTTGACAGCCAGGCAGTTTTGGCCTGGCTGACTCAAGTAATGTCAATGGCTGGATTGATATCTGTAGTAAATTGACTAACGAAAACTGGAGAGCCAAGTCAAAACGTCCTGGCTCTCCGGTTATTACTACTTGATTTCATAAAATTAGCATGACGACTCAAAAGAAAGCAGTTACAACTTTTTTTTCTCTCAGTGTAGTCTAACGCTCTAACCACTACGCTTACGTACAGACAAGTTTTAACTTCATAGTATCTTATTGTCTGTCAATCAGGATTCAAAGAATCATTCAAACAGGCAATAAAGCGCAAGTTATTACATATAAATATTTATTTAGAATTATTTTAAAACTTTAATTATTAACTTCTATGATAATAATAACAAATATAGGCATTTCACTACAATTTTTTAAAATTTTTAAAGAAGAATATTTACTCTGAAAAAAGAATAAATAATTATTTTTTATTGAAAATAATAATAATAATTCAATGAAATTAATTTTTTCCAGTTAGTATTGCGCCAATACTGAATCTTAATATCGAATGCCAAATATGGCCATGTCTATCTCATCATTTTTTCTATTGGTTCCTCACTTACATGTGATACAATTTTTATCACTTTGACCCAGGGGTAATAAAATTTTTGGTGGTATTACGTCAAAGGGATATTATATAAGATGCTACTCTTGCCGAAGTCGCCAGTCTAGCAAACGCCGTCAACTTTACTAGTTCAGAAATCACCGCCGCGCCGTGTGAATTACTTATGTTCTTTGTATCAGTCCAGAAAGAGCCTTCAACTTAAATAGACACAAGTCACCACCGAATCAACTTCGCGAAAGCGCGACCACCCCTAAGCGTGTTCTTCGTGCCAGTCTAAAATCTCTTCAAGTACCAAGTGCATTTTTCAAGTTTTGGTCAAGTTATTCAAAAAGAATTTATTCAAAGAGATGATTTCTACTGCGAGGCACATTTCTATTTTTCTAAGGACTGCATTATTTCGACTTTAACGTTCAATCAATAATTTTACACTTGGACCCCGGACCTGTCATTTTGATTTAGTGATGCACGTTAAGACGAGAATTTTGATCATATCGCTCATTTCACGTTGCTCAAAAGTAATTATCCAAATTGAGAATCTCAATATTTCTTTTGTTTTGATCGACTCGTATCCTCTCATTTCTCGACTAAATTCTCATGATAGCAACTGTCACTAGATAAATAAAAAATCATCGAATAAATAAATTTATAAAAAATTGTATGCTTACAGATTTTTATATTTAGCAATACTATCTAATACAATATATTTTTATATGCTTATTTTCAAAAGTTTATTATAATTTGTATTGCTTTTAATTTATTAACAATTATCTTCAATGCAGAAGTATTTATTTATCCATTAAACCGAAAATAATTTTCAAGTGTCATGCATTTTGTTCACTATTATCCTTCGTTATCATTTCGAGCAAAATTTGTATTTACTCTCCACCAGTCGCCTTATGAGAAGTTTCCTAACCAAATTTTTATTTTTATCTATTCATGTCTTTTATATCTATTTTATATACATATAATATATACATATAATATATACATATAATTAATTATATATACATATAATATTAAAACTATTTTTGTGTTATTTTATATTTATATTTTCATGATATTAATTTTGAAAGCAGCAAATCTCGAAGATTTTCGACGCAAAGTGACGAAACTTATCATGTGTTAATTATTTATTTTAATAATTAACAAAAAGTATATAATTTTAGAATAATTTATGATGATGAGAAATTTGTTCATCTGCAATAATTGCGTTAGTAAATTTTATGCAACTGACAGAGACCACTTATGGTAATGTAAGGATTAACTTCAACATTTCAACATTTGTCAATTCGTAAATTTTGAGACTAACATAAATATTAAAAAGATGATCGAAATTTACGATCTTTTGAGAATCTTGATTGTATGAGATGAGATGATTGTGTGTTGTGTTGTGAATAAAAACTGTGTGAACATGTTTATAAATAATGTTAAAAGTCTGTTAAAAAATCAGTTAATATATATTATATACTATATACATATAATATAATAATATATTAATGAATTAAAAAAATACGAAATATTAAAAAAAAATTTTTTATAAAATATAAAATGAAAGAACTTTGGTAATTGATTCAAATAATTATTTATTAGTTTCAAATATTCCATTTATTTGATTTGAATATTTTAAATAATTGATTCAATTAATTATTTATTAGTTTGAAATAGTTCATTTATTTGAATTGAATAATTTGTATTTGATTCAAATAAATAGTTATTTGATGCGATAAAATCAAATATTTAGGTCAAATAAATATGTATTTGGTTCAAATACACATTTATTGGATTATAACCAAATAAATGATTTATTTGGATCAAATAATTTTTATTTAATTCAAATAAATTTTTTTTTCAGTGTAATAATAATTTAAAAATTTAATTTTTAAAATTAAATTCTCGATTGATTTCACAAAGTAATAATTTTGTTTCAGTATCCCTGAAGACATCTGGATCTACTCTTTCTCTCTGATTCAAATAAATACTTTAGTAATTTAACTTCATTTTATCAATTACTCTTTCTTAAAACCTGTCTCTTAATATCATAGTTTTCCGCTCAGTGAATAAATCAAGTCGAATCACCGATACCGGACAAATTAAATATATAAATTATGTGTATGTTTAGTTTTATTTCTGAGATATAACAGAATGAAAAGGGAAAACAAATTTCTTTAATTCTATTCTAAAAAATTACCTCTTGGTATGAAACTATTTAATAAATAATAAACAACCTAATAAATAAAATAATAATCTAATTCAAAATTTGAAAAAATTTGTTTTTGGTGAAAATATTTCGATTTATAAACCAAGGAAAAATAAATAATTTTCTGAAAATAAAACTACAGAAGTAAAGAAATAAAACATAAAGAAAAATATAGTTAAAACGAATAGTCTGCGATCGTTAAAATTAAATTTGACGTCAAATAGTAACATAAAGAACCACACATATTCTTAAAAGAATTTTCAATTTATTATGTAATTGTCAAGTAGGTGGAGAAGGTTTCAATATTTAAGCTCAAAATGTCATATCCTGTAATTTTGGACATGTCCTTATTTTACAATATGTTTTTGCAGAAAAAGTAAAAAGAGAGAGAGAGAGATGATAAAAATTTTGCATGATCTCTATTGATAAAAGATGTACATGTTTCAGGCAAAAAATATAGAAAATAAAAAATGAGTGACGACTTTCAAACGTGAGATATGCACAGCATACTTCTTGGATTATAAATGCCATGATATAGAACATGTTGCAAAAAAATTTTTTTTACTCATGCCAAGTTTTTCAATGCTTTAAATTTTCTTCTTCAAAAACCACTGAAAATTTTGACCAAAAAGAGAAGAAAGATACAAGGAATTCTTTTAAATTTAGAATTTTCTGTAAATATTTCGTAAAAAAATAAAATACTAAAAAATATAGACTATAAATTTTTCTATAACTCATTTTTATACGCAGTGAAATTTAAACTTTTTTCAAATTTTGTTGCATTTCCGTCATTTTTACTATTGCGAAATCCACTCCGAAAAAAGAGATTAAATTTTACTATACGCCCGAAATAAATTTGACAAATTTTCACAAAAAAAATGTTTTAATTTAAGTAATTAAACATTTTTCTAATTTAAATTTAATATTTTTTTATTAATTAATTTTTTTCTAATATAGTAATGTGGTACTATTCTATAATTTATTCTGAAAATAAAAATTAAATTCTATTGTAAGCATAAAAAATTTCAACTGTTTTTCTCCAAAACCTTCTAATTTTTGTATTTATTTAGAAAAATCCCTTTCTTACAAAGTACTCCTAATTCTAACAATTACAATATGAAACAATGTTATGCTTAAATAGTAGGTTGGCAGTATCATTTATCACTATTTGAATAAAATAAAAAAATTATAACTATCGACATTAAAACATTTACTAAAATTTAATTTAAATAAAACCTACGGGAAAGATTTCCGGAATTTTTCAGTAGACTATCCACATAAATTCCAGAGTTGAAATTGCGGAGTAACTGCGGAAAATTTTTGGCAGTCACTCCGAAAATCTTGCCAAAGTCTATTCGCAAAAATTCCGGAAACCTTTCCAGATGGGAATAAAAATTGTATAGCCAAGAAAGAAGAGAATTTCTAATGTAAAAAAAGAATTTACTTTTTATTACTGTATATTTTTTCGTGAAATAATTTTTTTATTTTTACACGGAGAGAAATGCCATGAGCAACAGTTTTCTCTTAGTGTAATCTTTAATAAATATTATTAAACTAAATATTATTAATAATATTATGTAATATAATTTATTAATAATATTAATTAAAAATTTATTTTTTTTATTCAGCGCTTAGAAAAATTTTGAAATAATAGTTTTTTATCTTTTGTTTAAAAAAATATACGAAATAATATTTTTTTTTATAATGTGTATAGGATTTATCACTTGGCTATTAACCTAACTTGGATTGATTGATATATTCTCATCTATATGTTGTTTAAATATTTTTTTTTATCTTTTGCTCTCAAAAATACTTAAAATTATATTTCTACTAATTTTCACTCTCACTCTCATAAAAAGTAAAAAATAAAAATTTGTCAAAGTAAAATTGAAGGTAGAAATGAAAGTAAAGACAATCATTTTTCAAAGTATAAATAAAGGAGAAATAAAATTTATGATAGTGAAAATGAAAGTGAAAGCGAAAATTTGCTAAATTGGGAATAAAAATGAACAAAAGTTGATTTCATCTTCTATTAAAAAAATACTCGAAATACTATTTTGCCCGTGTAGAAAAATTTCGTGGAGCTAGGCTGGAACCACGCTAGTGTTCCATTGCACTGTAATGGCGCTACTAGCATTTCAAACACCTTTGTCGTCTCGCGCCGTCCTCGCAATCGGCTCGCAGTGCGAGATTGCAAACATAATCTCACCTGTCAAAACTTTTTCTTTCGCGAATTTAGAAATTAACCATGTTATTTGATTTTAGAAGTTAAAAATGAATCGTTGAATATCAACGTAATGATGTTTATGCTTTATCAATTTTATTTCTATTTATTTATTCCATAATATTAACGAAAAAGAAATACGGTCAGCTGATTCGAGAACATTTTTTTTTTACAAAAAGTGTGTTTAAATTGTTTATATATGTGTATATACTAAAATAGAATAATATATTTCTACTATAAATGTAGAACATATTTATTGGTTTATTAATTAATCAATTAATTCAAGTAATTTCAAAGTTAACAATTTACAAAAAAATAGAATTATTAAGTTTAGTTGATGCAGCAGAAAAAATTTTTTAACCAAAATTTTCTTTAGCTGAATTTAGTCTTAACTATTTTTTATTGAACCGAATTTTTCTTTGGGTCAAATAGGAAAAGAAAAACTGCATACAATTGTTATTTTTTACCACATAGGTATTCCTAGAAATTAGGAAATATAACAAATTCACGAATGAAATATGCTTATTATGTAATTGAGAAAAAGTAGAAGATGCATTAAAAAACAATATTGTGTTAAAACACAATTATTAACAATTTCACAAAACATCGGGGATTTTTTACGTTTTGACACTTTATGCCGGAGAAATTGGAGGTTATGTTTCAATCTAGCGGAATCGACTCGCTCCATGGATGGCGCTAGATGACTAATATTTCCAGGGATGGAGCGAGGATGGATCCAAACTTCCACTATTAATTTCTACACGGGTGGGGAGACAAATATGTTAACTTTTCCCTTCGCAGTTTCCTGATTCGTTAAAATAATTTTGCCTCTCAAGGGAAATATCTCTAATTATTTTAAAATATAAAAAAATATAAAATTAAACGAAAAAATTGTCGTCTATATTATACGGACAACCAGGGAATTATCTGCCATGAGGATTGATGAGTATCTAATTATGCGAATAAAACTATATGTAATCATGTGATGCTGACGTGGTATGTGTGAGTGTGAGTGAGAAAAGTAACGAATAAGCGCGAATAAAGTTGTGGCAAAGAGGTGATGGTTAGGTGGGAGAATCCTGTCGAGGGTTTTCCGCTCTTCGTTTCCAAACTAGAGCATCTCGACTCCCGAGCAACATCGAACTAAGCTTCCAGTTTATACCGCGTGCAGGCAGATTTCAAAATTTCACAATTTGATGAATGACCGCGACACGTCAACTCTTCTGTGATTAATTTGAAACGCAAGGATGCTCATCTACAAGCTGCTCTAAATTTACATATATATATATATATATATATATATATATATATATATATATATATATATATATATATATATATATATATATATATATATATATATATATATATATATATTTATATTTATATTGATGAATGCAATAAAATTTGATACCAAAACTGTCTATTCCATTACTAAATATATAAGTGATTATTCGACCAAAAAGAAATTATCTAAAATTACTTAACAATTAATTAATTGCTTTTTCTTTTACATTTGTACAGAAATTTATAATAATAAATTAAATCATTTTTAATAAATTCTAATATTTTTTTAAAGTTTTTATAGTAACAAATTTTGTGTTTTTTAAAAATATTTTCTAATAGATGAACCAGTGACAGTTTTGACTACCTGAAATACTTTAGATGCTTATTTACAATAAATATGAAAAATTATTTAAAAAATTATTTTTGATTAGTGATTCTAATAGCCTTAAAATTATTTCTAGAAAATAGCGATAAATAATAACCTATACAAATAATAATTATACGTAGAAATTCAAAAAATTAGTTCAAAATTTTTTTTTATTTTCCTCAAAACTTTAATTTTCTTTATAAATAATAAAATCGTTCTCTGAAATTCAATTATTTGTTAAATTTTTAACAAAAATCTTCGCAAAATTTCAATTATTTCTTCAAACATTTTCCTTAATTCAATGATTTTCAATATTTGCTATTTTAATAAAATTTTCTAAAAGAATTCATTTATTAAACAAAAAATTTAATTAAAATAGAGGCAAGCATTTATTCATTTTCATAAATAATAAAATTCTCTTAAGGAATTCAATTTTCTTTATAAATAATAAAACTCATTACAGAATTCCAAAATATTTTAATACAATTTAATTCGAATTCCTTGAAAATATACATAACACAGGCACACAAAAATCAGAATTATTAGATTTGCTTAAAATTTTGAGATAAACTCAATAAACGACTCAAAGAAACCTACTTAAAATAAAAACAAAATTTTTTTTATGATTCAATAGTAGTATTTTTCCATGCATTTTTTCATGATGAATCCGAATTCGACGTCAAAATTAACAGATTTGCTCAAAATTGTGAGATAAACTCAAAAAACCGAATTAAAATTTAAAAAATTGGATTTTAACACTACACTGAGAAAACTAGATAATAAAAATCTTAATATACTAGATATTAAGAAAAGATGGTATTTCATAACATCTAGATGTTATGGTTTAATATCTCAGATGTTAGCAGGTATAATCTACAAATTTGAGGTTATGTTTGAACATGTCTTATAGATATCTGTATGGGTATTAAATTTAAACATCTAAGATGTTTATGTATTTGACAGTCACAGATATTGACCGTTAATAACTAGATATTAAAGCTCAATATCTATTTTTCTCAGTGTGCAGTATAGTATATTTCTAATTAGTTTTTCCCGTTCAATCCGAATTTGAAGTCAATGTTGAAACAATTGCTTACAACTTTGAGATGAACTCAAAAAACGATTAAAAAAACCGAATTAAAATCGAAAGAAAATTTGTAACACTACAGTACTATATTGCCATTAATTTTTCACCCTGAATCCGAATTCGATATAAAAATTAAGAGAATTCCTCAAAATTTTGAAATAAATTCAAAAACTGATTAAAAAACGATTTAAAATGAAAAAACGAAATTTTTAGCTATTATACTATACTAATGTATTCTCATGTAGTATTTCACGTTAATTTCGAGGTCAGATTCTCAAAGTGGCTCAAAATTTTAAGTCCAATTTGTTTTTTCAGTAGATTTTTTTAATATCTCGAATTTTTAGCCATTTTGAAATTTCTGATTTTAAATTCGGATTCAGCGGAAAAAATACATACTATGGTATACTACGATAGTGACATAAAAAATGTTGTATTTTTTATTATTTTAAGTTGGTTTCTTTGAGTCGTTTATTGAGTTCATCTCAAAATTTTGAGCAATTCTTTCAATATTGACTTCAAATTCGGATTCAGTGGGAAAAAACCACATAGAAATATACTACTGTAGTGTTACAATCAAATTTTTGGAATTTTTTAATTTTAATTCGGATTTTTGAGTGGTTTTTTGAGTTTATCTCAAAATTTTAAGCACATCTATTAATTCTGACGTCGAATTCGGATTCAGCGTAAAAAATGCATGGGAAAATACTACTGTAGTATTATAAAAAAACTTTTTATTTTTTTTTATTTTGATTTGGTTTTTGAGTCGTTTTTTGAGAATAACTCAAAAAAAGAACCAATTTAGCAATTCTGACTTCGGATTTGTATTCAGCGGGCCAAAATACATATGGGAATATACTATTGTAGTGTCTCGGCCAAAAAACTTTTTTATTTTTGTGTGCCTGTGTAATTATTCTTTAGAATTCTATTAAAATTCGTAAAAACAATTAAATTATTTAAAAATTTATTGATATAACTGAAAGTTAGACTTTAAAAAAATGGTGTAATAATTATAATTACATTAGCGATTATTTATTTCAATGTTCATTTTTAATAATTAAATGGGATTTTGATGTTTTTCAGAATTAAAACATTATTTGCATCTTCGAAATGAACAAAACACTGTCGAATTAACATTTATATAACAATAAAATTGATCGAAAACTAAGTGTAGCGTTATTGCACTACACCGCGCCAATATGATTTTCATTGTAACTTTTTATAATAACTTTTGTAAAAAAATATTTCCATTTCTGTTTTTTGGCAAACACATATTCCTAAGGTCAAATAGAAATTTTTTTTTTTCAACATTTCGATTTAAAAAAATGACTTATTATTTTTCGTGAAAATTTCACAAATTCTGAACCCATTTTTAAAATTTTAGTCATAGTTTTCACTTTGTCCTTATAAGTAACTGAATATATGGCACTGCGGCAATGCTATAGTGGATTAGGAGAAATCTCCTCCAGCGTGTGTTATAGGTTCCTGGATATGCGTTACTATACACTGAGAAAACTTGAGGTTTGGACTAAACATTGGGAGGAACTAATCGTTCTAATACCCTTGTACTGTTGGGAGTGAGTAAATATGGAAACCTAACCTATTTATCAAATACAGTAAATGTCACAAAAGAAAATAAATAATAATTAAAAAAATAATCTCATTTATTAAACGACAGAAAGAATATAGAGCAATTCTATAGTAAGTGATCATAGAAATTTCCTTCTAGTATGTGATTCGGATGAAACTATGTTTTATTGTTCTCTTGGATACCACTAAAAAAATAGTAAAACTTTTTTAGAAAAATATTCATAACCGCATTACTTTTTTTTGGTAAAAGATATTGACGTCAATTATTTTTTAAATTGTCAATAAAAAGTCACACTTTCAACTAAACAAAGTATCTATTTTATATGGTTACGACATCCATTTCTATGGTTACCAAATCCATAGAAAATGGATGTCCCAACCATACTATTTTTTTCGTAGTATTGATAATTTATGTATCTTTAAGAAAAATATATTTTGATTACCCATGACTTGTTTCTTATTTTTTAGTTTTAATAATAACATTATAATTTGTTTCTTACAGTACCGGCCACTATCAAAAGTCAATAACAAATTACATTTCCTTGCTTATTATGATAACGAACAATTTGGGGCGCATGATTATTCCCCAAATGTCATTTTTCCGAAATGTCATTGTACCGAAGTGCACTTTTGCGAATACTCATTTTTGCGAAAAGCCAATTTTGCGAAATGTCACTTTTGCGAATTGTCATTTTTACGAAAAGACATTTTTGTGAAATGTCATTTTTGCGAAAAGCTATTTTTTTGAAATGTCATTTTTGCGAATTGACATTTTGAACATTAGTTTGTATGTAGAGTATAGCCGGAAAATGCGCTTTTTACGGTTGCGCGCAAGGACAAAAAATTCAATATATCTACTAAAGTTTCAGACCCTCCGTCGATTTTCTTTTTGGAAACTACTCGTGAAATAAGTGGGAATCGAATCATTATTATTAAAAAAAATAAAAATGGCACTTTTTAAAAAATTGTTTATTTAAAAATTATTTTTATAATAATTTGTTTAAAAAATAAATTTTTTTTCTAAAATATTTTCTTAAATTGTCTGTAAACAATAAGCATTCTCTGAAAATTTCATTGAATTTCATTCATTTTCCTTAGAGATATACCATTTTTAAAATTTCAAAAAAAGTTTTTAAAATCTCGTAAATCCAAAATTTTTCAAAATCGAATTAATGCTCTTTACTGGCATGTATTCCACTTCAAAATTTCAAAGTTTCAACAAAATCGAAATCTAGAGTACTACTTTGATTTTTTAGGCATGGAGCTACCCAGATTGCAATTAATTTCTAATAAGTGAAATTTCACTACCCAGGTGAGAACTGACGGCTAATTCAGGCTTTACGAAGCTTGATTCAGGCTGGGTAAGACGGCCGATGCGAGGTTGCTTGAGTCTATAAATGTAACACCGATTTCAGCCTGACACGCAGTCTTTGTTGAAGATTGGCGTTCAATCTTCAATCATTGCTGCGGAAGCCTAGTTCAGGAATGAAACGAGACTGCTGTTCCCAAATTTAAGCGTTTCTTTCGCTCATTCAATATAATATGAAAATATCAATTGATAATAATAATAATAATAAATATTATTGTTATTATTTTTGTTAATATTATATGTGTGTATAAAATTAATTGCAATAAACTATTAGAACAATTATATTATTTTCATGTAAATAATATATTACTAAAAATAAATGTCGTTTCAAATATTAACATTAAAAAAATAATTTCAGTAAAAAAAGACAATTTTTCTGTTAATTAGTACATTTTTTTCTTAATTTTTTTAACAGACTTTTAATATTATTTACAAACATGTTCACAATTTTTATTCACAACACAACACACAATTTTATCATTTTATATATCGCTTAGAAACGAAAACGGAAAAATATTCGCCCGCATGTGGGATCGAACACCCCTATAAAAGCACCTATTTAAACCGCACGGCCAACGAAGGTTGGAAGGGATCCTGCTTAATCTACTATATCACTGCCAGAGCCATTGATTCAGCATAGGACACCAATGTTCGTCCCATGCTCGATTCAAGACTCGGTCAATCTTCGTGAGCGAAGATACAATATTTACTTTGTTTATTACCGTGTGCACTGAACAATATTAAATCCTAGTATAAAAATATTAGGCGTAAATATTTATTACAATCTAATGAACATTTTTTACACTGTAAGTTTTTGATCACTGAACATTTTTCAGACAAACGAAACTCTTGAACTTTAAAAATAATAATTTGACACTTTGTAAGAAAAAAATAATATATAATTTAACTTTATTTATATGAATCTTATATAAATAACATAAATATTATACACTAAAACTAAATATACATTTATATTTATTTATCCATTGATATCTTAATGTTCATTGAAAAAAATATATTTATGGTACTGACATAAATATAGCCAATTCTGACAGATTATATTGGTAGATATGATACTGCCATACAGTATTGCTGTTTCATCCATACGCAGTGTAGAACAGCAATATGTATTTGAGAGACAATAATATGTATGCGGAGAACACGAATACTGTATTTTAAGAACAGCAATACGGTATTGCTGTTTCAGCTATACATCCTAACCATACTTGTATGTCAAAATTAACATTATCATTTTTTTCAGTGTTGATTAAATTATTATGGTTTTAAATAATAATAATAATAATAATAACAATAATAATAATTAATAATAATTTTAAAATAAATTAATATAAAAAATTACAAAAAAATTATCATAGAATATATTATAGTATTAAATAATTTATAAACATTTATATTTAATATTAAGCGCACTCGGTAATAAATAATCTAAATATTTTCTCACGATTTATTCAAGCTTGAATTAAGATTAGATGTTCAAGCTTCACTCACGAAGGTTGACCGAGGCTTGAATCGAGCATGGGACGAACATTGGTGTCCCATGCTGAACCATTATTAAGTGACAATGGTATAAAGACTGCTTCAACTCTTGATTACCCGCGCTGTGCGTTCAGGGCTCAATCAAGCTTTAACTCATCGTCAGCATTGGTCTTTCTCACATGGGTAATTCTTAGCAATAATTCTATTTAAAACCACTAAAAATTAAATAATAGCAGCAATTACAGTAAGTGTGCAGAAAATTTTCATAAAGTACCTAACGATTGTAATAAAAAAATATTGATAAGAATGCGCGTGTTTATTAAAGTTTTAATTTCTCAGAATCATTGGAACTTTTTTATAAGACACGAAAGGAAAATGAAAAAAAAATGAAATTGGAGTCCCTTTAATCAACGAACAATATGTAATATTGACGGAAGGACAAGTTTCCTTCACGTAGGGTTTCCCTATTTACGTTTGTTTCCGGTTTCGATGACAGGTGGTACTTTTTGCGATAGCTCGTTATTAAATTACTAGTAATTCGACACCAATCTTCCTCTAACAAAATGTATATATGTATATATATATATATATATATATATATATAGAGAGAGAGAGAGTGAGAGAGAGAGAGAGAACAAATCATTTATGTGCCCAGTTCTATGAAATCAATAAATTAATATACAAATATAATAAAAGGAGACCTTAATTTTTAATTATATACGAAAAGAGAAACCTATATATTTAAAGCTTAGCTATAATTATATGATTCTGTAAAAGTATAAAATAACACTGGTTTAGAGTGAAATTGACAATCGAATTACTTGTTTGTTTCTAATAATATCGTAATCATTTTGATAAGCTTAGTTTAAATTATTAAAAAATTGTCCGCCATATTGAAGCCGACATTTTGAATTCGAAAAAACTGACCCTGGATTCGTAATCAGAGTAATTTCGAATTTAAGAGATTTCGTGATAGTAGAAAATAAATAGGTGTTAAAATAACTTACTTACCAACTAACGTAAGACGTTTAGGGGGAATTTGATATTTTCAACTTATTCATTTTTTAGTAATTTATAAGCTCGAATTCAATCGAGTCCTCGAAAGTTTCGATCAAACCAAGCTCAAGTTCGGCTCGGCTTTTTTGAGCTTTTTGCACACCTCTAATTATTATATTTTTAAAATACTTTTTAATTATAACAAATTTACAGATTTTTACTTATTCAAATTTAGAGAATTAATACTATTAATAATATTAATACTACTATTACATTGATTAAAATATTATAAAAAAAATCTCAATTACATTATTATATTATAGGTTTTTTTCTTTAATATAATAGGTAACAACCAGCAAAACCCGATTTAATATATTTAAAAAAAGGAAAAAGGAAAAAGGAAAAGTGCAGCTTAATCAAAAAATCTTGCATTTATTAGAAGTCTCTCTCCCCTTGGTTCTATCCATAACGTTAATTTCAATCCCCCCGTTAAAATTAGTAAGTTCGATATTAAAAAAAGAAGAAGAAGAAATAACGAAACTATACAAGTTAAAAATGAAGCAAAAGAAAAATATAAAAAAGGAGAGAGTGAGAGAGAGAGAAAACTTAGAGTTTCGTTTTTCAGAGTGTATGTATGTGTGTGAACGCGAATCGGCTCTCCGATAAATGAAAAATGTGTAATTTTTATTAATTGAACCTTTAATAATTTTTTCGTAACGACGTTCCTGGGAATCGTGGTGGTGCCCTCAGGAACACCGGTGGCTGCGTTATTCTGGTATGAGGGGGTGGGCTTTAGTACGAGAGGTGAAACGCTGCACTGGCCCAAGCTTATATAATATATAACCATCTTCGCATACATATATAATACACGATATATACAGACACACGCACGTATTTAAAGTGCATACTGGCTCTTTGGGAAATCATGTGACCCTACACGTTCTGAGAATTCTCTCTACGTGTTCCAATATACATATTACATAAATATAAATATATATATATATATATATATATATATAAAATATATATATATATATATATATATATATAGGAAAACTCTTTTTTAAAGAGAAAAGAGTTTTGATAAGGACAAATCTTATACTCGTATGTCAAAATTGACAATATCATTGTTTTTAATTTTTTTTTAATTTGAAGGAAAATTTTGATGACTGAAATAACTATTTATTAATTGAAAGCAAGAAATTTAATTCATAATGTATAATTTGTTTGAAGTCCTGTGGTCTTATTTTGAAATTAGATATAAATAAACCAAAAATATGTTTTAAAAAACAAACTTAAATAATAAGATTTAAAATTTGACAATTTTTAAGATTTAAATAATGTAAATTTAAAAGAACAATTTAAATTTAGTTTTTGTATAAAATATTTAAATAAATATAATATAATATTATATAATATTGTAATTTGTCTATACAGTTATTTTAAAGATATCAAATAAAGACAAAATAGTATCAAATTGTTGCGAAGCAATGTTTTAAAAGTATTTTGTTTCTATTTAATATCCTTTAAAAAACCGTTCAAATAATCTGAATGGTACTCTCTAAATCTGAATAAGTGAAATTTGACTTATTTTAAGTAAATATTCACAATTAGTACATAGGGGAGAGTGGGGCGAACCGGACCGGTGGGTAAACCGGACCCCCCTCAATATTTCCGAAATGGCGAAATTGTCAAAAGTGCTATTTAGAAATTGGAAACCATGTGTCGTATACCTTATTTTTTCAATTTGACATTTTTTACTTTTGTTTGTGCAACGCTGGGAGCAAAAGTTTTTTTTAGTTTTTTTCTACACTTTTACGAATTTTTTCTTAAAGAAATTCTGAGGAAATCGTGTAATATTACCAAATATTAGGTCTTGGGTTTTGAAGGTGACCTCAGGAATATTTACCACCAAAAACTTTAATGAATTTGCAAAGCGTTTCTTTTTGACAAATATTTATTCTCAAAATGAGCCTGTGGGTCAAACCGGCCATAGGATATTTCCATTGAATTAAAGTTTCATAAAAATTATTTTTAAATAAAATGTTTTTTTTATTAAAATATTTACTTACAATGAACAATAATTGTCTTCCAATGAGAATTGGACCCTTTAATATTGTTTCTCTGATAATGACAAACATTTTTATTCCTTTATTAAAAAGAATGTTTTTTTAATTAAAATTCAATCCCGAATTATTATTTTCATTACTACAACCATTGTTTACATAATTCTTTATGGTTTTTATTATTGTAGATTATGTAAATGCAATATTATAAATAAAAAACCGAACGGTCCGGTTTGCCCTATGGGGGTCCGGTTTGCCCTATGGGGGTCCGGTTTACCCCAGGGGGTGGGGCAAACCGGACCGTTTGCAAATTTTGTTAAAGTTAACACAGCAACTAAACAATAAAAGATGAAGTATAGGTGTCTCTAGGAAAAAGTTGCGCAATTAAATGATCTTTCAAACAAGCCATCGAAAAATGAAATCGGTTGATTCGTTTAGTCACAAGAGTCAAAAAATCGTTAGGGAGTCCGGATTGCCCCACTCTCCCCTACACATATATTAATAAGTGAATATTTAATTATGAAATAAGAGAATCCTCACACATTAAGAAGAGAATTATATTAACTAAATGAATAAGTTAAAACATATTTCTTAATGAATGTAAACAAATAATCAGGATCAATATTATATAAAAAAATTTTTATTTACTATCAACTATTTAACACTACCTTCTCTTCCCAAAATCAATCTAAAGATTATAAACATACAAATTTTTAACATTTTTTAAGCTAAATTCCAAACGGCCACCCCTCTCCTAATATTAACCGCATGAAATGTCACTTAACTTTGATGATCAACGAAAAACACCACAATGCCTTATACTCACAGAAAATTATTAGGTGCTACTTATAAAAAGTTAGTTTATTGTCTTCTACTTCAACGTTTCGTTCAAGATTTCTCTTATAATTATTATTCTCTAAGTAAATAAAAAATGGATATTATATTACTGTTAATATAATATTTAACTGAATATTTTTTTTTAAATTTTAGTACATTTTAAATGACAATTTTTATAATTGAATAAAATAAAAAAACTTTAACATATTAACTGAAATGATAAATGTTTCAAAACGGAAGTTCCAATCGAAAATTTCCAAAATGAAAATATCCAAAATTTATTTTTCCACAGTACAAAAGTTCAATAATCCAAAATGTCCAAAATATTAATTTACCAAAGTATAAAATTTCCAAAATAAAAAGTGTTCTTTGAAAAAATAATGTTAAAAATGTAAATTGTATCAGAAGGCACTTAGATATCCGAGAATGTCATTATTATCCACGTAATCTTAAAAATTTAAAACTATATTAAAAATCCTGTCTTCGGCGATTACGGTGTAAGCATCACGCGACTTTTTAATTTTTTGGCCCACAATTTACTGTTATTACTCGTACTGAACACGTTGATTTGTTCCGACACCTCCAATATTTTACATTATTCTTTCCATCCGAATGTTTATAACACTGTCCGATACGATTTTGCACCCATGAACGAACCAAAGATTTTCGAAAACTAGAGTCAAAGAAAGATTTTTCACTAAAAGAAAGGCAGTGTCTGGCCGTTTTTTGAAATCAAGTAGTTTACGGTTTTTAGGGGTAAAAACTAAAAACAACCCTTAAATAGAAGGTAAACAATTGCATTGCAAAAAATATAGAAAAATGGGAAATTTTTTATTTAAAAATTCTTTAAACGTTATTGGGACTATTAACCATACCCTTACTAATATTTCAGGTCGAACCGTCAACCCCAAAAACTACCCCTATTTCGATTTATTTATAAAAATACTAATAAAACTAAAAATTTTTAGATTTTTTTAAAAGTAATCGTTGGTTAATTGTAATATAATTCTACAGCCTATCATTTTCAATTTTTCAACCCAACCCTTACCTCAAAACCTGCCTGAATAAATATATTGAATACTGCCCTATAATTTTTGGAATTTTATAAAACTTCGTATTTAACGGTTTTTGAGGTCGCTAGTTACAAATCCGAAGTCAATATTTAAACATTCAAAATGGTGTATCCAAAATGGCGGACAAATTAAAAAAACCATATGATTTTTATAAAACTTAATAACCGTGGTATTTAAAAAAACTGCAAAACATTAAAATGTGTTCTTTATTGTTTTTTAGTTTTAATCATTTAAATTATAAATAATTTTTTAAACATCTAAATCAATGTATTGAAAAACAATATAAAACTTTTAAAAATAACTCTAATTTTTCGGAAATTTTAGTCGCTTATTTTTGTAGTTAAATCATTCATTATATTCCTCAAGTACGAAATCTTTTTTTAGCTCTAGTTTTCGAAAATCTTTGGTTCGTTCATGGGTGCAAAAAAAGTTTAATTTTGTCGGACGATGTAATATAGAAATCCTTCGATATGTAAATAAATTTTTTCCCTACTTGTATTATTTCAACCATAATTATTCAAAAATACCATTTAACTGTTCACTATTCTCTAATTTAAATAAAATATTTACTATTTATAATTTGGACACAATTTTTAATTTTACAACATGAATTTGGAATGAGCACACGTTGAATGACAATTTATGAAAATAACAACGAGAATAACAAATGAAAGTTTCCTGACGTGAAATTGCATGCACTTTGAAATTTGAAAAATATAAAAAAAACAATGTTTGGAAAAAACGACGATTGGGAAAAAAATACTTTGGTAAAAATGGTTTTTTGAAAAATAATATTTTGAGAAAAATTTACTTTGGGATAGTAATAATTTGGGCCCATCGGAATTGGAACTTTTGACTCCATACCATATATTTATATAAAAAAATATGAAAACATTTTGCCTCTATATCTGAAAAAAATTCAGCATAACTTGATATTCGAAGAGAATATCTTGACACAGTCAAGATTCTGAACAAAAAAAAAACACTCCCTATGAAAATATAACCAAAAATACAGTTTTCATTTTAAGTTTTCGGCACAAATAAAAGAGTTATTTCGGATTTTTTCTTTCGTATTATAATATTTATATAAAAATTTAATATAATCAAATTAGTTTTTAAAATTAAAATATCATTTTTTCATTTAAAAATCAGGAGTGTTAGTTTTCGTGGAAAGAAATTTTTAGAGTGTTTTTCTTCGTAACATCCATCAATATATATATATGTATATATATATATATATATATATATATATATATATATATATATATATATATATGTATATATATATATATATATATATATATATATATATATATATATATATGGGGCGTTCCACGCGAAATCGGACAGTATTTGACTTTTGCATCTAAGATTTTTTTAAAAAATATTTTATTTCTTTTAGTCCT
This sequence comes from Leptopilina drosophilae, assembly GCA_032873175.1. Lineage (NCBI taxonomy): Eukaryota > Metazoa > Arthropoda > Insecta > Hymenoptera > Figitidae > Leptopilina > Leptopilina drosophilae. The sequence goes on from CM065480.1 coordinate 33,466,560, forward strand.
CATTGAAATAAGCTACCATGATTTTTTTCAAATTTTTTCATCAAGCCGTTTAAGAGATACAGGTTTTTGAAAAATCACGTTTTTTACGAAAATGTTTTTTTGAAATGGTTATAACTCGGTCAAAAATTGACCAAATTTGACGTTCTATATATGAAAATTTTTGTTTTTATACGTAGTTTTTGATAAACATATAACAAAATTTATTTTTTAAATTTACGAAATTTTTTTTTAATTTTTAAAAAAAAATTTTATTTTTAAAAATGTATGTATCGATCAATTTTTTTCAAAATTTTTTGTTAGAAACTAGAACTAAATTAACAATTTTTAGGCGTTGTCTGATTGTGGGCAAACAATGGGATCTATTTATTTCAAATTTTTTAGTTTTTATATCCATATAATATAGCAAACAATAGGGCTTTTGAGCTAAAATTATTAATAACACAGGTCAACAAAAAAAGTCTTACTTTTTTATGAGATACTATAGTGCCCATTAAAGACGCTGAACACGATCCCGGGTCACAAAATTGGCCTTCACGTCAGGATTTTGAGAAAAGTGGGGGTAAAGACCCCAAAAAAAGTGTTTTTGAGGGTTTTCAAAATTTTTTTATCCTACACCTGACGCGCCAGAAACTTTTACATAGACTTAAATTGAAGCTTGAATTGTCCACTACAAGAGCCATATACGTAAAACCAAAAAAGATTAAAATTTTTTCAAAACATGGGGTTGAAGTTACTAAAAATGTGATTTTTAGGGTCGCTGATTATAATCATCAGATTATAACATTTTATAAGTTTCTGGCACGTCAGATTACAATCCGCGACCTCAAACACCCTTGAGTAACAATTTTCAAGCGAATCCAAAACAATTTTAAAAGTTCATTAAAGCAACCCAAACATCACATTTTTGGTAACATCGACCCCATGTTTTGAAAAAATTTTTATCTTTTTTGGTTTTACGGATATGGCTCTTGTAGTGGACAATTCAAGCTTCAATTTAAGTCTATGTAGAAGTTTCTGGCGCGTCAGGTGTAGGATAAAAAAATTTTGAAAACCCTCAAAAACACTTTTTTTGGGGTCTTTACCCCCACTTTTCTCAAAATCCTGACGTGAAGGCCAATTTTGTGACCCGGGATCGTGTTCAGCGTCTTTAATGGGCACTATAGTATCTCATAAAAAAGTAAGACTTTTTTTGTTGACCTGTGTTATTAATAATTTTAGCTCAAAAGCCCTATTTTTTGCTATATTATATGGATATAAAAACTAAAAAATTTGAAATAAATAGATCCCATTGTTTGCCCACAATCAGACAACGCCTAAAAATTGTTAATTTAGTTCTAGTTTCTAACAAAAAATTTTGAAAAAAATCGATCGATACATACATTTTTAAAAATAAAATTTTTTTTTTTAAATTAAAAAAAAATTTCGTAAATTAAAAAAATAAATTTTTTTTATATTTTTATCAAAAACTAGGTATTAAAACAAAAATTTTCATATATAGAACGTCAAATTTGGTCAATTTTTGACCGAGTTATAACCATTTCAAAAAAACATTTTCGTAAAAAACGTGATTTTTCAAAAACCTGTATCTCTTAAACGGCTTGATGAAAAAATTTGAAAAAAATCATGGTAGCTTATTTCAATGAGCACTAAAGGAAAAAAAATTTTTGAAAAAAATCTGAGATGCATAAGTCAAATACTGTCCGATTTCGCGTGGAACGCCCCATATATAGGTGGTCCAAGTGGTGGTGGAGGTGGAGGATTGGTGGTGATTAAACATTTTGAGTCCAATAATATTGCAAGTTCAGGATATGTATATATATATATAGGCAGAGGATGATTCGCGTAACATTGGCTCCCTCATCGTCGAAAAAAATTTAATTACATAAAAGTTCTGACATTCCGTCAGTTTGGTTTAGATAGTGCATGTATCGTAGAGGCGCACAGAAATCCCCTCTCCCATTTCTCTCTTTCTCTCTCTCCCTCGGGTTCGCTTCGGTCGCGCGTATCTGTGGTTTATATACAAGGCAGTCCTATAGACCCCATCCCCTTCGCAAACCCATCCTACCCTCTTGCACCCAAGCTGCTTTTTATAAAAGGTTATGCAATATTTTATTAATAATACAATGCGTTCTTGTAACGCCATTATCGATCTGCCTTCTAGAGGGTTATTGCTGCTTGTTGCGAGAATATAAAAAAAACTGCAATTAAAATTGATAACCAAATATCTTTTTTTAAATTCACTTTTTTCTCTTTAATGTTTCTTTTTCCTCTCCTTCTCTTTTTTGGGTAGTGGGCGAAACTATAACAAAGGACTTCTAAAAATGCAATGTAAAATTACATAGGAAAAGAAATTAGGTGTTCTTTCATACCCCCTTCGTGTGAAAATCTAAATTTTGACTTCAAATTCGTATTTAGCGACCTGAAAAACTCCCGAGTAGCGAGAATCAAGAAAATTTGATTAATTTTTAACAATATTTTTAAGTTCATCAGCCATATTGGATCCGCTATTTTGAAATTTTTAAATATGACTTCAGATTCGTATTCCGCGACCTCAAAATTTAAACAAATTTGATCAATTTTTAAGAATATTTTATGTTTGACCGCCATATTGGATCCACCATTTTTAAATTTAAAAATTCGATTTTAGATTCTTATTCAGCAACCTTAAAAACTTCTTTTTACCAAGTTGAATGAAAATCTATTAAAATTGGTTCAAGTTATTCAAGTTTTTACATTGCTAATTTTGTAATGGTTGATTGTTTATTTTATGACACATTATCAGTCAACTGGTTGATTTACTATACATCTACGAAGAATTTTTTTTCAGTTTTTCCATTCCTTAAAACAGTAGTACTTATACTTAAAATAACTTGTTTCTTAAACCTGGCTTAACTACAGTGGTGTTTACATTTACCCCGAATTTTAGGAAAATTTCAAAATCTCGGGGTAAATGTAAACAGTAAGTTTTAGGCGATTCAGGTGCAACAATATTTTTTTGTACCTCATTAAATTTTTTTAGGGAAGTAATGTAACAAGTTCATGCAAAAAAATCCGTCCATTTTACCTTTTAACAAAAAACCAATGTTTTTGGTGAAACATAGATATTCTGTTTACATTTACTCTAAATGACCCTATAAAAACTTTTTACATGTAATTTTGAAAAAGATATAACAAAAAAACAAATAATTCAAAAATTTATTTTCAAACGTCAAAATCACCTTCTATACCATATTTTTAACAATAATAAATGAATAACAATGAAACTTGATACAAACTTACAGTATTCCAAGTACATTATTTTCATAAAAAACCGAAATTACTCTGATTTGACTCTTTTGAATAAATTGAAGTGATCCATTACGCCCCGGTTCCCCTACTTTAGATACATCAATCAATTTATTTTCATCTCAAGGATGTAATTTTCAGAAGAATTAATTAAAATTTAGATAAAAGAAAAAGTCATTTTAAAAAATACAAAAAAAAATTTTTTTCTGAAAAATTATAGTTTGAAAAGAATTACATATTGTTTTAACGGTGCGAGCACTGTAAATTTCAGTGCCATAGCTGACATCTCAATGTGTCAGATCGAGCACATTCTTTTCCTTTTGACTCTTCTTTCCGTGTAGTGGATTTAGAATTTTATAATATATACAGCTAATTTTGTTATCCAAAAATGTAGAAGAATATTTCCTTCTATATTTTCCAATAATATTATTTTAACAAAATTAAAATTTTCTAAATGATAACAGGAATGCGATAATTTTATGGCTCTATCAACTAACGAGTATATATAACTCTTGATAACTATTTATTGGTAAAATTTACTAATTTAGAAGCAAAAATTTAGTCACTAAATGCATTTAGTAAATATTTTACAAAGAGCATTAATAAAGAAGGAGGAAGCGTCTTCTGTGAAAAATACAGAAATTAACTTTTTTAAGTAATTTGAGTACAATTTTTGATGATGGAACAATTTAAAGTTTGTCCAAAAATGTTTAAATAACTTTTTATTGTTTATGGACATCATGGAAACATTTATATTCCTCTAGTAATAATCGTTTGTTTTCTTCCGTTGTTGTAATTTGTTAAAGTTTTTTAATCGATTATCGGAAGAGTAGTAAATGAAACACTTATATTAATTTGTTACGTTTGGGTGTCTTGGTTTGACACCATCATCAGACCACTTTATTTAAACAATGAAAGTTAAAATTAATTTTTACAAATAAAAATTTGAGTAAATGCGATACCGAAACGTTGCACAATTAATATAAGTATTTCATTTACTACTCTTCCGATAATCGATTAAAAAACTTAAACAAATATATTCCTCTAGCTTTTTTCCTCCTACCAGACAAAATGACATCATATCAAAAAGCGTTTCATATTTTGATGTCTAACTGTTCTAAATTTAAATTACGATATTCACCAACTGCTGTGATTGTAGACTTCGAGAAAGCAGGATAGTGTGCAATAGAAAATGTGGGGGGGGGTAATTTTTGGTTTTGCCTAGGACACAATAATTGCATTTATACCTGAAATACCTGGTACGCAATTCAACACATCCCTACTATCTCTTGGGACCCAATTCGACCGTCCGCACCCAATTCAGGTTCAGCCTTATCCAAGTATCTGAATTCACAGATTTACCACTTCAGACTACAAAAAATTTTTTTTACGTAGGTAAGGTAAATGCGTCAGTGCTCGTCAGTGCTTTAGTCGTCGGCAGGTTGTCACAACTTAACCAAAAAATAAGACACACAGTCATTTTATGCATGAATAAACAATATTTTTGATAAGTTTCAATATCGCGACATCGACGACCGATTACTGACACAGTCAGTTTTCGTACCTGCCGACTACTAACGCATTTGCATATTTTCGACTTTAAATGCAAATAAATATTACATAGTATTTGATTTCTTAAAAAGTGATGTTAATTACTCTTCTTTATAATCCCCTTTAATCAATAAAATATGTTTCATTTGAAAAAATTGTCTTTGAAACTGCTAATTAGTCATTTTAAAATTGAAAAATTCCTTAAGCTGCCGAGCACTGACGCATTTACCTTAATACTAATTTGAAATTTTAATTAAATGTAAATTTATAACATTAATAATTATAAAAAGTATAATGAATATCGACACAAAGTGACAAAAAATCCTCCAAAAAATAAGTTTCCAAAAGTAAACGAAAACATATTTAGGATAAATTTTTGTGAATTTGTATTAGGTACTTTCAATCGTCAATGATACTCGAAGAAGAGGCACCCGAACGAATGAGCGAATAAAGGGTCAAAGAGGTTAAAATGAAAAAAGGGAAAAAAGGAAAATAAAAAAGCCTGAACTACTGGAGTGATCGATACTTCTATGACCCGCGGATATAGATTCAATACAACTGCACTCGTTGTTCATCGACAACAGTAAAAAAGAAAAAAAATTATTTCTTTATCATACCTCAAATACCTCGTACTCCTCACTAATTATCGAGTTTCATTTAAATTAGTCATACAATAAATTCTTTTCTCAACTTTTCAGGATTTCTCAACGAGTTTCTTATTCAGAATATTTCTACATATTTCTCGCGCACACTCAACTACAAAAAATATAATTTTTTATCTTAATACACTATTTTGATTGTAATTTTATAATAAATTTTTATTTTATTTCTATACAAAAAATAAATAACAAAGATTTTATACTTCCTGCTTTGGCCTAATGGACGAACAAATAATTTTAAAGTCTTTATTATTTATAATTTTTTGTATTTTATTAATTTGTAAACATTTTTATAAGAATGAAATGGATTTCTCCACTTTAGAACGTCAAGGTCATCATTAGGTGTCAGTTAAAATTCCAAGGAAGAACTAAACTGCCATATAGCGATGACCTTGGCGTTCACAAGTGAAGAGAAGTATCTCTATTTCATATTATTCGTAAATAATCGTAATTCTTTACTTATTTATAATCAAATTTAAAAACTTTGACAAGTGATATAGTATAAATGCATTTCAACGTTTATTTTACTTTCCTTTTCAATATTTTTATAAATAAATAAATTGATTTTCAAAAGTTTGTTTTCAGAAATAATATGACAGGTGACTTTTTAACGAAATTTGTTTTAATTAATAATAAGAATAATAATTTAACAAAATTTTTTTTAACAAAATTAAATCATTAGTAAATTTATTGAAAAAAATAGTTGCTAGGTAAAACAAGAATCAAAAGTGCAAAGCCTATAGTAATTATTCTAAATAAATTACTAAATACAAACAATAATTATAATTTTTTTCAATACTAATAAAAATATTTTTAATACTAATTTCAAGATACCGTAAAAAATAAATTAATTTTTTTAACAGATTCGATAAAAAAATACAAATAAAAATAAAAACCCCGGAAAACCACAATAAGTGAGTCTACAGGAAAAATTTCAATATGTAAAATAGTAGTAAAATTCGAAAAAATAAGAGGACTTTTGAAATCTAACCCAATGCAGCGAGAAGGGAAACAAAAGAGAGTTCGAAAGTGGGGTTGGAATAACCACGGAAAGGGAGAGAAAGAGAGACAGGTTGAAAGTGGGTGGCGGTAAAAGAGGACGAAAGAGGGAAAAGGAGGAAGGAGATCGAACTGTATAGTTGTACAGGAGGACAGAGGGTGAAAGGAGAGAGGGGGGAGGTGAAAGAGGCAAGAGGAGAGAGAGAAAGAGAGAGAGATAAAGATTGGTGCTCTCCCTCAACGACCACCCTCCATATCCACCCGCGAACTGAGGACAAAAATCAATATGAACGTGTAGCCATTTCTCTTTAATCTGCCGCGTACTGACTACGAACTGAAGAGAACCACAACAAACGACACAGAGTTGGACTGACCATACTCATTTTTTTCTTCTCTTTTTTGATTCTGACTTCTTTTTTTCTCTCTAATTTTTTTCTCTCTCTCTTTTTTTTACTTTTACTTCCGTTACTTTCGACATTCAAAGACAGATTAGTAACCTTAACAAAAGACCTAATCGTTAAATGCATAGGTGCTCAAAAAAAGCTCCTTTAAAATGCAAATAGTCCCATTTTCCCACAGCGAGATTGCGTCGGAAGAAGAAAAGAAACGAGGACATCTAAAAAATTGTACCGTTTTGTTGGCACGAAATTGGAACCACTTTGCCGAACGATAGACTCTCTCTCGCGAACGCGCTTTGATTTTTACCAAAGTCAATTTCGATTAAAAGACTACAATTTCTCGCGTTTGTTTTTATGTTCTTTAAACTTTAATTCGAGAAGAAAAAAAATCCCGCCATTTTACAAAAAAATTATATATAAAAAATATTTTCAACTTCTGCATTTTTAAATTGTAATAAGAAAATTTAAATGAAATATTTTACTATTTATTATTAGCTACAGAAGCCACCTTTTTTAATTTTAAAAAATTTAAATTTAAATATTTTTCATTTTATTCATATTTTTTCTTCTCTCTAAATTAGATTTAGTAAAAATGTTTACTAATTTAAATTTGTAACTGACTTTTTGATTTCGAATTAGTAAATTTTAGTAATAAATTAGTAAAAATTACTATTATTTCGTGTAGGGGAGAGTGGAGCAGAATTTTTTTAATTGCCTGTTAGCAGAGAATCAAACGAATAAATCGATTCAACTAAGCAGCAGAATTCTTCTTTGAACACTTAGTTTTAAGAAAATTATGATAATAGCAGAGAAACAAATTTTTTAAAGAACGTATATCTTATTTTCTAATGCCGACTGGAGGTGCTGCGGCTATTGTTTTTGTAAGCGCTTTAATTTCAATAAATATTCATATTATTTTGCTTTAACAACTTTAAAGTTGTATAACCTTAAAAAAAATTTCATAGTGCCTTTATATTTAATAACATTTTCTCATTGATATGAATGATATGTATCGAGAGCAAAAAGATTAAAAGTACCTATTATGGAAAAGAGAGGTACCCCATTTGACCCGCCTGCCCCATTTTGCCCCTCTCATCCCTATAATGATAGTAGTCAGTTAATAATTTATTTCGTAAGTATGCAGTTATTTAATATATGATATGTATTAATTAACAAAAATGTGACATTGAACTTAAATAATTGAGTGTTTCAAATTTCTTTTTGTATTAAAATACTCACACTGCACAAAGAAGTATCTTAATTTAAGATGCTTTGGTATTAGACACTTCTTAGTTCTTTAAAACATTATAATTTAAGATTTCAAAAGTATCTTCGTACACATTTTCAGTATATTTTTTGAGAAAAAAGTTTTAAGGTTAACTATGGGCTCATATGGTTCTAAACGACTTTACATTAGAAATCTGTTTAAAATTATTATTTTTCCATTTAAATAAGATCAAATTCTGAACAAATTCTTGTTTCTATTCCATTCTTTTATTCTATATACGGATAAGAGCATTACCAATTTAAGAATACATTTTATGTAAAACCGATTGAATTCGATTTTATATTTACTTTTACTTAAATTTTAAATTAAGGAGAAATTGTTTATAACATTTTTATTATAAAAAGTTATTGTTATTAACAAAGCTTTAGTCATTATTCTTAATAATAACGCCACTGAAAACTTTGTTAATTCTTTTAAACTATACAATTTAAAAATTTGCGGCAAAGACAAGTTCTACATATGACCGCTAGAAGTCCGTCAACATAATTTGCTCATAAACAAGTTTGTTTTTTAATATTATAAATAGACAACATACGGTTTACATACAAATTTTCTTTTGAGAGCTTTTTGGTCAGCAAAGGCAGGAAAGTGTCGATATTTTTTCTATATTATATTACAGGAATAAAAAAGACCATCCAGAAAAGAATTCATCAATATTAATTCAGGATATTAATCAATAATCTATTAATTAATTGTCATTAAATTGGCAATGTTTTTGTTAAATTTTTAATAAAGTTTAAAACATTTTTGACGAATAATCAATTGTGTGTTTTATTATATAAATAAAGTTTTTGAAAAAATTCAAAAATACTAAGTAAATAATAAAAAGCCTAGGACTAGATTTTGATCAGCTACTAACAAGTGTTTAATCAGCCTCTGCTCAGTGGCTGATTTAAAAAAGGGTTACACTTTTAGCCAGCCGCAGTTCAGACAGTCTTAGCAGAGACTAGACAGTAAATAAACGGTCTATTTTGGTACTGTACAGCACGATGAAATTTTTCCACTCGGAATCTTAATCACTGTTTAAACATATAAAGCATTATTATTATTATTCATATTTTGACTAGATTTGCAGTTAATAAACATTGATCGGTTAATTAATAGAGTGTCCGCGTTTAATTTTCAATGATTTATTAAAAATTCATATCAATAAACTAGTTTCGCATACAACTTAGGATTAGAGGGAGTTTGTTTTAGATGGATAACGTTGGTCATTTCAATTTTGACTTGACCCTTGAGAATATACTCAGGGACCGATCAATACTTAAACGGTCATTACCTTTCCTAAGTATATTCCTCGCTCGGATAATATATTCACTGAATATTTTGCCTCTCAAGTTTTAATCTCTCCTCGAGTGTATAAAGAAAATTAACTCTTTATAAATTTTGACAATTATCACATGTCAAATTAATATTTGATGTGATAATTATTGTCAATTTTTTTAAACAAGTTATATATGAGTATTAAAAATATTTATACTTATTTTAAATATTATCTTTGGTATATATGAAAAATGACAATTATTTATATATGCGTCCGCGTCTGAGAAGAGGGACTTCATCTTGAAAAAATCGATTTTTAGATTAAGGCTATGTCCAAGTTGTAAAATGTAAACAAACCAAGCACTAAAATCACCTTTTTTATACATCTTTTTCTCTCACAAAAATTACCATTAGAAAACTTTATTTACAAAAATGATAAATTAGAGTGTCAAAGTTTCCAAAAAATCATTTTTGAGTGTGATCAATACTTCAATTTACCATTTTCATAAAGAAATTGTAATTTTATATTCATTTGTAAAAATAGGAACCGCGAAAAAAAGCAGTAACAGAAGACCGCATTGTGTACTTTTTTCGCTGTTCCTATTTTTACAAATGAATATAAATTTACAATTTCTTTATGAAAATGATAAATTGAAGTATTGAATTTGATTACTAAACCCAGCATAACTGAAAGTATGTGAAAATAATTGCGTTTTAGAGTACAACAAAATGTGTGTTTTTGCATAGTGTTGTCAATGCGCCCTTGGCACGATTTGCGCGTGCGCGTAGAGCAATAGAGTTCACGTCGCGAAAAGTTGAAGTGTTTGACTATATCAACCGCACGGACGATGAAGAAGTTTTTACCCTTTCTCCTTGTAATTTCATGGAGGAAAGGGAAAAATTTCCCCTTCCACATGTTGAAGGTCCAATCACTGATATGAGACTTCTTCATCGTCAGTGTGGTTCATATACTCAAACAGTTTATTTTTCGCGACGCGTCAAAAATGCTATTTTACAGGTCACTTGAATTATTTATTTTACTAATTGCTATTTATTGATCACACTCAAAAATGATTTTTTGGAAACTTTGACACTCTAATTTATCATTTTTGTAAAAAAAGTTTTCTAATGGTAATTTTTGTGAGAGAAAAAGATGTATGAAAAAGGTTATTTTAGTGCTTGGTTTATTTACCTTTTGGTTTGTTTACATTTTACAACGTGGACATAGCCTTAAGACAGTTTCTTTCAATTTTAGGTTTTTAAAATGTAATGCAATTGATCCTGGGTTAAAAAAATTTTTCAGTAAAAATACATTTTTTTATGACGAAAATGATTTTAGGTATTTTCGCTAAAAATCAATAATTTGAATGAAAAAATTTAAACGCATTTTACTCTAAAAGTTGTCCCTTTACTTAGACGCGGTTACATATATATATATATATATATATATATATATATATATATATAATCTTGAAATTTGGAACATAAAAAAATACGTTATGAAAAATATAAATTTTATCGATTTAGAAAATTTTATGATGAATAATAAAATAATAATTTAGTTAATATATGAAATTGGATAAATAATTAACAATATTTTACAATGACTTCTTATAAGCAAAAACAGTGTTTGCAACTATTGATTCTGTGATTAGAAGCCAAAAACAATAGGGGAGACCGAGGCGTAATCGACCAGCAATAAAATTATATTTTGGTCATGAAATATTTTTTAATATTGACAATTTCGTTTCTATTGTACATTTATAACAAAGAATATTAAAAATGGAACATACTTAATTTAAACTTTAAAACTTTTTAATGCCATTTTCAAATTGTAAAAAGTTGTAGCGAAATGCAAAATCCTTTTTCTTAAAAAATCTATTCTCCAGTTATTTTTTTTTTATAAATGGTTATCATTGGTACTTATTATTATATAAATTACAAGAAATTAAAACTTGATAGGATTACTTTATTAATATTTTCAATATAATAGGCTTTCCTTAATAGATAGGCCAAAGTGATCCATCCCAGGCGGAAATTTCCAACCGGCGCGGATCCTTCCCAGTACTGACGCCGGTGTAACTGTACCGGTTCGGAACTAGCATTCCTACCGGCCGGGAGAAGCCGTTCCATGTATAATTCAACCGGCTGGGACCTGGCACTCTACCGACTGCGGATTTTCAATTTAATAGCTGGCATTCTACCGCCTGACAACCGGATCAGATCCAAATGATAATTTTAACAAATATCAATTCAAAAAATAATAATTAATTGCAAAAGATAAAAATACTGATGACAAGTCATTGACAGTTCTTTTTACACATTTCCTTATTTTTTATACACTAAAACGCAATTTTTTATTACATAGACATTTGAAAAATCCTAACGCTTGGGGGTACGAACCTACGCCTAACCGAATATTTCCGCACCGAAATCTCGTACGCTAATCACTAAGCTACGCTCGCATGGGACTCTCAAATCTTAAATACTCTCAAGTGTCACGAGCTGAAATAAAACTTGTAGAATTACTAAGTGTCAATGCTACACCTATATTTATATTATTGTATAATATATTAAATAATTGTTTCTCAATATAATAATATTGAACATGTGCGATTCCATGGGAGATTTTAGTCTTTTCGGAGTAAGTAAACTAATTGCAATGAAATTCAGGAATTTTAATCTACGCATAGAAAGAAATGTTTCCACCAAATATTACGTCAAAATATTCAGTAGTTTTTGAGATGTCAAAATTTTGGAAAAATTTTGAAATCGTTATATCTCCTTTCCATTTTAACCAAATCACTTGATTCTTTTTGGAAAAAATTCAGCATAAAAAAACTAAAAATTATTTATCTTATGTTTACATAAAATTTTTATAAACAAAAAAGTTATTAAATAATAATTAAATAACTTTTGGAATGCACCACGAAATTGAAAATTGCGCGCGCACCTAAATTTGCACGCCAAGTAGCAGAAACTTTTAATGTTTACTTGTCAAAAGTGAACAAAAATATTAATATATTATATGAAGACATTTAATTTATACCATTTTTCTTTCGGAATCTTAAAGAAATCACTGGTAACTTTATTTTAGTGTTTGTTTCGTTCAATTTCGTGGTGCATTCCAAAAGTTATTTAATTATTATTTAATAACTTTTTTGTTTATAAAAATTTTATGTAAACATAAGATAAATAATTTTTAGTTTTTTTATGCTGAATTTTTTCCAAAAAGAATCAAGTGATTTGGTTAAAATGGAAAGGAGATATAACGATTTCAAAATTTTTCCAAAATTTTGACATCTCAAAAACTACTGAATATTTTGACGTAATATTTGGTGGAAACATTTCTTTCTATGCGTAGATTAAAATTCCTGAATTTCATTGCAATTGGTTTACTTACTCCGAAAAGACTAAAATCTCCCATGGAATCGTACACACAATAATATTAATAATTTTAATTAAAATCTTTTAATTAAAAAGATATCATTAATTAACATGAATATTAATATTCATAATTTATTATTAATTCTCAATAATATTAATACTAATTAATAATATATAATATTAATTAATAATATCTCAATAATACATTTATATTAATAATGTAAATTTATTTATAATAATTATAAAGTAAAAGTGTAAGACAAATTTTTTTAATTGTCTAATTTGAAAAAAAGTCTCATAAATAATTACTTAATATATTGATTAAATTTATTTATTAATTAATCATTATTTTCTAAAATAATGCAACTAATTATTGTAATAGTTATTTAGTTACGACACATTTATTAAAAATAAATTCATAATGTGATTTATGATGTGACAATAAACGACAAGATCCGCAGTCGGATCCGGCCCAGCACCAAGCCAGTACGGACTTAACATATCAGTCATTCTTCCGACGCCGCAGAAGAATAAGATCCACGGGCGGAAGAAATCCAGTACCGAGCCCGTACTGACGATAGTGGGAAGACGGTTCCGACAGTCGGAGCATAATCTGTACCGCGCCGGTTGCGTTTTCAGATCCGAATCGGTACAGACCGTCGGTAATTGCGGTCTGTACGGGCGCGGATCCCAGACGGTTGTAAACTCCGACATTCGTCCGACTTTTCCGCCTGAGATTACGCCCCAGAGGTGTTTATTGGAAATTTTGTTCTTTTTTATCAATGCCGTAAGTATTAAACAAAAATTGTCAATTGCTCTCTAAAAACAAATGTTTAAAGCTCAAAACCTGATATACAAAAATTTTTTACAAGTAATTTTAAAAAAGATATAACAAAAAACAAAAAATTCAAAAATTTACTTTTAAGCATCAAAATCACTTTTTCTTCCATATTTTTAATAATAATAAATGAATAACAATTAAACTTGGTAAAAACTTACAGTTGTTAATGCTAGCTTGGTACTATCTAGTTTTCCTAATTATATTTTTATCACGGCGTAAACTAAAATGCTAGTATAGTTATTATACAGAAATACTAGGTTTTACAGTATTAACTATATTATACGGTTTTTTGCTATAAACTTTTTAAATTTCATTATTATTATTATTAAGTTTACTTTAAATATTACTTATTTGTTAAAATTTCGTTTATATCTCAAGCTACCAGGATTTGGTTTAGGAAATTAAAAAAAATTATTTTTGTGATTATTACCAATATATTTTTTTTAAATAAAGGGTCCAGAAAGAAAAATTCATGGCAAGCAGAAAAAATTGTTTATAATTTATTAAATTGTTTAAACAAATTTAAATAGAGATTTTTTAATTTCATAAAATATATAAATCTTTTAATAAATTGTTTGGAATCAAAAAAGCATTTACCCAGAAAGATTCCTCAGCAGAATTATTACTGAAAAATTATTTAAATTAATTTATGAAAATTTTCAAGGTAATTAACGGAAATTTATGCAGTAATTAATTGAAATTTTCGCAAAAATTCATAAAAATATATACCATATAAGTTACAGTTAAAAATATTTATTTTAGCAATCTATGAAAATTTTCACGGTAATTTATGGTAATTTATAAAAATTTTCGCGATAATTTATAAAAGTATGAAAAGCAAAAATTAACATTAAAATTTTTGATTTCAGTCATTTATAGAAATTTTTGCTGTGATTTATGAAAATTTATAAACATTTGGACGATAGTTTATAAAATTACCTATGTAAAACACAAATTAGAACTTAAAAAATTTAACGACGGAAATTTATGGTAATTTATGGAAATTCACGCGGTATTTTATGGAAATTTATTAGGTAATTTTCAGTAAATTTTCTAAGATTCAGTTAAATAGTAATTTAACTATATTACATAGTAAAACCCTTTCAATAATTGTAAGTGTAAAAGGTGTCGAAGATTAAAATTTATTGTCATGTAGCTTCGATACAATAGTGGTTAGAGTCTTGGACTAGAAATCCGTAGGTCATAGGTTCAATTCCCAGCAGTGTCAAATTATTATTCAGTAATAGGTTTCCGTTTATTCTGTGTTTTAAACATTAACTTGATGAAAAGTTGAAAGTTAAGGATTATTACACGCTTGTAAATACAAATTAATTTTTTTTTTATTATATTAACATTGAACTGAAATAAATTTCTCATTTGTTTCGTTAAATAAACTTTTCAAACTAGTTTCTAGATCGTAGTAACAATTAACAAATGTATCTAGTGAGACTATGTAGCGCCAGTCTTGACATGACTATCTCGCGCTTAAAGGATACGAGCGTTACATTTTTGTCTAGATTCTAGATTGGAAAGATATACTAGGTTAGTATAGCATCTAGACAAACTAGATAGGAACTAGGTAGCGCCATTACAATTTTCTACACGGGATATTTTAAGCGATTTTTTTTATAAAAAATCTTAGCAAAAATTAAAAATTCCATTTCCAAAAACACGAAATTAAACATTGCTATGCGAATATCTTTGGTTTTTCTAGGAAGTTATTCAGATAAGAATTGTTTTATATCTAGCACACCCTTAAGATAAAAAATCAAAAGGTTTTGAATTCTTCCGCTCCCATATTTAGAAACAAAAACAACTTTTGCAGAAGACCGACAAAGTGGTCCCTTTTCTAAAAATGTGTTTTTTAATTAATAAACTTGATTTTTTGAGAAGTTACTGGTTGGATGTTATTTTATTAAGTTATTTGAAGCAAAAAAAGAGAAAGTAGACATAAAAAATTTATGAGGTACTTTATTGTGAATAATATCTTATGAAATATCGAAATTTTCATTTAAAAAAAAACGAAACTAATAATTGTTATGCGAATTTCTTTGGTTCTTCTAGGAAATTATTCATATGTGGATTGTTTTAAGTCTATTGCACCTTGAAGATGAAAGATAAGAAAGATTTAAATTTTTCCACCCCCCCCCATTTTGAAACAGAAACAACTTTTGTAACAGATCGACAAAGTGGTCTCTTTTCATTTTTTTGTCTAACAATGAAATAAATTGCTTAAAGTATCAATAAATTAATTAAAAATGCATAATTCGACGTATTAGACCCTGTAGATTAAGAAAGAAGAATAAAAAATTTTTTGATAGTTTTTTTCCAAAATTAGTTAATTGCGATTATTTCGGAATCTAGAACCGACAAAGTGGTCCCTTTTCATGCGGACGTCCACATATATGGGCATATCTCTAGAACTTTTAAACTTTATGTTTCCGTTTATTATTATATTTTAAAAATTATAAAAATAATTTTGCAGTACCATAATTTGATAAATTATTGTGCTCTTTAAATATACCTTGTGTATAATAATCATTTTAATTAGGTACACACAAAAAACCCAGTCTCATTTTCGTTGCAACTCAAAATGAGTAGCGCATGATACTCATTTTGAGACTAGGTTTTTTCAGTGTAGGGAACGACAAAAGTGAGTAAAAGTGTCGAAATCGACAATTTCTCGTGTGTGACATTGAACGTTTTTTTCAGTTTATTTGGTATAACTTTTTTAACGAGTCATTATATATTTTGTGACTTATAGTAGATGTAGTGGGAAGTATGAGGAACCAAAAAATCATTGAGACAATGATGCGCCTCAATTAAGATAAAAATGGCGTACCTTCAAACTTGCGAGACAACTTTTCTTAAATTTTGACAATTTCGCAATTAACTTGATATAACTTTTTTAACGAAGATTTTTAAGTAACCATAAAACGGGGTTATATTGTCTACATAATAAGAAGTAATTTGAATCCTTACAGGAATATGTGCCACTTATACATTAGGAATGCAGTGACTTCAAAAGTTAAATTTAAATACGAAACTCACAATAAAAACCTACATTTTTGAAGGGCACATGTTGAATTTGACTTCTAATCACTTTTAACTCATTGTAATCTCTTCTCGTGTATTATAAAAGTATACAAAAAAATCGTTAACCTCTATTCCTAAAAAGAATTTATCTAAGAAAGAATATGAGCTTCTACGGTCATAATCATTGCTTCATGGAAAAGAAAGCATTAAACTCGTAAGTTTGTCTGAAATTTACTATTTATAGGAATCTGGGGTCCTCTGATTACAAATCTGAGGTTAGTTAAAAAAATTTTTAATATCGAATCCAAAATGGCGGACGAAATTTTAGAAAAATTATCAGATTTTAATATCTTTTGACATTTAAGAGTTTCCTGTTTTGCTGATTACGAATTTGAAATAATTTTTAAAAAATTTAAAATAGAGAATCTAACATGGTGAATATACATTTCTGAAAAATCAAATCTTTTTGCAGGATTTTTTTTTAACTTCTGGTTGTTATATAATAATTTGAATGTAATTTAAGAATTGTTAAAAAAAATTTTACTAGACTTTTATAGATAAAAGAACTTAAAATTTTGGAAATTTTAACAGTATTAAAGAGTTTTAAAGATAACAAGAATTAATCAATTTTAAATTTCATTTTATTATTATGAGCTTAATTTAATTTAAAATTATTCATTTAATTTATTATTTAAATTTTATTCTGTTTTTAGAATTGTAAACTTCTTTTTTTCTAAGTTTCCATGGTAATATTATTTTTAATGTGTCAAAATGTTTTGATTGCCGAATGTAGATATTATCTATTTTATTTAAATATTATTAATTATAGATAAAGAAAGAGAAGTAAAACTTTGAATTAAATGTTATTCATTTTTTGTTCATACTGTTTGTACTTTCAATATAAAAAAAACTAGAAATTTTTTTAGAATATTAGAGTAATTATATCTCGTGGTTATTTATTTATTTACTTCTATTGCTTTTTAATTATAATTAATCCCAAAATATTTTAATAACCGTATTTAAAATATCAATAATTTTTATGACATTTTGAAACCACTTTTAAAATTTTTAAAAAACTAAATTCAGATTCATAATAATTAGCGACCTCAAAAACCCCTTCATACCCACTTTTGTGAAAATGAATTATTTTTTAAATTTTCATCCGACATATTGGATACGCCATTTGGAATTTTCAAAATCCGACTACAGAATCATAATCAGCGACCCCAAAAACCCCTATATATCCAATGCTGTGGAATTCCATTAATTTTTTTAAAATTTCGTCCGCTATATTGGATCCGCCATTTTGAATTTTGAAAAATTAACATCATATTCATAATCAGCTACTCTAAAAACCCCAAGATACCGATTGATGTGAAAATCCAACTTTATGAAAATTCAATGCATTTAGAAACATTTTCTTGGGGTTAAATTCATACACAGGGGGTTAACAATGTGTAGAAATGAGTATCGCAAGGTTTTTTCTACTATTCGATCAATGCACAAAACAATAAAATTCATTTCAAGATTGTGCCTTGAAAAGAAAAATTAAGTTTTCCAATACCAGAAAGTTTAAAAGTTTTAGAAATATGCCCATATATATATATATATATATATATATATATATATATATATATATATATATATGCTAGCTGTAAGACCCGTTTTCGACGGGTTTTAGTTTCTGCTAATATACTTGATAGGGTGTCTACCCACTGAGAATTAAATTTTACTGGGAAAAACTAATAATTAGTAACCATTATCTATTTCGTTAGGAAAATATTACAATTTGAATAGGTGATAGATTTTATTTTATTAAATTTGTTATTTAGGAACAGTATTTGTAAACTTTTAGTACTTTATACACGGAAAAAAATGGTTAGTTTCCGATAACCAAACTGAGTATGGTTGATGCTAGATAGGTTATTAGAAACAGAGGGTATGGTTATTTTAACCTACGCAGTTTGGTTGTATCAACCTGAACCGTTTGGTTAAGGCAGAATTGGTTGTTGGAACCAAACTCTCGGGTTACAGTGACCGACTTGTGACAATTCCCACTTTTTCAAATGCGAACTTAGAACATTTCTGGACTTCTTATTTGTTATACAGAATTAAGAAAATCGATTGTTTGTTGTTGCAGCACTTAAAATTTTTTAAATAAAGAAATTACTTTATATATATATATATATATATATATATATATATATATATATATATATATATATATATATATATATATATATATATATATATATATATATATATATATATATATATATATATATATATAGTTATTTCTTTATTTTTAAAAAATTAAAACACTAGCACATTTTGTTTCAATTAAAATTAAAGTTTTTAATAATTACATTAATAATAATGATGAATTATTGTAATGCTACATAAACTTTTTTTTTAAATACAAATAAACTAAGGTTTTTTAAAATGTAACAATTGTAAAATATCTATAACCTTTCATAGAATAATAATGGATTGTTACTTAACCGGTTCGTTTTTCATGAAAAAGCAATGTTAATAAAAATCAAGTATTCCATTAAAAGGAAAATCTATTAACAATGATAAAAATAAAAAATTTAGTACTTTACTTATTTTTTTACTATAAATTAAATTAAAAGTTAACTTCAGTAAAACAAATTTTTTTTTTTAGATTGTTACTAATAATTGCAGTAAGTTTTTAATATTATGAACTTTTTAAAATTTCATTTAACACAAGTTTCTAAAAATCTTTTGTCACATACAAAATTTCTTCATCCTATAAAGAATGCAGAAAAAAATTTTGGAAAGGAATTTATTGTCGTTTCGTTGTTTGAAAACCACATGTTGGACCATGAATATGATCCTCTCTGAGGAGGAAAATTCAAGTCCCCTTACTAATTTTCAAATAACTTCGGTCCCTTTTTTTTAAATAGTTTTTAACATCGGCCTTTTTCGTAAAATATCGGAAAATATAGAAAGCATTTCAACCAGGGTAAATCTTTCAAATTTTCTGTTATTTCGCAGTATCTCGTTTTCGTTTTGAAGTCTTTGGTTCTAAAGCAAAGTGTCGTAGAAAAATATAATTTCTCAGTGCAGTGATAAGTGTTTTTTTTAAATAAATGTTAATTTTTTAAAATAGTGGTTTCGTGCATTAAGTGGAATTAATTTATTTTTAACAAACCCAAAATTAAATAAATAAAAATTATTAAATAATTATTATCTCAAAAGTGATTACGTGAAATGGATTATAAAAAGCTCCTTCAAAAATGTATAGATTTGAAAAATATATTAACCAATGAAGAAAAAATGTGTCTGGTTTGCTTAAATTTAATATAAATATGTCAGCCTAAGATGTATTTTATAAAGAAAGTAAATAAAATTTTTTGAAAATAAAAACTTTTTTCTTCAAATTGCAGAACTTTTACACTTTGCTAAAAACAAATAAATTTTACATTTTCTTTACTTTTTTCAAGAAAAAAATATTTATATGTAGGGTTGTTTTAACCAAATTATTTGTTTCCGATAACCTAACTTCAAATGGTATTTCCAAACAAACAGTTTGGTTGTGTTAACCGAACTCCGTGGAACCAAACTAGTTTGGTCACAGCAAACGCTGAGTTTGGTCAGTCCATAGTCAACCATCCAGTTCGGTTGGCCAAAACGAATTTTCGTTTGTTTCAACCAAACCTTTTTTTCCGTGTATGAGGAGCTGTATATCGAAAAACTCGCTCGCCGCTTGGCGAACCTCTTTGAAGCCAGTCAGTGGCCCAAAAATTGAAAAAAATTGAAATTCAAATTTTTGAATTTTGAAAAGTCCTACTTTATAAGAAATGATAAGGCGCATCTTTTTTTCCTTTAGCGTTTTTTCGTAAAATTATTATTTTCGATGATAAAGAACAAAAACTGAAAAATTTTAATTGACAAATTCAATTAAATTTCAAAACATAAATCATCATATCTCCGAAAGTTATTAACAAATTAAATTGCAATTTGGTATGTAAACTTATTAGGGCCTATTAAAAGCGAAAATACAATAAAAAGTTGAAAAATCAATAATTGTTTAATAGCTTGTTAACAATAATGAAGGCATGTCAAAAATTACGATTTCTCATTTTCGATGACAAAAAGTACTTACGCGCTAACCGCACTTTCTTAAAACTTCTGTATCTGCCAAAGTTTTTAATGAATTAATTTCAAATTTTACAGAAAACTTCCTCACATACTATTGAAGAAATCTCTCACTGGAAGTTCTCTCAATTCTAAAGTTCCCTGCAGACTTTTTGTCATCGAAAATGAGAAATCGTAATTTTTGACATGCCTTCATTATTGTTAACAAACTATTAAACAATTATTGACTTTTCAACTTTTTATTGTATTTTCGCTTTTAATAGGCCCTAATAAGTTTACATACCAAATTGCAATTTAATTTGTTAATAACTTTCGGAGATATGATGATTTATGTTTTGAAATTTAATTGAATTTGTCAATTAAAATTTTTCAGTTTTTGTTCTTTATCATCGAAAATAATAATTTTACGAAAAAACGCTAAAGGAAAAAAAGATGCGCCTTATCATTTCTTATAAAGTAGGACTTTTCAAAATTCAAAAATTTGAATTTCAATTTTTTTCAATTTTTGGGCCACTGACTGGCTTCAAAGAGGTTCGCCGAGCGACGAGCGAGTTCTTCGATACAGCTCCTCATATGTTTGCAGTACTGCAATTAATTATAAATTTATTAAAATTTAATCCTAAATTTACACCAGCATTTGGAGTCAAGGTAGAGTCTAATTATAAATAATTGTGTTGCAATTAGACTTTACGTTACGATTGCTAAAACCTAAATAAAATCTATATGTTTAGGCTAAAAGTAGGGCTTAAATTTTGACTCGGGTCTATTGTTATAAATATTACATCAATAAAAATTAAAGTATAAAGCAGTTTTAAAAAACAAATTAATATAATAAAATCTTTCTTAATTTAGTAAGAAAATTACCGATTTTTCTTGGTCAAATTAAATTTTTGCGGCTATTTATCGGCTTCCCCGCGCAATTGAGGCTCCCAATTCAAGAACCGGTCGGACGCTCGAAAGACACGCGCTAATACCTGTCGGGTAGCAGTGAGCGCCTCTGTGCCACTCACTGCTACCCGACTGGTACTAGCGCGTGTCGTCCGAGCGTCCGACCGGTTCTTGAATTGGGAGCCTCAATTGGTAGACACTTTGTTAAATGTTTTATAGTAGAAACTAAAACCCGCCAAAGACTACTACTGGTATATAAAATATTTTTTTATAACGTATTTTCTTCAAGAAGAGTATTTTCATAAAATAAATTAATTTTTGTAGCCATCTGCAGATTAATTAATGGCTAAAACTAAAAATCAAGTATATTTAAATTTGGATAAAGCCGGTAATTTTGTTAAAAGAACATAGACACCCTGCTTAAGATTTGTCTTTACATTGCTCAAAACATATTTAGAAGTTTAATCAAAAAGTTAAATAACGTAACTTTTTACTATGTAAGCTCTACCCAGTAGCATAATGATAGTATCGTATCACAGGTGACTTAAAATTCTAGACATCCTGCAATATCATTTTCTTCATAAAATATTTATCATCATCAAATTATTTTATAAATTTAAGGCGAATTTGAGAAGGCACTTTTTTGTCATTATAGTAATGATGAAAATAACAAAGAAAATTAAAATATTTAAAGTCCAACGCCCTTGATTTGTTTTCTATTGTTAATTTAGTTTTAATTAGTATTATGTTTTTTTAAGTACAAAATTGTACAAAAAGGGTCTAGAGCCCGTTTATGATGAAAATAAAATAAAATCATAAAACATCTCCATTTTTAAAGTTTATGAAGTTCTTTCAAATAAAGAATATTGAATGAATTGGATAAATAATTATGAATTGCATTATTTTAACGTCACAATCTTAATCAAAGACCCCAAAAATACTACTGAATTAAGTTTGATAGTAATTAATAACAATTATAATTTTTTCGATTTTTTTGAAATAGATAATATTTTTATACTTACATCTTAGTGATACTATTTTTCGTGTAAAATTATGCTAAAATGTGAGTAAATAACATATATTATTTAATTATATAGAGTTTAAAAGCAATTCATTAAAAAATGTAAACTTTAAAAATTTGCAGTTTTAAAAATTTTTTGAAAACATTTTTATACTTAAATCTTAGTTATAGGACACTATTTTTTGCAAAATTATGTTAAAATGTGACTAAATAACATGAAATACTTAATTATAGATAGTTTAAAAGCAGTTTATTAAAAAACATAAAATTTGGATATTTGCGATTTTTTGAATTTTTTTAAAAATCACGTTTATCTTACATCTTAGTTATAGGACATTTTTTTGGCAAATAAGTTCTAGAATGTGACTATATAACATGTTATACAAAGCTTGAAAGCATATTTTTAAAAAAATGTAAAATTTGAAAATTTTTGAATTTTTTAAAAAAATTGAATATCTCTCATTCTAATTAATATTTTTCAAATCTGCAAATTTCTAAACCTTCATTCTGCCAAATTTGGTTTCAAACGGTTGAGCCGTTTTTAAGTGATTCGCGTACAAAGATTCTGTGACATACGGACATACATACATACACGAAATTTTTTATTGGCATTTTTGGAATCCTGGATGCTCAAAACGAATAATTATGTATAAAATTTTAAGTTCTGATATATATATATATATATATATATATATATATATATATATATATATATATATATACAATAAAATTACAATTTTAATAAGTGATTGAATTTACTGCTTACAGTTGGTAATTGATTTTGCTGATGTTAATTAATTACTACAATTGAGGGGTTGGATGCTATAAGGGGATATGCGTGAAAGTAGAAGTCTCCGCGTACAGCAAGACAGAGGCTGTGCGATGGGACAACGAAAACTATGTGCGTCCCCTTATAGCATCTAACCCCTTAAATACTATTTGTAATCAGTAGTTAAATTTACTGCTGACAATGGGTAACTGATATTACTGATAAGAAACAATTTTTTTGGCTTTAAGGTAGTACGCTCGTGATCCCACTTTTCTATAGAATTTCATGAAATTTGAAATCTGAATAGTTAATAACAAGATCTATGTATTTGCAAAATATTAAAAAAATTGACCGTTTCTAAAACAAGATATTTAAGTTCAAAGTTTGTTATTTAACATGGTTAATCTATGAAAAGTGCATGTAAACGGCACATTTCTTCTAATAACTTCTAAAATTTTCTATAGATTGTTTTAAAAAACTAATATATTATAAATGAATGTTTGAGAAATTTATAACAAAAAAATAAACCAACATTAACCGTTTTGTTTAAAAGATATAGTATTTTAAAAATTATTAATTTTGAATAGTAAGTACTGTTGACGAAAACATGTGGCAACGTCGCACTATGACGCTAGAAGGGAACTGATGTTTAATGTTGTTTATTTAGTAAAATTAAAATTGTTATAATGTTTAACAAATATTAAATATTTTTTTTACATTAACAATACATGTTATAAATTAAAACAATATAAACGATGGCCATAAACGATTAAAAAATAATTATACATATTTATAAACAAGTTTTGAAAGTAGATAATTTATATTGCATTAATAATATTCAGAATGCAATAAAATGATTCTATTAACAGCCAACTTTTAATGTTAAAGTCAATAATTTTTAAAAAAATAATATCACAACATTAATCGTATTTATAACTCTCTTCTTTTAAAAATTTTAAATGATTTAAAATAATCCTATTATAACAGACAACTTATAATACTAAAATTGATATAATAATGTATTTTTAAAATACTCTATAAATATTTTAGTATTTATTAAAAAAGTTCATTGCATCCACACATTTTTTTCGGTGTTTGGAAACATTTGCTTTTGCAAATTTCCCTTTTTCCCGAAATTGTTTATTCAAAAAATGCATCTCCATAACATTTGACAACTTATTAGAGTTCATTCACTGTATATATTTCGTATACCTTCATTACACAGCACTACAAAATTG
This sequence comes from Leptopilina drosophilae, assembly GCA_032873175.1. Taxonomy (NCBI): domain Eukaryota; kingdom Metazoa; phylum Arthropoda; class Insecta; order Hymenoptera; family Figitidae; genus Leptopilina; species Leptopilina drosophilae. Next base: position 33,491,305 of record CM065480.1, read on the forward strand.
CGACGTTGCCGCACTTTCTAACCTGACTAATATACTTGTGTGTGAGCGTGTCTGTACATGGGGCTGGCTATGTTTTCAGTACAGTCAGGCAAAAGAATCTTGAAGCAGGTGCTACAGTAACTGCACCATACTATAGCATGCTAGTAAAATATATTTTTGAGAGTGACTGTCGCGAGCGTACTACCTTAAGGAGAAAGTTTTTATAGCTTTTCCAAGAAGTAAGTACCTACTACTAATTATACCTACTAAAAATTGTAATTTACCAACAAAATATTTGTTTTTAGCATCTAGAAAAAAGCTGTAACAATTTTCCTTAAAAAAATGTTCCTGCTAGTAGTACTAGCAACAAAAAATTATAATCTATCAATGAAACATTTGCATTTTCAATCATGTGAATAAAGAGATTTCTTGAATTCCTTAAGAAGAGACAACCCATTACTAGTGATATCTTATAAATAGTACATTTCGTAACAAGTGTGAACTGATGACGTTTTTGAGACGAGTTTCAAAAACTTGCGCGAGATTCAAAAAGCAGTTCACGCAAGTTACGTTTTTATGACTGAGTTATGAAAAATTCTAATCTACCCTTGATACACTTGTACCCGTCGTTATAAAACAATTAACACTTAAAGAATAGTTCTAAAGAGTTAAATAGTTTGAAACATTAAAGAACAATTTCAAAGCACCATCATCAGACATTAGTGTTACATCCCAGATTCATATCTATGCACTGAGAGAAATGAATAGTAACATTTTGATGTTAAAACCACGATGTTACACGATAGTATCATTATGCTACTGGCTACCATCACAGATGTTAAAAAAATATAGATAGTAGATAGAAATATATAGATATATAGATAGTAACATATTCTAGATAGCTGTCTGTATATGTAGCATTAAAGATAGTCACTCTAGCCATCATTATGTTACTCACTACTATAAACTTCTCCCCGTGTAACATAAATGACTATAATAATAAATTATAATCTCATTATTTTTAATCCAACATCAAAAAGAAATGAGATGATCATATGTGACGATATTGTTTAGTGGTCAATGTGATATATAGTCAGAGTCAAAGTATGTTTGTCTTTACTTTATATCCAACTTCTATTTACCGTACAAGAGGGAACCTTTAATTAGCATAACTACTGCGTATCCACGTTGGCTGGAACGTAGAACATGGTATGATGGTAATATGCATCCCAACTAGTCCTTGAGTTATTGCCTAATCAATAATCTATATGTAGTATATCCACCAACAGAACAGTGGGGCGAGAGCTAGTGTCCACGTAACCAACGTCGGCATTGGTAAAGCTCTGCTGTTGAATTCTGCAGCTGAGCGTTGTGGTGGAGCAGTTTTGTTTATCCAAAACGAAAAAAAAATTGAAAAATAAAAAAAAGAAAATATGGCTTGAGCGGTCAAGCACAACGGCGTCCTAGTGTTAGAGTAAATGCAACCAGTTTGCAAGTGTCTATGTATTCAAATCTACTATAGACACAAAAAGTTTAATTTATTTTTCATTCATTTTGGTTTTCGTCGGGAAAAGGTAACATTGTTTTTTTCTCTATTGTCATTTCACATTGATTTCAGTTTCATTTCTTTGAGAATAGGGGGGTTATTTCTGTTAACCACATTACTGACTTTTCGTTAATACGAAGAAATCAAAGCAATACTAAGAATTTGGAGCAATATTTAGTAGCATTAGAACATTTCTTCAAAATTTCGAATCAGTAACACTTATTACAGGTCATTAGTGCGAATTCTATTTACTTAAACAAAAATAAATGGACTTTTATAGAAATAAATTTCACCAAAGTAAATAAAGTAAAAACTGCACCATTATCAAGATAATGGAAATAACAAACCCCAAATCATTGACATTCTCCAAAAATAAAAACAATAAAACAAATAATCTACAGATCATTAGAAGTTTCACAAATTTTGTCCAAAGAATAAGAGTAATGTTAATTTTCTGAAAAATAATGTATAAATATAAATGCAACTATATACAGTAAAGGCTTTGGTAATACACTATACTGCTCGCTCTACATGCTGAAGATGGTAAGCCTCCACGAAGGAAACACAAGGCGATGGGTCTAACAGTACCTAGCCACCTTAGCGTACAAGGTAGTAAGTAGAAATCGATACCAGGGTCTGCTATAGGTTTACCAAATGTCTACTAAATTGACCTCGGTGAATAGCGTAGTAAAAGTTCTTTGGGAAGACTTGAATTTTCGTTATCTTTCAGGCTGACCTATTTCTTACAAACAATTCGTACCACTCCTCCAACATGAACTGAACAGGTGCTAAGCATAAAACGAACACTTCTATTCTACCGGCAATTTCTCATTTCACCCTAAAACAAGGTTCACTCAAATCCATTTGAATAAATAGAAAGAAAATAAAATTCACTCAAATGTATTTGAATACATTTTGGAAAAGGAAAAAAGGACTAACATGAAAAGGAGTATTTTTTGTATTAAGAGCATTATCCGCATCAAGTACTTCAACTAATATCTCAAAATTTATAGTTTAGAGTTTTTGCACCTGTGCAATTTTGGCTCCAACTAACTTTCAAAAAAGAAAAAACAAATTTTTTGTTCCAGGACAAAATAACTGATCTCCCAATAATTTACTTTTCCAAGAGAAATTTTCGACTAATTTATTTTTCAATCAGTTGGAATTATACACTGAAAAAATATTTTGTATAAAGTTTAGTCAAAAGTTGGTTAAAATGGCTACACATAGGCATTTTAATAATGTTTAAAATTGTCTTGTATGGTTATTAAAATGTATTTTCCAAAGATTGTTCAAAAAGTAATTTAAAGATTAAAACAGACATTAGATTAAACTTTGGTATGCATTTGATCATAAACTGATTTACTATTTTTAATACTTTATGCTGTACTTTGGTAGATATTTACCTGCGTGTGTCACAGTTTGTCCAGAAGTTGGGTAAAATGAAAGCCCCACCACGCAACTATACTATCAGGACTGTATGTGAAATTCTAGGAGCCCTTAGGAAATTTGTCCTTTCAACAATATTTATAAATGTATTTTTAAATCTATCAAAACTTAATTACTAACATTTACTTTTAACAAAATAGTTAAGGAAGATCAAAGATAATAATTATCAATAATTTATTATTTTAATTATTTAAAAGTTATAATTTACATGAAATGAAGATATTATAGATTATGATGTTAAATTAAAATATTTTCTTTATTTTATAATCCGTTTCTCGCAAGTTGTGAATCAACTCTGCCACTTACTATATAAGGACAGTTCAAATCATTCATTTATATGTAAATGTGTGCGAACTTAGTCTTACGTTATATGTGTGTATTAGGTTAGGTTATGTTATATGTTAAGAGTGTTGTATTTGTGTTTGAGTATTTGTAAGGTGTATGAGTGAAATAGACATATTGTTTAATGCAAAGTGTGTAGGTAATGCAGAAATTCGTACAGCATATAAAAATCCACAATCGATAATTAATGTTTTTTATCGTTTTAAAAATATTGGTAATACCGGAATTAGTCCTAGGAATCAACCGTCGGTATGTAGGAATGATATTTTACTAGTCTCCCCACCACATTTCTTTCCCCATATTTTACCAATAGCTTGTTCACATTTTACTCAACTTTTGACTGAAATTTAAGATTCCATAGGTCACTCTCTGAAATGTGTTGAATACGTTCTCTCATTTTTTTGTTTATATTGTGTTCACATGTAGACTAGGCTTTATTCTAACACTTTTCTTTTCTTTACAAAGTATTGTTGAAATTCTATGAAATTTAATTTAAAAACTGACCAATTTTATTTTCACCTAAGAAAAATTTATTTTGAACTATAGTTGGTTGGATTGTTGTCATCGGTATGGATATAACTTGGATTTGTGCTTTTCCTTTCTTTTTACCTCTCCATCTTCTCTATGTCTTATAAATCAAAAAGAACATTTGCAGACTCTGGAGAAATAAAAAGGAATATTCTCTTGAGAAAAATAAGACTTTGCGAAACGACAACGACGATGAAGAAGAATAATATAAAGAAGAGGAGGAAAAGAATGACCGAATACGAGAATCTACTTGCAACGAGACAAGAGCCTTTTTCCTATTTTATATTTTCCAAGGAGTTGATCATTATAATGTCTACCAATTGCTGCATTTCGATGAACCTTTAAAAATCGATCGATTGCTCTGAGAAATAAATTTTAAAGGCTAAAGAAAATGAACACGATTACAATAAGTGGAATTATAATAATAAGTACAAGTATCGAAACATCAAATATTTATATAATGAGTCAGAAGAATTTACGACTATTATACCAGTAATTAACGAAAGCACAAAGAAATATTTCCTAGTAGAAATTCGATCGGGAAAATTACATCAATTTCAAATTTTAATTTCAAAAATGTAAAAATAGTAAAATTATTAATTAATTAATATTTGATATACTAATAATTTTTTTCGATGATTATTTTAATTTAACAAAAACTACTGAATTATCTACACTGAAAAAAATGAATTTTTGGTACTGCCATAAATATGGCCAATTCTCACATATTATATTGGGGGATACACGGAGAAAAATGGATTTTATGTGATATAATCCAGATTATACTTCTTATGATATTTTTACATTGTATTTAGGACAGTTAACCAAAATTATAAAATTGAATATATAAGTATTACCACTTTCAAATTATTGATCACATTTATTTGGATTATAAAATTGCATCAATATAATTGAGAGTTAATTGCATCAATATAATTGAGAATCAAAGAACAAGTTATAACTTTTTTAAGCTCAAAATCATTCCCCTGTAAGTTAATAATTAGAATGTTTTGAATCCCAATATTTTGATAAAACATTTTGATAATCTTTATACAAATGCAAAATGTTTTCAAGAAATTGAAATTTCAAATCCTTTTTTTATTTAGAGGTCGAGAATTTTGAGCTTAAAATAGTTATAACCGGTTCTTTGATAGGGACCCTTAATTGGTTTTTACGTTATTTTAAATAAATAAAATTTTGACTCAGAACTAACCCATAAATTTAAAAAATTAATTTAATATTTAATTGCCTAATAATAAAATTTAAGAAAATAAAAATTTGAATTTGTTTTTGCTAACAATTTATTAATTAAATTAATTGATCAATCACTAAATTTATTTTTTTAACATCAATTTATTTTTTTATAAATTTCTGGTAATTTCATTTTTAGAAATCTACAAAACTATTAAAAATATTATTATTAAAATTGTTATCAATTAAGTAATAATTGATCAATTAACCCCTTCGCAGTCCAGCTAACAATCGCTTGTGGTCCAAAAAAAAAAAATTTCTAAAAAATGTGATTTCATTGTAATTAAGGTTTTTGGAGTCGCAAAATTCGAATTTGAAGTCAGTTTTTCAAAATTTAAAATGGCGGATCCAAAATGGCAAATTCGAAAATGGCGAATTCGAAAATTTTAAATTTTATCAGATTTGCTTGAAACTTGTTACTCGGGGGTTTTCGGGGTCGCTGATTACGAATCCGATGTCAGATTTTGAAATCCAAAATGGCGGACCTAAAATTCGATCAAGTAGCATGAATCTCGAAATTATCCGCCATATTGGATTCACCATTTTAACTTTGTAAATCTGACATCATATTCGTAATCAGCGACCCCGAAAACTTTTTAAAAAGTTCTACCTTGTAGGAAGTAAGATGGCGCATCTTTTTTTTTTCTTAAAAATTTTTTTCTAAAAGAAATATTTTTCGTAATAAACTTGAAAAACTAAAAACTTTTGCTAATTAAAAATCATTCAATTTTAAAACATAAATCATCATATCTTGGGAAAATGTTGATGAATTTAATTAAAAAAAATTGTGTACACTCGTTTGGGTCCATAGAAAACGATGACATAATAAAAATATCAAAAAATGAAAATATTTCTGTTTCATAGAATATTTCTCAATATCTTTCGATTTTTTTTTACTTTTTTTCGAGAATATTTTTAGTGTTTTTTTCCATGGTTGCAACAATATTTAATCAATAACAAAAATTATTTGTGAAAATAAAATTTTGAATGAATCAACAAATGCCGAAGTATCATTTCAATGTTCCTATATTTAAAACATTTTCTAGTAAAAAAATATAGAATTTATATAAAATAAATTTATTTAGTATTTATTTATATAAATAAATATTATTATAAATATAAGTTTATATGTTCTGTAAAGAAAAACCCTTTATTATAAGCTGTTATGCTGAGAAGCTACGCATAGTGGCTGTAGCTGACGGCGCCACCGTATTTGTTAATACTCTTATTTTTCTGTAAATAAATAAGGAATCTCTTTGAAAATTTACAGAAAACTTTGTTATATGATAATCAACAAATGTCTCACTGGAAGTTTGTTCCAACTTAAAATTTCTCGCAGACTTTTTGTTGTCAAAGTTAAGAAAACGTCTTTGGTGACAAAGCTTTATTTACAATTAAAAATGTTTCAACAAATTTTCATTTTTTTGAAATTTTTATTTATGTCATCGTTTTCTATGGACCCAAACGAGTGTAGACAATTTTTTTAAAATTAATTTCATCAACATTTGCCCAAGATATGATGATTTATGTTTTAAAATTGAATGATTTTTTATTAGCAAAATTTTTCAGTTTTTCAAGTTTATTATGAAAAATATTTGTTTTAGAAAAAAATTTTTAAGGAGAAAAAGATGCGCCTTCTTATTTCCTATAAGGTAGAACTTTTTAAAACTTAAAAATTTGAATTTCATTTTTTCTAAATTTTGGAAGCTTGACTGACTTGAATATACGTGCGGAGAGAGCGTACGTTAAATATAAATATAACGAAGCAACGTAGGCGGTCGAGAAAAGTCGCTATTTCATATGCCATTGAGAAATAGTCATGTGCTTGAAAATTTTATTTTTATTGCATAAAAATTAATGAAATTAAAGTAATTTAAAGGGAAGAATATCGTAGAGAAGCAAAATTGCATGTTAAAATGTTTAAAGAAAAATTACGTGTTGAATGCATTCTGAAATATTAAAATTCACTTATAACCTTCAAATAAATTTAACAATCACAATCACTAATGAAACTTTTAATATGCATTAAAATAAATGTTTATTTTTGTAAGAATATTTGTTAAATAAACTCAGACCTTCTTAGTTATTTTACTTTACTTTTTCTCTTTATATGTAAAAGTCCAATGTCACATTTTTTTATAAAATCTCAAATAAGACACTAAAATGTAAATGAAATCACATACAAGTCTGTTACTTTTTACTAATTAAAATTTTCACTTAAAAAGAAAAATTCTGTACCTAAACTAATTAAATTTATTAACTATTCATAATGAATATTTATTCTTATCTATATTAATAAAATCAGACTTTTGTCTGTACATTGCACGAAATTAATTTTTTCTAACATAATTTATTTATTTGAGCAACGGAGATTCCAAAAATGGTAATAGAAAATTTCCTGTATGTATGTATGTATGCATGTGTGTATGTATGTATGTCTGCAAAATTTTGTTCGCTTATAACTTGAAAACATCTTGACCGAATAAAGTAAAATTTGGCTATCTTTTAGGTATTGGTCTAACTTAAAATATTAGCTATATATGATGAAAAAATATTGAGCTGAACAAAAGTTATGAATTTTTTCAAAAAGTTCAAAAAATTTTTTTTTTTCAATTTTTTCAGATTGGGATAAATTTCTTAATTTATTAATAATATAAATGATTTTAAACATATATAATATACATATAATAATAAACAAATTTTTTTATAAAAAAAATACTAATATGAAAAAATTATGAATTTTTCCAAAAATTTAACCTTTATGGATGTTTTAAGCATTGTAAAGGCAAAAGTTAAACAGGGTGTCTATTATTATTTTTGTTCAACAACCTATCCGGTTTTTCCCAGCTTTATCAAAATTTTTCCAGGTGGAAATGGCTACAAAAATTAACTTATTTTATGAAAATACTCTTCGACGGTTTTTATTCTTACCAATACCCTCAACAGGGGTTCCACCAACTAGAAAAACGGCAAATATGCAGGAATTTAATTTAATCGGGAAAACTGTGAATTCAGCTTGCAATATAGGTCTTATTTTAGATTTCAGCAATTATGATACAATTAGTTCGAATTCGACTTTACTATAAATTCAAAAATTAGTGGAAATTTTGTATTATAATTATACTATAATACTATAATTAAATTTCTACAAATAATTGACAAATATTGTTTTCTGCATTTTAATTAATTAAAAAAAATTATTTGATGATAAAAGTCAATCACTGATTTAAAATAGTAATATTTTTTTAATGAAATAGTTAAAGGTAGCTTATTATTATTTTTTTCGGTCAAATTAAATTCCCCATCATTTCCCATTCTTCGAGACTGGTAGACACACTACTGAATGCATTTAAAGAAACTAAAACCCGTCGAAGACGGGTACGACAGCTAGTTACTTATATAACGCGTTAAACTGTTCACAAGCAAAATATCTTATTGTTTTACTATAGTAATGCAATATGCGCAGAGGTCTACTTTAAGTCAAACAAACATTTATTTGAATCAAATATATTTTTATTAGTGCATTTATTTGAAATAAATACTAGTTTATTTATTTTGAATAAAACATTTATTTAAAACAAATAAATATTTTTTGAAATATACACTTTTAGTTAAAATAAATAACTTTTTTCTCTGGGTGTGCCCACGTGGAAAAGTTCCCGGAGTCTCCCGGGAGATTCTCGGGAGCAACTCCCGGGAGTCTCTTGGAGTCGTTTCTGGGAGTAACTCCTGGGAATTTTTTCAGAAGATTCCCAGGAAAAATTCGGAGAGATTCTCGGGAATTTTTTTCGGAAGATTCCTAGCAACATTTCCGAGAGTAATTTTGTGAATTTTTGTAAAAATTCACTTCAGAATGCCAAAAATTGTATAATTATATTATATTTATATACCTTTCATATTTATTTAATGAAATAATATCTTGTAACGTTGCAACAAGTTTAAGAAATAAATACACATTTAAATTTAAAGGGTAGAAAAATTGTGTTTGTACACGAAAAAACGTGTTACCTGAAACAGCGAAAGTATTAATTAAAATAACTAAAAATTTTGCTTATTTAATAGAGTTATAATTGTGCCATGAAAGCTTTTTTTGTTTAGGTAAACATTCTTATTATATCCTTGTTGATAATACTTTTAGACACAATAGGGAAGATATAATATGTGTTTCCAAACAACAACAACATGTATTTGTAACTCGAGTATTATATCTGTATATGTATTATACAAACATTTAATTAACATTTAATTTAATTTAATTCATAATTAACATTATGTATCTGATTCAACTTTTTACAATGTTTAGCAAAAACATTGCATTTTTTTGCTAAACATTGTAAAAAAGTTAAATCAAAAGTGTGATTAAACGAAATAAACGCGATTATCCAACTTTGACCACCTATCCAACACTGACCACTCTCCCCTATTGTGTCTAAAAGTATTATGATAAAGGATATAATAAGAATGTTTACCTAAACAAAAAAAGCTTTTCATGGCACAATTATAACTATTAAATAAGCAAAATTTTTAGTTATTTCAATTAAAACTTTCGCTGTTCCAGGTAACACGTTTTTTCGTGTACAAACACAATTTTTCTACCCTTTAAATTTAAATGTAAGTTTATTTCTTAAACTTGTTGAAACGTTACAAGATATTATTTTATTAAATAAATATGAAAGGTATATAAATATAATATATTTATACAATTTTTGGCATTCTTAAGTGAATTTTTACAAAAATTCACAAAATTACTCCCGGAAATGTTGCTAGGAATCTTCCGAAAAAAATTCCCGAGAATATCCTCGAATTTTTCCTGTGAATCTTCTGAAAAAATTCCCGGAAGTTACTCCCGGAAACGACTCCAAGAGACTCCTGGGAGTTGCTCCCGAGAATCTCCCGGGAGACTCCGGGAACTTTTCCACGTGGGTGGAAAATTAAAATAGCAGCACATGTAAAAAAATTCAATCACAACAAATTTTCTAACAACTTTAACCTCATAATATGACAATTTGAAAAAAACTTGTTGCTATAGTAATAATCTAGAATTCTAGAATTATAATTTGATTTGATTTTGGATAAATTTACAATCTATTGTGAATACCAAAAATAATTCTAAAACATTGAAAGGTTGTAAATAGATTAAAAAAAGGTAATAATCAGACTATATTCAGTATGATCTTATTTTCTATATTCGTAATTGTATAATCCATTTTTCTCCGTGTATAGAACAGCCATACAGTATTGCTGTTTCACCTATACGTCCTAACCATAATTGTCAATATCATTTTTTTAAGTGAACAACACTGAAAATAATTTATTTGATTCAAATAACCGATTACCAATTACTTACTATTATCAATTAAATATTGACTCAAATCAAATAATTTTTATTTTAGTCAGTTAAATTGTATTTGAACCAATAATTTTAATATTTAAATAAGAAAATACCATTTAATTGGCTCAAATAAAAATTATTTGATTTAAGAAAATATTTCATGGATAATAGTAATAAAACTATTTAATTAAATACTAAAAAAATAGTTTTTTTTATAATTATTTTTATTTTTATATCGTATCCAGATTTTTCTGGGGAATTTTTTTCTCTCACGAAGTTTTATGGAAGTAATTGATCTAGCCTCTTCATAAAACGTTGCATTTTCAAATCAAAGGGGAATCATTTCGTAGGCGCTCAGCGTAGCATAAATATACGTCAATATTATGCAAACATAGTTAAATTCCAATATATTAACTCATATATTCATCTATAGCAAGCATACACGTAACATCTCTCTTACAATTCCTCCACTTAATAAACATCCTTTCACCCCCCCCCCCCCAAATAAAAAGAAAAATCAAAAAAAAGTTTGTTCCAACTTTATTAAATGAAAAATATTTTTCTCTAATTTACTAATTGAATAAAAATTTTTATTTTGATTTTTGGATTTCAATTTGAAATTTCGAATAAAAATATTTCATTTCTATTAAAAAATTAGTCTATACTATATCAATTATTATTATTTATTAAGATATAATTTATAATTAGAACTGCAATACAATAGTATATTGTGTGGCAAGGGCGGAAAGTTGTCAATTTCTGACCGAGTTCGAAAATTGCCGCACGAGCGAAGCGAGGGCTGCAATCGTACAAGGTCAGAATTGACATTTCCGCCCGAGTTGCACACGATATTTTTTGTCCAATTGCGCGATTATTAAATGTGTATGAATAATGTGTAAGTTTGTGGTGTGGATTACACGTATAGTTTGTAAGGATAGGGTTGTATACTTGTGGTAAACTTAAGGTAAACTTTAAATTTCCGCCATTACCGTAAGCTTACAAGTAAAGGTTATTATAAGCTTACATGTAAAGGTTAGCGTAAGCTTACAAGTAAAGGTTATTGCAAGCTTACAAGTAAAGGTTATTGTAAGTTTACATGTAAAGGTTGCTGTAAGCTTACAAGTAAAGGTTATTGTAAGCTTAAATGGTAAGGCTGTGGTAAAGGAGCATTCAGACCTCTGCAGACTGCCTGCCTGTGCAGCCAGAAGATTGTTCACACCTCACTTTTCTCGTTGAAAAATGAGGGAAGATTTAAATATCTATTAAAATTCAAATCTTCCCGCATTTTTCAACGGGAAAAGTGAGGTGTGAACAATCTTCTGGCTGCACAGGCAGGCAGTCTGCAGAGGTCTGAATGCTCCTTAAGGTTACTATAAAGTTGTAAGGTTGAGGTAAGGTTGTGGTAAGTTTACTATTTAAAGTAAATCTTTACAAAATAATTTATAATATAATTAAAAAATAAATAAAAAATTTTTTAAAATATATTTTTGGTCTTGCTCCATTTTGGAAATTTAACAAGCCAAACTCAGAATATACAATGAACGATTACTCAGAGAAAAATGAAGATTTTTGAAAATTTCAAAATGGATATTAAAGGTGAAGAGTAGTACTTTTAGTAGCAAGATTGACCTTTAAGAGAAAAAATTATCTCGTGATGTTACATGACATCAAATATAACTAAAAACAGTTTTTTTGCACTTTTAGGTTAAAATCGTAATCGTAATTATAATTGTAATTCTAATTACAGTTATAATTACATTTTGTAATAATTACATAATTGTAATTATAATTATAATTGTAATTCCAATTTCAGTTATTATTACAATTACGTTAAATCTTAATTCCAGAAAGCAAATTAGTCTCCTCTTGCACGAAATTAAAGAAATAAAAAAATAGAGAAAAATTAGAAAAAGAAAAAACAAAGTGAAAAAGAGGGAAAGAGAAAAAAGTGCATAGAGGTAAGAAAATTATGTCTGCAGAAGAGGATACTGCAAGCCAAGTTTCCCATAGAGGAGTGTGTTGCGACTCTTTGGACCAAGTCGCAGCCAATGAAAGGATGACACAGCTGAGACATTATTGGAAACTCGTTACATGCACGGGTCCACCTTTACAAAGGATGTTCTCCGGTATAATACTGTGTAACACAAATACCCATCCAAAGTATAGTTGGTGTATGTACTGGCAAGCAGAGATCACTCTCGGATGCTTTGGGAAGGGGGCAAGAATATAATGCTACTGTCGTCAGAGAAAAGTTTCATTCTTTCGATGAAATGTCACACCTCTTGGATTTAAACTTAAGCATTAATCGTGTCTTTCCACTGTTTCGCAAAACCCATCATCATGAGGGAAATTCAATCTCGTGTCCCGCACTTGAATCTTTTAAGCTCACACGAATCTCATTTAAAAGAAGAGTAGAGTAAAAATCGTTTTACTTTTAAAAAAAGAAAAGAAAGAAAGGTAAAAGAAAGTTCAAAGATTTTCTCGCACTTTACACTATATTTGACGATTAATTCTAATAAATCTAAGCAAAAGGAGTATTTCACTAAAAATTTCCTTTCTCTCAAAAAGTTTCGAGAATAGAATTTAAATCAATTTTTACGAGTTAGGGTTCCTTTTCTTCAAGGTGGATTAAATTTTAAACATCATGGGAAAAAATAAACAAAAGCAACTTTTACTATCTCCAAAGTAAACTTTTCTGTAGGTTCGAAGTAAATTTAAACTAATTCTTTTGCAAGTGTAACTCGCATTTTTTTTATTACTTTCTTTTATTTTTTTATCCTTGAATATAATTTCAAAAATAGTCGACCAACAGATTAGCAAAAGTTTTCTGAAGTTTCCCTTGACTATGGCCACAGAGGGTCAGGTGAGTACAAGTACTTCTAATAAAAGTCGGCTACGGACCGCAAACAAGACTCCGCCAGTTTGGGAATCCGGGGAAATTTGGAGAAATTACGTGGGGTGATTATGATATTATCACACGTACTGTTATTACTAATTAAATTATTATTATTATTAAGATTTTTATTGATGTTATTTAGGGGCGGATCCAAACAAGGTTCTTATGGGGGGGGGGGCATCTGCTGAACGCTATCTTGATGATCTTTTTATATATGAAATAATAAAATGTTAATTTCTTATAATTTATTTATTTGCTTTAATGAAAATAAGAATGAAATTTTTATTTAAAAAATTCCAGGAAGTTTGAATTCATAGGGGAAGAATGCCACTGTGGCCCCCCTTGGATCCGCACCTGATGTTATTATATTTATTTTTACTATTATTTTTATTACAATAGCATATAATTATAAGTAATTATAAATCTACTAATTTAAAAAAAGGGAAACATAGTAAATTCCTGTGACACATTTTACTTAGGAAGATTCAAAAATACTGTTGAATTAAAAATGCATGTGAAACACGGTTCAACGAATCTGATAAAAAATAAATGTTTTTGGTAATACCAAAAATTCTGTAAACCGACTCTTTGATTATAAATTTAATATGTTCTTTTCAAACTGCCAATTAATATGCTACAACGAACAAGAATTTACACTTTATTTATATATCTATGAGAGAAAGAGACTATTTATTCATAGAAATTTTTATTGATTAAAAAAAATAAATATTGAAATAAATTCGACATTTTTATACATATTGCAATAAAATTATTTAATAGTTAGGTTAAATGAGAAATTTAAAAATGAGGAGCACTTATCCTATAATATTTGCAATATAGGCCAGTCGTTGGGTCGAAAAAGTGCACAAAAATGCAACCTGAAAAGTCTCAGTGGTATATTGAAGTTTGGGGGCTCCACATAAGAGCCCCACTGTTTGCTCTCCATTACCAGTTGCGAAAAATAGTGTAAACAATCGTCAAAGTTTGGAAAACAGGTTTTTTCGATGACCGACGCTACGGGTTACATTTTAGAGGAAAAAATTGTTATTGAAAGTTGTAGAGCTTGGAAATAGCTTTTAAATGACTGGTTGTACGTTAAAAAAGGTTAATAAGTTTAGTTGCAAATGAATTTAAACCATTAAAAATAGCACTTTTTTAATTGTTTAATACCTTTGTTAATAATTATCGAATTTGTTTATAATTCACCAGGAATATTCTCTTTGCAAAGCTGAATAAATCCCGTAAAAATCCAACTCAATCGGACAAATAGTTTATGCATAATTTCATTTGTTAACTAAAAACATGTAATTTTGCAACGGAATTTCTACACTTTTGGACTTGCGAATTTCTTTTTTTTAATGTACACTTGAGGAGTCAAACTTTCATCCCACTTAAATGGAAATTCGGTATTTTTTATTTAAATGCATAATAATGGAGATTAAAAAAGGGGTACGTTTTTTTGTCATAAACAAATGAAATAACTCAGCCAATTTTCATTTTATCAATTTGTGAAAACACATGAAATTTAATGCCGTTTAGACCAAATTGATAAAGTGAAAATTGGCTGAGTTATTCCATTTGTTTATGACAAAAAAATGTACTCTTTTTTAATCTCCATCATTATGCATTTAAATAAAAAATATCGAATTTCCATTTAAGTGGGATAAAAGTTTGATTCCTCAAGTGTACTTAAAAATCAGGAAGAGAAGCAGGCGCAACGCGCCTACATCATTGGGTTTCGTGGCCTAAAATGACAAAAATGATGATAATGATAATGAATAAATAAAAAAAAATAAATAATAATTTATTTAGAAATTTTTTTTTGAATTAATTGTTTAAAAATTTTAATAAAGTAATTGGTTCTTTTAGTACTTTCGAGTATTTTCATGTCGCATATGTTTTCAATGAAAATATGGAATAGGAGTAATTTAAAATATATTATCAAAAAATATAACTTTAACAAATTAAGAATTTAATAATTTATTTTTAGCAATACACAAAAATTGTAGAACTATGTAAATTACCCATTACCATTACCCTAACAACAGTTGTTATGACAACCATTACCATAGCAACGGTTGTTATGGCAAACATCAACATAGCAACGGTTGTTAAGACGTTAGACTTAAGACTTAGGGCTTAAGACCTTCTTATACCGAAGTTGCCATGGCAACGGTTGTTAAGACGTAAGACTTAAGACTTAGAACTTAAGACCTCCTTATACTGAAGTTAAGAAAAACTTAAGACTTAAGACTGAATACTTAAGACTTAAGACGTAAAAACTACGGACGGACACCGAAGTCTCGCTATAAGGGTTTTGGCCCTTGGCCACGGAACCCTAAAAAAGAAATTCGCAAGTCCAAAAGTGCAGAAATTTCGTTGCAAAATTACATGTTTTTAGTTAACAATAGTATATTGTGTGTCAAGGGCGGAAAGTTGTCAATTCCTGACCGAGTTCGAAAATTGCCGCACGAGCGAAGCCCGAGTTGCACACAATATTTTTTGTCCAATTGCGCGATAAACAAGACGCATCCGTAAATTCAAAAATGAATAGGCACTAATTATTAAATGTGTATGAATTATTTTTATTAAGCTTAAGACGAATCCGAATATTTTTGATAAATTTAACAATAAAATATTACTTAAAAACTTGATATCTTCTGAAGCACCGATAAAATACTAATTTTGTAATAAGTTAAATAATATATCTTAATATTAAACATTGTAATTACAAATAATAAAAATAATCTTAATAAAAACACATTAAATAGTGACGTGATAAAATAACAACAGAATAAGTAATAGAAATTAACAATATAGTAATTAGTAGTATTTATTTAATACTGCTAAAGCAGCGGGCGGAAAAAGCTTACTTTCCGCCCGCTATGCATGCAACGGATGTCGAGTTTATCGCGCATGTAGGACAAAAATGAAATTATGCATAAACTATTTGTCCGATTGAGTTGAATTTTTACGGGATTTATTCAGCTTTGCAAGGAGAATATTCCTGGCGAATTATAAAAAAATTCGATAATTATTAACAAAGGTATTAAACAATTTAAAAAGTGCTATTTTTAATGCTTTAAATTCATTTGCAACTAAACTAATTAACCTTTTTTAACGTACAACCAGTCATATAAAAGCTATTTCCAAGCTCTACAACTTTCAATAACAATTTTTTCCTCTAAAATGTAACCCGTAGCGTCGGTCATCGAAAAACCATGTTTTCCAAACTTTGACGATTGTTTACACTATTTTTCGCAACTGATAATGGAGAGCAAACTGTGGGGCTCTTATGTGGAGCCCCCAAACTACAATATACCACTGAGACTTTTCAGGTTGCATTTTTGTGCACTTTTTCGACCCAACGACTGGCCTAATAGGTTTCCGTAATTCAAATATCTATACATATGTTAGAATCACACGCACCTCTTTTATGTGCGAACGAAACTAATGTGAAATCTGGTTAAGAGGTTAGTGCGCTTTAGAAACTTGCGTTATACTTTCGAAATACTAAATTGAAATAAAATAAATTAAACAAAATTTTTAACTATTAAATTAAATAACTTCACTTATTGCATTCAACATTTTACCAGTCGTAATTTTTAAATAATGTTTCATTCGCAGTAAAAAGTATGACAATATTTACTTTTTAATAAGTGTTGCAATGTTGTAATAATATTGTAATAATTTGAAAAATTATAATTAATTATTAAATCCTCTTACATATCTTCTATCTTATCATAACTTACAACATTTCTTTTTTCTCTGTGTACCAATACAAACATGCCATGGTAGTACGAAACGAAACGTTTAACCAAATATAAATTAAGGGGAGATTCCACTGATTTTTTTTTTGAATACCGAAATTATTTTTTTTTAATTTTTGGTTAGTATGATAATCTAAAAATACGGGAAAAATAGTCTGAAGCGATAAGAATAGACTCGCTAGCAGGAGAGTAGGAATAACATCACCTTTCCACCTCGAAAAATCATGTTTTTTCATTAATTACCTAACTGCAATTTGTTTATTTTTAAATTTACATTTTTTCTTTTTGCACCGCTTGAAAGAGTAGTTCTTAAGTAATAAGAAATGTCTACTGTTACATATCAAAGGTTATGTATATAACTTTAAGTTAAATTTTTGTATATTTGGTCCTTTAAACTTTAAACGCGTTTTTCTCGAAACTACACATTTTCAACTTGTTTACACTCTCATTTTTACAATTTTCAACGAAATAACTTGCAATTTGGACAGCATGCTCCTTGAATGTGTAGTTTTCGTGTAAACTAGGATATTTAAGATCCATTAATATTTATAAAAGTTATAAACAATTTAAGTTGCAAAATTATGGTCGAAAAATTAAAAAGTCTGCCATTTGGTTATTTTTCAATAAATTTTTTTTGTTCTAGTTTACACGATAGCCATAATGGTATAGATTAAGAAAATTTTTGACTTTTTTAGTTTAGATTAATTTTTGCCGAGAAAAAATGTAAACAACTTTTAGAGGGGACCACTTTCGGCAGCCATTTTCTAAGACTCCATTAAAAAAATAAATAAATAAAAAATGGTTTTTATTACTATAACACAAGTATTTTATTGTAAAAAAAGTTTAACTAAGAAATATTTATTTTACTACCTATAAAAAATTTTTTTTAAAAAACCTTAATTTCTGTGGAATCTCCCCTTAATGACAGTATTTATGTTTTAATTTTAATATCTACATTTTTAATTAAAATTTTGATGTTATTTTAATCACAAAATGGAGTAATTCATTTTATTTTTGTTAAAATTTTTGTTCACTTTAGGTAACCTACGTTATCGTGAAATAAATGTTTTGATACTCTTATAGGCATTTGTGGACCACCGCATGAAAAAAGCCCATTTTGTCGGTTCCAATTTTCGAAACAATTGCAGTTTAGTAATTTTGGAGAAAAACATTAATTTTCTTTAATTTTTATTATGAATCTACATGTTTTGACAAGTCGAATCATGCGGTTTTTATTAATTTATCGTTAATTTAAGTTGTTGATTTCATTGGTTCGTTAGTAAAATAAAAAGGGCCCATTTTGTCAGTTCTTGGCAAAAGTATTCCGTATTTTGAAAATGAAGGCGAAAAAATTTTAAACCTATTTGTTTTTCATCTCTAAGGTGCCCTGGACTGAAAACAATTCTTATCTGCAAAACTTCTATGTTTTTGTAGTTATCAAAATAAAGATTTTGATATTTCGTCAAATTATTCATAATAGAAACTGTTTAAAAATTTAAATAAGTTGAATTTCTATTTTTCTCTTTAAATGACACAATAACATTTTAGCTAATCATTAACATTGTAAAAAAATGGTTTACTAATAAAAAAACCGTCCTTTTTAGAAAAGGGAACATTTTGTTGAATTTTTTCTATTTTTAAAATGGAAGGGGGCGGGTGTTTAGAAATTTAAAACCTAATGGTTTTTCATCTTTAAGATGCCCTGGACTGAAAAAATTCTTATCTGAATAATTTTCCAGATGAACCAGAGATAATATCATCAATTGACATCATAACCTTACAATTCCGTTTTCCTCGAAATGAGGATTTTTGCATTCTAAACTTTAAAATTCGGTATCTCAGCGAATTTTTAATTAAAAAAGTTGTAAGACCACTCCAAATTTTACAAGGCCAAATAGTGTTCTGTTTGACCTAGGGGAACCAGATTTTGAGGAAAGTGTATAACAGATAATTTTTTCGTCAAGTTTTGACGTGAAGGTCAAAACTGCTTTCAAAATTGAACCAAAAATTTGAAAAAGTAGATCAAATAGAGTTATCAAGTTTTGGCCGGTAAGTCAAAACTGCCTTTAAAATTGACCTAAATTTTGAGGGTAGAGAGAATTGTTTGTAAATTTTGGACGAATAGGTAAACATTATTTTAATAAATATAGTGTAGGTCAAATTAAACATAGATTTTGACGAAATGTAGGACCGTTATTGCCCTCTGTTTGACCTTTAGGTCAAAAAATGGGTTAAATTGGACTTAAGATTTGACGTAATGTAATGCCGTTTTTGCACTTCTTTTTGACCTGTAGGTAAAAAAATAGGTCAAATTTGACGTAAGTAATGACGGCCCCTTCTAAAAGAGCGCCCTTATTGAAACAGCGGCGGCGAAATGATTTTATATTAATAGGAATAGAAATCTATTCTAGAATTGAAAAGATGAGTTCCTTTGGATCGATTATGAAGCGCTTTCGTTTTCAAACATCTTGAATTTCTTGACTGATACGAAATTTCTGCTAAGCAACCGCGAAATAAGTATAAAACACGAAGACACTTAAGAGTCTAGAAAGACTTTAAAAACATTTTTTAGTCACCTTAGTTTCGAACATGCTTCTCACCCTTCTCATTTCTTATCTCATTCCCCAAACTATCTGTTATACAATGAAGAAATCGACACTTCATTATCGAAAAATTGATCCTATTAAGCAGAAAAATTTCGGCCAATTGTCAAACTTTTCCCTCTCATGCCATTTGTTCATTCTCACGCCTCATATATAGATTTATAATGCTCTTCTCATCAATAAGTCTCATCCCAACAAATGTTACGTTACAAACTTTTATCAATTTTCTGATTTATTTTCAAAAGAATTTGTAAATAAAGAATTTCAGAAAAAGTAACTACAAACTTCAAACTTTACACGAAATATAAAAATTCTAGAAAGAAAAATACTTGTAGAAAATTTTCCACTCATATTCTCCTACGCCCTTATTAATTAATAAATTTAAACTTTTGCAAAACAGACGTATTTATCTCATCTTTAACAAGATTATTTCCAAAAAGGAAATTAACTTTTAATAGGAAAATGTTTGAGTATCGCACACTATGTAGAGTGTATTTTAAAGCAAGAAAATTTATAAGGATCACGATATTAAGAATTGAAAAGCTGACATCAAAGGTTTTCGAGTAAAACACCAATTAAATAGACCGGAGGAAGTAATTAATACTTTAGATGTTTTCACTATGAAAATTTCAATATTTTTCTCCCTCATATTTTGCGGGTACAAAAAAACTGTAAAAAGCAGAAAAAAACCGAAACGAAAAGCTTCAAGATATTTCTGAAATCGCCCGCAGCAAAATACCTGACATCTCATCGATAATCTTTATAGAATTTATATTAAAAACACTATGTACAATAACAGACAACATTCCTCTCTCTTCCCCTCATCTTTCCTACTTCCTTTCTTTCTCTCTCCCTCGATGTTTATATAAAACTGAAAATTTTTTACATTGCTTTTATTTTTTCCCGCAACATTTTTTAGTCTTTTTTTCATATATGAAAAATTATTATTGCTTTCCAAAACTCAATTTGTAATTTTCTACTTATAAAGTAGTGCGAATTAGTTTACTAATAACAGATTTGACTAATTATTAGTACACGGAGAGACTTTTAGTTACAAAAATTACTTTATTGTATTTCGATATTTCTAATAAAACGTAAGAATTTAGGGATAATCGAGGTACGATGATGATAGTTCTTATTATAATAATAAGTAGTGTTATTTTTTTATCTACTATTGTAATTTTTAGGGAACAGAATTTAGTATAAAAGTTTAGAAAGAATATCATTTGATGTTAAGACAATTGCAAATACGAGAATATGGAACATATTTATAATACATTCTGATATTTTTATTTGTAAACCCACTATTTTGAAAACTATTAAATGTAAAAAAAATTTATATACTGTATTATTTTTAATACACGGAAAAAAATAGTTCACGAATCTCTCGTGAACTAGTATATCACTTTTGGATGGGACACAAAATTTCAAAATTTTCATTCACTTTTGATTAGAAATGGCGAACGTCAACGAAAAACTGAAACAAAGTTAATGAATTTTTGATGAACTTGTTAAGGATGAGTAGTTCGTCAAAAGTAGAGGTACAAGTTGACGAAAAAGTCGTGAACTCGCGAGTCTCAGTAGTATGCGCAGTTCGCAATGCGCATCAAATATGGCTGATCAAGAATTCATCTGTCATAATTCAGTCGGTGTCATCAGTGTTTACACTCGGACAAATTCTTTGTTTGATTAAATTTATTATTTAGAATCAATGTTTTTATTATTCATTGAATATTTTTGTGTGCTAATTTCTTTTGTGAAACAAATAATTCATAAAATAAATTAGAAGTTACGACAAGGATCGTTTTATACTTTGCACGGTCCTGAGTTTTGTAGCAGACAACAGCAGACAAAGCTAATCGTGTCGTTTGCAGGAGTACTGTCAGTGTATATAGATTTAGCCGTGTCGGTTAGTTGTTAGGAATATTATTAGGGTACTAGGTTCGAATCCCGTGAAGCGATTTGCGAATTTTAATAGCGATAAAATTGTGTATTCTGTGTAGTTGGGTGCGTATAGGCGTCAAGTTATCAAATTAAGTGAAATACTATCAAAAAAGTAGTGTCTAGAAATTATTTTTTTTTGTTTTTAACATTTTTTAAAAGTTCACGAATTTTTCGTCAACTTTGACGAAAAGTTTAGAAACCGTACTACGTTTCTAGTGAAGGAGTTGATGAAATTTTGATGAACTGTGTTTATAGATTTTGAAGAATTTTGTGTCCCATCCAAAAGTGATATACTAGTTCACGAGAGATTCGTGAACTTTTTTTTTCCGTGTATTAACACGCTCTGAAATGGTAAGCAGTTTGAATTTTTACAAAATTTTATTAGAATATTTTCACGAAGGTTTCCGAACAGTTCCGTCCACAACCGAAGACAGTTAATGTTAGGCGAACACTCAGCAAACAACCGAGCGTCATCATCGTCTTGAAAGTATTTTGTTAAAAACGTTTCAAAAGTTATTAGTGATTAAACAATTGAATTGTGTAATAATATTATGATAAATCATATATTAATTTATATACATATGTATTATATAAGTATACACGTGCCTAGTAACGCATTTTGTATACCCCTACATATATATATGCTATATATATGTAGCGTCACCTAATCTTCACTTTTAGTATAAAGCTTTAGAAAAGATTCAAAAAACTTTAAGACTTATTACCAAAAGTGACGTTGACTTTGTCTTTTCATAATCTTTATTAGAATTCTTCTAACTATACCTCGATTATCCCTAAATTCTTACGTTTTATTAGAAATATCAAAATACGATAAAATAATTTTTCTAACTAAAAGTCTCTCCGTGTAAATCGTAATTTTTACTACTTCAAATTCAGCGGCTGGATTCCATAAGGGCACGTAAATTTCACTGATCTCTATATATAACTGGATGGGCGACTGCTATATAAAAGTAGCTTCCGGTATGGTTTTGGGGGTCGCTGCTTATAAATCTGAAGTCAAATTCAAAAAATTCAAAATGGCGGATCCAATATGGCGGTCGAATTTTGTGAAACTCTTTGAATTCAGTTGAAACTCGTTACTCGGAGGTTTTTGGGGTCGCTGATCACGAATCTGAAGTCAGATTAAAAGAATTTTAAATGGCGGAATCAAAATGGCGGCTTAATTTTTCAAAATTACTCAGATTTGCTTGAATTTTGTAACCTGGGGGTTTTTAGGTCGCTGATTACAAAAATGAAGTCAGATTCAAAAAATTCAAAATCGCGGATCCAAAATGGCAGCTTAATTTTCCAAAATTACTGAGATATGCATGAAATTTGTATAAAAAAAAACCATTTAATTTTTTGTCTGAAAAACTAGACAACAAATCTCTCAAATTTAACATTTCTTACACATAATATTTTCCACGGGAGAAGAATGTCCAAAAACACATCATTTTTCGACTTTTTAAGATCAATGTGTAGGTATAAAAAATAGTAAAAGATTCAAAAAATAGTTTTTCAGGTTTGTTGTCTAGAAAAAACCATTATAAAAAGAATGCCGTTTGAATTCTTAATTTATGTTTCCTAAAGAAACCCAAAAGGTTCCGCGCAGAATTATTATTGAAAAATGAATTAAATTTGTTATAAACAACTATAACAATTTTTCAGTAATTTATAGAAATTTCCGCAATAAATCATAAAAATTAGTTCCACATAAACAACAATTAAAAATTTTTATTTTAGCAATTTTTGGAAATTTTCGCGGTAATTTATGGAAATTTATGCGATAATTTACAAAACCATGTAAAACTCAAAGGAGAACTAAATAATTTAACGTTGGTAATTTATGGTAATTTATGGAAATTTTCTAGGTAATGTACGGTAAATTTACCAAGATGTTTTTCATAACAAGTTTTGTTATTTTTCTTTATGTACATAACACGAAACTTGCAGTAGTTTCTTAATTACACAGTTAAACACTCTTTATTAATTGTAAGAATAAAAGGTGACGAAAATTAAAATTTATTTTCTTGTAGCTTCGATAGAGTAGTGTTTAGAGTGTTAGGCTAGAAGTCTGTAGGTCGTAGGTTCGATTCCCCATAATATCAAATTTTATTTCATTATAGGTTTGTGTTTATTCTATGTTGTGAACTTTAATTTGATTGAAAGTTAAAAGTTGATTATTTCATATTTATTTATTATCATATTTATGATTATTTCATGTTTGCAAATACAAATGAATTTTTTTTATTATATTAACATTGAATTTAAAAAAATTTATCATTTGTTTTGTTAAATGAAAGATGTTGGAGGGCTGCTTTATTATATTTAGAAGGCCTTAAATATCTATCTTGCCGTTGGTTAGCGCCTGGCAAGCGTCTGTCTAGGATGTTTATTCAGCGGCCGACCGTTTCTAGCGTTACCCTTTTCGCCAACCGCTGACCCGAGTTTCAGGCCAGCCACTAGACTGAAAAATAGACGGTCTGGTCTGACTCAGGCCAGCGCCAAAAGATTTTTCCACACGGGTTTATGTCTCTTAGTTTTTAGTAATAACTTACAATTTTGTCGCATCTTACGATTTACAAGTTACTTAATTGCTAATCGCTCTATCTTACGTTTAGTTTAAAATATCAAAAAAGATACCTATTTTTGCTATATATACACAGTAAAAAGAAAGTCTTATTTTCAGCCATGAAAAGGACCTTAATTTAACATGCAGCATTTTCAAGACAGCTTTTGTTTAATTTCAAATTTTATTTTTTTGATGAATTTAAAGAACAGAAGCTTAATAAATATAAGCAACAAATGTGCTAAATTTAAGGTAATCATGTTGAAATTCAGCAGTTCTATACTTCATTTAAAAAGTAGAACTGGAAATTCAGATTTGTTATCCTTAGTTTCACGTAAGCCGAGCTTAAATTAAGACTGGCATTACTTTCAGGACTTGTTTAATTTCAGACAGTATTTAAAATAAGATTTACTTTTTACTATGTATATATATATAGGTATTAATAGGTCTGAAAACCGAGAATTGTATCGCATATCACAGAATTGAAGAGTAAGAGTTCTGAGAAGTTTAATTAGCTGCACCTTCACGCTCTATATGGAAAATCGTGAAGTATACAAATTGATGCGAAAGGTATATATATAACGCAGCCTTTCACACTTTCCAACCCTCTTTTAGAAGGTGGAAAAGGCAAAGTGGGTGGTGCGCAGGTGGAGACACCTAAAAGGACTCACAAAGAGGGTAAGTTTCTCTCTTCCTGACTCTCACACTCTCTCTTTCTTTCAGGGTATTTCTCTTTTTTTCTTTTCCGTTTACTCTCTCTTCTCACTGTCTCTTTCAAAAAGAGGGAGATTTCAAGAAGAGAAAAGAGATAGATTGAAAACAAGAGAGAGAGAGAGAGAGAGAGAGAGAGAGAGAGAGAGAGAGAGAGAGAGAGAGAGAGAGAGAGAGAGAGAGAGAGAGAGAGAGTAAGCGGAAAAGAAAGTTGATGATGGGAAATGGCGTTAGATGGTCGGGATGGAGGAGAGGTATTGTGAAAATGGACCGTTGCCTCCGGCACAAACCGTGTCTACACTATACGCTAACATGACAATATCTTTCTCTCTCACACACGAATTTACACACACATATATGTGTGTGTGTGTGTGTCACGCTCCGAAAAAAGGTACCTAAGAAGCAAAAAATTTGAGGATAGATTTTTAATTTTTCAAGTAAAAATACAGAAAGTAAATCAATTATTAATTTATAATTATTGATTTTCAAGTCTTCATTGTGTTTAAAATATTCAATGAAAATTAATTTCAAATTCAAATAATTAAAAATAAACTTTTAATCAAGTTTAATCTAAAAGGAACCTAACCTATAATTCATTTGCTTTTTAGGTACCTTTCTTGGGTGCGCGTCACATATATGTGGGGCATTCCATTTCAAATCGTTTCACTGACAAAAAACAATCGCAAGGAGAGCGATTTTCTAATAATTTTTATTATATAAAAATTTAATTATTTATAGTATATTATGTACTGATTCGAAAGAGAATTTCATTAACTTTCTATTTCTATTTATATTTTTCAAAATTGAGCTCATTTTCGTAGAGAAATTCCTGTTTGAAATATTAAACTTTAAATATCACAAAACACCCCCCCCCCATCGATTTTTATCAAAATTATATGAAATTAAAGCCGTTGAGTCAATTACTTGTCTGTGAAAAAAGTGTCGAAAATTAATTTTACCAAGTACATTCTTACTGGGATCCACTTTTTAAATATCGATATATAATAAATTAAATTAAAAAGTGGATCCCAGTAAGAATGTACTTGGTAAAATTAATTTTCGACACTTTTTTCACAGACAAGTAATTGACTCAACGGCGAATTAGAGAAATCGATGATTGAAAATTCTGCTTGGCACGGTCCGACTCTTTTTGTAATATCTCGGGAACCCGTAAATATTTTTTGCTGTTCTTGGTCTCTATTTAAAGCTTAGGTTACAAGGAATAGTCTGTAAAAATAACAATTTTTTTCATAAACTTTGCTATACTGTGTCAGGAGTCAAAGTCAGAGTAAGAAATTGCGAAAAAAATAGAATTATTTTTTTGTCTTCATAACACGATATCTCGCTTCCTATTTATGCAATACAACTTAAAATAGTGGCATTTCATTGGAAATTTAATAAGCTTTCCAATGCAATTTAATAAAAGCATCTAGCTTCATTTTTAACCGAGTTATCACTATTTCTGTGCGGGTGTGTTTTTTAATAGCTCGAGATGTTATCGTTCGCACAATTTCGGACGGTAGTGTATGTTTATTCGACGTCTCGAAGAAGTTCCCTCGGTCTCAACTTTTGTACACGTCAGATTGAAATTTAGCGTGGGATTTGAATGAGCTTCGGAAGTAGCGAGATTACCTCTCAGTGACTTCTTCTTCCATACTACTCTTACTGTATATATATAGGGCATTCTCTGTCAGAGGAAGACCCCATCCGTCCAAAAATGATTTTAATCAAAAAAGTTCTAATATGGCTTAAAATGTAGGTTATTACGTCTACTTTCAATTACAATATGGCACCTTTTGATTTTCAAGATGGCGTCTTTAATATGGCGGTTAAATTAAAAATAAAAAAAACAATAATATGGCTGACGAAAAAATTTTAAATTCATTAAATTTATCAAAGTTTTGTTATTCGGGGGTTTTTGAGGTCGCTGAAGAAGAATCTGACGCTAGATATTAAAAATTCAAAATGGCAGATCCAATATGGCTGACGATTTATTTACTTTCTGGGGTCGCTGAAGACGAATCTGACATCAGAATTTAAAAATTTGAAATTGTCGATCCAATATGGCTAACGATTAATTAAAAAATTCTCGAATTTGACTGGTATACGCTACTCGAGGATTTTTAGGGTAGCTAAAATTGAATCTGCAAATAAAGATTATTAAGGTAGAAAATAACGGATCCAACATGGCTGAGAATAATTTTTTGTCTCAAGGGTTTTTGTGATCGCTTAATCAGATTTTTGAATTAAAAAATAGTGAGTTTAATGTAGCAGAAAAATAAAATATTCAAAAAAGTTCGAAAAAATAATTTTGTCGCAAATTTGTTTTGTCCAAACATAAATTATACTTTGTACACAGTTGCAATTATGTGAAATTAGAACTTTTCTTTATCTTATATTTAGCTATATTAAAAATAAAAATAATTCATGAGAAAAAATTTAAAAAAAACGAAAAAACAAATAAATAAAGAAACAACGGATCTTAGGTACTTTTCGCAAACAAATGAATGTTTAGTATAATGAAAATCGGTTTTTTATATTCATTTGTCATTGCTGTCATGTTATTTCTCTAAAAATTTGAAATTCTAAAAGTGATATAATTTTGCAGTTTTCTTTGCGAATCAGATAATACTTTCTAGGAAACAAAATTTTGATTTCTTGTTTTCATTTTCATCGTGTGTTGCAGTTTTTTCACGCTTTTGCTATAATTGTTTGGCATTTATTATTTTTCTTTACTTATAAGAAAAAGAATCTCACTTTTGTCGCTATTCATTAGCCGTTTCCAATTTCCAGTATAGAAATAAAGATGTCATTCATCTTTAACAGTCCCATGAACCACAGAGTACCATGATTCATGCGAAAACGAACATTTTCTAATAAATCCCCAGCCACATTGGATCAGCCATTTTGAATTTTACAAATCTGATGTTAGATTCGATTTAAGCTACACTAAAAATCCTCGAGTAGTGTATACCAGTCAAATTCAAGAATTTTTTAATAAATCGTTAGCCATATTGGATCGACAATTTAAAATTTTTAAATTCTGATGTCAGATTCGTCTTCAGCGACCCCAGAAACCCCCGAATAACAAAACTTTGATAAATTTAATGAATTTAAAATTTTTATGTCAGCCATATTGAATCCGTCATTTTGAATTTTAAAAATCTGACCTCAGATTCGTATTCTGCGACTACAAAAACCCCCGAGTAACAAGTTTGAAGCATTTTCGTTTGCTTTTATTGTTTTTCTTTTTAATTTAACCGACATATTAAAGACGCCATCTTGAAAATCAAAAGGTGCCATATTGTAATTGAAAGTAGACGTAATAACCTACATTTTAAGCCATATTAGAACTTTTTTTGATTAAAATCATTTTTGGACGGATGGGGTCTTCCTCTGACAGAGAATGCCCCATATATATATATACACAACTGTATACAATATAAGTATACATAAATACTCTCTAAATTTGAATTATAATTATAACAAATTTTGTTTGCTTTTTAACTCCTCCGACATAGTACTGATTTTGTGTTAAGTCAGTTTTCTGCCAGTACTGCTTTTAATACTTTTTTAACTCTCACATAGTACTGATTCGATTTTGGAGTCAGTAAAGTCCCATTACTGATCGGGTTCTGAGAGTCAGTACCGTCGGCCAGTACTAAGTCAGTACACTGAAAAAAAAGTTCTGGTTGGGGTATATTTAACACGAAATTTTAGTTAAAACTAGGATTTCTGGTAATTCCAACCAGAACTGTTTTTTCAGTGTACCATGCCAGTGATGAACTCTGTCCTAGCTCCGGACATTTTTACTTGGGTTAATGATTTGATGTCTAAAATCTCGTTTTAAGAAATAGTACTTTTGATTAAAGCAAAATAAATATAAGCTAAAAAAGACTTGCTTTGATAGGTATTTTTTCGAAACGCATTAGACATACGTATATTTCTCATACATACAAACATATTGTACGTAGGGGAGAGTGGGGCAAAATGGGGTACCTTTTTGTAATTGGCTGTTTACAGAGAACCAAATGAATAAATCGATTCAACTAATCATTCGAATTCTTCTTTGTACTCTTAGGTTTGAGAGAATTATGATCATAGCAGAAAAAAAATTTTTTGAAAGAACTTATATGTGACGCGACACGAGAAAAGGGACCTATCGATAAAAAAATCATTTTTGAGTTTCTAGTCGTATTCCATAGATTTTGAGTCGCTCTTTCACGTAAAAAAATCAGAAATTAAAAATCTGAAATAGTTTAATTAATATAAAGCCCGAAAGTTGAACGTGTCCGCGTAAATACACGGGTTTTCTGCTCATGGCGTCACTTTAAACGCCCCCCCTGTAAAATTCTCTTTTGAGGCGATAGGTCCCTTTTCTCGTGTCGCGTCACATATCCTATTTTCTGAAAAGGTGAAAAAACCCCATTTTGCCCCATGGGTGCACTCAGAAAAAGAGTTGGCTGCTATAGCCAATTAAATAGTTGATATAGCGCGATCCAATTAATTGGATGGGGCAACTATTTCTTGGTTGATACATCCAACTTTTTAGCTGCATTACCTGCATAGCATCTTACTGCATTACATACATAGCTGTGGTACCTTTTCGCATGGAAACAGTATCCAATAGTTAGATGTGCTAACCAATTAATTGGATCGCGCTATAGCAACTATTTCATTGGTTATGGCAGCCAACTCATTTTCTGAGTGTGGGGCAAAATGGGGTGGTATCAAATTACCATACAAAAAATGGAATATTTTTTCAAAATTTGTTAAATTCTTGTTGTAAGAGATTATAAATCTAAACAAAAAGTAAGATTCTTTATTATTATGAAAAAACAAGCAATATTTATTAGAATTTAACAAAAAAACATCAATAATGAAAAATATCGATATATCGATAGTGAAACATTGACTGCAAAATACCCAGAAACAAAAATATTGACTTTTCTGCGGAAAGTTGTTAATATGCATAATATAATGTTTTTAAGTAGTTCAATGAATATTAAATACAACTTTGTGTAGCCCAGCACGTAGGTACACCATTTTGCCCCGCAGTGCATATTACAACAAAATGTAATGTTTACAAATTGTTGTAAACAATTTAACAATCTTTCTTATTGGAAATTACTCTAGAATAAGTGCTGAAAAAGATCCCACACTTGCCAAATTAAATAAATTATCCCAAAAGGTTTCATAAGCACTTTAATTTCGCAAAAAATCGATATTTTTTTTGGTTAAAACTTTAAAGTTGTATAACTTTCAAAAAAAAAAATTTCTCATGGTGTCCTCATAATTAATAACATTTTCTTATCAATATGAATAATATATATCCAGGATAAAAAAATTAAAAGTACCCATCATGGAGAAACAGAGGTACCCCATTTTACCCGCCTACCCCATTTTGACCCACTTTCCCCTACACGTTAAATATTTAAATAAAAAAAACATACACACGAATCTTTACAAATATATATGTGTGTGTTCTCTGCCTATACAATCGAGAACATGAATTCCGCCGGGCTGACTAATCTCTATTGACAAATGACGACGAGCTTTCCAATTCCACGCTTTTCTTAAATCACCGTCGTGGATTTCTCGTTTTTCGGATTCTCGACTTTGTCCAGCATCCGTCAATGGGACTAAAATGTTCACGGACATACACGAGAGGCAACTTTTTTCATTTCGCTTCTCTCTCTCTCTCTCTCTTTCTTTCTCCTCTTTTTCTTCTTTAGCAATATCTACATTTAAATT
The DNA here is from genome assembly GCA_032873175.1 of Leptopilina drosophilae. Taxonomy (NCBI): domain Eukaryota; kingdom Metazoa; phylum Arthropoda; class Insecta; order Hymenoptera; family Figitidae; genus Leptopilina; species Leptopilina drosophilae. Next base: position 33,521,979 of record CM065480.1, read on the forward strand.
ACTCGCAAGGAATCTTTCAATAAATAAGAAAAGAAAATAACTTGTTTCTTTCTAGTTTCTGTATCAAAATTACTTTTTCCTAACGGAGAAAAAAAGCAGTTGTTCAATTCATATGAAAATTGTAATCATTATAAGGATGAAAAACGAAATTTCTCTCCTCGTAGAGAAAGGATTAAAATTATTATATTTTTACTCATTGTACCCGAGTCGAAATTTAAACCCTACTTAGCCTCTGAAAATGTAGGGCTTATTAAACGATTAAGTTAGCAGTTGCGCTCAGCACCCTTCTTTAGGCGTTTTGTAGGTGCTGGCTATTGTTTACATCAAATTTGTTTGTTTAGCTTTTGAAAATTTATCAGCGATGTATAAATTGGGGCGTTCCATAGATAGAAGAACTATTGAATCACAGATTTTGTTTGTACTTAGTTAATTTGTTGTGTTTAGGCTTGCCTGGTAGTAGTCGCAAGCAGTTCAAACTTCCTTCCATTAAAAAGTCAAAAATTAATTTCTCGAAATTATCAAAAAACACATCTTTACAAATTGCGGTAATTTTTAAGGACATTCCAAGCTTTAATAAAAATATTTTTTATTAAATTTGGTTAATCCCTTCATGAAAAAAAAACAACTTCAAAAAATAATTATTTAAACAAATTTCTCGAAAAGTTTAAAAAATTATTTTTTAATAAAATATGTTAAAATGCAGTACATTCTCTTCAATTTTTATCTAAAACATTTTTTTCTAGGACCAATAGTTTACAAGATAAAAATTCTTTTAGAAAAAAGGTGACGCAAGCCGTATAGTCCGAGCCGTGCAATCAAAAATTCAAAAATTAATTTCTCGAAAATATCAAAAAACATCTTTACAAATTGCGATAAACTTTAAGGACATTCCAAGCTTTAATAAAAATATTTTTTTATAAAATTTGGTTATTCCTTTCATGAAACAAAACAACTTTAAAATGTAATTGTTTAAACAAATTTGTCGGAAAGTTTCAAAAATTATTTTTTAATTAAATATTATTAAACTTCAATACATTCTCTTTACTTTTTATCCAAAACATTTTTTTCTAGGACCAATATTTTACAAGATAAAAATTCCTGAAAAAAAGTGACCAAAAAGTTTAATTAACAATATCTTGCAAAATAATTAAAATTTTGCAAAATCCTTGAGCGTACTTTATAAGCACCCTAAACACAACAAATTAACCAAGTATAAACAAAATCTGTGATTCAAAAGTTCTTCTAGCTATGGAACGCCCCAATTACAATTCGCAAAAGTCGCATTGTTTTCTTCTGGTGCTGGCAATTGTTTAGAACAATTTTTTATTTCCCATAAAAATGGGCTGTGCCCTTACGTACAATAGTATTAACATTACAATATAATAATATATTATATATATATATATATATATATATATATATATATATATATATATATATATATATATATGAGTCAAAATACGTGAAGTGTACCAGCAAATTTGAAATTTACTGAATTGTATTGAAAACACATAAAATGCAAGCTTCATTATGAGTTTATTAAACAGTTTAAAGGATTTTTTAAAAAATTAAAATTTCTCTGAGTTAAGAACAATTAAAGATTTTTACAATGCTTAATTAAAAAATTCATATCTCGTGATAGAGTCAATGGGTTTTAATGAACGTTGCATTTTTGTAAACCTTAAATATTATAGATTTATTTGAAAAAATAAAAAAAACTTATTGTTAAAAATTACTAAATGTTATTGCAAAATTAATTGTTTAATTGCAAAATAAACAATGTTCTCAACGTTTTAGAAAGTTCGTTCAAAATCTATTGGAAAGAGAATTTTATAAAACTTCAATACCCATTTCCAAATTTTGTGAGCCGTAATTATAGGAAAGAAGTAATTACATTTTTTTAAAAATTGAATTAATTTGTTAGCTTTGATTATATAAAAAATTATAAACAATTAAAAACTGAAAAATTGGCCTTGAGAGACGTCTTAAGAATTTATTCCCCTTTAATTTAAAACAAAGAACACTCAAATCGGTTAAAAATTGTAGTCTGTAGACAATTTTGAACGGTAAATTGTAAAAGCACTGTGACACTGTGTGGACGCGCTGTCAGTTAACGTGCCCGCCAGAAAAAATGTAGCTACTTCTTTCCTAATTGCGGCTCATGAAATTTGGAAACGGGTATTAAATCTTTATAAAATTCTCTTTCCAATAGACATTGAAAGAACTTTCTAAACAGTTGAGAACATTGTTTATTTTGTGCTGGTACACTTCACGTATTTTGACTCATATATAAATATGGGCATTTCCACGTGAAATTTTTCTATGACATTTTAGAATCGTTTAAACATATTTTATTCTCGTTCCTTATAGAAAAATATTAAAAACGTATTTTTTTATTTTTCCATAATTGCCAAAATTTTCGAGATATGAATTTTCAAAATTTAAGGTTATTAAACGCAGACATATATTCAATAGCTTATAACTTTGAAAGTATTGAGTTTCGAAAAAAGTTGTCAAAGAAAGAAAGTTTTAGTTTATCTTCAACTTTTATAAAATATTTTAAAAAAATTATTTTTTAAAATTTTTTAGAAAAAAATGTTTTTTTTATAAACAAATTAATTTATTTTTAATTTGGGCACCATTAATTTTTATTTTTTTCTTATTTATTTGAACCGCCTGATCGTAGAAGAGCACGTAAATTTTTTTCGGCCGAAATCGACGTCCCCTGGATATCCAAAATACGACTTTCGAATTTAAATATCTCATGTACATATCCTGATAGGAAATTTCATTGCGCATCTTTTTATCTTTTAAATTTTTATTGTATCTATTACCGTTTTCGAAATATAAGGGAAAAGCTTTTTTTAAAAACAGAAATTTTAATTGTTTTTTTCACTTCAACTCGCAATTATTCAGTCAATTTTACGAATTTCTTAATGAAACAAAAACGAAAATACCCGTTATTTTATCCCACGAGTGACTTTAAAAGAAAAATGATGTTTTAATTATAAATAAAAAAGTTATTAATTTTTTCATTAAGGTCTAAATAAGTTTTTCCCGAATGTTACAGTTGAATTAAACAATTATAGTCTGCGGCTGAACGCCCAGCGCGCGTTTCTCGCCCGTATTATGTATACGCAGAATAAAACTCCAGCTTACTATAAGGTGAGATACGCACGCTGGGCGTTCAGCCGCCAACGACTTTTAACATTCGCCATTTGTTAACTAATTGTTTAATTGAACTGTAACTTTCGGGAAAAACTTGTTTAGACCTTAATAAACAACTTTCTCGCTGGAAGTTTTTTGTTGCTCTAAATTTGCTCAACTTCCCCACTTGGTGAAAATTTGAGTGTACGAATTTTGCAATATCTCAATAAAAAATTAATAACTTTTTTATTTATAATTAAAACATCATTTTTCTGTTTTAGTCACTCGTAGGATAAAATAACGCGTATTTTTGTTCTTGTTTCTTTAAGAAATTCGTAAAATTGACAGAGTAATCGCGAGTTGAAGTGAAAAACCAATTAAAATTTCGTTTTTAAAAAAAAACAGTTTTTCCCTTATATTTCGAAAACGGTTATAGATACATTAAAAATTTAAAAGAAAAAAAGATGCGCAATGAAATTTCCTATAAGGATATGTACATGAGATATTTAAATTCGAAAGTAGAATTTTGGATGTCCAGGGGACATCGATTTCGGCCGAGAAAAATTTACGTGCCCTTCTACGATCCGGCGGCTCATTAATACCTGCCAATATACAGAAGAATTTTTAAAAAGATCCGAGATGGGCCGACTCATAGTTTTCGTTCTATAAATTTTTTTTAGAACGAAAACTATGAATTAGTAAACCTTATAGCTTATAATTTTTAAAATTTTGAGTTTAGAGAAAAGTTGGCAAAGAAAGAAAATTTTTTTTAACTTTTAAGTAATTTAAAAAAAAAGAAATTTTTTTTAATTTTTGAAGAAAAAAATTTTTTTTTAATAAACAAATCAATTAAAAAATTTATAGAACGAAAACTATGAGTCAGACCATGTTGGATCGTTTTAAAAAATCTTCTGTATTTTGGCAGGTATAAATAAACAAGAAAAAAGTAAAAATTAATCGCGCCTAAACTAAAAATAAATTAAATTGTTTATAAAAAAATAATTTTTTTTTCTAAAAAATTTTAAAAACTAATTTTTTTAAAATCTTTTAAAAGTTAAAGAAAAACCAAAACTTTCTTTTTTTGAAAACTTTTTTCGAAACACAATACTTTCAAAGTTATAAGCTATTGAATCGTCATTCTTGCTTTAATAAAAATGTCATCATGTGGAACACTTAGCCTAACATCTCAGCTTTCAATTAAAAGAAGGAACGCCCTGGCCAAAGTGATCCATTACGCCCCGGAAGTTTTTGTTGAAAATGTTGCTATGTTTGTAATCAATACCGTAAGTATTAAACAAAAATTGGAAATTGTTCTTTAAGAACAAATGTTTAAAGCTCAAAACCTGATAAAAATAAACTTTTTACAAGTAATTTTGAAAAAGATATAACAAAAGAACAAAGATTTCAAAAATTACTTTTAAGCGTTAAAATCACTTTTTCTATCATATTTTTAACAATAATAAATGGAGAACAATGAAACTTGGTACAAACTTACAGTATACCAAGTACATTATTTTGATCAAAAACCGAAATTACTCTGATTTACCACTTTTGAATAAATTCAAGTGATCCATTACGCCCCTGATTCATTACGCCCCGGTCTCCCCTTTATATATGTCGTAGGCAAATAGAAAAATTCGTCATTTAGCTAAACGCCTAGGGCGTTAGCTAAACGGCGCCGAATAGACGAACGAGCGTCTTTATTACTGTCATTCGTCTAGTTGCCTGAAAGGATTATGCAATTAGCTAACTGGCTAGACATTTAGCTATTCGACAAACGTAGTTTAGGCCAATAGAAGAAAATGATTTCTTGAAACAATATTTTAATTTATTGATATATTGGAACGTCTTATTTATTTTGTTTAGATTATTCCCAGCGGGAACAAAGACAAAAAACGTTCTTTGAACGTCTGTAGAACGTTTAATGTCTGCCAATTTACGTTCTAAGAATGTCCGAACATTCCGAAACATTTTTGGAACGTTCGGACGTTCTTAAAACTTAAAACGACAGACATTAAACGTTCTACAGACGTTCAAAGAACGTTTTTTGTCTTTGTGCCCGCTGGGTTGTTTACAATTTATCACGATGTGTATTTTTGTAACATTTATTAAAATATTAAACTTATTTTCTTTCAATCTTCTGTTTACAATTTATAGCTCATATTTAACGGAAAATACTGCAAATAAGCCGTTCCAATATTTCAGTAAATGAAAATATTGTTTCCATAAATCATTTTCTTCTATTGGCCTAAACTGCGTTTGTCGAATAGCTAAATGCCTAGCCAGTTAGCTAATTGCCTAATCCTTTCAGGCGAATAGACGAATGACAGTAATATTGATGCTCGTTCCTCTATTCGGCGCCGTTTAGCTAAATGATGAATTGAGGGGCTGGATGCTATAAGGGGATACGCGTGGATTCTGACGAATAACCATTGTCCAGTAGGTCGATTTTTAAAAGTTTTTCAAATTGCAATTTTAATCATTGTTTCTTGTAGAGAATAAAATTCTATATCTTTTTTCTTCTGTAAACATTTTTCTATCTTTTTTACTTTTAAAGTTAATGAGAAAAAACTGCATTTTTAAAAATCGTAGAATTTTAATGTTTTTTAACTTCAACTCGTGATATTTTGGTTAATTCTTATTATTTTTTGATAAAACAAAAACGAAATTAAACCTCAGAATGTTCCAAAACTAAATAAAGCATAGAAAAAAAAACATTTTTTTAAAACAAAAAATAATAATAATTTTTTTTCAAAACAATGTAAAAAATATAGTTTTACACTTTCAAGCGCTTCGTTTATCTGAAAAATTTTAAGACCTGACAAACTTCCAGTGAGAAAGTTGTTCATTAATAAGTAAAGAAGTTTTCTGGAAAATTTTATTAACATTGGATAAAAACTTTAAAAGTTAGTAACATTTAAAGATCCGAGCGCATCCTAACCTTAAAGTTCCCATGTTTCGCACTGCAACTGAGTCATCGTGGTCGTCATCTCTATTTACACATTTTCATAACACAATGTCTATATATTTATAATAACCATTAAAATAAGTTAAAATTAAATAAAAAGTTTATTTAATAAATTAAATTATTATTTGATTGAAACAGAAAAGTTTTTACTATTTTTTATTTTTTCATTTTTTTCGTTTGTCTATATAGACATTGTGTTATGAAAATGTGTAAATAGAGATGACGACCACGATGACTCAGTTGCAGTGCGAAACATGGGAACTTTAAGGTTAGGATACGCTCGGATCTTTAAATGTTACTAACTTTTAAAGTTTTTATCCAATGTTAATAAAATTTTCCAGAAAACTTCTTTACTTATTAATGAACAACTTTCTCACTGGAAGTTTGTCAGGTCTTAAAATTTTTCAGATAAACGAAGCGCTTGAAAGTGTAAAACTATATTTTTTACATTGTTTTGAAAAAAAATTATTATTATTTTTTGTTTTAAAAAATGTTTTTTTCTATGCTTTATTTAGTTTTGGAACATTCTGAGGTTTAACTTCGTTTTTGTTTTATCAAAAAATAATAAAAATTAACCAAAATATCACGAGTTGAAGTTAAAAAACATTAAAATTCTACGATTTTTAAAAATGCAGTTTTTTCTCATTAACTTTAAAAGTAAAAAAGATAGAAAAATGTTTACAGAAGAAAAAAGATATAGAATTTTATTCTCTACAAGAAACAATGATTAAAATTGCAATTTGAAAAACTTTTAAAAATCGACCTACTGGACAATGGTTATTCGTCAGAATCCACGCGTATCCCCTTATAGCATCCAGTCCCTCAAATGTATTTTTCACTATAGAAGTAGAAAATAATGTCATTTTTATCTCTAATATATCCTTATTTGATATTCGCTTTTTGTAAAATTTAGTATTATAGTCTTTAATTTTTCAAACTAAAGTTTCTCCGTGTAATATCAAAAATTCCTAGCATACATTTACTGGCAAATTCGATAAATATTCAAAATAATCTAAACATGAATTTCAAACTTCAAAACATCAATTTTTCTCTCTCGCTTTTAAAACACGATAGCTAATTATCCATTTGTTTGCAAAGAGAATAACAATTTTTCTATTTTCACTTTATTTTTATTTTTTCTTCCTTTTTTATAGAATTGAATAATATTTTTCGTATTTCATTCACAATGTTTCGCAATGAATCGAACATAGTAAAAGCAATTTATTTATTGTAAAGAAAATTTTTGTGTACCTTGAATATGTAATTAACAAGTTTAAAATTTAAAGCAAACATTTATATGTACTTTAGGATTGCAAATTATTACGAATCATTGAGTTTGAATAAATACACTGGGGGTAAATGTGTAAAATTTTTCATTTCAATCTACATCACACTATGAGTGCAAGAGATACATTTTATTGTGATCATTTTCAAAATGCACGCCTATTTAATATTTAAAAAAACGAATCTTTTGTTAAGTCGTATTGATACTTAGCGAGTTGAAAATCTATTCCAAAAGTCGATTTTTTTCTTTTAAAGAAAAATAATGTTCTTTTGTAAAAAAGTTTGTTTTCGAAGAGAAAAGAATTATTATCAACTCCCTCGCGGAATATTTTGTATTTTATAATATAAAAATGGTATAATGTTAACTTCTCAGCAAGTTAACTATAGGAGAGTAAATTTTTAACTCCTTTTCTGTCACTTTAAAGAAAGCGGTGCTCGATGTTTACGACAAATCCCATGAAGAGTAAAATTTAATTCTATTTTCTACGCTAATATTAAAAAAAAATTGTCCAAAAGGGGAATTTGGATCATATACTGAAAAAAATTATTTTATTCGAATTGTCTTGCCTAGTACTAAATAAATATTTACTTGAATCAAATAGATTTGCTTTTCAGTGTAGCAACCAAAAACTATTATTTTTATATTAAATATGAAAGAATCTATCAATAATCCGAATTAATTTTTCAAATAAATCTCTTAAGCAAGATCATATGTACCGATAGCGCAGCTATCCTAAATACAGAAATCTGCATTCTCAGAAAGACATTTTTTCGAAATTAATTAATAATTTCAAAATTATCAAAGAACTCAGACAAAAACTGTAACTATACCTGCAATAGAAAGGTCGTGGGCTCGTACCCCACCATGCTACCGTTTTTTCCGAGTTGTTTGATAATTTCGAAATTATTAATTAATTTCGAAAAAATGTCTTTCTGAGAAAGCAGATTTCTATACTTAGGATAGCTGCGCTATCGGTACATATGATCTTGCTTAAGAGATTTATTTGAGAAATCGATTCGGATTATTGATAGATTCTTTGATATTTAATATTTAATTACCGAATGATAAATTCACTCCTTTAATTATTATTTTTATACTTTTCCCGACTTTTATATCAATTTCCAAACAATATAAGTTCTGTACACAGAGAAAAAAGATTTGTTAATATAGAACTAACAAATTTCCTTTGTTATTGCAGAATTTTTTGTTACCTCAACAGATTTATTGTTATTAGAAAAAATTTAAATTGTTTGGACAACAGGATAAATTTATTAATTCTATATTAACAATCTTTTTGTCAATGTAACAATCCTTTTTCTTCGTGTACATCAGAAAAAACTTATTAAATTATGGGAAAAAATGAAAAATGAATATAAATACATAATTACAAATATTATATGACAGACAATAAATATTATATAAAGTTACAATAATAATAAAAGACAATTTTGAAAATAAAAATTACGACTCAAAATTGATCTAAACAATTCAACCTCGATAGAGTTAGTTATAATAAAAATAATAATGATGAGTTTTGATATTACCATATGAGTTGTGAAACTGTTGGTGATGAGAGTCGATTCCAGATCCAGGATGATGGATATCCAGCATGGCGTCCGGGTCACCGCCGCTCTCAGAGCAGTTGCTCAGCGCTAAAACCAAACCGATAGACACACACCTTGCATTTTCGCTTTTTACTTCAATTTCGTCAACCTCCCGTTTCCGGCTGCTCTCAACGTCTCTCTTAACTTCCCTAAAACTTTTTCCGCTTTTCAGTGCTTCGATTAATTTTTTCACAGTGAGTTAAAAAAATAATAAAACAAACAAAGAAAGAAAATGAAAATCTCATTTTTCATGAAAGAAAAATATCTTTTTTCTTTTTCGTTACATATTGTTTTACCCAAAAGGTTTAACAGAAAAAACGTTCCTACAATGAAAAAATAAATACGATAAAAACAAAGTTTCCTGTTTTTCCATGAATATTTCTACAATTTTATTTTATTTATTTAGAATATTTTTAAAAATATTTAATAACTTTTTTAAAAATGTTTATTAATTTTTATGAGACTGTTTAAAAATTTGTTTATAATATTTTTAAAACTTTATTTCAATACTTTATCAATTCATTCTATATTCATGCATTTTATTTCATAATTTATGTATTTACTCATTAATTGAACATCTTTATCTATTATTTATTTAATCCACTTAGTGATTATTAACTCCAGGAATATTAAAAAAATTGTTTTAAAAATTTATATTCCCCTCTGTTTTATTGAGAAAAATTTACGCTATAATGAATTTTAATGTATTTAAATATTCAAACAATTATAGCACTCTAGAAATTAAATTTACAAACGAAATAATTAACAATTTTCAAATTCTAAAAATTAAATTAATACGAGATATAGTGAAACCATTTATTAATTATTAATTTTCTGCCTTAATTCAAAAAGTATTTAATATTTTCAGAATTTGAAAAAAAATTATTTTGTATAATTGTAATTACAATTAAAATTATAATAAAAATTATTGTAATAACAATAACGAATACAGTTGAAAAAGAAAAAAGATCTATATTTTTGCAATTAAAATACAAGTTTTATTTTATTAATTGAAATTAAATATTAAATTATATCAAACGATAAGAATTAAAAACTATTTCAGAGCAAGGTGACAACAATAATTTGTAGATTTTTTGGAAACCTTTAAATAATAAATAAATAAATAATAGTAATACTTTTAATAATAGCAGTAACAATAATAGTAAAAATGAAAACTAAAACAAGAATAGAAAAATAATATTAGTAATATAGTTACAGTATTATTATACAATTATTGTTATATAATACTTTTATACTCTTACACTACAAATCAAAGTGAGTTAAATTCATGCACTTGAAGTGCATAAATTTGTCCCAATTCTGAACACACTTTGAGTGCATTATTCTTATGCACTTTGACCTTAATGTGTGTAATTTCAATGCACTTTAAAGTGCATAAAATATAAAATGCATAAGAATTACACACTTTGACGTCAAAGTGCATGAGAAGAATGCACTTCAAAGTAGGTTCAGAACTAGGACAATCAAAGTGCATAAATTTTACTCACTTTGATTTACAGTGTATATTATTATAACTACAAATATATAATACAATTAAAAATAATACTATCACTATTAACAATGTTAGGGTAAAAATAAAAAATCTAATTAAAAAAATAAAAGTAAATAGACAAAAGAGAAATTTTTTTTTACAAGAAATTTCAAGAGAAAATGAACGAAGCACTGACTGTTTCGACAGTAAGATTTTTTTATAACGGTCGTCAAAAAGGGTTAAAACCTTATGTGGGTAATAAATCAGTAACAGTTAATCCGGATTAAAAGTCGAGTTTGTAGAGCGGCGTTGCGAGTCGTGAGGTGACTATTATTTTGGTCAATGAGAAAGAAACGAAACTTTGCGATATTACTATTTTCGCTCTATTTCGTTATGATTGAACTCAAACAATATAAAGCAAAGTAAATTAAGAAAAGCTTATTTTAAATAATAACTTCAATAAATAACTAATAATAATAAAAACAACAACAAAAATAATAAATAGTAAACGAAAAAAATATTTATCTGAAACAGATATAAATTTTACTACATTAGAGAAATTTTTACTTGTTTCATTTAATGCTTTGGCTATTTTAGAGAAAATTATTAATGTTGCAGGTAAAAATTTTTTTTTGCTATAATAAAAACAATAAAAGTGATAATTGTTATAATAAAAGTTGTAGCAATAATAGTAAAAATGATGGTAATAATCAAAATAATAATAATATAATAATTTTTGTTACTTACAATATTTTTATTGTTTTTAACTATACTATAATATAAGAACAATATAAATATTATAAATAATGACAGCAATAATAATAAAAATAATAATAATAATTAACATTATCACACAGCGATCTAAGGCACACGCACAAACTTACGGAACTAATATAAAACTAAATTAACTAATTTAGTTGCAGCGTCTTCACCTCGTGCATTGCAAACACAAAGTACAATAACAAAATCTCAAACCAAAATTGTGTAGAGAAATTTTCCAATGGCTCTTAATTAAATCAATATCGGAAAAATGAAAATTTTTTATACTGGACATTGTTCAACGACAAGAAAAAAATCGGACGTCTTTAATTAAATAAACCACTAACAATTACAATATTAATTCTTTGTAAAAAGCAATTGTAAGAAAAACAATAGATATTGTTGTGAGTACAAAAATTATTATAACAAGTACAATTGTTACTGTAATAACTACAAATAATTATTGAAACGAGCACAATAATTATTGTTACAAGTACAATAACTACTGTTGCAGGTAGAATAAATATTATTTCAAATACAATAATTACTATCGCAAGTACAATAAGTACAATAGTTATTGTAAAGAGATTTTTAAAGAAGTAATGAAAAATGTATAATATTTATTGTATACCAAAAGTACAATAAGAATTGTCAAAAGTACAGTAAATATTGTAAGGAAATACAGAAATTAGTGTAAGAGATTCAATAAGTATTGTAAAATCTACATTAAGAACTTTCTAAATATGAATCAGTTAAAGTAACTGATTCAGAAGCAAAAAGTCAGTCACTGATTTTCAGTTAAAACCATAATTTTTAACTGATGCAAATTAAAAGAGTATTGTAAAAGATACAATAAATATTAAAGAAAATACAGAAAGTATATTAAAAAATTACAATCTGTAAACATTGTAAGAAATAAAATAATTATTGTAGAAAATGCAGTATTAAATAGAAAGTACAATAATGAATATAATAAATAAGAAAAATACAATAAGTATTGTCAAAAGTACAATCTTTATTGTAAAAAATACAGTTAATATTGTAAAAAACACAATACGAGGTATTGTAAAAAATACAATAAGTAATGTAAAAATTACAATAAGTATTTTTAAAAAGATTGCAGTAAGTATTGCAAAAAAATACAGTAAAAATTCTAAAAAAAATTAAATATAATTAGGGAAAAAATACAGAAAATATTAAAACATGAAAACACAAAATGTTAAACGTACAACGAATATTGTACCAATTACAATACGTATTGTACCAAATAAAAACTAATTTTAAAATTTATTATACTCATCATCGTTATAATTACAACAATTACTGTAAAAATGATACAATAATTATTTTAAAAACAGCAATAAAACATTGTAACAAGTGCAATAATAAATTTAAAAAAATTTTCAAATAATAACAATAATTATACTGCCCGAATGCCGAATATATTTTAAATTATGAAAAAGTATTTGCAAAATAGTAATGTTTTTACGAAAATCGCTAAAAACTACTTTTTCTCTTGTTTTTACTGCTGCAACACATTTTAAAACAAAGACACTGCGAATTAAAGTTTTTAATAGAGACAAAGGATCGGTCGGTACACTTTCGAATTATAAAGGATAACAAGTGAAGGACAAGGATTTTACTATGAGAAAAAGGATAAATTTTCTGTTCACATAAAACTAAAATATAGATATATAGATTCTTTATTTTAAAAAAACCAAAAAACGAAAATGAAACGAAAAAACCCCGTGTTCAATCGCAGCGAAATATTTCCTTTCGTTTCTAATATTGTGGACCAAAGTTTTTCGAATTTTTCATTTCCGATTATTATATTTTTTGTATAAAGACTAACCTGAAACACGCATTTTTTTCTTTTTTTGTTTTTGGTGCGATTTGTCTATCCATTTGGTTTCAATATCCAAATTTTCATTACGAAAAGAAAAAAAAATATTGAATCTGGTATTTTATTTTTTTACGATAGGAAAAAAAATTCGCTTTGAAAACTTATTATATGAAAATGGAAAGAACAACTGTTATTGATCACCTTCTTTTATTATGCAATTGACTTTTTTCAGAAAAAAATAAAATTATTTACATGAAATAGAATAAACGGATGCAATAATCGTATTGTGAGAAAATATAGAAACGCCCACACGAGTTCTTTTACAGTTTTATTGGTTGTTGTTTCTTAACCTTGTAAAAGTTTATCCAATAAAATTTCTAGACACTCCATGTACGCGTAACTAAATTTAATAACATTTATTGCTTCTCAACTTTTTATTTAAGAATAAAACTTAATTCAAAATCTAAAAATTCCAAAAAATTCTCTTAACTCCATAGAGACTACTTCTTTTGTAATAATAAAAATCTTCCCACGGAATTTATAAAAAAAATTTTTTCGCATCATTTTATTTTCTCAGGAGTTGAATAATATTATAATCTTCTCGAGAATCTTCAGTGATGATATTTGTAGACTTTTTTTTGATTTGCTTATCTTCGAGCAGACGATTACTATTTATGAAGAAGCATAAATAGTCCAAATAGTAATAACATTACTTATTCGGAATAGCAAAACCATTAAACTAATAAAAGAATCGAAAAGTTAAGAATCAAAAAATACACTAACATTACAGTAATAAAATTTTTGTCAAAAATTACAATAATATTTTTTTCTAATTACGGAAAAAAAGATTCATTCAAAACAAGAGCAGCCAAACTTTCCTAAAGATACCGATTAAACTGCAGTGAATAAAATGAAACGAAAAATAATCCTACAGAACTAATGTTGTGTAAGAAAATTTCAACTTATTTCACTAGAAATGAGACGTTAAATAGAAGACCAAGAAATTGTTTTATTTTTTCAAAATATTCACTTGTCTTTCCTGAAAAGGAAATTTAGGACAAAAATTCGTTTATTCTACTTTTTTTTAATTCCTATTCTACTTTATTATTTATACCATATATTATATTTTTTTATTATAATTAATATTTATAGTACAAATAATTGTACAATCATTTACAAAAATTTTTTCTCTTCTTTTTAAATTAATATTATATTTTGAATAATATAAAATTTATTTTAAACTTTCAAATATTTTTCTCACAATTTAATCTCAGGAAATTCTTTCTTTTAACTTTTAATCGCAAAAAACCAATTAATAACCAACATAATTATATAATTGTAAATATTAATATAAGTTCTATAATATAAATTATAAATTTCAAAATTTTGAATATTCAAATAAACGAAATTAACTTTTTTTCATTTTGAAATTCAAATCTTGATATAAAAATAATAAACCGATGGTAAATTACGGTTGTGAGATTCCGTGGCTTGCGATCGTCGGGATTAAGCAACGTCCAGTGCGGGTTAGTACTTGGATGGGTGACCGTACTTCAACTCTCGCTATAGCCCCAGTGTTTTATCACACTTTCGTAATATATCAAGCGTTAGATTTGACGTACTCAGGAGAGGTTTACTATAGTTTTTCTCTCCTCTGGCGAGAAAACCCTTTAGATGGGTGGTCCAGGCACACAGAAAAAACTTGGTCTCATTTATATTGCATCTCATTTCGAGTACTACTCAATTGGAACAAATTGCTCAAAATGAGTATTACCTGTTGATAAATATTTTCAGAATGTTGGGTTCGTAACATTTGCAATTTTGTTATATTTTGCTATTTCATATATTTTTCTCTACAAAATATTAATTTTCATTGATTAGAAAATATTTAATGTCCTTTTACTTAAAAATAAATTTACTAATTAAACAGTAATTTAATTAAAGTAAGTTAAACATAACAGGATGCATAAATTTTGAATTTTAGTGCCATATTGTAGCCACTTCACAGTGGCGCTATGGATTGCAATAAGTAGTGTGAAATCAGTTCGGCACTACTGCTACCTCAACAAACATTTATAACCTATAAATTTGATTGTCTTTATTGAAGAATTGTAAGCAAAATATATATGAAATGAATATTACATAATATCTGATATGTCATTTACCCACAGGTAATTAGTATATTTTATGTTTTTATTGGGTTATTCATTATTTGATGAAAATTTATATGTATCTTTTATACTCATAATGAATTACTGGTCTCATTATGAATAAGTTTTATGTAAGCTCAAAATGAGATAAGGAGTCTCATTTTTGTTGCAACTCATTTTGAGTATCATACGCTACTCATTTTGAGATTAGGTGCAGTCATTAATGAGTTAAGTAGACGAAGGGTTCCGGGAGAGAAAGGGAATCTATGACGTCAAATACAATACACGGATCTGAAGTATTTTTGTTTATGCACTCTTCACGACTGCACTATTCAAAGATTGTACTGTATATTCAAAAAGGAACATATAAAAATTGCCGTCAAAGAAATTTCTAAGGGTGCTACCTTAGCCGAAATAGCGAGAAAATACAACATACAGCCACCGTTCTTAGTTTAGAGGAAGAAAATAACCTTGATAGATGGATTTTCCACTGTACCGAGAGAGGATTCTTAGTAACAAAAGATCAACTTTTGGAAAGTGTAAAACTGTTGTTTCACACGGGAAGTTAAAGATCAAATTAAAAAAAAATTATAGAAATATCTTGTAAGATTTGTTCACAGTGTATTGACAAAGTCTGCATTAGATTTCAAACCACAGTAAGACACACATTTACCCTATCTAATAAATTACTCACCAAGTTTTAGTAATCAAATAACTAGCTTTGATATAAGCTTGTAAAGATAAATTTTGTTTTAGAGAACAAAGTACAGCATTTTGCAAATTTGTTAAATTTTACCTGCAAATCAGTAATAAGGCGGTACTATGCCAGTAAGATTTCAATACTGACCTAGTACTGACTGCCAGTATAAAATCAGTACTGGACAGCGTTACCAGTGAGGGTTTTCCCCGTACTGATTTAGTACTGGAGTCAGTACTGAGTCACTACTATGCCAGTATAATTACATTTCTACTTGGGTAAGTGGTTCTCAATTTATACATATTTTAACCTTTAATACAATTGCGGATTTTAATTAATTGCTCAAAAACAACTGAAATGTCCAAGATAATTTTTACAGGAATAAAAATAAAATATTCATGCTTTATTTTGGCATCAATATTATCAAAATCGAATATAACGTGTTTTGAGATATTTAGAAATTTTATTTAAATAGGAGAAACATTTATTTAAAAATTGTCTGATTGTTTACAGTGGGTCGTTTTTAAATAGGATGCCTCATATTTAGAAACAGAAATAAACATTTAAAAATTAATTTAGTATGTAAATAATAAAAAATCAATCTCCTTCAAAATATCAAAACAAAAAGAAAAAAAAAGAAAAATTGAAATACTTCATAAATAAATATATGTAACTTTTAAGGCGTAGAAAAATCGTAAAATTGTATTCGTCTGTAGCTATAAATACAGTCGGCACTGTAAACACTATCAGAAGTTTCTCTATTCAGTTTGCACCCTCCCAACGCCCCTTTAAATATAGGGTGCATTCTGGGCAGTGGTGCTTGCATGCAGCTTTGTGCATGCAAAAACACATGGAAATAGATACACGTGTGTATATGTGTCCTTTGCATGATGCGAAGAATGAGTCAGCGGAGTCAGCCCGTAAAAAGTGGAACATTACTTTTATTTTCAAGAAAAAAATGAAACAATTTTTTTTCATTTTATTTACAAGTAAAAATTAGAACAAATATTTTTTTTAGTAAATTTACAATAACTTGTATTTTTGTTCAAAAAATAACAAAAAATATTAATTTTTAATCAAAATTCAACTTTTATGGGAAATTGACATTTTTTTAATATTCAATATAATTAATACCTAATTGTGGACTCCCACATGAAAAGGGCCCATTTTAGAACTACTGAACTTATCTATATAGCCGAATTCCTTGCAGAGTTTTGAAAATTTTGAATGGTTAATGATTATGTGCAATTTTATTGTGTCATTTGAAAAAAAATAGAAATTTAACTTTTTTAAAATTTTTTTAACAGTCTCTGTTATGAATAATTTGACGAAATATCGAACTCTTTATTTGAACGACTACAAAAACAAAGAATCTAACATTAATATCTCTAAGTTTTCTGGGAAGTTATTCAGATAAGAATTTTTTCAGTCCAGGACAATTAATAATTAACTGGAAAAATTGAAACTATGAAGAAATAGAAAATCTGCTGGCGATCGAAACAATCGAAATTGTCAGAAAATTCAAAATATTAATAATTAATTAAAATAATTAATTAGCTAGTAAATCAGTATTTATGTTATATTATATTTATTTAGTTAATTTAGCCAATTTTAAAACAAATACAAAAACTTATTTATTTAAATAATAATACTATATAGTTTAAATAAATATTGCTTTCGTACGTGGAAACGAACCCTTCTCCCCCCCACGCGAACGTGAGTAACGCGCGCATTTAAACCGCATGACCACTAACCTAGGCTTGGAGTCCATTAAATAAATAAAATAACTAACTTTATGAGGACCTTCATTATTAATTTAATAATATTTTGAATTCATAATAAAGTGTACCTACTAATTAAAAAGTTAAGTAATTTAATTGCAAAAATTACATATTTGGACTGATACAAGAATAGACAAAGGAGAAAGAAGAATAAATTATTAAAATGAATGCACAAAAAGATATTATTGTGAAGAAATAAAGAAAACAAATTTATGCGAAAGATATATTAAAAATGCAATTCATCACTTTAAAAAGTGTATATTAAAGTAAATATTATTAAAGAACGACGCACGACAGGTGGAAGTCCGAGAAGAGCAATAGTCTGCTTATCATAAAACATGCCAGTGTCACCTTTCAGTTATCAACCATCTGATACAACTTAAACTCAATATAAAACGTCAATCACAGTTTTTATTTTTTGTAGTATATATATATACAGAAGGAGTCTCTCTCAAAAAGTCAGTCTTTTTAAAAATATTCCTTGCTAATTACAATAAAAAAGACACGTTCCCCTATACAGTTTTGAACATTTAAATGTGAAGAAAATATTCTTGTATTAAAATATTTTAAAAAATTACTAAACTTAAATAAGAATTAAATTATTAGGCCAAAATAGATGAAATTTTCGGTAGCTAATTCAATTTGACTATTTCTGTAGTTATTTAGTTACTAATAATTCGTAATTATCCACTAATAATTATTTATTTTTTATTACTTGCTGAAGCAAAAAGTCAGTCAAGATTGTACTAATAGTTACTTATTTTTAATTAATAATTATTCAGAAGGATTGGACATTTATTTAGTTAAAAATTAATTTTTTAATTATTAAAAAAATATATTTGTTAAAAAAATTTAATTTAAAAGAATTAATAAAATATCGTTTAAATGAGAGTTCAAAAGTTTAAGGACAGAAAAAAATTTTTAATTAAAAATTTTAAAACAATTAAGAAACAAAAAAGAGACATTCACCTAGGCCACTGACTTTTAATTAACTTTTTTTTCTTCAAAGTGACAAAATGGGAAACAACCGAGGCAGAAACAGGACCGATTAATAAAAAACACCGGTCCAGTACATTAGTACTGGGCTTGTGTTTTTTCATCGGCACAGTAGTTGAGCTGTCAGAAAAATTTGTACCGGCCTGGTATTAATGTTCACATTTTTTTTCACCGGCACAGGAGTTGAACCGGCAATTTATCATATTATTTAACGGCCCGATATCTTGCCGGTTTTTTGCCGGAATTTAACCGGCATAAAAAAGAGTAAAAAATTAAAAATTTACATCTTTATTAGTTCATTTATGTTATGCCGGAAATTATTATTATTGTTGTTATTGTTAATGGTTTTTATTTAATAACAATTTTATAAACAATTTCAATTATTTTTGTGTTCTACCCCTCCAACTGTAATTAAACTCATAGGAAGTGTACTCAGTAGTCTCTTCTTGAAGCCCTAAAAAAAATTTTGGTATTTTTAATTTGGAATGTAGATAACGAATTTTTTTAGTAAAAAGTCGCGCCAACTCTACGAAGGGAGAGAGTTGATTGTCATGAACACCTCAATCTAGAGGTAACAAATATTATTTGTTTTTAATAATTTTTTATAATAAAAGTTTATAATATTGCGCACCGATCTGTGGCTGTAGAATTATGAAAAATGTTTTTAAAAAAATTTTATTTAACAATACATATGAACAAAGAAGAAATTGCAATTGGAAGGGCAGAACGCATAAATAATTAAAATTTTTTATAAAACTGTTGTTAAAAATATGGAATTTTTAAATTTACAATCTTGCAAATATTTTCTTTTAAAAGAGTGAACAAATTTGAGTTATTAATTTTTTTTAAATTTTGTATTATTTTGTTAATAAAAAAACAATAACAAAAATCTAAAACTTCAAAAAACGGGTAAAAGTATTTTTTTTGTTTTGTTGTGAACTACCGATTTTCATAAAAGTTTTAACATTTTAGAAAATCAATAAAATTTTTTTAACACAGTTCAGCTGATCTGACCCATTTATAATATTAAAAAATCAGGTAACGGGCCCGGTATCACCCTGGTTGTAAATTAGTGCCGGCCCGGTATCACTGCCAGCAGAAGTGCCGTTTTGACTTTATATGCTCACATTGCGTTTACTGTTCACATGAAGGTTTAGGTCAGCGGATGTGGTGTCGACTTTGCAGCCTGAGGGTTCGGAGTTCAATTTCTCGAGTCTTCAGATTTTTCATTAATTGTTTATGTTTCTCTGTTTCAGCATTTAATATGTTTACTGTTTCTAATTAATAATTAATAATAATATTGGTGGAAAATGTTTACAATGTTGAAAAAACCGCTGCCAAGTTATATATTTTTGTTATAATTTTGGTGATCATTTCATGAACACTTTGCTTCCTCATAGAGATGTTAATAATAATAAAATATAAATTTTGAACAATTATTCTCAATTGCTGCAATAATTTTTCTCTTTATTTGATTAAAAATTCAAGTTCCACACTAAAAAATTTTTTTTAAGTTTCCATCACAATTTCTGTTTTTTAAAATATGAATAACTTCTTTATTTCTAATCGAATTAGCTTCAAAAATAGGTCAATCGAAGCGTTTTTTAATGCTCTACAAGATGATAATGATAGTTTTAAAGTTATTTCTACATTTCTCAACAAAATATTCAAGAAAGTCTTATTTTCCAAAAATTTTGATTTCTAAAAGTTTAATATCTCTGGTGAATATGGACGAAAAATTTTCATTGAGGGCTCAAAAGATGCGTCTAAAAAAGCTCTACAAAATTACAGAAAAACATTCATAGGTGTCCTACCATTTTTTTAAAATTATGGGCAAAAAACTTTTTTTGAAAAATTAAAAATAAAAACTATATATAATTAAACTTTATTAATCTATCTCAAAGTACTCTCATTTTATGTCCGCAGATGAGACCTACAATTTAAAAAAAAATTCAGCCTAAAAGCTCTTTATAATTTGGAGATATTTATGAAAATGTGATGTTTACACACACACACACATATATACGGAGTGACATTTTGTAAAAATGTCATTTTTGAACTCCTGAGATCAAATAACATAAAGATATGTTAAAAAATCAAACCTGAAAAATTTTGGTATTACAATACTTCCTCAGTATGAGGAAGCAATATGAGGAAGCAAAAAAATATAAATGAATTTTCTAGGTGCGCTTATTTGTATATTAAAAATGTCGAAAAGTCACTTTTCGTTGAAGTTTAAGAGTTGAAAAAACCTAAGAAACTATTAAATCCGAATTCTGAAAGAATCCCATTTTTTGAAAGGTATTAAAAAATATTTTAAATTTAGAAAAAGGAAACAACTTTTTTTACGAAAAATTGAGTTATTTTTTGTAAAAATAAAAAAGGTAATCGCAGCTGCGTTAAAAAATATTTCTATCATTGATTAAAATCAAAATATATGTACATGTATATTGCATGTGTGTATGCAAGCACTACATGAACTGCACATTATTAATATTTACGTAAGCCTAGAATCAGAGATAAAATTTTATTTCCGAGATGGAAAACAGATCGCATAGTATTGACATATATTTGTACGATCAGCAGCTTCTTTTATAGAAGAAGAAACTCATCCTCAAATAAGAATTTTTTTTCTCATGTTGTATAGAAAATCAAGAATTCAATTACAGTTTCTACATGCACAATTGAAACTCTAATATATGTGCAAGTTTATATAGTAAATGTGAAACTTTAAAAAGAAAATTAAAGTAAATGTACATTTATGTATATGGGTAGTGATGCATTTGAGCGAGATATACGAGCAATGAGAAAGAATGAGAAAATATCCCATTGTTTTGTTTTAAATCTCGTCTCATCTCATCTCATACAATCAAGATTCTCAAAAGATCGTAAATTTCGATCATCTTTTTAATATTTATGTTAGTCTCAAAATTTACGAATTGACAAATGTTGAAATGTTGAAGTTAATCCTTACATTACCATAAGTGGTCTCTGTCAGTTGCATAAAATTTACTAACGCAATTATTGCAGATAAACAAATTCCTCATCATCATAAATTAGTCTAAAATTATATACTTTTTGTTAATTATTAAAATAAATAATTAACACATGATAAGTTTCGTCACTTTGCGTCGAAAATCTTCGAGATTTGCTGCTTTCAAAATTAATATCATGAAAATATAAATATAAAATAACACAAAAATAGTTTTAATATTATATGTATATATAATTAATTATATGTATATATTATATGTATATAAAATAGATATAAAAGACATGAATAGATAAAAATAAAAATTTGGTTAGGAAACTTCTCATAAGGCGACTGGTGGAGAGTAAATACAAATTTTGCTCGAAATGATAACAAAGGATAATAGTGAACAAAATGCATGACACTTGAAAATTATTTTCGGTTTAATGGATAAATAAATACTTCTGCATTCAAGATAATTGTTAATAAATTAAAAGCAATACAAATCATAATAAACTTTTGAAAATAAGCATATAAAAATATATTGTATTAGATAGTATTGCTAAATATAAAAATCTGTAAGCATACAATTTTTTATAAATTTACTTATTCGATGATTTTTTATTTATCTAGTGACAGTTGCTATCATGAGAATTTAGTCGAGAAATGAGAGGATACGAGTCGATCAAAACAAAAGAAATATTGAGATTCTCAATTTGGATAATTACTTTTGAGCAACGTGAAATGAGCGATATGATCAAAATTCTCGTCTTAACGTGCATCACTATATATGGGTGATTTTCAAATAACTGTGATTTTTTTAAATAAGACATTTTACTGCTAAAATAGTGAACCAAATTTGACATTCATTACATATTCCAGGAGCGGGACTCTGAGTTAGCGCCACTATAATAGCACGCACTATAATAGCGCCACTATAATAGTATAATGGCGCTATGGCACTATTATAGTGAGCGCTATTATAGTGAGCACTATTATAGTGGCGCTATGGCACTATTATAGTGTGCGCTATTATAGTAGCGCTATTATAGTGGCGCTAACTCAGAGTCCCGCTCCAGTACATTTTTGTTATTGAAGTATATGTTTAAATGGAAACTACAAGATTTTTAAATATTTCTAAAGTTACGATGGAAAACGCAAAGAAAATGCAAAAGTTACATGCCATGGACCTGACATTTTTCCACGGTCCTGACATGTGTGTCACAGTTAAAACACGTAAAGAAATAAAAAATCGAATAAATATTTTCTTTTTAATGTTCGCACTTCAAAATAATACTAGTAGAAGTCAATTAAACATAAAATTGAGTAATAAAATCACGATGACGTTAACATGTGTTGGTAGAAAGTAATTAACAATTTAAAACATGAAAAAAGTGCTCGTGTACGTAGAATATCATTGTAATAAAAATATTTTTATATGTAAAACATCTGGTTAGATTTGGCCTACAAAGTACTTAAAAGATAGTTTTAATATTTGCTTACGTGAAAATTTCAGAACAAAATTTTAAAAAAACGTATGCCACGGACCTGACAATTTAACCCCATTTTCTTAATTTTAACTATGATAATGTTAATGTTAACAAACTGAATATTAAGTATCTTTAAGAAGAGACTTCTATTAAGTGATTTATGAAGTGAGTGGCAAAAAATAATAATTTTATTAGTCATTTATCTATGGGGACATGCAAATATGACAGTTATTTGAAAATCACCCATATAGCTCATTTCATTTAAAAGGTAAAATATAGTTTACAGGAAAGTTAAAATGTGAATATTTGATTTTGTGTTTGTAATCAAATTTTCTATTTTATTTATTGTTTTAAAAAATCGATAGGGATAGTGGTTATAACATTAGGCGTACATATTTTTAATAGCAGACACACGGAGAGACTTTTAGTTAGAAAAATTATTTTATCGTATTTTGATATTTCTAATAAAACGTAAGAATTTAGGGATAATCGAGGTATAGTTAGAAGAATTCTAATAAAGATTATGAAAAGACAAAGTCAACGTCACTTTTGGTAATAAGTCTTAAAGTTTTTTGAATCTTTTCTAAAGCTTTATACTAAAAGTGAAGATTAGGTGACGCTACATATATATAGCATATATATATGTAGGGGTATACAAAATGCGTTACTAGGCACGTGTATACTTATATAATACATATGTATATAAATTAATATATGATTTATCATAATATTATTACACAATTCAATTGTTTAATCACTAATAACTTTTGAAACGTTTTTAACAAAATACTTTCAAGACGATGATGACGCTCGGTTGTTTGCTGAGTGTTCGCCTAACATTAACTGTCTTCGGTTGTGGACGGAACTGTTCGGAAACCTTCGTGAAAATATTCTAATAAAATTTTGTAAAAATTCAAACTGCTTACCATTTCAGAGCGTGTTAATATTAAAAATAATACAGTATATAAATTTTTTTTACATTTAATAGTTTTCAAAATAGTGGGTTTACAAATAAAAATATCAGAATGTATTATAAATATGTTCTATATTCTCGTATTTGCAATTGTCTTAACATCAAATGATATTCTTTCTAAACTTTTATACTAACTTCTGTTCCCTAAAAATTACAATAGTAGATAAAAATAACACTACTTATTATTATAATAAGAACTATCATCATCGTACCTCGATTATCCCTAAATTCTTACGTTTTATTAGAAATATCGAAATACAATAAAGTAATTTTTGTAACTAAAAGTCTCTCCGTGCAGATTTTTGTCAGAATATGATCACTTTTGTTTGGTTTTTGTTCAACTTTATTTTTTTTAAATAAACAAACCTTTTTCTTTTTTTGTGTAAATGTTAAGATGCGTTTATATAAATAAATATTAATTCTAATGCGTGGACAACAAACTTTTTTATTTTTATAGAAAACATGAGAGAAGATTGGTTACGTCACTTGGGGACTGTAGGGGACATTTGAAACAGAAACAGTATACAAAAAAGGACAAATATTATTCCAGTAAAAAAACTAATTTAAACGGATTGAAATGAATTAAGTTTTTTGGTAGAAAGTGGGATTCAATTTGTGCAAACGAATTCGCATTTGAAAGAAATGACCAAGCCATGCATTGAATTCATGCTGACGAATTAAAAAAAATTAAAGGCTCCAAAACTTGTCCACTGAATTGGTAAGAATAGAAGGTTTGGAAGTTCAATACAGTTTGACCAATTCATGAAAATTGCAACATAGCTCCAATTCATGTTTGTCCCAAAGCGGGATTCACTGAAGCTCTTTGTGAATTCTTTTTAATTTATTTCAATTAGTTTTTATTTACTAGGATATTAAGAATGTCTATATTATATTCATTTAAATAACTTCTTATCAAATAAAACCAAGTTTCTGTTTTTTATACATTGAATTTAAAAATTCTTACCCACATAATAACCCGTGCAGAAATTGCCCCATTTGTCCCTATTTAAAGTAGGGCGTTGTGAGGGTACTGTCTAGAACATTCTGACTAGATAAGTCGAATTCGATTCTAATTGAAAACTAAATAGTTTTTCTGAATAATTTTACTATTCACCTCTGGCGAGGGACAGGTTTTTAGTTTAAAGAGGCCCTAATGAAACCCTCAACAGAAATCGCGCATGCGTGATAAGACATTAAATGACGTGAAAATCATATAACCTAAAAATGTCAACTTGCTCGTCGTTCGTATTATAAACTGTTGTAAACAACGTTAGCAATAATTTTCACAATAATGGATGATATAAGTGAAAAAATAAAAAGAAGTCGTGAATTAGGACGAAGGAGAACAAGAATTTGTCGAGACCTAAAAAAATTAAAACATTCTAATGTCAATGAAAATTCCATTGATTTTTTGGAAGGTAAATATATGTTTCTAACTATTCGTATATATCAACACACTTTTTAATAAGTATTTAATTTATATACTGTAAATGAGGCAAATGTAATTTTACGTCAGATGTTCAAAAGATGTGATCAAACATCTCTCGACGTAAAAAACATAATTTGCTCAATGTTAGTGTTTTCGGTACAATCAGTAAATAAACTTTAAAATTAACCTCAAAGTTTACATAAATTTCAACTTATTCATTTTATCAATTTTTACTTTATTTTGTCCACTAAAGATAAATATAATTTTACAATTTTATTAAATCGCTAGAAAGTATAATGTTATATTATATAAAATGAATTGAATAAGGTTATATTAACTTTTGTATAAATTTATTGCAGATTCAAAAATTCCAAAATTTATAGGTATATTAAATTATAAATATTGTTTATTAACATATTTATACTAATTTTCTATAATTAAATTATTAAATAAAAAATAAAATTACTTCGAGATAAGATAAATTATAATTTTTTTAAACAATAAAAAACATTTATTTCAAACGTAAAAATCGAATCAAATTTAAAAAAACATTAGACGAAAAACGTTAATTACATTTTTCAAGTAATAAATTATATTCATCGTAATAATAAAATTGTTTATATGATTTTAATGAAAATTTTTTTTGTTGAGTTTCATTAAAATTATTTTACAATGTACTATAGTGATGAAAGTAGTTTTATTACATGAAAAATGTAAAAAATATTTTGATTCAAAGAGGTTAAGCTAATCACGCATGCGCGCAGCGTCACCAGCCTTCTAGAACAACTGGCGGGTTCTATAAGGCAATAGCGAGGTTCTAGACAGGGCCTTAGCTATTGCCTCGTTAGATCGTTCTGTTCAGAACCTGATGTTCCAAGCGTTACCGAATTAGACAAGCACCCACTAATTTGCCCCATCAGAACCCTATCAACAATAAGGCAAACTGGCTATTACCCTACTACTCCCCAAGTCCAATTTCTGCACGGGAAGAATAAAGCTAATATATGGGACAGTAGGGGACATTTTGCTATTTTTTTGATTCACAACATAAATATGTTATTTAGAAAGCAACGCAAGATGTCAGCTTTCTTAAAGAATTGAAATTTTTTGATAATAATTGACTTTTTTTTTTGTAGTCGATAAAACAGTGTAAAACAATTTCACTTCAAATTTAGGTACTTTGACAAAAAACAGTGCAAAAAACTAACTTGGTAAACTTCGAAGTCGTTTTTCTCGAAATCTTTTTTTCGGGTCGTAGGTCTCTTTTAACTGTCCGTGTCACATATATTAATTATTGGAGACAATGTAGTGCAAGTGCTTCGAGGACAGGCTCCTCAAAGTTCTTTTAAAATAATAAAAAATTAGAGTATGTTAGATATTAATAAAATAAAGAAAAAAATATTCATTTGCTAGCTAAAAACTTTTTTTTCATGAGTGGCTTCGCCTGGATCAGCCACATAGGCCCCTCAATAATAATTTGAATTATTAAAATTTTTCAAAATTCCATGTTCTTTAAATTTTTTTTATTTTTTTTTTTTTTTATTTATTTTTTATTTATTTATTTTTTTTATTCGAAATTGAAATATTATAAAATTTCAAACTAAAACTTTTTAAAGTTTATCTGGGGTAAATGTACCCCGTGTAGAAATTTACCATGGAAGTGTATGAGAAACTGTCCAGTTGTGCTAGATTCAATGTAGCAACTAGATGGGAAAAATGGACAGGCTTGAACGAGGGATGTAACGCTAGCAATGTCAAGATTTTGTACAGTTATTTTGTCTAGTCCTTGTCTAGTAAAATAAATCATTCCTAGCCAGTTCCTGGATATTAAAATAACCAGTTTCTACATACTGGTAATAATTGTTAGGTTAATAAATAATAAAAGAATATTTTTTTTAACTTTACTCTTTTGTTTGTTTAACTTTTAAACAAAAAAAAGAGTAATACAAAAGTATTTGTTATTATCACAATTCCTCTTACAATTATTTTTGTAATTAATTGTAACATATTTTGCTACATTGAATTTTTTCTTTAAAACCATTCACTATAAAGATTCGTAATTGTATACCGATAATAAAATTAATTGTACTTTGTATTGTTGCAATCACAAAAATTCACTTAAAATTACCAAAGTTTTATTATTTATTATGAACATTGTAATATAAAAAACAATCTGAGACTATGAATGATAACATCACATGTTCTTTTTTTAATAAATCTTCTTTTCGCTGTAATATATTTAAACTTGTACACTGTCCCTGTTCAAAAATGGAAAACTGAAAACTTTTCACTAGATTTATAAATTTGATTTTATCTTCACAACAAGATAAGTTACAATTGTAGACTCTTGGTTTCTTTTCATCAAACACTACGTAAGGAACTGATTTTCGTGTGCTAGCTTAGTAGACTCTCAGAGCCACGTTCTCCACGAATTTGTACTAAATTCTTATGTCAGCGTCCTAGAGAGTGCCTAGCTAATTCTTGGACAACCTGCTATACGAACTTGTACTTAATTTTTAATTCAGCATCCTAGATAAATTTTAACCAGATTCTAGACTGTCTTTATAGAGAAAAAGAATAAAAGGGAAAACTGTAGATTAACATTTGGGGACCAGGACAGTTTTTTCAGAATAATTTTCCACGACAAATTCTATCTAGCTGTAGTCTATTTATAGGAAGGCCACGAAAAATGTCTACACGAGCATCTACTGCAATTTTCAGCTTTAGTAGCCTTTGAAATAAAAAATTCGAGAATTATAATGCAGAAGTAAAATTAAACCTAACTAAATTGAAAGCTCTTGTCATTTAGATAATAAAACATTGATAAAAACTTTAAAGAAATTGATCATTTAAGCAAATTAAATTAATAAACAAATAATATCAAATGCGTGTATTACTGGGAAATTGAGCCAACTACTGTGTGCGAATTACTGCGATAGAAATATATGTATTTAAAGGTTATGTTTCTCCCAGTAATTGGAGCACATGCATATTCAATGGAAATGTGACAATTACTGCGATAAGCAATTTTAGTTCTTAAATAATTAGATTAATAATACTTTAAATGTGTTTCATTACGCACAATTATATTGAGTAAAGTCGAAAATAATTTTTAAATATCATATTCTATAACAGTAAACAACTGTATTATACAAAAATCCCAGTAATTGGAGCAATCCCAATAATAAGCGCATTTACCCTATTCATAAAAATTGTAAACGCAACTCTTTTGAAATTTAATTAACTTTGAAATGTTTAAATAAAATTATTCATTGAAAAATTTATAATTTCAAAGACTACAAAATAATTTTCGAAGATATTTTAGAAAATGTCTATATTAGGAAAAAAATTATTTGATTCAAACAAATTTTGTTTAAATCAAACTTAAAATATCTTTGCTATACAGTCAAACATATTTAAGTTTAATTTAAACATATTTTCTGGTTCAGTTTAAGAGATTATATATTGAAATCAAACATAAATTGTGATTGATTTTAAATTATCTGTAGTCAACTTTTAAGTTTGATTCAAACATAAAATTTTTAAACATAATTTTTGTTTAAACAGTAACAAAAAAATTTGTTTAAATGAAATATAATTTTTCAAACAAATAATACTTTTAAATCA
The DNA here is from genome assembly GCA_032873175.1 of Leptopilina drosophilae. NCBI lineage: Eukaryota > Metazoa > Arthropoda > Insecta > Hymenoptera > Figitidae > Leptopilina > Leptopilina drosophilae. The sequence continues at coordinate 33,551,191 of CM065480.1, forward strand.
ATGCAGTAGATATTTTCAATATATTTGGATTAAACTTACAAACTAATTTCAATTAAACAAAATCGTCTAACATGATTTTTGTGTTTCATTTAAGTATATTTTTTCAGTGTACATATGATGCAAAAATAATCAATTTTAATGTGAAAAATCATGGCGGTTGTCATTTTACCTCGCGACAAATGTCAAATTTTTTATTTCAATAAAATAATATTTAGAAGTAAATTTTTGCCCAAAACTGGTCAGGCATCAATGCACGTACATGTTAGCTAACATTTCTTAACATATCTTCGAAAATTATTTTGTATTCTTTCAGAAAACCAGTGAGAATTATTACACTTATTCATTGAAGTTGTATGTTTACATATGGCCTTCAGTTATTGAAAATGAAATTATTGTCAAAATTCCCTGACCTTTGGCAACCCCGTATTATCAAATAAATATTTTCTTGAATTAATTAACTTCAATTAAATTTTTTAAAAGAAACTAATGTTTTTTTTATAAAATGTAAAGAATTTTTAGTTATTTTAAAATACACTCAAGGATTTTGCAAAATTTTAATTATTTTGCAAGATATTGTTAATTAAACTTTTTGGTCACTTTTTTCCAGAAATTTTTTTCTTGTAAACTATTCATCCTAGAAAAAAATTGAAGAGAATGTATTGAATTTTAATAACATTTTATTAAATAATAATTTTTTTAACTTTTCGACAAATTTGTTTAAACAATTATTTTTTCAAATTGTTTTTTTCATGAAGGGAATAACCAAATTTTATAAAAAAATATTTTTGTTTAAGCTTGGAATGTCATTAAATAACTTGTGAAATTTATGAAGATGTGTTTTTTGATAATTTCGAGAAATTAATTTTTGACTTTTTGATAGAAAGAAGTTTGAAGTGCTTTAATTGCGACCGCTGCGAGGCAAACCGTATCACCCGATCCGAAAATTTGGTTATTCCCTTCATGAAAAAAAGAACTTTAAGAAATAATTGTTTAAACAAATTTGTTGAAAAGTTTAAAAAATTATTATTTAATAAACTATTATTAAAATTCAATACATTTTCTTTAATTTTAATCTAAAACATATTTTTCTAGGACCAATAGTTTACAAGATAAATATTCTTTTTAAAAAAAAGTGACGCAAGCCGTATGGCTCGAGCAGAGCTATCAAAAATTCAAAAATTAATTTCTCGAAAATATAAAAAAACACATCTTTACAAACTGCTGTAATTTTTAATGACATTCCAAGCTTTAATAAATATATTTTTTATGAAATTTGGTTATTCCCTTCATGGAAAAAACAACTTTTAAAAATAAATGTTTAAACTGTCGAAAAGTTTAAAAAATAATTTTTTAATAAAATATTATTAAACTTGAATACATTCTCTTCAATTTTTATGTAAAACATTTTTTTCTAGGACCAATATTTTACATGATAAAAATTCCTGAAAAAAGTGACCAAAAAGTTTAATTAACAATATCTTGCAAAATAATTAAAATTTTTCAAAATCCTTGAGTGTACTTTAAAAGTACCCTAATCACAACAAATTAATCAAGTATAAATAAAATCTGTGATTCAAAAGTTTTTCTATAGCTATGAACGCCCCTAGTACAAAATATTAAGTATGAATCTTTTGCTAAATTAACGAATAGAAATCTTAATTTTTAATCTTCTCATTAAAACAGTTGACATTCATTTTCTTTTCAATGGAAACAGTTAGTATTGCAATTTCAACTAAGGTAAAGGTCCCAATTATGGAACGCTTTTTAAGCTAACTAAAATTCTATGATAAATTTCTTGGAATTAGGAGCGTTAATATGAATAAATCGGGTATAGATTGAAAGGTTGGTATTTAGTGAACAGTATTTAGGCCCTAAAATGTTTATTTTTAATGAAATAAAACTAATATTAACTAAATTGTGACTCCCTGCAATTGTCCCGATTATGAAACGATGGTTTCCTGCATGTACGGGTGTTCCAAAAAAAATATGTCCCAATTAGGAAACACTTATTTTATTTAATAAGTAATTAAAATTGTATTATCTTATCTCAACATTTTGAATATTAACTATAAAGAATTAAATACAAAGAATAACTTCTATTTAAACAGATAATTATAAAACCAATTTTTTGGGTAGAAAAGTAATGCGAAAATATTGAGAATATTTGAGGTTATGTTTGATGTATATTTTCTTTCTGTTCCATCAATCGGGACAAGCAAATTATTATTTGCATGTCCCGATTGATTGAAGTGTACGTAATGTGGAACGCTAGTTTGACAGAAAACCCGATTTACCTTAATTTAAAAGCTAAAATGCAATTAAAGATTTCTTTTTAAATTAAATAGTATACAAAAATAATAATTCTTATATCGTGTAAAATTCTTATCACCAATTGTAATTCCATTTATTTTCATTTTTGTAATGCTGTTCCATAATAGGGACAACATTGTGAAAACGTTCCATAACTGGGACTTTTACCTTATATAGAAGGGTCTTATGCACTGAAAGAAATGATTTCGGTATATTAGGAATTTGGTTATTTTTAAGAATTTTTGTTTTGAGAAACCAAATGTTGATTTTACCTCAATAGTTAGGTTAAATAAGAAATTTAAAAATGAGGAACACTTAACCAATAATTTGTAATAGGTTTTCGTAATTCAAATATCTGCATGTTAGAATCACACGCACCTCTTTTGTGTGCAAACGAAACTAATGTGAAATCAGTGTGTAGCTAAAATATAAAAAAATGGTCGCCGATTACGAATCCGGTGTTAGTTTTTAAAAACTAAAAATGGTGGATCCAATAATATGGCGGACACGTTTGGGAACGTTCACAAATGATGTCACGCTTTTAGGGGTAGAGGGGGTCTCTCTTAAACGTGACACAATGTATTCTTCTCATGTGCAATTGCAAAAATTGCGTGACAGGGGAAGGGGGGGGGGTCGAAAATCTCAAAAAATTTAAAACTCGTTACTTAGGGGTTTTCATGGTCGCTGTTTCAGAATTCGGTGTTAGCTATAAAAATTCAAAATGGCGGATCCAATATGGTGGACACGTTTTTGAAAAATTCATTACACGGAAAGAAAAAGTCCATCAATCATTAATAGACTAGTATATTACTTTGAGACGGGACACAAAATCATTGAATGGATAACATACTTGGAGTCACAATATATAAAACTCGTTCACTAAAATTTAGAAAACTGTCTATTAAATTTTCCATGACTATCAAAAGCATTCAAAAAATTCAACTTATTTTTTCAGAATTATCCCTAATTTTAGACACTATTTGGTACAGAATAAACACATTTTTTCGTTGCAGAGTTCCGATATTTTATTTACACTCTTAGACGCTTTAGACCAATACATTTTCGCACTTATAATAACTACACGAAGAAACGCACACTTATAACACTTTAAGTTTAGAAGCGAACTGTTCTTATATACCAATTAACAAAATTTTTCACAACTTGTGAGAAATGCTTTTGCACTAATAACTACTTTTTAATTAGCGAGAAATATAAAAGAAAATATATTTTCATCGAGTTAAGTTAAATATTCACATTACACATAATAGTATAGGGTCATTTGGGGTAAATGTAAACGCGGGGTAAATGTAAACAGTAGATGTTTCAGCTAAATTTACAAATTAAAAAATAAGTACGACGGCAATATTTTTACCTCAGCTCACCTACAAGATGTTCTGACTATTGCCAATATTTTATTTTGACAATTGGCAATGCCCTAGTGTAAGTTATCTTTTAATGCAAAAAAAGTTTGAAATTGAAAATTTTTCTGTTTCAGTATTTTGTCTCGCATTTGCATAAAAATAAATTTAAAAATCAAACAAAATATGTAATTCTTCCTTATTCATGCCCCAACAAAAATTGACTTTGATTTTCGTCAATTTAGTTAATAAATAATTAAGTGTTTACATTTGCCCCGAGAATTCGAAAACTCGGGATAAATGTAAACAGTACTCCAACTACATTTTAAAAGAAAATAATTGAATAAATTATCAGATCTGCCATTTTGAAATTTAAAAATTCGATTTTAGATTCTTATTCAGCAACCTTAGAAACTTTTTTTTACCAAATTGAATGAAAATCTATTAAAATTTGTTCAAGTTATTCAAGTTTTACATCACTAATTTTGTAATGCTTGATTGTTTATTTATATGATACATTATCAGTCAACTAGTTGATTTTTCTATACATCTACGAAGAACTTTTTTTCAGTTTTTCCATCCCTTAAGACAGTAGTATGCTTGAAATAACTTGTTTCTTAAACCTCGCTTAACTACAGAGGTGTTTACATTTACCCCGAATTTTAGGCAAATTTCAGAATCTCGGGGTAAATGTAAACAGTTAGTTGTAGACGATTCAGGTGCATCAATATTTTTTTGAACCTCATAAAATTTTTCTAGGGAGCTCTAGTAACAAGTTCATGCAAAAAAAATCCGTCCATTTTACCTTTTAACAAAAAAAACTGATGTTTTTCGTAAATAATAGATAAACCGTTTCCATTTACCCCAAATGACCCTATAGGGATTTGTATAGCAGACAGCAAAAACACATGGACTATAGAGAAACCGGAAGAAATGCGCATCGGTACACTGCGCAACAATGCGCTGGTGAAGAGCACCGATTTAGACTACGAGTCAACTAACGTTTCACAAACTTTACTAATGATTCGTAAACATTCAAACATCCATTGATATAATAATTCACCATTAAATCTAAAACAATTGGTACCATTAATGGTTGATGGACTTTTTTTCCCGTGTGGATTCGCTTAAAACTCGTTACATAGGGTTTCTCATGGTCGCTGATTAGGAATCAAATATTAGTTTTTAAAATTCCAAAATGGAGGATCAAACGTGGCGGACGATTAATAAAAATATTAAAATAATTATGTATTAAATTTTAAGAAAAATTTTTGTCAGCCATGTCGGTTTAAAAATTAAGTATTTTGAAACTCTGACTTCAGAATCATGATCAACGACCCCAAAAACTTCCGAGTACGGAGTTTTAGGATAATATTCACTTTTGAAATTTTTAAAAATTTTTGGTGGGCATGTTGGATTAAAAATTAATTATTTTGAAAATCTGACTTTAGAATCGTAATCAGCGACCCCAAAAACCCTCGAGTAAAATTTTTTAGGAAAATTCATCCACTTTTGAAATTTTTCAAATTTTTGGCGGCCATATTGAATCAAAAATAAGGTACAGTCGGGTCCCCATACTGTTACATGTCCAGAAATTTCCCACTCATCCAGACTTAACACTGTTATGTCCCGACTTCCCGTGGGGGTCCCGGGCGCAGAATAGGCCCCCTGCGATCGGCTGCATGTCGTAAGAGGCGACTAAATGAGACTCGGAGTGTTGCCACTGCTTGCGGTTAGTTCTCGGTTCGTCCCAGGCTTTCTCGCAGAGTAGTGGCTTACGATGATGATGGGCGGCGCCGTGTCGGCCCGGCAAGTCTAATATAGACCGACAACTTCGCCCATTGTTGGTGTCGTCGATTCGAATGGGACACGCCGACAATGGGGCCGTGTTTGACCCGGCAAGAGAATAGGCAATCCGCGGTCACAACTGCGTGTCGTAAGAGACGACTAAGTGACTATCGAACGCATTACGCCCGTCTCGTACGGGCCTGGTGAGACTTCGGTCTGGAAGCAGAACCTCCGCGTGGTCCCCGCTGGTAGTGCACGAGGCTTGCCCTCGTCAATCTCCAGCAAATGGGGCATTGGCGGGGTCAATACGACTGCAACTAACTGCTTCCCCCTTTCATTGGGCACCGGTCTTCTAGCATTTCAGGCATTGCCTATCTTTATCAGAGGTGGTAAAGGAATTTAATGCTTTGAAAGCGTTTTTCCATTCCCCTCTTGTCAGTGGTTGAAAGCTCGCATGCTGAGCTAGAGGTGTGTTCAACGCCTGCCTGAGTGAGTTGCAGGTCCTCAACTCGGGTGGTTACCTGCAGAGTAACCAGGGATTAGAAAGGTCCCGCCCCCGACCCAGGGGTCCCATAGGTAATCCGTGTTGGTTACCATGGGTGGGTAGGCGGTTGGTTGTTAAACGTTAACAACCTTCCGCCGCGTTTGGTGCGAGCGTATCTCGGACTGTGACGCTCGTAGCCGAGCCGTGTGGGTATACCTGTATAGGGAGGCCCTGCACGATAAAGACCCAAAGGCCGCTGTTATGTCCCGACTGTATTTAGAAAATTTGATTTCATAATCGTGATCAGCGACCCCAAAAACCCGCGAGTAACAATTTTTGCGAATATATGTTAAGATGTTTCCTCGTTTTGGTCATGATGTGTATACACGTCATCCACAGTCAAGGGGTTAAAAAAAGTTAGTGCGCTTTAGAAATTTGCGTCTAGTTCTAATGGTATGGTTTAAATACCCTATTTATTGGGCTGTTTCTATTCCAGCATTTCTATATGGGTAATATAACCTAAATTATGTCTGTACCTTCTATTTTTTTCTTTCAAATGTCCTTAATCATGTGACATTCTGCACAGTAAAAAGAAAGTCTTATTTTCAGCCATGAAAGGTACCTTAATTTAAGATGCAACATTTTCAAGACAGCTTTTGTTTAATTTCAAATTTTTTTTTTTTATGAATTTAAAGATCAAAAGCTTAATAAATATAAGTAACATATGTGCTAAATTTAAGGCAATCATGTTGAAATTCAGCAGTTATATACTTCATTTAAAAAGTAGAACTGTATATTCAGATTTCTTATCCTTAGTTTCACGCAAGCCAAGCTTAAATTAAGACTGGCATTACTTTCAGGACTTGTTAAATTTTAGACAGTATTTAAAATAAGATTTACTTTTTACTATGTGTGTTTATTTTTGTCGTGTCCATAATGTAAAGTATGTTTTGACTCCACATTTGAAAATTTCCACTATAAAGAATATTTCAATACTTTGTATATTTTTAAAATTTATTCTCATTACAATTTATTTGGGTATTTGGATATTTTCCGGGTAGACACTCTGTTTAATAATAGACAACTAATCCGTTATTCGAATAAAATAAATTTCTTTCAGTGCATACAAAAGGAAAAAACTTGTTAAATGTAAATGTATTGAATATGAAGATTTCTAATAAACTTATGCCATCGACAAGGAAGAGGGAACTAAAAGATTCTTTTTCAACTTGTCATGTTTCTGGAACAGCAGGATATCCCGTGGAAGGGAAGAACACGGTTTGTGCAGACATGTGACACCTACACACCCACAAACAAACACATATGTTTATGTATATTTTTCCGGACGATCATCGATTCCGTCCGTGCGGGGAAGTGAATGGATTCAATGCCCGTATCCCAAGCCGAACTTTTATTAATTTCAAATTAATTAAAAAAAAATTTTTTTTTAATTAAGGATGAAATTGTAGAGATTATTATGATATTATTTTCCCAAGTTTTGCCAAATTTTAAGAATCAATATTGTGATATTTCTAACGTGAAGTCACCCAAAAATTAAATCAAAACATTAATTATCACAAAGGAAATTATTTTTTTAAACTAAAGCAACAAAACATTCAATATCCACATCCTAAAAATAAAACATGTTTTTATCCTACATGCACAAAAATGGCGATTTTAAAAATATATTTTGATATCAAACAAAACTACATATATATTTCGAAAAAGGGCATCCAATAGCATCAAAAAAAATTTGTCGAATAAATTAAGTCTCAAATGAAAAGTATACGTTAAGAAGTTAAAAACTTGCAACTTTTTTCTAATTTTACAACTAACTAAAGTGCCTGAAATTGTAATAAAATAATGAATTTTGACTTAATAAAACAATTGAAAAAGTTGATATGTTAAAAATTTATGATTTTGTAAAAAAAGTATTTAAGTAAGAAAACTCCTTAATGAGGGATTAAGGAACCCGAGGTGCTATGTTCGCTCCGAACTTTGAACTCAGAACCCAGGTGCATAGAGGAGGAAGACTTCTTCTCCTCAGGGGAAATAATCGATGATCGTCCGTCCCCAACTATCGGCCGTATGGTGGGGAAAGGGTCCTTCCCCTCACGGGACACAACGGATGACTGCCCCTTTTTCCATCATATAAATATCGTCCACTCCAAGTACTTCAAAAACCACGTTTGTTTTAGAAATCACGTAAGTTAGCGGATCGTTTCGGAAAGTGCGTATCTTTCCTGTTCATGCAGAAATTACGTAACTCTGACAGTCACTTTAGAACGTCTACAAAAGTACTAAATAATATAATAATTTTATAAAAAAAATTACATTATTATTCAAAATATATATTTGAATGCATCAATTTTCAAAAAAATTCACTTTACAACCAGATATTAACTTTAAAATAATAGTAATAATAATAAAAAGTAGAGATACTTTCTGCACGGAACAGAAAGATACGAAGAGTCCAAACCAATCCTCTAACTTACGTGATTTCTAAAATAAACGTGGAAGATAGGTAACTTCCAAAATGGTTTTTAAACCTAAGTATATTGTACTTGGAGTGAACGATATGCATACTTGTACTACATATATGTAGAGAATAAGTACGCGTAAGGTCTCTTCAATATCGTCGTGTGGTATCACATTTCGGCGCGTGCTGTGACAACGACCTCCAACCGAATTGTTCATTATCCTTTCCTTCCCGTATTAACTTCATTTTCAAATAAATTTCAAATACATAAGCCAACAAAATTTATCCAACCCAATTTCTTAATCCTCGAACACGAAAATTTAGCGGCAACATTTCTTCTATGTAATTTCAATTTTCAACTTATTTTCTTTCAATTTTCTAATTTTAATTATCAACTCATTCTTTTTTCATTTTCTACTTATTTTGTTTTCATTCAACTACGATGACATAACTAAAAAATTTACATTTAAAGTTTTTTTCACATTTTCCAACTAAAAATTTCACTAATATAAGTAAAGTTTTAGCTGTTTCAGATAAAGCTTTCTTTCGAGTATTATTATTATATTATAATAATCCACATAATCTGTCCGCATCTGAAGTTAGCGTTGTTTTATTACAATGTTTTGTTTTGTAGTTTAAAATGATATATCAAAAGAAGGAAAGTTCATTTGTAGACTATGTGTGTAAAAAATAAGTAGAAAATTGTGTTAAATGTGTAGTGTTTTAATTTGTTAGCTTCCTTAAAAATTAAATTTTGAATAATATTCTTCAAAAATTCTAAAAAATTAATTGATTTTTGGAAGACTTGCAGTTCAAATTTTCAAGTATTTTGAAATTTTAATAAGTAAAGAACAATAATTAGTTAAATATTTATTTTACAAAAGTTATTAAAATTTGAAAAACTTAATTTTTAAAAAATTAGGTTTTTGAAAAATAGTAATTAAAATTTTTTAAAGAACAAGGTAGGGTTATTTGGGATAAATCTAAACTGAATATCTATGTTTCACCAAAAACATTAGTTTTTTTTGTTAAAAGGTAAAACGGACTGATTTTTTTGCATGAACTTATTAGTTTACTTCCCAAGAAAAATTTTATGAGGTACAAAAAAATATTGATGCACCTGAATCGCCTAAAACTGACTGTTTACATTTACCCCGAGATTTTGAAAATTTCCTAAAATTCGGGGTAAATGTAAACACCACTGTAGTTAAGCGAGGTTCAAGAAACACGTTATTTTAAGTATACTACTGTTTTAAGGGATGGAAAAACTGAAAAAGTTCTTTGTAGATAAATAGAAAAATCAACCAGTTAACATATAATGTATCATAAAATAAACAATCAACCATTACAAAATTAGTTATTATTAGTTACATCAACAAATTTTTAATTAATTTTTATGCAAATGCGAAACAAAATAATGAAACAGTATAACCTTGATTTTCAATCTTTTTTTCATTAAAAGACAACTTACACTATGGCATTGCCAATTGTCAAAATAAAATATTGGCAATACTCAGAACATCTTGTAGGTGAACTGAGGTAAAAATATCGACGTCTAACTTATTTTAAAATTTGTAAATTTAGCTGAAACATCTACTGTTTACATTTACACCAAATGACCCTACTTGAATTCACAATAATAATTTTAACAAAATAAAACAATTGAAAATTTTGTAAAATTTTATATTCTAAAAAATTTTATTTTTTCCGATTTAAAAATTGTCAATAAATATAGTTATATTTTTGAAATTACATCATTTTATAAATTTACAAAAAATATTCTATTTAAATAATTCAATTTTCGTAGTTGAATTCTGATAGAAATTGAATTAACAAACATTTCAGGTAAAATTTTAAAAAATAATTTAATGTTTAAACTATTATAACACGAATTTCAGAAATAAATTAGACTTTTTAAATTTCATTATTATTATTATTAAGTTTACTTTAAATATTACTTATTTGTTAAATCGCTTATATCTCAAGTTACCAGGATTTGGTTTAGGAAATTAAAAAAAATTATCTTTGTGATAATTACCAACATATTTTTTTAATTAAAGGGTCCAGAAAGAAAAATTCATGGCGAGCAGGAAAAATTGTTGAAACAAATTTAAACAGAGATTTTTTAATTTCATAAAATATATAAATCTTTTAATAAATTGTTTGGAATCAAAAAATCATTTATCCAGAACGATTTCTCAGCAGAATTATTACTGATACTTCCGTAATTAACGGAAATTTATGCAGTAATTAATTGAAATTTTCCCAAAAATTCATAAAAATATATTCCACATAAGTTACAATTAAAAATATTTATTTTAGTAATCTATGAAAATTTTCACGGTAATTTATGGTAATTTATAAAAATTTTCGTGATAATTTATAAAAGTATGAAAAGCAAAAATTAACATTCAAATTTTTTATTTCAGTCATTTATAGAAATTTTTGCTGTGATTTATGAAAATTTATGTGGTAATTTATAAACATTTGGACGATAGTTTATAAAATTACCTATGTAAAACACAAATTAGAACTTAAAAAATTTGACGACGGAAATTTATGGTAATTTATGGAAATTTACGAGGTATTTTATGGAAATTTATTAGGTAATTTACAGTAAATTTTCTAAGATTCAGTTAAATAATAATTTAACTAGATTACATAGTAAAACCCTTTCAATAATTGTAAGTGTAAAAGGTGTCGAAGATTAAAATTTATTGTCATGTAGCTTCGATAGAATAGTGGTTAGAGTCTTGGGCTAGAAATCCGTAGGTCATAGGTTCAATTCCCAGCAGTGTCAAATTATTATTCAGTAATAGGTTTCCGTTTATTCTGTGTTTTAAACATTAACTTGATGAAAAGTTGAAAGATAAGGATTATTACACGCTTGTAAATACAAATTAATTTTTTTTTATTATATTAACATTGAATTGAAATAAATTTCTCATTTGTTTCGTTAAATAAACTTTTCTAACTAGTTTCTAGATCGTAGTAACAATTAACAAATGTATCTAGTGAGACTATGTAGCGCCAGTCTTGACATGACTATCTCGCGCTTAAAGGATACGAGCGTTACATTTCGGTCTAGATTCTAGATTGGAAAGATATACTGCACCAGAATAGCATCTAGACTAACTAGGTAGGAACTAGGTAGCGCCATTACAATTTTCTACACGGGAAGGTGTAACCAATTTTACATGCGGGTGTTTATTGTAAAAAAGAAAATTATAATTATTTTGTCTGGTCCACCACGAATATTTTATTCTAGAATGTTAAATTTAAAAATTCTATATCGACTTTTACGTAATTTGAAAATTTTTTTTTTAAATAGTAAAATACAAAATGTGCGCTGCACGGAGAATCACTCATATATAAATTGAAAGAAGACCGGCTAATCGGGCACTAAAGAGAGTGTCTTGATTATACTCATAAAATTTTTAATTCTAGTGATGATCATTTAAAACTCACAGGATAAAATTATTCAACATTAACTTAAAAAGGGGTCGACAAGAAAGAATTTATCCGAACTAGGAACGTGATACAAAAACCATTGTAATATATTTATACAATGTTCGTGTAAAGAAGAAAACCAGAAAGTGTGGGCCTGATTAGTTGGAAACCTCTGAATTTCTTGAAAGCACTATATATCCCTGCCCAGCCTGTTTTTGCCCTGTACGACATATGATGAGGATATCGCAAGGGGTGGTGACGTCATTCCAACAGAAACACGTGCACACGTAAATCTATATAGGCACACACACACACACACATATATATATATATATATATATATATATATATATATATATATATATATATATACGAAGACTAAAAGACCCACCTCTATTCAAGGTAGGTTCACTTTGTCTACACTCTTCAGTGCGATCGCACACCAATAGACTGTAACATGCATATTGCCTGGTATACACCAGACCAAGGACCATCCGGCGCCCCTTTAATAGAAGAGGAGAATTTCTAGTGCTTGCTTCTACCAGCCCAGCATAACATGCGATAGAAAATCATTCGCTCGAATATAATTATGCCTTTTAAAATACATCTAAAAACCTCGACGAAAATCACAAATTCTTTTCCTTAAACATTAGATATTTGACTGAAGTAACCGATATTAAAGTATAATATACAGGAATATCTGTTCATCTATCAATAACCCATTAATTCTATCTTTATTATGTTTTCATTCTGTTCAACGCTATTAATTAAATGGGCATTTTTACACTTTAAGAATTGCACATTTATTATTGTTCCAGAAGTTCGGTTTTCCCCATTGTTTAATACCTCATATAGAGCAATTAGTAATAATGGGCTAACAAACTATTAAACCTTTCAATTTTGATTCAGTATGTTTATTTTCTACGTTTCTATTGCCTAATCTTTGTTACATAATCTCTACAGTTGAATTAGTAAAAATGTTTACTACACGGTAAATCGTTAGGTATTAAAATAACGCCAAAAAGGATTAAAATAATCCAATTTATTGTTATTTTAATCCATTTTGATGTTATTTTAATACCTAACTATTTACCGTGTAATAAATAGTGCTTTCCACTAATTTATTAGTAAATGAAACTAATGAAGAAATGCTTAAGATAATAATAAAGATAATAGTGAACATTCTGATAAAGATGATGATAAAAAGCATACCGATAAACATAATGATTCAAACTTTTGGCATCAATTTGATCCACTTTTGTATCAGTTTACTACTTTCAAGAAAACTGATATTTAAGAAAATTTTCAATTCAGATACTTGTTGCTTAATATTAGAATCGAAGGTCCTATAACTATAATTTTTTTCCCATTTAACAGTTTAAAAAAAGCCAATTAAAGCTATCAATTGCTCTCAGCACCCTCCTTTCGGCGTTTTGTGGGTAGAGACTATTATTTATAATAATTATGTTTGTTTAGCTTGTGTAAATTTATCACTGATGTATAAAGTACAATTTTTTATAAAGTTGTATTTTTTTCTTACACCCAGAGAAAAATATTATTTAAATCAAATATATTTTATTTGACTTAAATATACGTATATTTGTCTCACAACCAACTAGACTGTTTATTTCTTTTAAATAAAATTTTTATTTGACATAAGTAAAACATATATTTGAGTCAAATAAAATTTATTTGAAACAAATAAAAAGTCTAGTTAGTTCTGAGACAAATATACCATTTCTCTGGGTGTACTCCTCAGATTTTTTCTGTTTCAAATTTACTCAAAAAAAATTAAATTACACATTTGAATTTAAAAATTTATAAAGATTTTCATAATTAGAAATTATTCGTTTAAAATTTTAAATATTAAAAAAAAGTTAGTGAACTTTGATTTGATATTATGTGATTAAAATTACATTAGAATTTTAATTATTATAAATGTAGATATTATAATTAAACATAAAAAATGTTATTAATTTACATTTGGTTATGCATATTGTTCTGTTTCGCGTTAACATGGCAATTTAGAATCGATAATAGCATCAATTATTGGTACATATACAATCAATACACTGAAAAAAAAAATAGTATTGAACCAAGAAAATTTTTCTTGGTTGAAGCCAATGGTGGGATTGAATACGGCCAAGAGTATTATAGTATTGATTCAAGAAAACGATTTTCTTGACATAGTATACTTGATAGGAGAGTATATGTTCTTGATCCAAGAAAATATGGAATCCAGTCAAGAAATTAAGTTTCACGAAAGAAATGCAGATTATATTAATTCAAGAACATTTGTGTATCAAATCAAGAAAATATTTTCTTGATTTGAGAAAATTATAAATTTCAATAAAAAAAATATTTTCTCAATTCAAGTAAATTATTTACTTGAATCCTCCCCCCCTTCTCTCATCCCATGATTTCTAATACTTAGGTCAAACATTTTTATTATTTAATTAATTAACATTTATATTTTTTATTTAAATAATTAAACAATTGTTATTTTACATAATATTTACATTTAATTAATACTTATCACTAATACAACAAATATACCTTGAAAGAAAATTTTCCACGGTCGGAGGAATCGAACCCGGGTTGCACGCGTCAGAAGCCGTACCGTTGCCACTATGCCATCCAAGTCTCAATGGATAGTTTTCAAAAACTGCTATTTAAGTTGCACATCCATTTGAAGAAAAATATTTTCTTGGATCAAGAACACCGGCATTGTGTTAAGTAAAAAAAAGTTTCAAAGCAAATGAATGAAATGATTTGATTTAAGAAACACATATTCTCCAGACAATACTTTACTATTTCGCTTAAGAACATAATATTCTTGATTCAATCCTTTTTGGTACTTCGGATAAGTAAAATATTTGATTGTAATAATAACATATTTACTTCCACCAAATACTGAATTATTAATACAAGAACTATACCCAATGCTCATAATTACTTGGCACAAGAAAATAAATTTCTCTCTTTAAATAAATATAGGATTGATTCAAGTAAATTCTGTCAAGTAAATGCATTTACTTGGTTCAATTACAATTTTTTTTCAGTGTAGTAGCTTGTATTTCTATACATATCTTGCTATCGCAGTAGTTATCTAAACATAGCCTTTTCAAACTTTGAATTATTTTTATTTTTTACTCACAAAGTAAACTTCCCTTTTTATTCACTTTACTATTATATCTTTACATTTTCGCAATTTTTCTTTACTATTTTTATCACTATCTTTACCAGCATTTTTACTATTATCTCTATTATAATCTTTGCAATTTTTCTTTCTATTTTTATTATTATCTTGATCATTACTTGTACCAGTATTTTTACTGACATCTTTACCCTTATCTTTACTGGGATTTTTACTAAATTACTTTTTATATTATTATTTTCAGCATTATATCTACCAAAATTTTTACCATTATCTTTATGAATTGAGCAAAAGCGACTTAAATAAAATTTCAGACACTTTCGTCACAGTATTTTTTGCAGTATACTTGTATTTTTATTATCATCATTATCTCTACCAGACTTTTTATTTTAAGCAAGCCAACTTAAGCGATAGTGGTCGCACTCACTCCAGTAGGCATCTTGTGGGTGCTGGGTATTGTTTACAACAATTTTGTTTATTTTTTTAAAATTCATCACTGATATATAAACTACAACTCTCTAAAGGTGTATTGTTTTCTTACTCTTTAGATTTTTTTTTATTTCAAATTTACTCAAAAAAATATGTGAGATGAGCGCGACTGCTCCCGTGTGGAAATTTGTCACGTATCTGTAGCGTAACGGTATAGTTTTACTATTTACTGTATAGTTCCGGTATTGTGAAATGTTATAGAAACTGTCTAGAAATGTAACGTTACGATTATCAAGTTTCTAGATAATTTTACTACATCAGAACAATCCTGTAAATCTGTATTAAAACTATATTGTGGATCTAAAACAATTTATGTACATCCGAGGAAAATGCCGGAATTTTCAAGCCTTGGTTGTTCATTGACAACAAATATTGGACCAATATTAATAACCAATTATTTTCAAGCGCTTTAAACTTAAATTAATGAATGGTTATTTCTTGGTTATCAATATTGAACCAACTTCTGAAATTAATATTTTATTAATACAACAAATGGCAAAAATTGTTCAAAAAAATAAATAAAAAAATAAGGTACTAGTCTAAAGATGGAAAAGGAATTAATTTAATTGGAACACTCTATTAAAAACAGAGTGTGATAAAAATCAGACCAAAATAATATTTGTCTTTAAGTTTAAGAATGAAATCGTCTCTTTTTATATAGAACTGGTAAAACAACTTGTTAACGAGAAAAGAAACTTGCGCGCCCTGGTGACAACTTATCCTAACTAATTTCAAACATAAGCAGCGCGGGACTGCTTTTAAAAGCGAACAATTTCCCATTGGTTAGAAATAAATACTCGACGAAAAGTGTATATTGTTTTTATGCAAAGCAATTGAGGCTCCCAATTCAAGAACCGGTCGGACGCTCGAAAGACACGCGCTAATACCAGTCGGGTAGCAGTGAGCGCCTCTGTGCCACTCACTGCTACCCGACTGGTACTAGCGCGTGTCGTCCGAGCGTCCGACCGGTTCTTGAATTGGGAGCCTCAATTACTGAATTTGATTATTTAAATATTTTATTTTATATGATAAATAAGTTTTTTATATTATTTATTATATCCAGTTTTGTTAAACAGAATTTATATAGTTGAACAACGTAAAGTAGTTAATGTAGTGAAACTATACAGATCCTAGAACGTTTAACAATTTAAATCAGTTAATGAAGTAAAATTGTACAGTAGCTAGACCATTTTGATATAGATTTACGTGAATAGTTTCACGAGTTGTTTACGGTATAGTTTTTATCTTGCATATATTCCAACAAGAAATTTTTCTACACGGGCTAGCTTCAGCCGGCTGTTGAAACGTTAAAACTGTCACCAACCAACTGATTAAGTCGATCAGACTTTTTATTACTATCTTTACATTATTCTTTATTATCTTTTTCTCTTCACTATTACACTGAGAAAAAATGCTATTGAATTTATAGCACGCATATTCACATTTGCTCAAAAGCAAATGTCAATAACTTGATGTGATATGTAGTCTATTTTATAGCACTGCTTTTAAAGCAGAAAATGACTTCTTTGATTCAATAGCAAACTACATTTCGCATTAAGTTAATGACTTTTACTTTTGAATGTATGTGAATATGCGTGCTATAGATTCAATAGCATTTTTTCTCAGTGTATTTTTATTATAAAATGTCAAGAAATATATCAATCCTCCAAGTCAAGTATTTTTTTTTTTTGACGTAATAGACATGAGGTATTTTTATAAAAACCATTAACGTAGAATAAACAAATCTTTTTTAATTGACAATAGATAGATTCTGAGTCTGGTCGTTTTTGGTTAGAATTGATAAAATGTACACGTTTTTAGGGTACCGTACACCTTCGGTGTACCGACGGAACCCTATTGGTGAGACTCTCGTGTCCGTAGCCAAATCGTGTCCCCTCCTAGCGGCTAAACTATTTGACCTAGAGAGCTCAAATTTGGTAAAGATACGTATTTTCACACGTAGATTACAGGAAAAATATAGAGAATGTGATTGGAGGTAATGGCCATAGCGTTGTCAAGGAAAGAACAAAATTTTTGGCTAAAAATGCACAAAAAGTGACCATTCCCCCCCTGAACTTTTAAACTATTCAACATGGAGGGCTAAAATTTGGCATACTGGTGTATTTTAATGCGAATATTACAGGAAAAATATAGAGAACTTGCTATGTAATAATGGCCATAGCGTTGTCAAGGAAGAACTAAAAAATTTTTGAAAAAAATTTTTTTTTTCTAATTTTTACATTATTTGATCTAGTTAACTAAAAATGGGTTTATTAGTATATTTTTACAGTCAGATCACAAAAGTATATTAAAAAATCTAAAAAAAAGAAAAATTAAAAAAAAATTTTTTTTTTTGAGTAAAAAATTTGTTTTTTCTATTTTCTACATTATTTGATCTATTAACTAAAAATGGGTTTATTAGTATATTTTTACAATCTGATCACAAAAAATATATTAAAAAATTTAAAAAAAAAATTTTAAATATAAAATTTAAAAAAATGCGGTACTATGCCGGTTGTAAGCATCGGAAGGACTCCGACTTTTCTGTCTGGGGATTAAAAATTGATTCAATTTCTCCATTACCTTTGAGATCCCAAAAGATATATTTCTCTCTTCAATAATATTATTAAATTATTTGTCATTACAGAATTATTCATTATTAATTATTATTTGTCATATATTTTTAATTATTAATTCTAAACCCATCAAAAACTTTTTTTCTTCTTGTTATTTTTGCAATAAAACTTTTTTTTAAACACTGAGCGTTTACGCTAACTTTACAGACCTGAAAAGTTAATATTGCAATTAATAAGTGCATATACACTCTTGTAATAAGTGAAATTTCACTTATTTATAAGTGTATATGTACTTAATGATTGAGAAGACGACTTTTAACGTATAATAAGTGAAATATTAAATAAATAATATTATTATAATAATATAATATTAATATTAACGTAGAATAAACAAATATTTTTTTATATGTAATAATCTATCTATCTATCTATATTAATAAAATCAGACTTTTGTCTGTACATTGCACGAAATTAATTTTTTCTACCATAATTTATTTATTTGAGCAACGGAGATTCCAAAAATGGTAATAGAAAATTTCCTGCCTGTATGTATGTATGTATGTATGTATGTGTGTATGTATGTATGTATGTATGTATGTATGTATGTATGTATGTATGTATGTATGTATGTATGTATGTATGTATGTATGTACGTATGTATGTCTGCAAAATTTTGTTCGCTTATAACTTGAAAACATCTTGACCAAATGAAGTAAAATTAGGCAATCTTTTAGGTATTGGTCTAACTTAAAATATTAGCTATATTTGATAAAAAAATATTGAGCTGAACAAAAGTTATGAATTTTTTCAAAAAGTTCAAAAAAAATTTTTTTTTTCAATTTTTTCAGATTGGGATAAATTTCTTAATTTATTAATAATATTAATGATTTTAAAGATATATAATATACATATAATAATAAACAAATTTTTTTATTAAAAAATAATACCTACTAATATGAAAAAATTATGAACTTTTCAAAAAAAAAAAAAATTTATTTTTTTAATTTTGACAGACTGCAGTAAATTAATTAGTTACTTACTTATTACTTTTGTAACATATATATATATATATATATATATATATATATATATATAAACAATAAATTTACAGTTTTTTTAACATATTAATTAGAACGGGAGATATTAAATTTTTTCAAAAAATTTAAAAAATAGAAAATTTCCAGACTTTTATATTCTTGAATGTATAACTTTTAAACTTTCTGTAATTAAATATTACATGTTATTTAGTCTTATTTTAGCATAATTTTGAAAAAATACCGTCCTATAACTATATCTGTAAAATGGAAGTAAGTATAAAATGTTTTTAATATCAAAAAATTAAAAAAATATAATTGACAGACCAATTACTATCAAGCTTAATTCAGTAGTATTTTTGTGGTCTCTGATAAACTTTTGACGTGAAAATAATGGAATCTGGAATTATTTGTTTATTTAATTAATCAAAAAATTTTTAATTGTAAAACTTCGAAAATATTAAAAATGGTAAAAAATGTAAAATGTAAAAAATAAAAAAATGTAAAAAGTAAAATGTTTTGTTATTTTAATTTCAGATTTAACCTTTAGGGATGTTTTAAACATTGTAAAGGCAAAAATTAAACAGGGTGTCTATTATTATTTTTGTTCAACAAACTATCCGGTTTTTCCCAGCTTTGTCAAAATTTTTCCAGGTGGAAATGGCTACAAAAATTAACTTATTTTATGAAAATACTCTTCGACGGTTTTTATTCTTACCAACACCCTCAACAGGGGTGTTTCACCAACTGGAAAAACGGTAAATATGCAGGAATTTAATTTAATCGGGAAAACTGTGAATTCAGCTTGCAATATAGGTCTTATTTTAGATTTCAGCAATTATGATACAATTAGTTCGAATTCGACTTTACTATAAAATTCAAAAATTAGTGGAAATTTTGGATTAACTTATAATACTATAATTAAATTTCTACAAATAATTGACAAATATTGTTTTCTGAATTTAAATAAATTAAAAAAAAATTATTTGATGATAAAAGTCAATCACAAATTTAAAATAGTAATATTTTTTTAATGAAATAATTAAAGGTAGCTAATTATTATTTTTTTTCGGTCAAATTAAATCCCCCACCATTTCCCATCCTTCGAGACTGGCAGACACACTGCTGAATGCATTTAAAGAAACTAAAACCCGTCGAAGACGGGTACGACAGCTAGTATATATATATATATATATATATAATATTATTAATAATATTAAATATTCAGATTTAAAGAGTAAACCGAGAGAAAACAAAGATTATAAAAACTTTCTATTTGGAATGTATAAACTACAATATAAATAGTATATACTAAAATATACTATTGTTATTTATTATTAATTAATAATTATTAATTATTTTCTATTATTAACTATTTCTTATTAATTTGCGATTATTTATTATTTAATTAATATTAATAATTTATTACCTTTCAAAAATATGTACACCTATCAAAAGCGACAACACTCCGAGTAAAGAAAATTTTTACCAGGAATAGAAAATATCAGACATCAATATTCTCCACGTTAATCCGATTAGGAAACGGTATACTAATTTTCGATAAACGTAAACCTAAATTATATTTTGCCCTTTCTGTCGTAACCGATATTAGTAAACAAAACAGAAAATGTTTCACTATATATCTACAATAAGTAGTTGAAGCTTCCTTAATTCCTAGCATGTAGAAATTTATCTTTACCGAGAAGATTTATCTATTATATCCCACCATAATACCTAGTGCCAATAAATTAAAAACAATTATCAGATGAAACGATAAAATCGTCGAATGCTCATAAATGTTAAACTCTGCGAACTCACACATTACGATATGAATCCTCAGAAGATAATCGATACACATATAGAACAGTGTTAAGTAAGGTCAAGAAACATTGATTCCGCCTATACCAGCAGTAATATTAATTCTTATAGAGAATAATACGAATAATAGCACAAATACTGCGACAATATAGAATAAAATAATATAAAATAATAATTCTTGAGGAATTATTATTATCGAAGATAATTATTAGAAGAAATTTATCAGAAGAATGAAGTTCGTAAAAATGTTATACTTTCAAAAAATTTGAACTTGATGGAAATGTTTAGTACTAAATTGATATTTTTAAGAAAACTATGTGTTAAAGCAAATTATATACTAAGAATATTGTCAATATGGCACAATTTCAATGTAAAGAAAAAAAATTTTTCAATCAAACATTGTTGTTATTTTTAAAGGCTCGCAAATGGACAATACTTTTTTTACTTTTATCTTGTATTTTACTTTATTTAAAAAAAATTAACCCTTATAAGCAAATAAATATGTAATTACATTATTCTTTATTTTTGAAACTTAATGTCTAATTTCTCTAAAATTACAACGTTTAAATGAGCAAAACATTTATTGTTATTATTAACATTATTAATAAAATAATTATATTAATCTTTTTATTTATTATTCAATATCTCAAAATTTTTAGTTTTTAGATAAGAAAATGTCATTAATTTGTATTTTTTTATTCATTTAATTTCTTCATTTTATTCACTTAAGGGTTTAAGAAAATGTTCAGGAAGCATTTTTTTAACCTGAATTATCATCAAAGTTTGTTTAAATCTTTTTAATTTCCCAAAAAGAAATTGTTTTCGGCGTTCAGCGTCAACGCTAACTTCAGGAAAATTAGGGAACTTTAACTAAGCTTCCTTGAGAAACTTTAGGGAAATCAAATACACTATTTTGTTAAATATATACAAAAGTTTTTAGTAATGTTAAATAGTTTCTTTCACAGTTTTTCTGAGGATTGATCCAATATTGAAAAAAGTTTGTTTTTCGTAAAAATAAAAAGAATAAAACTATGTTTCTTTAAGGTTAATACACGAAAAGAAAGGAATTGGCTGCAGCAGTAAACAAATGTTTGCTGTGAAATCTCTGAAAATTAGCTACTACAGCTAAAAAGTTCGCAGTGGCAGCGAACATGTTCGCTGTGACAGCAAACATCAGTAAAAATTTATGTGAGTTTGCTGTCATAGCGAACTTGTTTGATCTCACAGCGAACTTTTTCGCTGTCTTTATTTCAACGAACAAGGTTTGCTGCCACAGCAAACCCTTTCTATGCGTGTATGTTGACTATATTTCTGCTTACTTTCTAAATCTGAACATGTGAAATTTCACTTGTTCTACGTTATAAGTCGTCTTCTTGATTAATAAGTACATATACACTTATAAATAAGTGAATTTTTCACTTATTTTGAATGAAATTTCACTTATTACAAGTGTATATGCACTTATTGATTGAGAAGACGACTTATAACATTAAAATAAGTGAATTTTCACACATTCAGATTTATAGAGTAGAAAATTGATTTTATGATCTATATTTGTTATTGTATTATTTTATTTAAAATCCAAAAATGAGTTGAATTTAAGAAGAAAACGTTTGGAGCTATAAGTACTTTAAGACAGTTTTTACAGAGAAATATAATTTATTTAAACGTTCAAAACATTAGGAACAGCATCAAATGAATTTGGTCAAATCGACAAAACTATAATGTTAATTTTATAGGAAGAATCCGACAAACACTCGGAAAAAAAATAATTTCGTTTTTTTAAAAGTCAAATTACATTTTGAATTTCTTTCTCCCTAAATCTGAATATATGAAATTTCAGTTACTGTACTCTCTAAATCTGAATGTGTAAAAATTCACTTATATTCAGATTTAGAGAGTGATTTAAGTAACGTAACTTAAAATTAAAAAATGTTTCTTATTGATAGAAAATTGTAATTTTTATAAAAATGCACCTTTTAATCGTTTAAATATATTCAAAATTAAATCCTTTGCCTTTCCATCAAAACGAATTTAAAATTTAATTTGTGTTTTTCTTTTAAATTACAAAATTATTACATTGGCCTAACTTTTGGTTTGACTGTTCGTCAAATTCCTTCTTAACACGAGAAGTAGAAAATAATTTTAAAAATAAGATTTAAAAGCAAAAAAACCTTAATTTCAACTTGAAAAAACATTTACCTGAAAAGAATTCCCAACTATCTCGAAAGAAATCAAGCATCTTGTTAATTTTATTAAATAAATTAAATAACAATAATCACATGAAAAAAGAAAATGTTCAATATACAGAAGTTTGTTCATGGAGTTGTTATTATTAAGGACACGGGTTACATAGTTTACAATGCGTTAGTATGATGGACGCTTAGGGACGAGCAGATAAAGACAACGGGGGTTGAAGAAAGGGGTGACATAGCAGCGTGGCGACGGAGGCATGGTGATGGCGTCCGTCGAGGTCGCGTCTGCGCGAATCTCGTCACACCGCGTGACCACGATCAATACTACGTGCTGTTGTATATGCTGGGGTAAAGGATGTTGAATTTGAAAAGTGTTATTCCGCGCGTCTATCTCTGAATGATATGGAAGGGAACGCCTCTCTCTCTCTCTCTCTCTCTCTCTCTCTATCTCTCCACGTGGAAACCACGTGTGCGCTTTTCGCGCTCTTCAAAACATGTCGCACGCGTTTCATATATGAAATTTTCAATTCTTCATTGTGTGATCATCATTTATCAATTAGTTATCACCTGGACTCCCGAACACTTCGTCTCCCTATATAATACATTTTACTTTGCCTATATACTGAAACCTATTCACGTCGAGTGTTCCTTCACGAGCCACCCCTATATAAATAGATATATATGTATGTAAGTCTACGACTACGCCTACAATTTGCAAAAACAAGTTGGTTACTGTGCAATATAAAACACCTTTACAATTCTCATAATTTCAATTTTGTTCTTTTTCATATATTTAATTGTTTTCAAAAAAATAATCACCGAAATACGTTCAACACAATCTTTAATAGTTTTTTTACATATTTTTTACATATGAACTTTGTTCAACAACTTATTTTGCATCAGCAACATTACGCAGAAAAAACAAAGCCTCTGAAATAGTTTACATCTTAAAATTAAAATAATTGAAACCCAGCCTATTTTCAAATTTAAAACTTCAGATTATGTCATAACTTTAAGAATTAAAATAATACTCTTAATACTAAGATTCAGTAAAAAAAATTTCTAAGGTAAACGCTTTTAGTCAAATATAAACTGACAATAAGATTTATTTTTTTTCAAAGATAGATCTAATTTAGAAGTTTAAATTTTAAATTTAATTCGTATGATTTTCTTCAACAATACGAATTTGTTTTAATAACATTCGACTTTTTTTAGTAAGATTAAATTTTCTTTTGTAGCATTATAATGTTGCTTTTGATGTATGGAACTTTTTTTGTAGCATTTCGTAAAATAAGGTTTCTTTTATATTATTAAATAATCTTTTGCATACTGAAAAAAAAATTATTTGATTCAAATAACCGATTATTTGTCTATAATCAAATAAATATTTATTTGAATCAAATAATTTTTATTTGAGTCAATTAATTAGTATTTGCTTCAAATACTGAAATATTTGATTCAAATACAATTTATTTGATTCAAATAAAAATTATTTGACTCAAGTAAATATTTATTTGATTATAGACAAATAATCGGTTATTTGAATCAAATAAATTTTTTTTCAGTGCAACATGAAACATTTTTTATCACATGAAAAAAAAATAAACAGAAAACGTCCTTAAGGTTTTTCAAAGCAGAAACGTAAAAATATGATTTTTTTATTTTTGCTTTAAATTCATGTTATATTTGACTAATTGTCTCCTAAGTAATAATTAATTTCTTAAAAAAATTAAGGCCGTGAAAATTAGAGATGAATTGGATTTGAAAAAAATTCGTTTTTAAGAACATTTCGGATTTTGCAACTTTATAAGAAAATGTCAAATAAGAACAAAAGGGTTTTTAAACAGAAATATTTTTAGCTATTACAATAAAACGATCAAAGGCTAAGGACCTAAAATTGTTTCTAAATTGAAATCTATTTTTGGTTTAATTGGACACTTGATTTAATAGTATTTTAAAGTTTCTATAGTAACATTAAATTCGGTTCAAGAATATTTTACTTCGTTTGTAATAATATTTAAAAAGTTTGATGTTAAATTTAATAAAATAATAGTAGAGTAACAATAAAGTAACACACGGAGAAAAATAGTTAGCTATTTCAGCTAATTTTTAGCTACCTTAGCTAACCTTAATTGCTATTATGTGGATAGCAAACATGGTTAGCTAATGCAGTTAATAATTAGCAAAAATAGCTAATTTGTTTAGCTAAAACAGCTAATTATTAGCTGTAATAGCTAAAAATTCGCTATCCATATAATAGCAAACTCATTTTTCTCTGTACATTAGAGTAATATTATAACATTTTTAATATGAAAGAAATACATTAAACACAAGAGGCAAAACATTTTTACTATTACAATCAGAATATTAATACAGAACTAATAAATTTATTTTACTCTACTAAAAAATCAATATTTGACGTGATAGCAATAAGCAATAAATATTATATTTTGAAAATTTTTCCAAATATAAGCAAATGCATACAAATGTGCATCATTGCCAAAAACAATAAACGATATAAATTGCATATTAGATAAGAATCATGTTGGACAATAAACATAAGTAGGAAAACAACAACATAAAACTGTAATAACGTTATTTGAATTTATCACTCGATTGTATTTTATACTAAAAGAATAAAACTGTTAAAATAAAACTTAATAGAAAGAATAATATTAAATTCGTTTTAATTGTCGTAATACACAGTTCTGGTTAAGAAAACAAAAAACAACACGGCTACATTTTGACTTTTAATCATTCGGTTATAATATATTACTCCATTATTCTCTAGATCTGAATTAATTTAAAATAAATAATTACTATTAAAATCGAGACTGACATTTTGATTTAATTATTAATTAGAAAAAAACTATTAGTAGAAAAATGACAAATTATTAGTAAATAAATAAGTAAAGAAATATTAAAATTTTCACTAATTTAATTAGCTACAAAAATTACAGTTATTTTGACTTAACCTAAAAGTAAATTTAAGTAATAATTAGACATTAGTAATGATTTTATTACTAAAAATACTAGAATTTTGAATCAGTGACAGATTTTTTAATACCAAATTTTGAAAAAACATGAAAATTAAATATTGTGTTATTTTTTGTTGTTGTAGTTGTACAAGTGCTTTCCGTCATTTGTTATTAAAGCAAATTCATATAGTTGAATACCACATTTTACTGCGTATTTGATTACACACGATCATTTTATTTCACTACTGAATTATTTGTGTATTTTTTTTAATCCAATTTAACACCTCGTTGCATAATGGTATCATTATAACACAATGAGGGTCAATAATTGCTATCTTTATTAATACGGTCAGAGTTATTATATAGTCTTAATTTGTTTATATCAACAATAAAAAATAATTTGTCCCTATATTAAAATCTATACATCTTTAGAAAAGTGCTCACATGTTGATTTGTGTAGTATACGTAAAATAACACAGTATGTTTATTTTTACAAATTCTCATCACTTGAGAAAGCATTATTTGTAAAACAATAATTTGCCCCATGGAAAATGTTGAACGTATTCGTGATGTAAGAAAAAAATGTATAATTAGTGATTTATAGTTATGCAATAATTAAGGCGCCTATTTTTTTCTTTCTCGAAGCAATAGATGAAAAAATTGACGAAATTAGTGCGGAGCGTTTTTGTGAGGAAATTCAGACGATCGTTGCGTATAGCGACTCGTCTAGAGGAAATTTACAGGTAGAGGCAATAAAAAAAATATAATTTGTGACGAGATACTCCGCCGATCAGTGTCTGGTGCTTTCTCTAGTTATTATAAACAGCTAGTTGAAATTAGTTGTTATTATTTTCTTTTAATTTTTTCTTTTTTGAAAAGAGGGTGCAAGGTTCATTGAACCGTAATTAAGGGACTAACCTGCAAGTCTTAAGGCAGACATTCTCTGAAATTCGGGCTCCTGGAGCCACTTCCACATCCGTCGAAAGGTCTCCCGGCCACTCTTGAGTTTGGACCAGGGTTTAGGGTTGCGCAGAAGGTCACTGAGGGTGCCCTGGCTGCGACACAAGACCCTCTGGGCAAATATCGCCTGAGGAATGCTATACCTCTTGAGTTCGGCACTTATCCGCTGGGCGAGCTCCTTGGTGTTGATTTCTTCGACTTCTCCGGCCCCGTTGCCCGCCGTCGACACCGTCTTCATGACGACCGACGTGTGCTGCACATGTTGCGTGTGTGATATCGCCTGCTGCTGAATCGTCTGCTGTTGTTGTTGCTGCTGTTGCTGCTGTTGAAGCTGCGTCTGCATAGGAGGTGGTGAGGCAGCCGGCACCGAGAGTGCGGTCGGGGAATGGTGAGATGGCGCGAAACTGGGTGCCACCGACACCGGAGGCGACGGCGGACTCAGTGCAGCGGGACTCTGCTGTAACCTGGGTAAAAAAGCTGGCTCATAATGCGGACTCGCCGATTTGTGAGGTGAATTCAGAGCACTCTGACTGTAAGCACTCTGCGGCGAGAGAGGACTCGGCTGAAGACCTCCGCCAGGTGAAGGATAATTGTGCGGAGGCGACATTCCCATCGAAGGCAGTTTGTCGTACGCGTAAGGCGAGCCGCCCATGCCTCCAAGACCGATGTTCCCAAGGCCGTTGTTTTGCATGACGGCAAAACTGCCAGTAACACCACTGCCGCCGTGCCCTCCATAGGCGAACTTGTCGCTCATCGTCGAGATTGGCGGCAGCGGCTGAAGCGGCGTCAAGGTAGCGTACGAAGATCCAGGACTGAAACCAGGTGGCGACATTCTTTCCGCCACTGAGGTCAGGGTTTGATACGTCGGTTCCGGCTGCATCGCCCTAAAATCCGTCGCGTCGATCATACTCGCGACGGAAACACTAATGCCAGAGGTCGGCGAAAGTTTGCCAGGACTGAGGAGTTCCGACTCGGCGTCCCGCGAGTCGACGTCGACGTCCTGCGGGGGTACGATGACCGAGAGGGACTCCCTCGCGTTCGGCCGACCCGCCGGCGGTTCTTGGGACGAAGACAGATCCTCCGCGGCGGCGAGGTCTCGCTCCTCCTTGACGGAGCCGAGCGCACCAGCCGCGAACAATTCCAGCGGGATTCTCGCGCACGCGATGTCGGGACTTTGTGAAGCCGACGAGCCGGACATAACCTCGCCCCCACCACTGCTACCACCCTCGTGGTGCCTAACAACCCCACCTCTTCCACATTCACCATCACCACCACTGATACCACCACCACCACCACCTCTTCCTCCTCCAACGCCACCACTACAAGTAGCAGCACCACCGACACAGTTCCCATTCGCACCACCACCCCCCCTGTGAATGCGGCCCTGCGTAGAAATCGCCGTTGGAGAATCGACCGAGTCCAGTAATTGCTCGCTATGCGATTGATGATCGGCTATGTCCTCTATACCTTCCATTTACGCACATCTAGTTCGGGTGGCGCACTCGCGAGGCGTGCAAGACACTCACCTCCAAGTATAGACACTCGCGACACCACCGGCGTGCACAACACAATCCACTCACTCACTCGACCTTCGATTTCCAATCAGCTCAGCTGATAGCTATCGTGTCCGGCACCGGCAACTGCTGCCAACACGTTGATGATCTCCACGTGATAAACTCCTCCACTACCACCACTCCAACTGCACGCTTACAACTATCGTAACAATAACAATTTTCAACTTGAATGTCGCTTTCGTTTAGACACTTTTTCCCCGGGATCGGCATAGATCTCCGGTTCCACAGAGGCTGATGCTTTCTCGTTGTCATCCACCGTGCGCCCATGACATACGCGGAGCGAGTGAGCGCACACTCTGCACCCGAGTGAGTGCGAAGCCCTGGAGAGGAGAGAGGGGTGCCGCTCTGAAGCGGCAGGCTACTTCGTGCCCACCGGTGCCCGAGACAGCCCTACGCTCGTATGCCCCCGTACCCCTCTTATTTCTTCTTTCTCCCTTCTTCACCCCTCCTAAAAATTCCAACACCCTGATTCTCGTCAACGCTAACACGAAATTCTCTCCACGGTCCAGGTGTAACTCGATCTATTATTCACGTTCTTTAAAATATAAACTTCCCCCTCTCTCACTACCCAACTTACCCAACTGTCCTCACCGGTCACACACACGGACCATTATTTTATTTATCTACCCCAGCAACGACTGAATTTTTTAATTCTTCCTTTACACTTTTCTGTCTCGATTTTTCCCCATTTTCAAATCATTCCACTCTTTCCATTTATTTACCATTTTTATCTCTTCATCTCTTTTTTACGCCTCACGTCATCACTAATCTTCTTCTTTTCTCTCTCTCTCTCTCTCTCTTTCTTTCTTCCACCCTCCCACTCTCTCTTTCTCCCTCTCACAAGCTTACCCGGCAATGCACGTGAAGCGCGACGATCGTGAAAACCTCCGATCTTGATTATCGATAATCGACCACCAATCGAGAAATTCAAGCAGGGGAAAAAAATTCGAAATTCGGTAAAAACGAAAAGTAACCGAAATGAAAAACTATTTATTTAATATAATATATATAGGAGTGGGAAATTTTCGTAACACCCAAATTTTGATCCAGCGGACCGTTTCGTTCTCACATCCGAGCAAAAGTGACAACGCGCGATTCACCCCCACCATTCAGGCAAAAGCACCGCCGCCACCATCTCACCAACCACCACCACTACAACTACATTGGCATCCACCACTACTGACACCGCATTTGCTGGCGTCAGTCAGGTTTCTATCGATTTTCCGATACCTCGTGACCACCATTGCTCGATGCGCCGATACTTCGAGCACAAACATCGACTCACGAACACCCACTATAACGACCGACCCCCCTTTGATTCCGATATCCTAGATTGACAATCACATTTACTGATTTTTCTATAGACGCCAATTTTTTGGCTCTTTTTGCCCTGTTTTTTCTAGTCTTTTCTTCTCTATTTCATACAGAAAGGGGGCGAATATTTATACACCTAAATTTTGCCCATAAAAACTAACAACAACCCCTAAAAGTTAATTTTTCAAAAATGTTTTTTAAGGCAAAAATATTATCTACTGCTTAACGGATAACAATCTTTTGTGTAAACTACTATTTATTATTATTCTTGAGAAAATGTGAAAAATCTATACGATTCAATTCAAAAATCTTATTGACGTCAACATCGAATTGTAAAGGGCATTTCAAAGTCATGGCAGTTTCATGTAAAAATCATAACCTTCACATGCCTTTAGAACAAAATACAAAGTAGAATAAAGTTCTTTTTAGTCTTTTTTGGTAATTACGTAAGGTGTAACAGGAAAAATTATTGTTTAATAAATAGTTATTACTAAACC
The DNA here is from genome assembly GCA_032873175.1 of Leptopilina drosophilae. Lineage (NCBI taxonomy): Eukaryota > Metazoa > Arthropoda > Insecta > Hymenoptera > Figitidae > Leptopilina > Leptopilina drosophilae. The sequence goes on from CM065480.1 coordinate 33,581,652, forward strand.
TCGTAGCCTTTTGAGTGGGAGGGATTTCAAGATATTTGTCACAATAAGAAAAAAATGGCGCTGTTGGAAGGGGGGGGGGGGGATTTACATGAAAGAAATGTTGAACACAGTAAAAGGAAAGTCTTTTTTTAAGGCAGGAAGCAGTCTTAAATTAAGGCACATTTTTAAGACAGTCCATGCTAAATTTAAGCAATGGATTTTGTAAAATTTAACATTAGAGCAGACAGTGATGAATTTAAGACCGATTTTAAATTAAGATTTACTTTTTACTGTAAAATTTTTTGGGTAGGAGACTACTTAAAAAAAGAGGTTAAATTGGGTAAAAGAACAACCCTTAAATAATTATTATTGAATATACTAATTAAAAATCTTAATTTTCTAAAAACAAAGAGGGTTATGCTGTTTAGAAACAAACCCTTGTGTAATTATTAAAAATAGTAATTCTGAAATATATTATTATATTAAACAGTGGAAAATAAAAATTAATATTTCAATGTAATCCATTTTGGATCACGGGATATTTTGTTGCAATTAAATAAATAATGAAGTAGAAATAAAAAAATAACTTTAAAAAGGCAGAAATAATAATCTTATTAATTTTAATAAATGGAGCTATCGCAAAGTGTTAAATTAAACTTTGCAGTTGAACATTAAAAGATAGGAATTAAAAGTTTTGTATGTAAAAAAAGGAAATTACTTTTTTCCCCAATTTAAAAGAAAAAGGTAGAAGCGAACAGGTCAAAAATACATTGCGTTAAAAAGAAACAACCATATGTTACAGGAAACTATACCATATGGTGTATAAACATTGTCAAAGCGTCGATAAAGAAATCAATATAGGTAAAATTCCGTGTGGTATATGGATAGTTCTACAAACGTAAACTAGGGAATTTGTGATGTCCAAGGTTGTTTTTTACATTAAATTTGAAAAAAGGAAATTATATTTTATGGGAATTCTAAACACAATGGTTTCTATTATGTCACAAAATGTAACCCGATTTCGAAAAGTTTTTTTTGACAAAAATGTATAAATATTATTTTTAGGCATTTACATACGATTGTACACTTGGATAATAATTTCAAATAGTTGTACTTTACAAAGATATAAATCATTGTTGCATTACTTTATATTTTATTTAAAAAATATTATCTTGAATTTTGTCCTTCGAATTTATTCTCAGTTTCCTGGCACTCATTTAAAAAAAAAATTTTATGTTTTTTTACTTTTGTTGCTCGGTCGTAGAACCTTATTACTTGTTGACCAGTAAGATATAATTTGTTATTAAATGTTATTTTCAGGAACCGTCACGGAATCAAAACATGATTAAAAAATACTTTTTTTTTATTCGGATATGGGTATCAGAATTAAAATTCCACTCTATTTAGTTCTGATTCCAATATGAATATCAAAATTCCACTCTATTTCGTTTTCGTTCCAATATCAAAATCAAAATTCAATTCTATTTAGTTTTGATTCCAATATCAAAATTCTTTTTTGTTTTAATTTTGATAAAATATACTACTGCGCATATGTATAAGTCTCATTGAACCTAAATTTTGTTGCAAATGTCAAATATATCAGAAGATAATAACGTTTTTATATACGAAATCTGAAGTAGAATTCGAATCGACTTCTGTTTCTTTAAGAAAACCGAATTGCAGTATTACAGTATCAGAATCAAAATAGGAAGTAAATTTTGATTTGTTACAGTATCAGAATCAAAATAGCAAGTAAATTTTGTTTCGTTACAGAATCAAAATCAAAATACATTAATAATTTCGTTTTGTTTTGCAATATCGTAACGAAATCAAAATTTGATTTCCGTGACGGTCCCTGGTTACTTTTAAATGTTTTAGACGAAAAATGACAAAAATTCTCAGTTTTCTGGCAGATTCTGCCAGGATACACATGTGCTTATGTTCAAAAGAGCGTAGACACAACACAGAGGAGCTCACTGCTCACTGACTGGCACTAGCGCGTGTCGTTCGAATGTCCGACCGGTTCTTGAATTGAGAGCCTCAATTTTCTATCCTTTCAAAAAAAAAAAAAAAATGTTCTTCGACCAAATTGGGACCAGAAGTAGTATACAGTAAAAAGAAAGTCTTATTTTCAGCCATGAAACGTACCTTAATTTAAGATGCAACATATTCAAGACAGCTTTTGTTTAATTTTAAATCTTATTTTATTCGCTGAATTTAAAGAGCAAAAGCTTAATAAATATAAGCAACAAATGTGCTGAATTTAAGGCAATTATGTTCAAAATCAGCATTTCTATACTAAATTTAAAAAGTAGAACTGTAAATTCAGATTTCTCATCCTTATTTTCACGCAAGCAAAGCTTAAATTAAGACTGGCATTACTTTCAGGACTTGTTCATTTTCAGACAGTATTTAAAATAATATTTACTTTTTACTGTGTAGAGAAAAGCCAGAGCTTCATTTAAACCAGGCTTATCTAACTTCGACAGCATTTGCGTACTTTGTAAACATCGAATATTATTAATTTAAAAGATATAGTATGTACCTAATTATAATTATATTAAAATGCAAAAGAATAAAAGTCCACCGGACACTAAATAAAATAAGTAATATTCGTCATCTCGTATAAAGTTACATTCGTTATTTAAATCGTCACAATACAAAATTAACCTCAAAAATTTAAATTTAAATTAATTACTGCTTTAATTATATATAATGAAATATTACTTTTAATATATTAATGCAGTATAAAAAAATTATTATTATTCGTAATTATAATGTGTAAAAGCAAAATGATTTTCCGACTTGGCGTTGAATGCCCCATGTAGGGGAGACCGGGGCGTATAAAGGATCACTTTTCACTTTTTGTTGCTTAACTTCGTCATTCTTGCCTTAATAAAAATTTCATCATGTGAAAAACTTAGCCTAACATCTCAGCTTTCAATTTAAAAAAAGTACACCCTAATATCACTTATACTTTTTTTTCTAGAACAATGTTTTTGGAGAAATGCAAAGTGAGAAATTTCGCCACGGGCCGGGGCGTAATGGCGTAATCAACAATGAAATTGAGGGGCTGGATGCTATAAGGGGATACGCGTGAACACACGTCCAGTCAGTTAGATCCTGGAGATAAAATTTTGAAGTTGTTCAAAATGAATTTAAAATTATTGTTTCTTGTTCAGAATTTCAAGGCGAAACTTTTTTTCTAATAAAATTTTTTTATATAATTTTTTGTTTTTAAGTAAATTGAGAAAAAAGTGATTTTTTAACCTAAGAAATTTTAATGAATTTTTGACTTCAACTCGTGATTACTTCGTTAAATATTAATATTTTTCCACGAAATTTACACACAATATTCTTCAAACTATACCAAAAGTGAAACAATATTTAGTATTTTTTCAAAAAATTCTATGTCTAAGTAAATAATTATTTAAACAATTTTGCCGGAAAAATGATTCTCCTATTTTCAATTGAAAAAGTTGAGTGACGAATTTTCGTTTACAGAAAACTTCCAGTGACAAAAATGTTCATCAATATGTTAGGAAGTTTTTTGGAAAATTTTTCGTCATTTGATAATAAATTAAAGAAAATAGAGCAATTTTAACAGCGTCGCGCTATGCTGTAAACGTAAACAATGTCTAACTGTATACATTGGTCTTGTAATGGCGGCCATTCTACACGTGCGCGGCCACGCCGTAATTTTACAGCATAGCGCGACGCTGTTAAAATTGCTCTATTTTCGTTAATTTATTATCAAATGACGAAAAAATTTCCGAAAAACTTCCTAACATATTGATGAACATTTTTGTCACTGGAAGTTTTCTGTAAACGAAAATTCGTCACTCAACATTTTCAATTGAAAATAGGAGAATCATTTTTCCGGCAAAATTGTTTAAATAATTATTTACTTAGACATAGAATTTTTTGAAAAAATACTAAATATTGTTTCACTTTTGGTATAGTTTGAAGAATATTGTGTGTAAATTTCGTGGAAAAATATTAATATTTAACGAAGTAATCACGAGTTGAAGTCAAAAATTCATTAAAATTTCTTACGTTAAAAAATCACTTTTTTCTCAATTTACTTAAAAACAAAAAATTATATAAAAAAATTTTATTAGAAAAACAGTTTCGCCTTGAAATTCTGAACAAGAAACAATAATTTTAAATTCATTTTGAACAACTTCAAAATTTTATCTCTACGTCCGAACTGACTGGCCGTGTGTTCACGCGTATCCCCTTATAGCATCCAGCCCCTCAATTATAATTTAGATCATCAAATATTATTATGTTATTGACAATTTTGGTTTCTATTGCATATTTATAACAAAGAATATTGAAAATGGAACATACTTTATTTAATCTTTAAACATTTTCATACAATTTTCAAATTTTAAAAAGTTGTAGCGAAATGCAAAATCCATTTACTTAAAAAAATCTATTCTCCAGTTATTTTTTTTAGAAAGGGTTATCATTGGTTATCATTTTGTTAATATTTTAAATATAATAGGTTTTTCTTAATAAAATATGCGAGCCAATACGCCCCGGAGGTTTTTGTTGAAAATTTTGTTATTTGTTATCAATACCGTAAGTATTAAACAAAAATTGTCAATTGTTCTTTAAGAACAAATGTTTAAAGCTCAAAAGCTGATAAAAATAAATTTTTTACAAGTAATTTTGAAAAAGATATAACAAAAAAACAAAGATTTCAAAAATTTACTTTCGAGCGTCAAAATCACTTTTTCTATCATATTTTTTACAATAATAAATGAATAACAATGAAATTTGGTACAAACTTACAGTATACCAAGTACATTATTTTGATTAACTACAGGGAGGGCGTTCCAAATGGCGTTCCACGCGCCGAGGCCCAGACTGGCAAAAACACCGAAATGGCGTTCCTAAAAAACTCTGTTTTTAAAGAGTGTACACCACATTTAACTGTTGTAAATAAATATTTCTATAGTTTAGACATCAGAGAACAAGATTATCACAATAAAAATTAAAGTTTTTGTGATTTTCAACGTTTTTCCGAACGTTCAAATTGGCTATTTTTAATATTTTTCAACAAATGGCGTTCCACTTTCTTTCAATTTTTACACAATAAAACTTGTATTTTTATTGAAAAAAGATATTTACATACAATATTATAATATAATAATATAACTATTGATAATATATATAAATATAAAGTATATAAATAACTATTATTGATCATTATGAATCCCGTGCAGAAATTGCCCCATTTGTCCCTATTTAAAGTAGGGCGTTGTGAGGGTACTGTCTAGAACATTCTGACTAGATAAGTCGAATTCGATTCTAATTGAAAACTAAATAGTTTTTCTGAATAATTTTACTATTCACCTCTGGCGAGGGACAGGTTTTTAGTTTAAAGAGGCCCTAATGAAACCCTCAACAGAAATCGCGCATGCGTGATAAGACATTAAATGACGTGAAAATCATATAACCTAAAAATGTCAACATTGTCAACTTGCTCGTCGTTCGTATTATAAACTGTTGTAAACAACGTTAGCAATAATTTTCACAATAATGGATGATATAAGTGAAAAAATAAAAAGAAGTCGTGAATTAGGACGAAGGAGAACTAGAATTTGTCGAGACCTAAAAAAATTAAAACATTCTAATGTCAATGAAAATTCCCTTGATTTTTTGGAAGGTAAATATATATATATTCGTCTATGTTCGATTCTCTAGAAAGAATCGAATCCGTAATCGTCTTTTTCTATTTTAGAATCGATTCTAAAAAACCGACTTTATGCCGTCGAGAATCGATTCTTCATAAGAATTGGAGTTGATTTACCCATCCCTATTCTAGACAGGGCCTTAGCTATTGCCTCGTTAGATCGTTCTGTTCAGAACCTGATGTTCCAAGCGTTACCGAATTAGACAGGCACCCACTAATTTGCCCCATCAGAACCCTATCAACAATAAGGCAAACTGGCTATTACCCTACTACTCCCCAAATTTCTGCACGGGTATATATATGTAAATACGAAAAATATACAAATATATATAGACATAAGGAAATCAATTTCGAATTTTGGACGAGCGAATTCATAGCGTGAGCGATAACAAAGATGCGTTACAAGAAATAAGAACGATCTTTTTGGTTGATGGTCTACTGTGGTTTCCCCGCGCAATGCGCACCCTCTTGTTCTCTAACATTCTGTCTCTATGCCATATACTCTAAGGTGTATTCACACACTTTAAATCGACAAAACTCGTGTAAGTCCCTTTTTTACCAACACACACACACACACACACATACGTGAAAAAAGAATAGCTGATGTTTTCTAGAGTAGTCTTCTTTTTTTCTCTCTTTTACTTCTTTTCTTCTTCTCTCTTACAACCCTTCACGGCAAAGGTATATTCTTTCTAATCCACCATTGAATATTTTATTTTCGAAAAATTTTTCGCTACAAAGAATTATAATATAGGAATACTTTCAATATTAACTTACAGATAATAATATAATAGCAGATAATAATAAAAATAATCTATATATATAAGATGAGACTTTTGTCTGTACATTGCTCAGAACTTAAAATTTTACACATACTTATTCGTTTTGAGCATCCAGGATTCCAAGAATACCAATAAAAAATATCGTGTATGTACGTAATATGTCACAGAATATTTGTTCGCGAATCACTTAATCCCTTCGCAGTCCAGCTAAAAATCGCTTGTGGTCCAAAAACGGTCCAAGAAAAACAAATTTCTAAAAAATGTGATTTCATTGTAATTAAGGTTTTTGGAGTCGCAAAATTCGAATTTGAAGTCAGTTTTTCAAAATTTTAAATGACGGATCCAAAATGGCGAATTCGAAAATTTTAAATTTTATCAGATTTGATTGAAACTTTTTACTCGGGGGGTTTTCGGGGACTCTGATTACGAATCTAATGTCAGATTTTCAAAATTCAAAATGGCGGATCCAATATGGCGGTCGAGAAAATGAAAAATCCAACGGATTTGTTTAAAACTTGTTACTCGGGGGTTTTCGGGATCGCTGATTACAAATCCGATGTCAGATTTTGAAATCCAAAATGGCGGACCTAAAATTCGATCAAATTGCATGAATCTTGAAATTATCCGCCATATTGGATTCACCATTTTAATTTTGTAAATCTGACATCATATTCGTAATCAGCGACCCGGAAAACCCCCAAGTAACGAGTTTCAAGCGTATTTGATAAATTTTTTAATCTTCATAGTCGCCATTTTAGGTCCACCATTTTGAATTTTGAAAAACTGATTTGAAATTCTAATTCAGTGACCTCAAAAACCTTAGTATGCACTAGGTCATTCAAATCGAATTATGTTTAGTATTTTATTTTTGAGATGGACATGTATGGCCACAGACGTAGGGTGGCACGACTTTTTGTGGCCACATATGGGCCATGGACTGTCAAGGGGTTAAAAACGGCTCAACCGTTTGAAACCAAATTTGGCAGAATGTTTGACATTGGGCCAATGAAGGATTAGAAACAGATTTGAAAAATATTAATTAAAACGGGAAATATTAAATTTTTTCAAAAAATTCAAAAATCAAAAATTTTGAAATTTTACATTTTTTTAAAAAATGCTTTCAAACTTTGTATAATTGAGTATAACATGTTATTTAGTCACGTTGCAGAATATATTTGACAAAAAATGTCCTATAACTAAGATGTAAGATAAACATAATTTTTAAAAAAATTCAAAAAATCGCAAATATCCAAATTTTATGTTTTTTAACCACTTCACTGGCAGGGCGTTCCAAATAGCGTTCCACACGCCGAGGCCCAGACTGGCAAAAACACCGAAATGGCGTTCCTAAAAAACTCTGTTTTTAAAGAGTGTACACCACATTTAACTTTTGTAAAGGAATATTTCTATAGTTTAGACATCAGAGAACAAGATTATCACAATAAAAATTTAAGTTTTTGTTATTTTCAACGTTTTTCCGAACGTTAAAATCGGCTATTTTTAATATTTTTTGACAAATGGCGTTCCACTTTCTTTCAATTTTTACACAATAAAACTTGTATTTTTATTAAAAAAAGATATTTACATACAATATTATAATATAATAATACAACTATTAATTATATATATATATATATATAAATAACTATTATTGATTATTATGAATTATTATGAATGAAATACACGGAGAGAAGAGTTACAGTTGTGACAACTAAACACGTTTAGTAGCAGAAATACATGGAGAGCGATAGTAGCGCCCCTGGCGGTTTAGTTCCTGTTTAGTTGCTCTGACTGAACGTACAGTCGTTCCTACTATTATATAGTAGATGCGACTGTTATTTTTGTCCGTCGAAAATTAACTAAACTGTTTAGTTATCAGAACTGTACCGACAGTCGCCTTCACTATTCTCTTCTCTCCGTGTAGTGTCCTATAACTAAGATTTAAGTATAAAAATGTTTTCAAAAAATGTTAAAAATTGCAAATTTTCAAAGTTTACATTTTCTAATGAATTGCTTTTAAACTCTGTATAATTGAATAACACAGGCCGACAAAATTTCATCATCTCTAGTTTTTAATCAATTTACGTTTCAATATACAAAATACGCATTTTTGGCATTTTTTGAATGAATGTAAAACAATACACAGAAACAGTAAATTTGTCCGCATAGCACCAAATGAGCCGCCGGATCGTAGAAGGGCACGTAAATTTTTTTCGGCCGAAATCGAAGTCCCCTGGACATCCAAAATTCGACTTTCAAATTTAAATATCTCATGTACATATCCTTATAGGAAATTTCGTTGCGCATCTTTTTTTCTTATGAAATTTTTTTGTATCTATTACCGTTTTCAAAATATAAGGGAAAAACTGTTTTTTTAAAAACCGAAATTTTAATTGTTTTTTTCACATCAACTCGCGATTACTCAGTCAATTTTACCCCATGTAGAAAAATTTCTTGTTGGAATATATACAAGATAAAAACTATACCGTAAACAACTCGTGAAACTATTCACGTAAATTTATATCAAAATGGTTTAGCTGTACAATTTTACTTCATTAACTTATTTATATTGTTAAACGTTCTAGGATCTGTATAGTTTCACTACATTAACTACTTTACGTTGTTCAACTATATAAATTCTGTTTAGCAAAACTGGATATAATAAATATTATAAAAAACTTATTTATCATATAAAATAAAATATTTAAATAATCAAACTCAGTAATTGCTTTGCATAAAAACAATATACACTTTTCGTCGAGTAATTATTTCTAACCACTGGGAAATTGTTCGCCTTTAAAAGCAGTCCCGCGCTGCTTATGTTTGAAATTACTTAGGATAAGTTGTCACCAGGGCGCGCAAGTTTCTTTTCTCGTTAACAAGTTGTTTTACCAGTTCTATATAAAAAGAGACGATTTCATTCTTAAACTTAAAGACAAATATTATTTTGGTCTGATTTTGATCACACTCTGTTTTTAATAGTGTTCCAATTAAATTAATTCCTTTTCCATCTTTAGACTAGTACTTTATTTTTTTATTTATTTTTTTGAACAATTTTTGCCATGTGTTGTATTAATAAAATATTAATTTCAGAAGTTGGTTCAATATTGATAACCAAGAAATAACCATTCATTAATTTAATTTTAAAGCGCTTGAAAATAATTGGTTATTAATATTGGTCCAATATTTGTTGTCAATGAACAACCAAGGCTTGAAAATTCCGGCATTTTCCTCGGATGTACATAAATTGTTTTAGATCCACAATATAGTTTTAATACCGATTTACAGGATTGTTCTGATGTAGTAAAATTATCTAGAAACTTGACGATTGTAACGTTACATTTCTAGACAGTTTCTATAACATTTCACAATACCGGAACTATACAGTAAATAGTAAAACTATACCGTTACGCTACAGATACGTGACAAATTTCCACACGGGACAAATTTCTTAATGAAACAAAAACGAAAATACGCGTAATTTTATCCTACGAGTGACTAAAAAAGAAAAATGATGTTTTAATTATAAATAAAAAAGTTTTGCAACAAAAAACTTCCAGTGAGAAACTTGTTTATTAAGGTCTAAACATGTTTTTCTCGAAAGTTACAGTTCAATTAAACAATTAGTTAACAAATGGCGAATGTTAAAAGTCGTTGGCGGCTGAACGCCCAGCGCACGTTTCTCACCCGTATTATGTATACGCAGAATAAAACTCTCCAGCTTACTATAAGGTGAGAAACGCGCGCTGAGCGTTCAGCCGCCAACGACTTTTAACATTCGCCATTTGTTAACTAATTGTTTAATTGAACTGTAACTTTCGGGAAAAACTTGTTTAGACCTTAATAAACAACTTTCTCGCTGGAAGTTTTTTGTTGCTCTAAATTTGCTCAACTTCCCCGCTTAGTGAAAATTTCAGTTTACGAATTTTGCAATATCTCAATAAAAAATTAATAACTTTTTTATTTATAATTAAAACATCATTTTTCTTTTTTAGTCACTCGTAGGATAAAATAACGCGTATTTTCTTTTTTGTTTCATTAAGAAATTCTTAAAGTTGACTGAGTAATCACGAGTTGATGTGAAAAAAACAATTAAAATTTCTGTTTTTAAAAAACAGTTTTTCCTTACATTTCGAAAACGGTAATAGAAACAAAAAAATTTCATAAGAAAAAAGATGCGCAATAAAATTTCCTATAAGGATATATACATGAGATATTTAAATTCGAAAGTCGAATTTTGGATGTCCAGGGGACTTCGATTTCGGCCGAGAAAAATTTACGTGCCCTTCTACGATCCGGCGGCTCAAATGAAAGCTTAAACATTGCTCTTCAATATCCAAAAACAAAAAATTTAATTTTTGAACACTTTAACCTATAATGTCAAAAGAGACATTCGCTGTTCCACAAACATATTGAAAACAACAGTACTTTTGACCATGTAAGGCAATTTAAATAAGAATTAGTCTCTCTAGGCGTTTTTATGGTCGCTGCTTACTGATCTGTATTCAAATTTTAATATTCAAAATGGCGGATCCAATATGGCAGAATTTTTTTTTTAATTTTACATTTTCATCATAAAAGGCGTAAATTATCTTTAAAAATTTGGTCCGCCACTTGTATTTTTTATATTTCATAGCAGATTTGTAAGCAGCGATTATAAAAAACCCCAGAGACACTAATTTTTACTTGAATTACCTTACATGTTCAAAAGTAATGTTAATTTTAATACGTTTATGGAACAGCGTATGTTTCTTTGGTCATTATAGGTTAAAGTGTACATAAATTACATTTTTTGTTTTTGGATATTCAAGAGCAGTGTTTAAACTTTCATTTGGTGCTATGCGGACAAATTTACTGTTTCTGTGTATTGTTTTACATTCATTAAAAAAATGCCAAAAATGCGTATTTTATATAATGAAACGTAAATTGATAAAAAATTAGAGCCAATCCAGTATTTTCAAGGTCAGATTCGTATTCTACGGACAAAATCCTATAAAAATCAGCTTCTATTAGTTAGTCCACAAAATTTTGTTGGCCTGTGTAATACATGTTAGTTAGTCACATTTTAGCATAATTTTACACAAAAAATAGTATGACTAAGATCTAAGTATAAAAATGTTTTCAATATCAAAAAATCGAAAAAATTGTAATTGTTATTAATTACTATCAAACTTAATTCAGTAGTAATATAATCAATTAATTTATCACTTGGTTAAATTTTAATACGAAACAAGATGTTAATATATCAATCCTCCAAGTCAAATTATAGCGTTGTTTCAACGCTATAATTTGACTTGGAGGATTGATATTTTTACATCTTGTTTCGTATTAATTCAGTAGTATTTTTGGGGCCTTTGATTAAGATTGTGGCGTCAAAATAAGGCAATTCACAATTATTTATCCAATTAATTCAATATTTTTAAATTGAAAGAAATTCAGAAACTTTAAAAATGGAGATGTTTTATGATTTTATTTTATTTTCATCATAAATGGGCTCTAGACCCTTTTGTACAATTTTGGACTTAACAAAAAACATAATACTAATTAAAACTAAATTAACAATAGAAAACAAATCAAGGGCGTTAGACTTTAAATATTTTAATTTCCATTGTTATTTTCATCATTACTAACGTCAAAAATGTTCTTTCTTAAATTCGCCTTAAATTTATAAATTGATTTGATGATCATAAATATTTTATGAAAAAATGATATTGCAGGATGTCTAGAATTGTAAGTCACCTGTGATACGATACTATCATTATGCTACTGGGTAAAGCTTACATAGTAAAAAGTTACGTTATTTAACTTTTTGATTAAACTTCTAAAGATGTTTTGAGCAATGTAAAGACAAATCTTAAGCAGGATGACTATGTTATTTTAACAAAATTCTTAGCTTTGTCCAAATTTTACCCGGTTTATTTTTTTCAACAAATTTAAATAAACTTGATTTTTAGTTTTAGCCATGAATAAATCTGCAGATGGCTACAAAAATTGATTTGTTTTATGAAAATAGTCTTTTTTAAGAAAATAAGTTATAAAAAAATATGTTATATACCAATATCAGTCTTTGACGGGTTTTAGTTTCTACTATAATACTTTCAAATTGCGCGGTGAAACCAATAAATAGCCGGAAATCTAATTTGATTTGAAAAAATCGGCAATTTTCTTACCAAATTAAAAAAGTTTTATTATAGTAATTTATTTTTAAAAACTGCTTTATACTTTCTTTTTTATTGATGTAATATTTATGACAAGAGACTCGAGTCAAAATTCAGGTCCCACTTTTAGCTTAAACATATAGATTTTATTTAGGTTTTAGCAATCGTAACGTAAAGTCTAATTGCTACACAATTATTAATAATTAGACTCTACTTTGACTCCAAATGCTGGTGTAAATTTAGGATTAAATTTTAATACATTAATTGCAGTAATACAGACACATAAAGTACTAAAAATTGACAAATGCTGATCCTAAATAACAAATTTAATAGAAAAATATCTGTCACCGAATCAAATTGTAATATTTTCCTAACGAAATAGTTAATGGTTATTAATAAAATTATTAGTTTTCCCAGTAAAATTTAATTCCCGGTGGGTAGACACCATATCAACTATATTAGCAGAAACTAAAACCCGTTGAAGACGGGTACACTGCAAAAATAAGTATCTTATTTGATATCTTGACATAAGATGTAAGATGGAAAAATGGTATCTTACATCTTAAAATAAGATGTTTTCGAAAGTATCTTACAGATTTTTAAGATGCTTTATACGTCTTAGATATTTTTTCTATCTTAAAAAAGTAAGATACTTCTGTAAGTTTTTTAAAGTATCTTAAATAAAGATGTTACTGTCTCAATAAGATGTTTAGCGATAAGTTACTTTTAAATTGTAAGATGCGAAAAAAATTTAAGTTACTAAAACCCAAGATGCATAAAATATCTTACATATAAGCCCATAGTTAACCTCAAAACTTTTTCCCCGAAAAATATGTTGGAAAATGTATACGAAGATACATTAAACATCTTAAATTAAGATATTTTAAATGACTAAAAAGTGACTACAATAACATCTTAGAAATGACTACCAAAACATCTTAATTAAGATACTTCTTTTTGCAGTGTACGACAGTTAATTCAAAATAATATTTTTAAACATAACCTCCAAATATATTTGGAATCGACTACCCCGAGTCTGCGCAATGACTTCTGTAATGTATGTGGAGGTTATGTTAAAAACTCTATTTTTGGCAAAAAGTGAAATTAAACAATGTTTCTCATTAATATAATGGTTTTAAAGTTGCTAGAAGTTTTCCAGTCTAACGTAAAATCAGAATATATGTAGACAAGTAATTCTTCAATCTAGTAGAATATGTTTTGCAAAATTTCCCATGCATTATTTTTAATTTTGGCCTAGATGACATCCAGCGCCCCTACAGTTTTCAGTCAACATTCAACATAATTTTAACTCAAGAGAACCTATGGGCTGAAAAAAACCGATTAGTAAAGTAATTAATTAACAAGACCTGTAAAATAGCATTTTTGATGCGTCGCGAAATTATATTTATTTAGATAAGTTACTGAATTAAAATATAAACACTTAAAATAATAATAATAATAATAATAATAATAATAGTAATAATAATAAATAGTATTTTTAATTTAAAATTACTTATTTTAATTATTAAATTATTATATTATATTGTTATTGATTTTATTTATTTATGTATTTTTTATTAATTATATAGTAGTTCATTAAAAATTAATTAACTAAATATTAAGTGATTATAAGAATTGCATATCTTAGAAATTGATAAATAATTAAAATGAATATAGGAATTAGGATTAAATACCTTAACTAAACATTTTTCTTTGTTTATTAATTTATTGAGAATATTGTATAATAAAAAGCACACTTAATGAATGTTATATCGAACATTTGCGACATAATCAATATAAGATATGTAGAAACTATTAAATAGAAAATGTTAAACCAAGGCGTTTTATATACGTGATTTTTGCTTGAGATATATTTTCGCATTTAAATATACTGAAGTTGAAGTCACATCGAGCAACTTTATACGCCTGAAAGTGATGATGAAAATAACATTTAATGGTGTTAACAATCACGTTTAAATCATCAACTTTATTTGTGATTAAGTGATAAATAAAGTAAAACTCTGGTTCATCTTCGTTAAAATTAATCTTAATTAACCTTCGTTAATCATTCCTGGCTAAACTACATCTCCGTTAAAAGAGATCCAAGAAATTTACAATTCTCAAGTCATTTGCGAAATTCCTACAAATTCATACAAGCAACATGCCACAATGGGCCTAATAATCGCATTACTCTCATGTAGTGCTGCATTCGATCCGATAATAATTTCTCGGTTGCTTGGCAATCTCGATCGAATTCGAATCATGTGTATGAATGTAACTGCTCGTTATTTCATTTGTTTTAATTACTCTTTTCTCGTATCATAAATAAATATTTTCGAACGAGAAGATCGGAAACACAAAAAGCTTCTCAGAAAATGGAAAATCGAATCTTAAACGAAAATCCAAGTACATCACGAAAATCATTAAAAAGACCTGAATTAAAGTATTTTCTATTCTATTATTAATATTTTTATTATTAGGGGAGAGTGAGGCAAACCGGACCCCCTAACGGTTTTTTGACTCTTGTGACTAAACGAATCAACCGATTTCATTTTTCGAAGGCTTGTTTGAAAGATCATTTAATTGCGCAACTTTTTCACAGAGACACCTATACTTCATCTTTTATTGTTTAGTTTCTGTGTTAACTTTAAAAAATTTTGCAAACGGTCCGGTTTGCCCCACCCCCTGGGGTAAACCGGACCCCCCATGGGTCAAACCGGACAGTTTGGTTTTTTATTTATAATATTGCATTTACATAATCTACAATAATAAAAAACATAAAGAATCATGTAAACAATGGTTGTAGTAATGAAAATAATAATTCGGGATTGAATTTTAATTAAATAAAGATTTTTTAAATAAAAAAATAAAAATGTTTGTCATTATCAGAGAAATAATATTAAAGGGTCTAATTCTTATTGAAAGACAATTATTTTACATTGTAAGTAAATATTTTAATGAAAGAAACATTTTATTTAAAAATAATTTTTATAAAACTTTAATTCAATGGAAATATCCTATGGCCGGTTTGCCCCACCGAAAACGGTCCGGTTTGCCCCACAGGCCCATTTTAAGAATAAATGATTGTCAAAAAGAAATGCTTTGCAAATTCTTCAAAGTTTTTGGTGGTAAATATTCCTGAGGTGTGTACCTTCAAAACCCAAGACCTAATATTTGAAAATATTACACGATTTCCTCAGAATTTCCTTAAGAAAATATTCGTAAAAGTGTAGAAAAAACTAAAAAAAACTTTTGCTCTTAACCTTGCACAAACAAAAGTAAAAAATGTCAAATTGAAAAAATAAGCTATACTACAAAGGTTGTTTCAAATTTCTAAATAGCACTTTTGACAATTTCGCCATTTCGGAAATATTGAGGGGGGTCCAGTTTGCCCCACTCTCCCCTAATATATGTGTATTAATTATAAATCAAATATAAACCCACATAGCACAATATCTTGCTATAAGTTTGTGGTGTGGATTACACGTATAATTAGTAAGGATAGGGTTGTATACTTGTGGTAAACTTTAGGTAAACTTTAAATTTCTGTTATTACCGTAAGCTTACAAAAAAAGGTTATTATAAGCTTACATGTAAAGGTTACTGTAAGCTTACCAGTAAAGGTTATTGTAAGCTTACAAGTAAAGATTATTGTAAATTTACATGTAAAGGTTGCTGTAAGCTTACAAGTAAAGGTTATTGTACGCTTTAATGGTAAGGCTGTGGTAGGGTTACTATAAAGTTGTAAGGTTAAGGTAAGGTTGTGGTAAGTTTACTAAATAAGGTAAATCTTTACAAAATAATTTATAATATAATTAAAAATAAATAAAAAATTTTTTTTTTAAATTTTTGGTCTTGCTCCATTTTGGAAATTTAATAAGCCATTGAAAATCTTGAAAACAAATTTGGGAAGACTGGGATTCGAACCCGGGATCGACGCGCATATCCCTAACATTCTAACTAACTGAGCTAAATGGGGAACTGACAAAGAAAAAAATCAATATTGCTTTTAAAGAGTTAATCATCTTCTTGGTTCATCTTAAAAGCATTTTTAATTTTTTTTGCCAGTTCTCCACTTAGCTCAGTTAGTTAGAATGTTAGGGATACGCGCGCCGATCCCGGGTTCGAATCCCAGTCCTCCCAAATTTGTTTTCAAAATTTTCAATAGCTTGTTTTCCAAAATGGAGCAAGACCAACAATTTTTTTTCAATTTTTTATTTATTTTTTAATTATATTATAAATTATTTTGTAAAGATTTACCTTATTTAGTAAACTTACTACAACCTTACCTCAACCTTACAACTTTATAGTAACCTTACCACAGCCTTGCCATTTAAGCTTACAACAAGCTTTACTTGTAAGCCCACAGCAACCTTTACATGTAAACTTATAATAACCTTTACTTGTAGGCTTGCAGTAAACTATGCTTGTAAGCTTGCAATAACCTTTACTTGTAAGCTTACACTAATCTTTACATGTAAGCTTATAATAACCTTTACTTGTAAGCTTACGGTAATGGCGGCAATTTAAAGTTTACCTTAAGTTTACCATAAGTATACAACCCTATCCTTACAAACTATACGTGTAATCCACACCACAAACTTACAGCAAGATATTGTGCTATGTGAGAATAGTCTTTTATTTTATAGTGAATAATTTTCATTACCTATTTAAAATTATTAATTTAATATGTCGCATTTTGTAGAAAATTCGTATTAAAGTACATGTACTACTTATATTATATATTAACAGTAAAAATGCTAGTAAGAAAATAATAAAAATTGGACAAGTGCGAGTTGAACTCGCACTGCAATGGCGGGTTCCGTACACAAATATTAAAACAATACTTGCAACATTCATCGGTAAATGGTAGAAATAAAATAAACAATTAAAAAAATATGTTAAAATCATTTGATAAAAAAAATCATAAAAAAATTTTAAGTATTGTATATCTAGTATTGTAAACAGTAATAAGTAGAGGAACTAATTGTGCGAATTTTGTTCCTCTACTTATTATTGTTTTCAATATTAGATATTGAAAAAATAAGGTATACTACACAAGGTTGTTTCAAATTTCTTAATAGCACTTTTGACAATTTCGCCATTTCGGAAATATTGAGGGGGGTCCAGTTTACCCAGCGGTCCGGTTTGCCCCACTCTCCCCTAACATAAAAGATATATTATTTAAATTATGCGAGGTTATCTTCGGTTAAAATATTATTGCATCTTTTATTATGTATCAGTTCATTGAGGGATATTTCAAACGAATCAATTAGTTCTTCAAATGGAGTTAAAAATTTATTCGAAGAAGAGAAGAAAAATTCTTAAAGAAGTTTACGATTTCGATTATAATTCTGAGGAAAAATTTAAATATGAAAAATGTAAGCTGTGTTTAACAACTAAAAATATTGTTCAAGTTTTAAAAATGAAAGATGGAAATACTACCAGAATAATGCGACATCTAAAAAATCATCATAATGACGAATACATGAAAGTTTATCCTGATCAAAGTTATTTTTGTTTCTAAATCTTTTATATATCTTTTAACAAAATAATAATTTTATAAGTATGGAAAAGATTTCGTTTAGTTCGGAAAAATTTGATATACTAAATAAAATTGTAATAAGAATTTTAAAACAAACTTTAGAAAAATTTTGAAATAAAAATCGCATTTACCAAATAGTATATAGAAAACTACTATAATTTTGTTTTCGAACATTGACTTTTCTAATCTTATTTATTTTTTATGATAAATTATTTGGTTAAAGGACACTACATAAATGATGACTGGGTTCTTCAATCACTAACATTGGATCTAATACCATCTGATGGGTGTCATACTGGAAAGAACGTTTGCTAAATTGTTTAAGGATTTCTTGATTGAATATGGATTGGAACAAAAAGTACAGGGCATAACGTTGGATAATACGAATTCAAACAATACTTTTATGCACGAATTGGAAATGCTCATGGTGTCAATAGATAAAGATTTTTCAGCAGAAGATATGCATTTTAGGTACTTCTCGTATATTATTAATTTAGGTGTACAGGATTTTTTATCTCAGTTGAAACTCGCAAAAAACTCTTACTTTGAAGAAAATGATAACGTCGATGACTGTGACAGCAACCATACTGTTGAAACTATGAATTCTGAAATGGAAAGTAAAACAGATTTTTCCAATTCGGATTCAACACTACTTGTCAAATTAAGAAATATGTTTTTAAAACTAAAATATTCTGAAAAAATGCGTGAAAAATTAGAATGTTCTTGCGTAACTGTAGGAATAGAAATGTTAGCTCCAAGTATCGATTGTACTACTCGCTGGAATTCATCGTGCGATATGATTGACAAGGGTTTGAAACTAGAAAAGGCTTTAATTTTGTTATGCGATACTAACATAGATCTTCAATCTTTTCAATTAACAGACCGCGATTGGTCTCTTTTAAGAACATCAGTGAAATATTTGCGACTTTTTAAATCTCTTTCCAATATTTTATGTGGAGAAAAGTACATTATAATTCCACTGGTTATAGTAGGATTTAAAATGTTAATCGATAAATTAGAAAAATCTATTAAACGATTTGAATTTAAAGAAAAATAAAAGTTGGGCTGAAACAAGTGTTGAAAGAGCTCTTCAATCTGCTTTCAATAAATTAATGAAACATTATTCAAAAACAAATTGGATTTATTGTGCTATATTAATGTTGGATCCACGGCATAAAGAAGAAACCTTTTATTTAACACCTTGGGGTAAGGAGATGGCGAAATGGGCAATTGAAAAATTTGAACAAATCTATAGGAGCAGATATTATCGAATCGAAAATAACGAATTGGAAAAAAGTCAATTAATCGAAAATTTAGATAGTGACGATGAAATTAATCCATCTTCGCTGTTCACATCTAGTAATCAGAAATTAAGTACTTTTCTTGACGGTAAAAATGTTAAAGAAAATTGGCGAAACGAAATTGATTATTATTTAAGTTTAAAACGAGCGGATAAAAATGAATATGTTCTAAAATGGTGGCAACAATATGAGCACAAGTTTCCAAATTTGTCGCAAATGGGAAAAGACTTTTTGATTATCCAAGCTACTTCTGTGCCAGTTGAGAAGCTATTTTCACGTGCTTCTCTCACAATAAAACAGCATAGAAACTCATTGGAAAAAAGCACTGCACGTCAACTTTTATGTCTAAACAGTTGGACTTCTCTGAACAAATTTTCTGTTTTTAAATTATCGACCTAATGTTTATATTTTTGTAGATTTATTTAACCATAAATAATTAATATTAAATAACTTTTATAATTTGTTATTTAATAAAGTGCAACAAGAAAGCATAGAATCTCATTTGTAAAAAGCATTGCACGCCAACTTTTATGTCTAAATAGTTGGACTTTTCTAAATTAATTTTCTGTTTTAAAATTATCCACCTAATCTGTATAGTTTTGTAAATTTATTTACTACTCTCGTGTAGTGAATAAGGAAGTGGTGCTTCGGTTTAAAGCAATTTGCAAATAATTCTTGCAATAGAGTTAGATGTTCTTTTATCGTGTAAGCTAAGAGGTCAACGCAACCGAATTGACAACACTTTGAACTCACACATAATGTTATGTGCAGCAAAATAATTATAAGTCGCCAATGTTTCGAATCTTCCGGTACTACATGACCAATCATCATTGACAAATTTCAAATCAAACACATCATTTCACTTGCTGACATTGAAAATGTTTGATTTTTGAAATGAGTATCTTTAAATTCAGGTGTCTTATTTCTTTTTGTAACCAAGAAATGTTGGATCACTTTGACGTCAGGGTACCTTCGCTGCGCATGACAGTAGTGACGTGATCACACACACACACAGGTGTGTAATAGTAGTGGTACGGATTACTACTTTTCCGAGTAAAAAGTTCGCTCTGCAATAGTAAAATTTATTTTTTTCAGAAGCAATCTTTATTTTCCGTAGTATTAAATATTAGAATTTCTACGAGTAATATTCACAACATATCGAATGTAAAAAATAATACAAAATATAATAAAATTTACAATTACGATGAAAAATTAAAATTCTTAAAGCAATTTTTAAAAGTGACTACTGTAATAATTATTATTAGGAATTTTTACTACCAAAAATAGTAATATTTACTTCATGCAAAGTACATTTTACAATAACTAGTAATTTTTAATATAAAAGTAGAATTATTAATATTCCATAGGAACTTTTACTAGAAACTCATCACCATTTTTCTCCGTATAGTAAAGTGAAATTACGAACTACGTTCGGTAAAATTGAGATGAAGTGTCAAAACTGTAATTCTTAAAGAACAGGACTGTAAATAAAAGCATTAAAAAATAATGTAAAAAGGGGGGCATGATTATTCCCCAAATTTCAATATCCTAATAAACAAAACATGGCAATTTTTATCATCGAAACTTCATTTCGCATAATTTTCAGATTTCAAAATTTCATTTAACATAATTTTTAATTTATCGAATTATTTTTTATCCTAATATTTAAATAGATGAATTGTTTTTTAATATAATTTTTAATATGTCGAAAAATTCTTTGACATAAATTTTGTTTTTTCTAATGACTATTTTTCATAATTATTAATCCTCCGAATTGCCATTTGACATAATTTTCAAACCTTCGAAATATTATGTTACATAAATTTCATTTATCGAAATTTTATTTGTCATAATGTTCATTTACTCGACTTATCAAGTGACATAAAACGTATTTACTCAAATTCTCATGTGACATAACCTTTAAATCTTCGAAATGTCATATTTAAGAAATTCCATTTATCGAAATTTTATTTGTCATAATGTTCATTTACTCGAATTATCAAGTGACATAAAACGAATTTACTCGAATTCTCATGTGACATAACCTTCAAATCTTAGAAACGTCATATTTAAGAAATTTCACTTATCGAAAATTTATTCGTCATAATTTTCA
The DNA here is from genome assembly GCA_032873175.1 of Leptopilina drosophilae. NCBI lineage: Eukaryota > Metazoa > Arthropoda > Insecta > Hymenoptera > Figitidae > Leptopilina > Leptopilina drosophilae. The sequence continues at coordinate 33,603,234 of CM065480.1, forward strand.
TTTATTCGAATAACCATTCAACATAAAATTTGTTTGTCCGAAATTCCATTTGACATAATTTTCAAACATCAGAATTACTTTTTAACCTATAATGCAAGTCACAGAAATTATTATATTATTATATTATTATTTTAGGACAAATGAAATTTCTGTGACTTGCAGTATAGGAAAAAAAAGTAATTTTGATGTTTGAAAATTATGTCAATGGAATTTCGGACAAACAGATTTTATGTTGAATGGTTATTCGAATAAATGAAAATTATGACGAATAAAATTTCGATAAATGAAATTTCTTAAATATGACGTTTCTAAGATTTTAAGGTTATGTCACATGAGAATTCGAGTAAATGCGTTTTATGCCACTTGATAATTCGAGTAAATGAACATTATGACAAATAAAATTTCGATAAATGAAATTTATGTAACATAATATTTCGAAGGTTTGAAAATTATGTCAAATGGCAATTCGGAGGATTAATAATTATGAAAAATAGTCATTCGAAAAAATAAAATTTATGTCAAAGAATTTTTCGACATATTAAAAATTATATTAAAACAATTCGACTATTTAAATATTAGGATAAAAAATAATTCGATAAATTAAAAATTATGTTAAATGAAATTTCGAAATCAGAAAATTATGCGAAATGAAGTTTCGATGATAAAAATTGACATGTTTTGTATATTAGGAAATAAAAATTTGGGGAATAATCATGCGCCTCAATGTAAAAAGCATAAACCTCACGGTACATATATTAACGCTTCACTTACAGTTAGGTAAAACGTAGGATAAGTGGATTGAATTAAACTTGATGAATAAAAATAAAAAAATATTGTCATTTCAGTAGTTCTACAGTAATACTGCCGTAAATCTCATTTTACCTTCACTGAGAAAAAAATGCTATTGAATCTATAGCACGCATATTCACATACGTTCAAATGCAGATGTTATTAACTTGATGTGATATGTAGTTTATTTTATAGCATCGCTATTGAATCAAAGAAGTCTTTTTTTGATTTAAAAGCAGTGCTATAAAATAAACTACATATTACATCAAGTTAATAACATCTGCTTTTGAACGTATATGAATATGCGTGCTATAGGTTTAATAGCATTTTTTTCTCAGTGTTCTTGGATCACTGCCTAAACCCTCTAACATAATTATTCACGAACAAATGCTTATTCATTACACCTGCTTACAGTGCATTCTAAACGCATGCATTCATACATACATCGCACGCTTTACATTATTGCTTCAAAAAGTTTCAACTGTCCTTATATATGAATCTGAATTTTATTTCACCGCTTGTGAGAAAAATTCAAATTAATAAACAATAGTTGTATAAAATCAAAGAATTATCTATATAAATGAATAATTTCTAACTATATTTGAGGTCAATTTATGAAATAGTTTTAAATTATGCTTGTATTGTCCTAAAGAAAAATGTTTAAATGTGCATTTTATGTAATAAAACAATACAGTTTAATAAAATTCTTATTATTCCCAAATTTTTATCAAAAAAAATTAAAATAATCACTTTTAGTGTTATTGTTACTATAAATCAGGGACGAAAGTTACATACGTTTGATTATTCACGTAAGTTACGTAAACTTCATTATTTCCATTACTTGTGTAGGTTATTCTACTTAGGTAACTTACGTAAAGGATCCAACTTACGTAAGTTATTCTAGTTACGTGAAATTGATAAATTACGTAAGTCATTTTAGTTACGTAACTTACGAAAGTTGAATTCTTTAAGTAAGTTATTTCAGTTACGTAAGTTACGAAAGTTGAATTCTTTACGTAAGTTTTTTCAGTTACGTAAGTTACGTTTTTTACTCTGGTTACGTAACATACGTAACTTACTTGAATTATATAAATAACTATTACTTACGTTCTTTGAGTTGACCCGAAACTTAAGGCCAGCTTACTCTGAAAAACGTGTGATTTTTTTCAATACATCTTATTTATAATACAAAAAATGTTAAGTAATAAATTTTTTTACATTATGATAGTACATACATAAAGTTACTTAAAAAAAATTTTGTTTTAATATGGCTGACTTTTGAATTTTTTCAACCTTTTTTTCACTTTTAATTGTTTATAACTTTTTAAAATAATAATGAATATTTCTGGTTCTGCTTGAGGCCATAGTCAATTCGATACAGAACATGAAACCGTTTTGTTTTTTTGCTTTCAGATAATTCTTTTCCAAGAAATTATGTCATCCATCTACGGAGTAGATAACTTTCAGCAGCCATTTTCAAGACCGCCATTTTGAAAAAAAAGAAAAAAAAGTTTTTAAGTAACTTCATGTATGTACTATTGTATATGTAAAAAATTTATTACTTAGCATATTTTGTATTATAAATAAAATGTATTGAAAAAAATCACGTTTTTTAGAGTAACCTGGCCTTAATGGTTTCAAATACTTTTCTTTTTGGATTATTTAAGAACTAAAACGAAAGTAGTTTTCTATTTAGTTTAGTTTCAGAAGTGGTTTCTGCTATAAATGAAATTATTTATTATTAGTTAATTAGTACAAATAAGTTAAAAACGACTAACTATTAATGTCAATGTTTTTTTTACTACGGGGCTTTTAAAACTGTATTTCAATCCTGAAAACTAACAATTCAAGCAAGTCAAGGAAGTTTTACCAAACGATTCCTGAAAACTATCAATAGAGTCAAATCAAGAAATTTTTACCGAACTGTTCCTGAAACGTTAGTGACCATCAAGTAAGATGTTAAAAGAAACGTTAAAATCTTATTTAATTTTTATTAAACGTTCAGTTTCAATTTTGTTTTAACTTTTACAGTACTAGTTTGTAAGGAATAAAGGTATGGCAATAAATTTTGATTATTATTCCTGAAAAAAATTTAAAAATTATTAAAAATTACTGTTATGCCACTATATGCCAACTTTACTGAAAAATTCGGTAAAATATAAGGAACAAATTTTTTCCGTGTATTATTTTGGTAAGTTTATTTAAAAATGTTTTTTTTTGAATTTTATACCAAATTTCTGCGCCATCTGATGGGATACTTTGACGCCATGTTTTTGTGTATGTATGAGTGAGGTTAAGCGAAGCCATAGCGTCATTGTACTTGCAGTTTTTCGTACACGCTACACGCGTTTTGTATTCCCTGCTAATTGTAAAAATATAGGCTAATTTTAAAATAAAGTTTTCAATAATGATACAACGAAAATGATAAAATTTCTGATTCTCCTTTTTTTATCCCAATAAGTAAAAACATGGTCCTTCGAGCCGGATTCGGAAAGGAGATGTAAATAACCTTTTTCGTTAAGTTAAGCCATTTTTCTCGTATCGTTAAGTGATTCATGGCGTTGGCTCACCAAATTGTGCTCCTTTATTAACAGTGCCTTTTCAAAGTGTATTTATAAAATCCTTTTCGACAAAAACCATTTTTTTGTAAACCAAATTCATTGATACTGAAAAGAAATTTCAGGTGTTCGTAAAAATGTCGAGGGACAATTATATTTTGACATTGAAAGATCAAGATGCTTTATTCAAATCAATTATAAACACTAAACGTATGACAAAGCAGGAAAATTCATCTCGTCAGTTTTTGACTGGACGTCTATCAAACCTGCAGGAATTCTGGGAAAGATGGAGAAGGAATCATACGTTATTAATAGCAAATCCGCCTGGCTCTTTAAACAAAAAATTTATGCGGATGCAGTCGACTTCATTTTGTCTCGACTTCCGGATTCACCATTCGTTCAAGCAACTCCGTAACAGGAAACTTATATACATCAAGACAGCCATCGACGATCAACAGCGCCATCGGTACATCTACCTCGCATCAAAATTCCAACCTTCTCTGGAGAGTCTAGTGAGTGGCTCGCTTTTCGCGACTTGCTTACTTCTTTGGTAATTAAAAATTAATCTCTTTCCGATGCTGAGCGTCTACATTATTTAAAAATCAGTTTAACAGACGAAGCATCAGTAATCGCGCAAAATCAACCAGGTACCGCTAAAAATTTTCAAACTATTTGGAAAAATTTAGAATCTCGTTACGATAATTGTAAAGCTTTAGTTTTTGATTATTTAAAAAAAATAATAGAACTTCTAGATATTTCTTCAGATTTTGTCAGTAATTTAAAACGCATGCGTAATGTTATTATTACAGTAAGTACAGCTTTAACAAATCTGAATCGTCCGATTGATGAAGGGAACGATCTTTTTGTTTAAATTTTGATTAATATACTTGACAAATTTTCGCGCGATCGATGGGAATAAGTAAGTGTATTGTAAGTGATTGTTGTAAGTGATTCCACAGATCCACCTTTCCTAAATGAATTCAATAAATTTTTAGATATGCGTCTTCGTGCACTTAAAGCAACTGTTACAAGTAAAAAACGTCTTGAAAATAAAGGTGCCTCGCAGACTACTAATTACTTTTCGCGTCCTAAAGTTCACACACATCAAAGTTCGTCCAAATTGCTTTGCTGTCTATGTAAAAGGGAGGGATCGAGTCGATCAAGGCTCTGAGGCCAGTAGTGATGCATAACGAGACTCTGTCCCTTCATAAAAAGAAAGAGATGAAACTATAACTTTCAATTGTTTTCAATGTATTTTTCGCGAGATTTTCGTTCTCATGAGACGATATTCGCTCGTAATGCATCACTAGAGGCCAGTTTTATTTCAGAATCGGATGTGCAGCTTTACGCCTTCCTCAAAAAAATGTTAAGGTTACAGTGTCAGGTCTAGGTGGCAGTTCGTCAAATAAAGTTATTCATTCCGTGCAATTTAAAGTAATGTCCGTTAAACCAGGCGACGATTCTCTCACAACTAAGGCAATTTATTCTTTCAAAAATTACTTCATATGTTCTAACAGAATTTGCGTTATCAACTATACCTTCTAATTTACGCAGTTTAGAGCTTGCTGATCCATACCCTAGTTCGAATGATTGTATTGATTTATTAATCGGAGCTGATTTATACAGTCAAACTTTAAAACAAGGACTCAGTAGTGGTAGCACTGGTAGCCTCATTGCGCAATCAATCATCTTCGGTTGGATTCTCTCTGGACCTCTTCCATCGGCTTCTTCTCATGTAAGTCATATTAATGTTCATCATGCGCTAAATGAAGATATTGATCGATCGCTCACTCGATTTTGGGAATTGGAAGAAATTCTAATTGCTTCGAGTTTTACAGAAAAGGAAACTGATTGCGAAAATTATTTTTCCGCTACTCATTCAAGAAACATAAATGGTAAATACGTAATTAAACTTCCCTTCAAACATGATCCTTCTCTTCTCGGTGAGTCTCTAATTCCTGCTCTTCAATCGTTTCTGAAATTTGAAAAAAGATTCTCAAAAAATTCGTTGCTCGCCAAACAATATCGTGAATTTATAAAGGATTACAAGTCAATGGGTCATATGTCTCTGATGGGATCTTTACATGAATCCAACACACAAAATGTGTTTATTCCTCATCATCCAGTATTAAGGGATTTTAGTCAAACAATGAAGCTAAGAGCAGTCTTTAATGCTTCGAGCCTCACTTCAACCGACATTTCATTGAACGATTGTTTGCATATAGGTCTTAAACTTCAAAATGATGTTACGGTAATAATCTTAAAATGGCGTCAACATAAATTTGTCTTATGTGCTAACGTTGCCAATATGTTCCGACAAATTTAAGTTTCTCCAGAGGATCGCGAATATTAGTGTATCCTTTGGCGTGATTCCCCTGATGATCCTATACAAGTATACGAATTGAATACAGTAACTTATGGAATGGCAAGTTCTCCATATTTAGCCAACCGAGTTATATGTCAATTGGCAAAGGATGAAGAATCCAATTTTCCTCTTGCTGCTCCAATTTTGTTAGAGCAAACTTATGTTGATGATGTTTTTCTCGGAGAAAAAACTAAAGACTCCTGTTCTAATAGTTAGAGATCAATTAATTGAATTAACGAATTCAGGTGGTTTTCCATTACGCAAGTGGTGTAGTAACGATCACGAATTGCTTGTAGGATTGCCTGACGTTAAACATGGACTCGCTGTAGAAATCCCTCTCGATGATTTATCGGGGTTCAAGGTCTTAGGGATATTTTGGTATTCTGATCTTGCTCAGGAATGGGATAAATCCCGCACGCAACTCTCTAATTTATCACAGATCTCTGTCCCTCGGTATATTGCTTTCGACAACAATCTTTCATCTTTATAAATTCATGGCTTTTCCGATGCCTCGAGTGTTGCTTATTCTGCTGTTGTATATAGCAGAGTTATCACAACATCAGGAGAAATTTTGGTAAATATTTTGACTGCAAAAACCAGAGTCGCCCCTTTGAAAACAATAAGCATACCTCGATTCGAGCTTTGCGCGGCAAATTCACTTGCAACTTTGATTTCTTTTGTTATTAATTCCCTTAATTTGGAGAATTGTCCAATTTACTGCTGGACAGATTCTTCTATCGTTTTAAGTTGGTTACAGAAATCGCCAGTAAATTGGACAAGTTTGCGCTGTGCCGACTGGGTCGGCAGGGATACCTGGGTCCATGAAGGACTATACTCCCGATATTAAAGCATATATCTACCCTCCAGCGAAAGACACCGCGCATCATAGAGAGGTGGCATTGATTCAGCTGGCCTCCTCAATGCCATCGCTCCGGAGGGGAGCGGGAATGAAAAATTGTCGTTATAAGGCTATTCGAACCAAAACGACGATTAAAAGACCGAGCTCCCTTCCGGGAGGAGACGGTTAGCATCGCCGCCCCTCACCCTTAAAAGATCCGTGGTTATTTAAAGGGTGGGGGGACGAAGTACCCAGCGGGGACCTCGTGGAGGTTCCGTCTCCGAGCTAAGCTCCGCTCACAGATGTTCTGTTGGTCATGGCTTACATATCTAGAGAACAACAGAAAAACAAAACCAAAGAAATAAAACAATAACAAAAAGAACAACGACAACTTGAATAAAAAAACAAAACAAAGGCGCAAACATTAGCAGCTGACATCAAAAGAAACTGTGTTGATGTCAGCTACTCTAAACCGCTCTAACTGCATTGTATTCCATCACCGGACTCCTTTTGGGGAGTCATGTGTGATGGAAACGTTGCATTTCTGCTTGCTTTCTCCCACCGGACACCTGTTAGGGGTGTCTTGTGTGGGAGGTGCATTGCCATTGTGTTGACATGATTGACTCTCACCGGACTACTGTTATTGTAGTCTTTTGTGAGAGCGACATTGTCGTTTGTGTTTGGCATTGCTCCATCTCACCGGACTCCCGTTATGGGAGTCTTTTGTGAGAGGAGTGCTTTGCCCTGTAATTGTTAGCGCTCTTGTTTGGCATGATTCTCTTCTACCGGACTGCAGTTTTGCAGTCTTTTGTAGAGAGAATGTTGCTCGTGCTTTTCCTTTTTCTCCTTGTTTCTATCTGCCTCCCACCAGACATCTATATAGAGGTCTTGTGTGGGAGGAAAGTTATTTGAATTTCTATTTCCTCCCACCGAACTCTTGTTAGAGAGTCATGTGTGGGGGAATTCGTGTTACTCGCCTTGTGTGCCCTGTGCTGCGCTATATAATTCTTTGTTCCCTCCCACCGGACTCCCGTTAGAGAGTCTTATGTGGGAGGGGTGTTATTAGTGCCTCTCCACCCCAGCTCTTTATTATCTATAACAAGGCGGCAAAACCTAGAGAAGTGGGGGTATGCCGACCGACCCGTAAGCCTATGGGCTGAGGCGGGCCACTGCACCACCCCGCCGATTCCCGAAGTGAGTTCTTCGCGCTCCATGGTGTAGGTGGGGTACTCAGCCAGGACATGTTGCATGGTCTCCTCAGGGGCACCACAGCCACAAGCCGGCCCGTCACCGAGTCTGAACCCCTAGAGTTTGGAGGCAAAGTCTCCGTGACCAGTCAGCATCTGCGTCGTATGGTATCCCGGAGAAATCCATCCCCTCCTCAGGCGTTCGCCAATGTCAGGGAGAAAGTGGTGCGTAACCCTTCCCACGGTGTCCCGCCACCAGCTCTCCTGCCACAGGCGAAGTGACTCTCTCCTCACCTCACCCCTGGATTTGTTATCGATATCCTCACCATTAATCGACAGTTGTCCAAATCGGAATCCGCGTCGCTTGCGAATAGAGAGCCACCTTCTCGCGTAACATGATACCCACAGGCAAAGTGCCCGCGAGAACGCACAGCGCGCTCCCGGAGACCGTCGCGTAGGCCTTTGTTACTGTTAGCAGTGATTGTCTCTGTGCTGTTCGTAGCTTCTGTATGTCTTTGTCTGTCGCCAAGTCAGACCAGCCGGCGGCGCCACAGCCAGCGATGGAGAGGAATAAACCACCGTACATTGTTTGACGATGGCATCCTCGTAGGAGCCGCCCTTAACAAATCCAAACTGCTGTGGACTTAGCTTGTCCTTATCCAGGGCGGTCCTTCTTAGCCTTCCCAAAAGTAGTCGCTCAAAGATCTTTCCAAGGGGCGAAAGTAGGCACACCGGTCTGTATGATCGCAGCTGGGTCAGGTCCTTGTCACGTCCTTTAGGAATGAAGCGGAGGTTCCCCCGCTTCCAATCAACTGGGAAGTGTCCCAGCTTCAGACACGAGTTCAGCAGCCGCAGAAACGGAAACTCCAGCCACGGCCACGCAATCTGGACCACCTAAACCTCGACATTGTCAAGGCCAGGCTCGTGTTCGTCGTCAGCAGGTTCGTAGAGAGGATAATTACCTCCATCGATTGACACTTCCCCATCGGACGACGGGACGAAGGCTCTCAGAAAGAGCTCTGCCTCATCAGACATGGAGGTAGTGGCCTCGCCGCGTTCATTTCTTACTGTTTGAAATATTGTCTCTGTCCTCAGTTTGTTCGTCTGTGTCTTATAGACGATACCCCAGGGCTCGCGGAGTCTTCATTGCGTTATTTGTATTCGACATAAAGGTCGAACCGAAACTCAAAAAATGGGTGACCTTCCGTCAGCAAGGATATCTCCTTCACGTCCTTTTTCCCACACCGATCTTGACTATGCTCGACCATTTTCTATTCGAACTTCTTCATGTCGTGGTCACAAATCACACAAAGCCTGGATAGCAGTTATTGTTTGTCTTGCAGTAAAGGCGATACATCTGGAACTTGTCCTTGATTACTCGACTTCATTTTCATTGCGGCTTTTAGGCGTTTTACACCACGTCGTGGAATTCCGACAGATATGTATAGCGACAATGACCCTAATTTTCGCGGAGCTGATCGTGAACTTTCGCAGACTTTTAGGACTCTCTTAAAAAATCCAACTCTATTTTAAAGACTGGCTTCAGATGGTACAACTTGGCATTTTATGCCACCTTACGCTCCGAATTTTGGTGGATTGTGGGAGGCAGGTGTCAAAAGTGTTAAAGGTCACTTACTCAAATTGATATCTAACTTGACACCCACCTCAGAAGAATTCACGACTCTCTTGTGCCAAATTGTGGGATGTCTAAATTCGCGGCCTTTAGTTCTAATTAATGAGGATCCTGAGAGTTGCGAAGTGTTCACACCCGGAAATTTTTTAGTAGGATCTGCTCTTAAAATTGTATCTACACCTTCATATCTTAATGTGCCTGAAAATCACTTGACTTGTTGTCAATCTTATCAGCATATTTTGGAACATTTTTGGAGATTTTGGTCTCGCGTATACTTACAAACATTGCAACTGCGAACCTGGTGGTTTACAATCCGACCTAACTATAAAATTGTCGATTTAGTCTTAATTAAAAATGAAAATTTTCTCGCTTCTAAGTGGGACTTAGCGAGAATTACGAATTGTGTATCCGGGAAAGATGGACTTGATTGACTTTCGGAAATTGTATTATTACCCACTACGATCGATGATGCGGTATTGTAAAGGGTAATTTCTACGAATTAATGTTTTTTTGTACACTTGAATCCAACGATGCCTTCCCTCAGGGAAGGCACTAATTTGACGAGTTTTGCCCACTTTCTATATTCTTTATAGTTCGTGTAAAGAATGTCAACGGAATTCGGTTTTTTCATTAGATAATTTTTTAGACAATATAGAAAGTAGGCAAACTCTGATGCGATACGCCATGTTTTTGTGTATGTATGAGTGAGGTTAAGCGACGCCATAGCGTCATTGTACTTGCAGTCTTTCGTACACGCTACACGAATTTGTTATTTATTTTTAACCTACAAGTAACACTACCCAACTGTTAATCAACGATTCTCTTGAAACTTGGTATGCTTATTCTATATCGATAAATATTCGAAACGTATTTTTTTATATCGGCTTAAAAAGCTTTTTAGGGGTAAAAACTACCCCCACCCCTTGAATATGTGAATTATGTTTACCAGGCGATTTAAATATGTAACTGAAAGTTTAGATATATTTAAAATTACCTGAAGCTTATTACTCCGGGGTTTTTGAGGTCGCTGATTACGAATCCGCGCTTAGTTTTTCAAAATTCAAAATGGCGGATCCAATATAGCGGATATTTCTTTAAATTTCATTAAATTTGCTCGAAACTTATTACTCGGGAGTTTTTGAGGTCACTGATTACGAATCCGTGGTTTGTTTTTCAAAATTCAAAATGGCAGATCTAATATGGCAAATTATTTTCGAAAAGTTGATTGAATTTGCTTGAAACTCTTTACCTGGGGATTTCTGAAGTTGCTACTTTTAAATACGCAGTCAGATTTTTTAAATAAAAATTTGTTTCTTCTGCAATTAGCCTACTAGAATAGTAATTTCCAATGTCTACCACGAGGAGGTTTCAGTACTATTATAGACCTCATTCTTTTTGTTTTTTAAATGTTATCTATAATAGTACTGCAACCTCCTCGTGGTAAACCTTGGAAATTACTATTCTAGTAGGCTAATTGCAGAAGAAACAAATTTTTATTTAAACAATCTGACTGCGGATTTATAAGTAGCAACCTCAGAAATCCCCAGGTAAAGAGTTTCAAGCAAATTCAATCAACTTTTTAAAAATAATTCGCCATATTGGATCCGCCATTTTGAATTTTGAAAAACTAACCACGGATTCGTAATCAGTTACCTCAGAAACCCCGTAAAAAAGCTTTTTCAGCCGATATAAAAAAATATGTTTCGAATATTTATCGATATAGAATAAGCATACCAAGTTTCAAGAGAATCGGCGATTAACAGTTGGGTAGTGTTACTTGCTAGTATCGAAAATTCAACTTACAAAAATAATACAAAAGTAAAAAAAATCCTTCCAAGTGTTGTTACAATATCACAAGTATTATTTTTATATTTTTGTACGGAACCCGACAATTCAGTGCGAGTGCAACTCCCCGTGTAGAAAAATTTCGTGGAGTTAGGCTGGAACCACGCTAGTGTTCCATTGCACTGTAATGGCGCTCTTAGCATTTCAAACACCTTTGTCGTCTCGCGCCATCCTCGCAATCGGCTCGAAGTGCGAGATTGCAAACATATAACCTCATCTGTCAAAACTTTTTCTTTCGCGAATTTAGAAATTAACCATGTTATTTGATTTGAGAAGTTAAAAAATGAATCGTTGAATATCAACGTAATGATGTTTATGCTTTATCAATTTTATTTCTATTTATTTATTCCATAATATTAACGAAAAAGAAATACGGCTCGCTTATTCGAGAAAAAATTTCTTTTACAAAAAGTGTGTTTAAATTGTTTATATATGTGTATATACAAAAATAGAATAATATATTTCTACTATAAATGTAGATCATATTTATTGGTTTATTAATTAATCAATTAATTAAAGTAATTTCAAAGTTAACAATTTACAAAAAATAGAATATTTAGTTGAGTTGATGCAGCAGAAAAAATTTTTTAACCAAAATATTCTTTAGCTGAATTTAGTCTTAACTATTTTTTATTTAACCGAATTTTTCTTTGGGTCAAATACGAAAAGAAAAACTGCATACAATTGTGATTTTTTACTACATAGGTATTCCTAGAAATTAGGAAATATAACAAATTCACGAATGAAATACGCTTATTATGTAATTGAGAAAAAGTAGAAGATGCATTAAAAAACAATATTGTGTTAAAACACAATTATTAACAATTTCACAAAACATCGGGAATTTTTTACGTTTTGACACTTTATGCCGGAGAAATTGGAGGTTATGTTTCAATCTAGCGGAATCGACTCGCTCCATGGATGGCGCTAGATGACTAACATTTCCAGGGGTGGAGCGAGGATGGATCCAAACTTCCACTATTAATTTATACACGGGTCGCAATTGTCCTTTTTAGGGTTTAGTGGCCAAGGGCCAAAACCCTTATAGCGAGACTCCGGTGTCCGTCCGTAGTTTTTGGCAGCGTTGCCAAATCAACGGTTGCCATGGCAACCGTTATCATAGCAACCGTTGCTATGGCAACGTTGCCATATCAACCGTTACCATGGCAAGCGTTGTCATAGCAACCGTTGCTATGTTAATGTTTGTCATAATAGCCGTTGCCTTGGAAGCCATTGCTATGCTGATGTTTACCATAACAACCGTTGCTATGGCAACCGTTACTATGGTAATGGTTGTTTTTTATTCATTCATTATCATTAACATCATTTTTGTCATTTTAGGCCACGAAACCCTATGATGTAGGCGCATTGCGTCTGCTTCTCTGCCTGATTTTGTTTATATTTATAAATAATTAGCTGTATACTTTATTTATAAATATTAAAGTAATTTGAAGATAACAAAAAATTTAATTCTTGAATTTATTTGTTAATTAATAAATAAAAAATATCTTTCAAATCTATCTTTAAATTCATTAATTTTTACAATTAAATTTTATATTCTTGTATTGTTAATTATTTTTTTAATATTTAGGGGAAGAGGTTCGGTTGTGGACACCCACGCAGAACTTTTGACAGAAATGAGATTTGTCTAATCTGGCATATATCACGTATATGTTATGACCTAACGTAGTTTTCTATGCGAATACAAAAATGATTAGATAACTCCGCTTTTTAATATATATAAATTAATTTTTCGACACGTTGAATATAACAAAAATGTATTTTTAAACATTGTTAATTGTTCAACAAGTCGAAGTGAATTAATTAAAAGAATAATTTCAAAGCGTATTTACACAGTAAATATGTTATATTTTATGATCCAATACCAAGTATCACAAAAATGTTCACAAGGAAAATTTTTTCATGATATTTCAAAATGATCGTCAAGTTTGGTTGTGGGCATCTAAATTGATTCGGTTGTAGACACCAGTCTTATTTTTGATAAATCGTGAAATATCGTTGTCGATATAATCATAAGTAATTCCTTACAACATTTAATAGTGTTTTATGAATTTTAAAAGTTTCGTGGTCCAGCCCGGAAATTAATATAACGAGACTTTGATGTCCGTACGCCGTTCGCAGTTATAGTAATTGTAGTAATTGGGCAGTTCTGGTTCAGTGTGAGAAATCTTATATGCCCTTACATGGGGAGCATGTATTGTCAAAATTAAAAGAAATCATTCTTATGTAGTTAATGAATTCATTAATTTTTTTGCATTTTTAATAGATTTTTCAAGAGTGCCCACAACCGAACCAGAAATTTTTTTGTTAGAAAAATGACCAATTTATTGAAGTTTTAATAAAATTTTTCTAGTCAAAGGAATCAATTTATTTTCTTCACAAGTAGTTACATATGGTCTCTAGATTTAAACACATATACATATGATTGCTTAATATCTACAAGGCAACAAATTATGAGTCAAAAACGAAACTATGCCCACAACCGAACCTATTCCCCTAAACAATTCTCCTACAAAAATGTTTTACAACATAATGGATTTAAAATATTTATTACTATAATTATTTTTTTATTCATTTTAATTTATTAATTTTTTATTGAAAACAATAAGACTATAGCTAAATTTTTGCATTGTAAAAAATCTGTTTCTATAAAGATTCTAAATAAATTGTTAATTAAAAAAATAATTCTTCTAGAAAACATTAAATTGTTTTAAAAAACAATGACAATGACCATATTCTTAGCATATTAATATTAATTGAAATCTTAATAATAACAACATAAATGATACTAGTTCGCAATTGATAGAATGTCTGTACCGCTCGGGTTGTCAGACGGACGAATGCAAACAACGACGGTTGTTCGGCGGCATCAAATCTTTACCGAGCCGGACGCACAGCCACTACAACACAGTTTAAATTTTGATCCGGCGGTCGGATCCGTCTTTGTACCGCGCCAGCAGACATTAACATCCGAATCGGTACAGACTGCCTGTACCGGCATTGACTCTCTAATTCAATCGGCGCGGATCCTTGACGGTTGGATGATCTGGCATTCATCCGACTTTTCCGCCTGGATATCCCTTTCCCATATAGAACGTTACATTACAGTAATATTATAGTCATATTAAATGTCTGTATGATGGATAATATTACCCATCAATATTACAGTAACATGACAGTAATATTATGCGGTAATATTACTGTAACATTACTTTAATAGGGGAGACCGGGGCGTAATGGCTAACTTTTCACTCTTTGTGCTTTTTCTCGGCCGTTTTTGTTTTAATTAAATGTTTTTCTTCTGGAAATGTTACTCTGGTATCTCAGCTTTCTTTTTGAAAAAAAACGTCTCGATATGACTCTTGTTTTTTTTCTACAATAATTTTTCTGGAGCAATGCAAAGCTATCCAAAACGCCCCAGGCCGGGACTTATTGGATAACTCCCGGGGCGTAATGAATAATGAGTGAAAATTAATATTTACGGCCTCAAATCTTATTATATATTGTAAATTAAGGTTTGTGAATTAAATTTGATATAAAAAAATTATAAATATAATTAGTATATAGAAAAAAGATCAAAAAATATAACTACAATTATTTTCTACACTGTAAAAAGAAGACATCTTATTTTAAGATACTGTGGTAGTCACTTTTAAGTTGTTTCCAAAAAGTTATCCAAAGCTTCTTAAAAATGCATTAGTTTCTAAGATAGAATATGGAAAAATAAGATGTTTTCATCGTCTTAAAAGTGATTATAATGTATTTTAAGATACTTGTTTTTGCAGTGTTTTTACAGTGTAAAGACGTATTCTTCGGTGTTTTTTATTAAAATTAATATAACAAAATTACAAATCAGAAGTTTAACTTTTTAGTAATCTTTAAGAAAAGTAAGTAACTGTATAGTAAATTTATTTTAATTTATAAAATGATAACAATTAAATAAGAATTTTCGAAATACTTTTCTTGTCTAGTAATAAATCAGAAAAAAGCGCAGAAGTCATATTTTGTTTTTTAGGTTTATTTTTGCAAGACAAAAAAAGAATAATTAAAAAAGAATTTTACTTTACCTGGTTTCTACTTATACAGAGCGCGGTGCATTATCCATCGCGCCCCAGGGGTACTTGGCCAAAAATTTGTAATTTTCTATCAATACAGAAAGTGTAAATGAAAAATTTGCTCCAATTTGCCCTTAAAACCAAATGTATCAAGCTCAAAACCCAATTTGATTTTTGTTTTTAAAGCTATTTTTGAAAAAATGAGAACGAAAAAATGAAAATTTTGAAGTTACTTTCGTATGTCAAAAAAAGTTTTTCTACTATATTTCTTTCAATAGTGAATAAATATTATTGAAACTTCGTACAAAGTTGCAGTATACCAAGTACAATAACTTGTCTATAGAGCGAAATTATTTCGATTTACCAATTTTAAATAAATTACAATTATCCATTACGCCCCGGTCTCCCCTATTACACGCTTATGAAAAATTGTAAAACAGTATAAGAAAAAAATTCTTATTTATTCATTAAATATACATTTTAAAGTTATTCCCGTGTAGACAAATTTTTGGGTTCTAGTGTGGTGCCAGAAAGACAGTCTATTCTCTAACAAGTCACTGAAAAGACTGTCTGATCGTGGGCTAGTCAGATCAGTTTGGCAAAAAAGCTCTCCCCTAAGGTTAATTAACAGGTTCCTATGGTCAAGAAGGTAGCAATCTTGCCATAAGAAAAGTCGGGTTAGTTTAAGTATCGTAGTATTAGTAATTCAGAATTGTGGGAGAAGCAAGGTAGGGGAAGAAACCCCTTCTGTGTGAAATTATCGAGAAGACCAATAAGCCACCTCACGACAAAATTTAGTATTACTTTGAAAATTAAGATAATTTTGAAAGACCGTTTTTGAAACTCTCTTGCCATCGATTCCCCGTGGTGTTAACATCATTATTTAAATTCTCTAGCTTTAGCAAAATGTAGTAGAAGCGTATTTTTGGTTCCAGTTAATTACAGTTATTTAATTTATTAGTTACAGTTGCTAAATAATGTATTTTGTTAATTCGCTAAATCTGTTAATTTTTAATTGAACTTTTCTTTAGTAAATAATGAATTTAAAGTGTAAACTAAAACCATGATCCCTATCACGAGTCAACATATCATCGATACAGAATATGTAAGTTATTTATATTATTTATATTTTTTGTCATGATTCAAAATACTCAATTAGTTCTGGTTATGATATTTTATTATTTTGTTACTAATTACGAACGACCAGTTAACTATCACGACTTATTGTAATTTGTAACTTGGATCTCATTGGTATAATATATTTTATTACTATTATCTACTTGGTTGTCAATTTATTTTGATATCGTCACTATGTTTTAAAACTACCTTCTCTTTATTCTCACCCCTCTCTCCACGACCAGCATAGCTGACTAGTACCGGCACGTGTGAAAAAAATCCAGTTAATAATAGTGTTTGTTTAATCGGTCTTAATTAAGTTTTGAATATTGTTTATCCTTAAGGTTTTGTTATTTGTAATGTTTTAATCCGGTTGACAATAGCGGTGATACAAAAGTTGTCTGACGCCCTACCGGGGACCGCTTAGACAAACTAGAAGGAACTAGATTGCACCAGTAACGTTTTCTTTAGTTAAATATTAAAGTTCTGTTAAATTAAAATTTTTTTATTATGTAAAATTGCCTCTTAAATTTGGTTACAGTATGTTTAAAACTGTAGTTTTAGAATTATTATTGGTTTGTAAATAATTGATTTTTGATAATATTCTATATCCAGCTTTCCCTATAGAGCGTAGAAAAAGCGTTACAATATATATATATATATATATATATATATATATATATATATGGGAGATTCCACGTGAGATTTTAGTCGACCTCTTAAAATCGGCCAAAAATATTTTTTTTCTATTCTGTATCGAAAAAAACAGATACGTATTTTTTTATTTTTGTTTAATTGTCAAAATTTTCGAGTAATGAATTTTCGAAATTTTGCACTTTTAACCGTAGACCTATATTCAGTAGCTTATAAGTCCGAAAATATTGAGTTTAGAAAAAAGTTATCAAAGAACGAAAGTTTTAGTTTTCTTTCGACTTTTAGGAAATAAATACAAAAAAAATTTTGTTTCATTTTTTAAAAATAAAAAAATTTTATAAACAAACTAATTTTTTTTAACTTTGGGTAATGATAAATTTTTAATTTTCTTTTTTTAAAACATACCTTTAAATGATAAGAAGGTTTTGCAAAAAGTTTCAGAGTGGGCCTGACATGTTTAATGGATTAAAAAAAAATAATTAAGCTGCCCGTGCAGGATGCACGCCTGCAGCGCAATGGGATTTTTTTACAATTTACTATTAAAAATTGTTTAGACCCTACAAATTTTATCGGATTTTGATTATTATTAAATTTTTAATAGTAAATTGTAAAAAAATCCCATTGCGCCGCAGGCGTGCATCCTGCACGGGCAGCTTAATTATTTTTTTTAATCCATTAAACTTGTCAGGCCCACTCTGAAACTTTTTGCAAAACCTTCTTATCATTTACAGGTATGTTTTGAAAAAAGAAAATTAAAAATTTATCATACCCAAAGTTAAAAAAAATTAATTTGTTTATAAATTTTTTTTATTTTTTTAATAAAAAATGAAAAAAAAATTTTTTGTTTTCATTTCCTAAAAGTCGAAAGAGAACTATAACTTTCATTCTTTGACAACTTTTTCCTAAACTCAATATTTTCAGACTTATAAGCTACTGAAAATAGGTCTACGATTAAAAGTGCAAAATTTCGAAAATTCATAACTCGAAAATTTTCACAATTAAACAAAAATAAAAAAATACGTATCTGATTTTTTTCGATACAGAATAGAAAAAAAATATTTTTGGCCGATTTTAAGAGGTCGACTAAAATCTCACGTGGAATCGCCCATATATAGGGTCATTTAGGGTAAATGTAAACGGAATATCTATGTTTTACCAAAAACATTAGTTTTTGTTGTTAAAACGTAAAATGGACTGATTTTTTTTGCTTGAACTTGTTACTTTACTTCTCTAGAAAAAATTTATGAAGTACAAGTTATTTCAAGTATACTACTATTTTAAGGGATGGAAAAACTAAAAAAGTTCTTCGTAGATGTATATAGTAAGTCAACCAGTTGACTGATAATGTATCATATACATAAACAATCAACCATTACAAAGTTAGCAATGTAAAAACTTGAATAACTTGAAAAAATTTAGTAAATTTTCATTCAACTTGGTAAAAAAAAATTTTAAGGTTAATAAAAATCTAAAATCGAATTTTTGAAATTTCAAAATGGCATATCCAATAATTTATTAAATTTTTTTTTAAATGTAGTAGAAGTTCTGTTTACTTTTACCCCGAGTTTTCAAATTCTTGGGTAAAAGGAAACAATTAATTATTAACCAAATTGACGAAATAATAAATCAAAGTCAATTTTTGTTGAGGCATTAATAAGAAAGAATGAAAAATTTTAGATTGATTTTTTAAAATATATATTTTTTTTTAATATATTTTTATGCAAATATGAGACAAAATACTGAAACAGTAAAACTTCGATTTTCAATCTTTTTTGCATTAAAAGACAACTTACACTACGGCATTGCCAATTGTCAAAAATAAATATTGGCAATACTCAGAACATCTTGTAGGTGAGCTGAGGTAAAACTATTGACGTCAAACTTATTTTTAAATTTGTAAATTTAACCGACGGAATAGCTCAGTTGGTTGGAGCTCCGGCTTTGCGGGTGGTGCGAGCGACGTTCGCGCCTCCCGTCAGCCGGGAATTTTTCCGACAGGTGAGATATTTCGAGCGGGAGGTTTGACGTCTAGGTGCGACGGTATGCATTGTCGATTATTGTCCGATGCCTACCGCCGAAACTAGACTGTCGATAAACCGGTTGTACTCAGAAAAGGTTTTTCTACAGTTTCCCTCTTCTCTAGCGAGAAAACCCAATTATGGGTGGTCCAGGCAAATGCGAGTACTCCTATCTTCGAAAGTCGCACTGTAGGCGCATTAGGTTAGATAAATTTGCTAATATTTGGTAGAATGGTTATGCTTAATCCACAAAAAGTATCAGCAGGGACTCTTGTCGAGAGCGTAAGGCCAATAGGGCAGGACTATAAACGACAAAAAAAATTTGTAAATTTAGCTGAAACATCTACTGTTTACTTTGACCCCTTTTTACAATTTATCCCAAATGACCCTATTTAATGACAATAACTTATTATTATAATAATTATATTACTAGCGTTATATTCTTCACTCGCTAACGCTCACTCGGATGACAGTTTACTTATTTCTATTTACATATGGGCAATTTCACGTGAAATTTTTCTATGACATTTTAGAATCGGTTAAACATATATTTTCTCGTTCCTTATAGAAAAATATTAAATAAGTATTTATTATTTTTCCTTAATTGACAAAATTTTCGAGATATGAATTTTCGCAATTTTGGATTTTTAAAAGTAGACCTATTTTCAATAGCTTATAACTTTGAAAGTATTGAGTTTCGAAAAAAGTTGTCAAAGAAAGAAAGTTTTGGTTTTTCTTCAACTTTTAAAAGATTTTAAAAAATATATTTTTTAAAATTTTCTAGAAAAAAATTATTTTTTTAAAAACAAATTAATTTATTTTTAATTTTAGAGCGATTAATTTTTATTTTTTTCTTATTTATTTATACCTGCCAATATACAGAAGATTTTTTAAAAAGATCCAAGATGGTCCGACTCATAGTTTTCGTTTTATACATTTTTTTAGAACGAAAACTATGAATTAGTAAACCTAATAGCTTATAATTTTTAAAATTTTGAGTTTAGAAAAAAGTTGTAAAAAAAAAGTTTCGGTTTTTCATCAACTTTTAAAAGATTTAAAAAAATATATTTTTTAAAATTTTTTAGAAAAAAATTATTTTTTTATAAACAAATTAATTAAAAAATTTATAAAACGAAAACTATGAGTCGGCCCATCTCGGATCTTTTTAAAAAATCTTCTGTATATTGGCAGGTATAAATAAATAAGAAAAAAATCAAAATTAATCGCGCCCAAATTAAAAATAAATTAATTTGTTTATTAAAAAAATATTTTTTTATAAAAAATTTCAAAAATTATATTTTTTTTAATCTTTTAAAAGTTGAAGAAAAACCAAAACTTTCTTTCTTTGACAACTTTTTTCGAAACTCAATACTTTCAAAGTTATAAGCTATTGAAAATAGGTCTACTTTTAAAAATCCTAAATTGCGAAAATTTTGTCAATTAAGGAAAAATAATAAATACTTATTTAATATTTTTCTATAAGGAACGAGAAAAAATATGTTTAACCGATTCTAAAATGTCATAGAAAAATTTCACGTGGAATTGCCCATATATATTTATTATTTCACAATATTATTATAATATTTTATTTTTAGGGTTCCGTACTCCTTCGGTGTACCGACGGATCAATAATAATGTAATAAATATATATGGGCAATTCCACGTGAAATTTTTCTATGACATTTTAGAATCGGTTAAACATATTTTTTCTCGTTCCTTATACAAAAATATTAAATAAGTATTTATTATTTTTCCTTAATTGACAAAATTTTCGAGATATGAATTTTCGCAATTTTGGATTTTTAAAAGTAGACCTATTTTAAATAGCTTATAACTTTGAAAGTATTGAGTTTCGAAAAAAGTTGTCAAAGAAAGAAAGTTTTGGTTTTTCTTCAACTTTTAAAAGATTAAAAAAAATATATTTTTTGAAATTTTTTATAAAAAAATATTTTTTTTATAAACAAATTAATTTATTTTTAATTTGGGCGCGATTAATTTTGATTTTTTTCTTATTTATTTATACCTGCCAATATACAGAAGATTTTTTAAAAAGATCCGAGATGGGCCGACTCATATATTCAAAGAGATACCAAAAAAATCTAGCTTGTGACAAAACTCATTACCTCTTATACAAATTCTATTTATAACAAAATTACATTCATAGTTGTATTTAAAGTTGCTAACTTTAAATGTTTTTTTATTTCTCAAATTTTTCGTACAACTATATCAATATTTGATAATATTTCTGGACAATCAACAAATCCATTTAGTAATTTATAAAGAAAAAGAAGATCAATAGGGGAGATTCGGGTAACGCCGGACAGCGGGTAGCCCCGGACATACGTAAAAAAGAATAAACCGTTTACTTTTTATTGCTAAATCTACATTTGTCTTATTCAATATTCTCCTAAAAAGTAATTTTTAAAGTATGGACTATTATAATTAATCAAATTTACTGAAAATAAAATTAAACATTTTCTCCTTTCAGATATATGTTTCTTTAGAAACAAAGAGCTGTATTTAAATATAAATTTTTAGGAAGTAGCATAAAGTATTTTGTTTTTTCTTTATAGAAATCCATAAATATGCTTTTGGGCTATGAAGTAAGATAATATTTCTTTTTAACATTAGGTTTTTTTTATAACCAATTTACCGGAAAATACCATCGTCGGGTAGCCCCAGACATTTTTTTTCGTGTACTACCAGACACAATTTTTTGTTAGATGTCACTTGTTTATGTCAAAATGAAAACGATAACTTAGGTTAATAAATAGTAAACATAAGAAAACTGTTTTTGAAAATCATTTCTGGATATCGGTAAGTATTTGTATTACGTTAAAAATTTAATAATAATATAATGCTTGAAATTAATAATTAATTGTGTGTGTGTTTAAATATTTTAGAAATGCCTAAACATAAAAAGAAAAATACAAATCGTGGTAGCTGGACAAAAGATGCTATGAAAACAGCAATTCAGTTGATATTATCTAATGAAAATTCAATAAGGAAAATTGCAAAACAGTACGATATTCCAGTTAGTACTTTAAATGAAAAGGTCAGTGATTTAAAGAAAGGATTTGAAATTAACATGTCTCCAAAATTGGGAAGATTCGAATGTACTTTTCCTATTGTTTATGAAAATGCACTTGTTGAACATGTAATTAATCTCGATAAACGTCTTATGCCTTTGTCGAAAAAAGAGTTTTTAAAATTAGCTTTCGACTTAGCTGAAAGTTTGGCAATTCCACATAGATTTTCAACTGAAAAACGATCAGCTGGAAAAGATTTTTATTACAGTTTTGTAAAGAGACATCCAGAATTATCGCTTCGAAAGCCTGAGTCTACCAGTCTTGCTCGAGCAGTAGGATTCAATAAACCACAAGTTGAAAATTTTTTACAAAATATGATGAACTTCGAAAAAAGTACAATTTCCAATATGACCGAATATTTAATTGTGATGAGACAGGAATTTCTTGCGTTCACGAAAACTCGATGGTTATATCGTTGAAAGGAAAACGTCATGTCGGAAAACTTACATCGCTAGAAAGAGGAAAGAATATTACAATTTTGTTCTGTATGAGTCCATCAGGTGTATTCATTCCACCTATGTTCGTTTTTCCACGTCAGCGGATGAATATGCGGTTAATGATCAATTCTCCAGAAGGAAGTTTTGGTGTTGTACAGAAAAGTGGTTGGATGGACGGTAAGCTGTTCCTCATTTGGTTAAAACACTTCGTTGATAAAACGAAACCAACAGCATATTCTCCTGTTCTTCTAATATTAGATGGTCATGGCAGTCACAAGAATTTGGAAGTCATCTCTTTTGCTCGTGCTCATTATGTTCACATGCTAAGTTTGCCACCACATACCAGCCATAAGCTTCAACCTCTAGATAGAACGTTTATAAAACCTTTTAAATTGAAGTATTCAGAGGAATGTGCATTGTGAATGAGGAAAAATCCAGGTCTCAGAATCAGCGAATACGAAATTGCAGGATTGGTACACGAAACGTACAAAAAAGTATGCAATCTAGAGGTAGCAAAACATGGATTTTCTTCCACAGGAATTCATCCATTTTATCCTCAGATTTTCACGGATGCGGACTATGAACCCTCTATGACGACTGATGTACCTCAGAATAAAATTGTGGAAAATAATACGAATTTATTGTTACAAGAAAATAATTCTCTTCCTGAAGCCGAAATCTTGTCACAGATTGAACAATTGATGCCACTTCCTGATTCAACTGAACGTAGAATAGTTTCACGAAAAAGACGAAGCGAGCGTTTTGAAATTTTCACTTGCAATGAATATTTTGAGGCCACAAAGCGAAAACGTATAGAGAAAGAAGAAGCCATAAAGCAAAAAGAGAAAAAGAAACAGGAAAGAGAAGAAAAAAAGAAAGCTTTAGAATCTAAAAAGAAGGAGAAAGAGCAAAAAAAATTCAAAGAAAGAAAATTCAAGAAAAAAAGAAGAAAGAAAAGAAGACAGAGGAAAGGAAAAAAAACTAGGAAAATTCAAAAGGGAAAACAGGGAAAAGCAAAAGAAACGAGAGCAGTAGCAAAAAAAACCCA
Organism: Leptopilina drosophilae; assembly: GCA_032873175.1. NCBI lineage: Eukaryota > Metazoa > Arthropoda > Insecta > Hymenoptera > Figitidae > Leptopilina > Leptopilina drosophilae. The sequence continues at coordinate 33,626,887 of CM065480.1, forward strand.
GAAAAATCAAAAAAGTCCTGTACAAGCAAAGGAAATACCAGATTAAACTTAAAAGTTTTTGTATGCAATAATACATTTTTGTTCTTAATGCATTGTGAATAAACTCTTTCATGTGTTCTAATAAAAACATTCATAAATATACCTTAAAAGTAGGTTTCTAATATATTTAATTAACAATTTTGGTAGTGTCCGTCGTTACCCGACACTTTTTTTCGTAACCTTTTTTAACCATAAAAACTTTCTTCGTTTTTTTATCCTCTATCTATTTATTTTTAAAAATTATTCTTTAGAAGTATTGGTGACATCATTACGAATAAAAAAAACTTTTTTTAATAACATTTTAATCATTATTTAAAAATATATGACCAAAATAGCTTAAATGTCCGGGGCTACCCGAATCTCCCCTATATATATTAATCTTGATGTAAATTTAAGAATTCGAAATGTTTCTCTCAAGTTTGAATATTCATGACTGAACATGTCATAATATACACCAACCTGTCGTGCCGCAAAACGAAGAAACGTGTTTTGTACACGCTCTAATTTTTAATTCTGATAATCCTGATAGGACGACCATATTAAAATTGCAAACTCCAAATTTGCTCTAGCGTGTGCACAAAATAATTATTTTAGTGTTTTAATATTTTTAAAGTCGCGCGAACTTCTGGCAATAAAGCCAAGTACACTAAGAGTCTTACTCACAGTTAAATTAATATGAGTGTCAAATGTCAAATCAGAACTGAAGGTGACCCCCAGGTCATTTACACTATTGACTCTCTGTAATGGAACATTACCAATATTGTAATTGTATAATACAGGTTGGCAGTGTCTGTAGAACGAAATTACTCCACATTTTTTAATATTCAAATCAAGTTTATTGTCTACTGTCCACTTAAATAATGAATTTAAATCATGCTGAACAGCATCACAATCTGCCGTGTTCGTGATAACTCTATTAAATTTAAAATCATCAGCAAACAAGGCACAAGCACACTGCGATATTGATTCTACTACATCATCAATAAAAAGCAAAAAAACAAGTGGACCCAAATTTGAACCCTGGGGAACACCTGACATTGCCAAAAAACAACGAATATTCATCATTGACACGCTTTGATGAATATCTATTTGTAACATAGCTCTTAAACCATGTTAAATACGCGTTAGTAAACCCAAATTTGCGTAACTTAGACAATAGTATACCATGGTCGACCCTATCAAAGGCCTTTGAAAAGTCAGTGTATATCATGTCAACCTGACTATCAGCATCCACATTATTTATTAAATAATCAGAAAAACATGTCAAATTAGTAAGTACAGATCATTTTTTCATAAAACCGTGTTGCTAAAAACTAAGTGACTGTGAAACATGACTATAAATCACATCAAAAATTATACTCTCAAATACCTTAGATATAGAATCAAGAATTGTAATAGGGCGATAGTTAGATATATTATACTTATTTCCAGATTTGATAACAGGGACAACTATGCCTTTTTTCCATTCATTAGGGTAAATTTCTGAGGAGAGAGACATATTAAATAAAATAAAAAGAGGTTCTATAAAACAATAAAAACAAGATTTTAAAAGATAAGAGGGTAATTCGTCAGGACCAGAACCCTTATTGACATCAAGATTTTTAAGTTTATCACGAATCACAGATCTGTTGATTGTCGCTAAATAAAGGCTATTAAAATCAGAAAAGGCTGTAAACTCATGATCATGATTTGTGCTAATCTGATATACATTGTTGAAATGACGAGCGATTAAATTGGCGATATCAAGATCATTTACCGCTTCCTCATTATCTAAAAACGCTGTTTTTTTCATTATGAGCATTATTAATGTATTTCCAAAATTCTTTAGGGCAAAAAGTAATTGATTGTTCAATTTTATTAACATAAACATGATAACATTCCCTAGCTAACCTTTTACATTCTGAGCGTAAAAAAGAAAAATTATCGTAATCAAAACTATTGCCTGATGGCTTGAATTTACGATGAGCAATTTTCTTAAAACAAGTAAGACGTTTTTAATCGTGATTAAACCATTGCGGGTACGTAATATGAAAAATTGTTTTTATGGGAACAAAAAATTCAAAAGTTGTATAAACATGCTCATAAAATGTATTTAAAACGATATTAACGTCATCTTTAACTAAACATGCATTCCAATTAATTTTGTTCATAAATGTTACAAAACCCGCAAGATTAGCATTAGCGAAATCATACTTAAACGATTTAGTAGAGATTAAGTTCAAAGAATTTACATGACTCAAAAAATAGTAAGTTCAAGAGGTGGATGCAAAACATCAATAGGAACAACTGACTCAATCGCCATTATTAAATTATAATTATCCGAGTTATATAAAACCAAGTCTAAAATTGAACCATAATTGTTAACAAATGTATTTAATTGGCATAAATTTAAATAATTAATGAATTCAAAAATAACATTAGCAATATTTATATTAGTTAACGAGGTACTAGGAGAACACTCGTTTTGTTTCTTTAAAACAATATTTGAATTAGGAGGAAGATAAAATGTACAAAATATATAGTCAACTGAGTCTAAAGAACATTTAACAACCAAATGCTCAATGTTAAAGACATTTGTATCAACTTTTGTAGCGCGCATCCATGACGAAGTAGCTATGAGTACACCACCACCACGAGAAAACTTACTGGAGTCATAACATCTATCAAATCTAAATATGTTGAAACCATAAAAACCCAATTCCTGGGAATGAAAATCATCATTAAGCCAAGTCTCAGTAAATATAAAAACATCATGACTAAACAAAGGAATATTCGAAACGAGAGTGTTAATTTTTGTTCGAAGGTCTCTTACATTTTGATAATACACACTTATTTCGGTACTTAAAGCACGTCTTTGTTTGGGAACATGTGACACATCAACACTCAAATCACTGTTTACATCAGTTAAAGGATGGTATGAGACAGACGTATAATCAGAATGGACACTAGATTTTAGTTGGTGTGAGGTTGAGGTGTAGACATTGTCAGCTGTTTCACAGGCTGTGAGATTGACGAATTTGATTGCCTTGGATCCACAGACAGTACGCGTTTTGCTATCGCAGGAGTACCACGAGGTCTACGTCTGGATATAAAAGAAATCCTTTCAAAGTGTTGTCTCGAGCATTCTTCTTTGCTGTTATGAAATTGTGGTGTAATGATTTCGCCTGAGCAGCATTCTAAAGTGTCACTTTTACGGGCCTCGGCTTTGAGTGATTCTGAGAGAAATGACCCAATCTTAGTAATTCAACAATATCGAAATCAACAGTAGGAGATAATCCTGATAACAATCTTGACACATTCGTCTAATCAGTACATACATCTTCGTAATCAATTTTTGTGTTAGCAGATTCTGGGAGACCGAAAAGTATTAAAAGACATTTATGTTTAAGTCTCTCATCAAGTTCAATTATACAAGTGTTAATACGTGAAAGTTTATCAAGATTAGTATCAGAATTAACAGAAATATTCTTCAATGTTCCTTCAACAGCTGATAATATATTTGTTAAATCGTCAACTCTTGCATCGGTGCTGCCAACTGTCACTTGCAAAGTGTTCAAATCATGTACTATTTCGTTAACATTCGAGGTTATGTTGCCTACATCAATTTTTAAATCAGAAATAGAATCTGACATTGCATCTAATAGCTGATTAAGCTTGTGCATCGCATTATTAATGATTCTTTCAACATCAGTAACTGTAGCAGCATGGACTTGAGTACCTTGAGAAGGAACATCCAACAATGTTGGAGAACGAGCACGTGGGGGACTACAACACTTTATAAATGCACCATTATCCCTAACACCAACTTTCGATGCACACGAAGGGTGATAAGAAGCATTGCATGATTTGCAATTTTCTGGAGCACCAACAACTTTTTATACACAACGAACACAAAATTTATCAATTGTTTCAAGGTTTGAGTCAGCCATTGTGTATAGTTTATTGTGAAAGTGCTGTGATAATTTGTTCAAACGAACAAAGTCAATTAGAAATGTAATACAATACCAAAAGGTAAGCCACAAATAATCAAAAAAGTTCCTTTTAAAGTGTAAACTTCAAAGAAAATACCACTTTAGCAAAGCAAAATAGTATAAAATCAATAAAAGCCGTTAAAAAGAAGGAGATGAGATGCTACCTATAGCGCTACCTACACCTACAAAAATTCTAAAAAACAATTTTATCTAATATTAAAAACAATAATAAGTAGAGGAACAAAATTCGCACAATTAGTTCCTCTACTTATTACTGTTTACAATACTAGATATACAATACTTAAAATTTTTTTATGATTTTTTTTATCAAATGATTTTAACATACTTTTTTAATTGTTTATTTTATTTCTACCATTTACCGATGAATGTTGCAAGTATTGTTTTAATATTTGTGTACGGAACCCGCCATTGCAGTGCGAGTTCAACTCGCACTTGTCCAATTTTTATTATTTTCTTACTAGCATTTTTACTGTTAATATATAATATAAGTAGTACATGTACTTTAATACGAATTTTCTACAAAATGCGACATATTAAATTAATAATTTTAAATAGGTAATGAAAATTATTCACTATAAAATAAAAGACTATTCTCACATAGCACAATATCTTGCTGTAAGTTTGTGGTGTGGATTACACGTATAGTTTGTAAGGATAGGGTTGTATACTTATGGTAAACTTAAGGTAAACTTTAAATTGCCGCCATTGCCGTAAGCTTACAAGTAAAGGTTATTATAAGCTTACATGTAAAGATTAGTGTAAGCTTACAAGTAAAGGTTATTGCAAGCTTACAAGCATAGTTTACTGCAAGCCTACAAGTAAAGGTTATTATAAGTTTACATGTAAAGGTTATTATAAGTTTACATGTAAAGGTTACTGTGGGCTTACAAGTAAAGCTTGTTGTAAGCTTAAATGGCAAGGCTGTGGTAAGGTTACTATAAAGTTGTAAGGTTGAGGTAAGGTTGTAGTAAGTTTACTAAATAAGGTAAATCTTTACAAAATAATTTATAATATAATTAAAAAATAATTTTAAAAAATTTTTGGTCTTGCTCCATTTTGGAAAACAAGCTATTGAAAATTTTGAAAACAAATTTGGGAGGACTGGGATTCGAACCCGGGATTGGCGCGCATATCCCTAACATTCTAACTAATTGAGCTAAGTGGAGAACTGGCAAAAAAAATTAATAATGCTTTTAAGATGAACCAAGAAGATGATTAACTCTTTAAAAGCAATATTGATTTTTTTCTTTGTCAGTTCCCCATTTAGCTCAGTTAGTTAGAATGTTAGGGATATGCGCGTCGATCCCGGGTTCGAATCCCAGTCTTCCCAAATTTGTTTTCAAGATTTTCAATGGCTTATTAAATTTCCAAAATGGAGCAAGACCAAAAATTAAAAAAAAAATTTTTTATTTATTTTTAATTATATTATAAATTATTTTGTAAAGATTTACCTTATTTAGTAAACTTACCACAACCTTACCTTAACCTTACAACTTTATAGTAACCCTACCACAGCCTTACCATTAAAGCGTACAATAACCTTTACTTGTAAGCTTACAGCAACCTTTACATGTAAACTTACAATAATCTTTACTTGTAAGCTTACAATAATCTTTACTTGTAAGCTTACAGTAACCTTTACATGTAAGCTTATAATAACCTTTTTTTGTAAGCTTACAATAATCTTTACTTGTAAGCTTACAATAATCTTTACTTGTAAGCTTACAATAACCTTTACTGGTAAGCTTACAGTAACCTTTACATGTAAGCTTATAATAACCTTTTTTGTAAGCTTACGGTAATAACAGAAATTTAAAGTTTACCTAAAGTTTACCACAAGTATACAACCCTATCCTTACTAATTATACGTGTAATCCACACCACAAACTTATAGCAAGATATTGTGCTATGTGGGTTTATATTTGATTTATAATTAATACACATATATTAGAGGAGAGTGGGGCAAACTGGACCCCCCTCAATATTTCCGAAATGGCGAAATTGTCAAATGTGCTATTTAGAAATTTGAAACAACCTTGTGTAGTATAGCTTATTTTTTCAATTTGACATTTTTTACATTTGTTTGTGCAAGGTTAAGAGCAAAAGTTTTTTTTAAAGTTTTTTTCTACACTTTTCCGATTTTTTTCTTAAGGAAATTCTGAGGAAATCGTGTAATATTTCCAAATATTAGGTCTTGGATTTTGAAGGTACACACCTCAGGAATGTTTACTACCAAAAAATTTGATGAATTTGCAAAGCGTTTCTTTTTGACAAACATTTATTCTCAAAATGGGCCTGTGGGGCAAACCGGACCGTTTTCGGTGGGGCGAACAATGCATAGGATATTTCCATTGAATTAAAGTTTCATAAAAATTATTTTTAAATAAAATGTTTCTTTCATTAAAATATTTACTTACAATGAAAAATAATTGTCTTCCAATGAGAATTGGACCCTTTAATATTGTTTCTCTAATAATGACAAACATTTTTATTTTTTTATTTAAAAAAATCTTTATTTAATTAAAATTCATTCCCGAATTATTATTTTCATTACTACAACCATTGTTTAGATAATTCTTAATGTTTTTTTTATTATTGTAGATTATGTAAATGCAATATTATTAATAAAAAACCAAACGGTCCGGTTTGCTCCATGGGGAGTCCGGTTTACCCCAGGGGGTGGGGCAAACCGGACCGCTTGCAAAATTTTATAAAATTAACACAGCAACTAAACAATAAAAGATGAAGTATATGTGTCTCTAGGAAAAAGTTGCGCAATTAAATGATCTTACAAACAAGCCCTCGAAAAATGAAATCGGTTGATTCGTTTAGTCACAAGAGTAAAAAAACCGTTAGAGGTCCGGTTTTCCTTACTCTCTTCTATAATAATTAATTAATCTTAAAAATTTACATTCTTAAAAAGTGTATTTAGTCATCTCAATATAATTAATTTATTTATTTTTCTATATTTTCCGACAAAACATTTAAAAAATTAAAAATTCCCTTTTTTGATAAATAATGAAAGCTAAATTACTCTACCAGTACACTAAGTTAAGAAATTGAATTAATTTTGAAATGTTCAAGTAAAATATTTCATATAATCATTTATTTATTTTATGGTAGTTCTTCAATAATTAAGATATTTGAAAAGAATTATTGCTAGAAAGAGAAAAATTAAAAGGTTACATATAAGAATTCGTGGTAAATAAGTTTTTTTTGTTTTCAAACAAATTTTACTTTTTTAAAAAAGTATAATTTACTTCAAGGAATCTAAATTTTATTAAAAGACGAGTATTATTTAAAACTAGCTGTCGTACCCGTCTTCGACGGGTTTTAGTTTCTTTAAATGCATTCAGCAGTGTGTCTACCAGTCTCGAAGGATGGGAAATGGTGGGGACTTTAATTTGACCAAAAAAAATAATAATTAGCTTCCTTTAACCATTTTGTTATGTCTTACCTAATATTCCCTATTTTTTCTCGATTTAACTTTAATTTAGAGAAATTAAAGTTGGGACGAGGTTGGATAAATGACAAGAATAAATTTATTTGAACACAGTATATTTGAAAAAGATCAAAATTATGCAAAGATGAAATAAGCACTAGCTTTCTAAAAATGAGTCTTAAGTGGTTTCTCTGTTTACCTTAGAACAGCTAGTTTTTGGACCTGGGTGGCGCCGATGAGATACAATGGCAATTGTGCGTTAATGGGTTACTAAGTGGTGCAGGTAGATGATTTACGACACTCGTAAATTAGGCAGTTGAATAGGTATTATGTTTCTTTCAGCTTTGTCACAACTCGAACGATATTTCAAAATACCAAATTTGACTTCAAGATGCACTCAATTAAGAATTTTACGTAATATCAGGACAACTACTGTACTGGGTTGAGAGCACTATCACGTAGAGAAACACTTGTTATGATGAAAAAATGAAGACTGATATACCGGTGACTCTATTGACGATTACATTTTTAAGGCTGTAGTCTGGGTGACTACTTTTGATGACTTCCAATTTTAGACTGAAGATCGTTTGATAGTCTGGCTCTTTTTATACACCAATTTTCCTGTGCATTTGGACAAAGTATACGTTTTACCATGTATTTGAGACAACTCTACGTTTTACCATGTATTTGAGACAACCTTACGTTTTGCCATGCATTTAGGTAGCCCATTGTTAGAGAAACACTTGCGTTGACTCAGCTTTTAGATCGCACGTGTTCACATCTTCTTACTCATATGTTTTACAATTTAATATTATATTTTATGTTGTTAATTATTTATAGCTATTAACAATTTCTTATTAACTCGTTATTACAATTTGTTATTGTTGCTTACATTATTATATCTTGTTGTTAATTATTAATTTGTTACAATTTATTGTTATCTTGTTATTATTAACTATTTTTGTTGTTATTTTGTTATTTCGAATTGTTATTAACTTGTTATTAATAATTATTATTTTGTTGTTACATTTTATTACTATCTTGTTACAATTAATTATTATTTGTTATTAATGTTACAATTATTTATTATTATGTTGATATTATTGTTATAATTAATTATTATTATTTATTGCTATAAATTGTTATTATCTTGTTATTATTAATTATTATTGTTGTTACTTTTATTACTATCTTGTTATTATTATTACAATTACTTATTATTATTATTTAGTTATTATTGTTACAATAATTATTACTATTTCGTTATTATAAATTGTTATTCGTTTTTATACATTATTATTTGATTATTAGTTATTATTCTTATTATTAATATTTTCACTAATTAATAATTGTTAATAATATGTTAATAACAACTATTTGTTGTTATTCCCATTATTATTATTATTAATTATATTGAAAAATACGTTACGACGACGTAACAATTTCATTAAAAAAAATATTACTATTTTAAATCAGTGATTGACTTTTATCATCAAATAATTTTTTTTAAATTTATTTAAATTCAGAAAACAATATTTGTCAATTATTTGTTGAAATTTAATTATAGTATTATAAGTTAATCCAAAATTTCCACTAATTTTTGAATTTATAGTAAAGTCGAATTCGAACTAATTGTATCATAATTGCTGAAATCTAAAATAAGACCTATATTGCAAGCTGAATTCACAGTTTTCCCGATTAAATTAAATTCCTGCATATTTACCGTTTTTCCAGTTGGTTAAACACCCCTGTTGAGGGTGTTGGTAAGAATAAAAACCGTCGAAGAGTATTTTCATAAAATAAGTTAATTTTTGTAGCCATTTCCACCTGGAAAAATTTTGACAAAGCTGGGAAAAACCGGATAGTTTGTTGAACAAAAATAATAATAGACACCCTGTTTAACTTTTGCCTTTATAAAACTTTCAAATATATATGCTTGAAGTTATTTTATACAAAGTTTTTTTGAAACTATCAAACACTTTTGTATGAAAATATTATAAATTTACAAACTTTTCAAACATAATTATGTGTTTGAAGTTATTATATACATTTTTTGAAAATTTCAAACATGCGTTTATGAAATTATTTCATATACAATATTTGTAAATTTTCAAACACTTTTTGTATGAAAGTGTTGTAAATTTACAATTTTTTTAACAGTGTACCAAAGTTTCTTCCCTGTAGCATAATACAAGTATCGTATCACATAGGTCTCTATTTATAATAATTGAAAAATAATTTTAATGCTGTGAATTAATATTTTTTAATGTCATTTACCATTTTTAATATTTTCGAAGTTTTGCAATTAAAAATTTTTTGATTAATTAGATAAACAAATAATTCCAGATTCCATTATTTTCAAGTCAAAAGTTTATCAGAGACCGCAAAAATACTACTGAATTAAGCTTGATAGTAATTAGTCAGTCAATTGTAATTTTTTAATTTTTTTATATTAAAAACATTTTTATACTTACTTCCATCTTATAGATATAGGACAGTATTTTTTCAAAATTATGCTAAAATATGACTAAATAACATGTAATATTTAATTACAGAAAGTTTAAAAGTTATACATTCAAGAATATAAAAGTCTGGGAATCTTCTATTTCTTAAATTTTTTGAAAAAATTTAATATCTCCCGTTCTAATTAATATGTTAAAAAAAATGTAAATTTATTGTATATATATATATATATATGTTACAAAAGTAATAAGTAAGTAACTAATCAATTTACTGCAATCTGTCAAAATTAAAAAAATAAATTTTTTTTTGGAAAAATTCATAATTTTTTCATATTAGTATTATTTTTTAATAAAAAAATTTGTTTATTATTATATGTATATTATATATCTTTAAAATCATTTATATTATTAATAAATTAAGAAATTTATTCCAATCTGAAAAAATTGAAAAAACATTTTTTTTAACTTTTTGAAAAAATTTATAACTTTTGTTCAGCTTAATATTTTTTCATCAAATATAGCTAATATTTTAAGTTAGACCAATACCTAAAAGATTGCCTAATTTTACTTCATTTGGTCAAGATGTTTTAAAGTTATAAGCGAACAAAATTTTGCAGACATACATACATACATACATACAGGAAATTTTCTATTACCATTTTTGGAATCTCCGTTGCTCAAATAAATAAATTATGTTAGAAAAAATTAATTTCGTGCAATGTACAGACAAAAGTCTGATTTTATTAATATAGATAGATAGATAGATGTTCCGAGTAATTAATACTCTGAGCGAAGCAACTTTTATTATGTTGTTATTATTTATTATACTTTTACTTTCTACTCGAAAAAGCATTTGCTATGGAACAAAATTTCAGTTACTCGCCAATATCCCTTTTCTATATAGAACGTAACATTACAGTAATATGCTGTAATATTACTGTAACAGTAGAAATTTATAAGAATTGTCATTTTCAATGTTTTACAAAAATTTAAATAACTTCTAACATAGTAAACGATTTTAAATGACCTGAAGCTTAATTTAAAGGTCACTTTCTATAGAATAAGAATTACTTATAAACATTAACCTGTCAATTTTTCTGCATATAATCACTCTGCAAATCTGAATAAGTGAAAATTCACTTATTTCAAAGTTATATGTCGTCTTCTCGGTCAATAAGTGCATATACACTTGTAATAAGTGTATATGCACTTATTGATGGAGAAGACGACTTATAACGTATAATAAATGAAATTTCACATATTCATATTTAGATAGCAGGACGTCAAAGTTAAAAGTTATTTAAATTTTTGTAAAACCTTGAAAATGCCAATTCTTATAAATTTCTAAATAAAATATTGTCCAAATGACTTGTAAAAGGCCTTATTATTTTTAAAATTACATCATTTTACAAAACATGTACAGCTAAAATTGCACATTTTAAAGAGAGGCACCACCCCCAACTTTGACCCCTTTAAATTTGAATTATTAAAGTAGGTTATATTTTTTTCCTCTACCATTTTTAACTCTAAAATATATAGGATGGTCAAAAATTAGAAATTTAAATTTTTTAAGAGGTAAGATTTTTTTCTTTTAACTAATTGCACATTTTTGCAAATCCATGCGATGGATTGTGTATGTATTGAGTATATAAGTGTATGTATATGTGCATATGTTTTATACTCATACATGCATATGAGCAATTCCACGTGAAATTTTTCTCCGACATATTAGAATCGGTTAAATATATTTTTTTTCGTGCCTTATAGAAAAATATTAAATACGTATTTTTTTATTTTTCCATAATTGCCAAAATTTTTTAGATTAATATTTTCGAAATTTTAGATTTTTAAAAGCAGACCTATTTTCAATAGCTTATAACATTGAAAGTATTGAGTTTGGAAAAAAGTTGTCAAAGAAAGAAAGTTTTGGTTTTTCGTCAACTTTTAAAAGATTTAAAAAAAATATTTTTTTAAATTTTTTAGAAAAAAAATTATTTTTTTATAAACAAATTAATTTATTTTTATTTTGGGCGTGATTAATTTTTATTTTTTTCTTATTTATTTATACCTACCAATATACAGAAGAATTTTTAAAAAGATCCGAGATGGGCCGACTCATAGTTTTCGTTCTATAAACTCTTTTTAGAACGAAAACTATGAATTAGTAAACCTAATAGCTTATAATTTTTTAAATTTTGAGTTTGGAAAAAAGTTGTCAAAGAAAGAAAGTTTTGGTTTTTCTTAAACTTTTAAAAGATATTTTTAAAAAATATTTTTTTTAATTTTTTACAAAAAAAAATTATTTTTTTATAAACAAATTAATTAAAAAATTATAAAACGAAAACTATGAGTCGGCCAATCTCAGATCTTTTTAAAAAATCTTCTGTATATTGGCACGTATTAATAAATAAGAAAAAATAAAAATTAATAGCGCCCAAATTAAAAATAAATTAATTTATAAAAAAATAATTTTTTTTCTAAAAAATTTTAAAAAATATTTTTTTTAAAATCTTTTAAAAGTTGAAGAAAAACCAAAACTTTCTTTATTTGACAACTTTTTTCTAAACTCAAAATTTTAAAAATTATAAGCTATTGAAAATAGCTCTGCTTTTAAAAATCCAAAATTACGAAAAGTCATATCTCGAAAATTTTGACAATTATGGAAAAATAAAAAAATACGTATTTAATATTTTTCTATAAGGAACGAGAAAAAATATGTTTAACCGATTCTAAAATGTCATAGAAAACTTTCACGTGGAATTGTCCACATGTATTGAGTGCATATGTGTGAGTATACATGTGTATGTATTGAGTGTATATGTGAGTATACATGTGTATGTGTAATGTACATATGTATGAGCATTCTAAAATATAGTTAGATATATAAGGTTAGGATAAAAACCCGAAAACGGCCAATGGACGAGAAAATAAACCAAACCTAGTTTTGGCCTATGCAGTTTTGACAAAACTAGTTGTGGCAGATTTACATCGACCATTGGCCGTTTTAAATTGCCAAAACTAGAATTGGCATTCCGTTATTTGCCAAAACCAGATGTGGTATCGATGAAAATGACAAAAGCCATGGAATCTGAAAATGCGTCTATATACTGACCAGCTCATCTCTTTCTTTTCTTTCTTTCTTATTATGTCATTGATTTGATTGATAGTCATTGTATATAGAATTGAAAACTCAATATTATTAATTAGTATTCATGCAGAACGTCTACTGCTCTGTGTAGAAAATTTTATATAATTGTAGTGTGAATTTTAATTTATTACAAAAATAGAAAAAAGTGTCTGTTTGAGCAAAAATTAAATGAATATTTAAAAACTTTGGACCCTGACAATGTTTTTACTGCTAAAAAGTACAATGCATTATAATTGGAAGTAATAGAAGCGAAAAATAAAAAACAATAAGGAATCACTTTCGACAAAACAGTATCGACGATTACGCCGAATCGATGTTGTAAACATCGGAAACTCAGAAAAATTAATTCTGAATACAAAAATTGATGATGGACAGCGTGTAATTGAATATTTTTGTAAAGTTGAAGATTTCTTTTTTGTATTAGAAAAAACTCACAGAGATTTGCAGCATAAGCGGACAAGAGGTAAATAGTCAATGCATATTTTAAATAAATAGTACACCCAGAGAAATGGTATATTTGTCTCAGAACTAACTAGACTTTTTATTTGTTTCAAATATATTTTATTTAAGTCAAATAAAAATAGGTTAAAAAAATAAAATAGGTTTGGTTTAAATAATTATTTTCCCCGGGTGTATTTATGACTAATAAAAATATATGAAATTAATAAGTAATAATAATAGAAATTTTTGAAAAAGAAGTAATAGAAATATATAAAATTAATTAATAATAATAAGGATAATAATAATAATAATAATTAAAATATTTAAATAGTAAGTTATAGAAATTAATAAATATTTAGGTATTCATAATAATTTTTTTCTTAGTAATGGAGGCGGAATTGAAAAAAATATGTCAATATTTCGAGACCAGTTATTGATATCTTTTTGTCATTGTGCTGAGGAAGTCGCATATAATCTAATAGATATTTTCTGCATATTTGTTGCTCCTTACATTCTGCAATCCGACAATGGCCGTGAATTACAAAGTCAAATTATCAACAACCTTACATAGATGTGGCCTGGCTTAAAAATGGTCCATGGAAAGCCTCGTCCTTTCCAAAGCCAAGAATCAGTTGAACGGTCCAATCAGGATGTAAGAGATATGCTGGTATCGTTGATGGCCGATAATAAAAGCAAAAAGTGGTCGGAAGGGTTACGCTTCGTTCAAAGTAAAAAAAATCGTGCTGTTTATACTGGAATTAAAGTAAGTCCATACGAAGCAATGTTTGGCTGTTCTCAAAAAGTTGGTTTAGGCAATTCACATTTTATGGAGGAAGACTATACTGCAATTAACACTGAAGACGAACTTCAGCAACTTTTAAACACGCATAATACTGAGGATCAGGATGAGGTCAACACAATTGTGGAATGTCACATTTGTGGAATTGAATTTGACGATGCAGACCTTTGTTCCAATATTGATGGGAATGAAGAGCTAAAAGACAAACAAATATGCTAGGTGTGAACCGATGGTAAATCACAGTGGTGAGACTCTGTGGCTTGCGATCACCGGGGTTAAGCAACATTCAGTGCGGTTAGTACTTGGATGGGTGGCCGCCTTGGTGCCCGCTATAGCCCGGTGTTTTTCTCACTACTTTCGTGATTTATCATGCGGGAGGTTTGACATCAAGATATAATGATGTGCACTGTCGATTATTGTCCGGTACACATCATTAGAACTTGACTGTCGATAACACCGGTTGTACTCAGGAGAGGTTTTCTACAGTTTTCCTCTCCTCTGGCGAGAAAACCTAATTAACAGGTGGTCCAGGCGAATGCGAGTACTCCTAATAAAGCCGGCTGTAGACGCAAATTAGGTATAATATTTATTTATTTGAACCGCTGGATCGTAGAAGGACACGTAAATTTTTTTTCACTAAAATCAAAATCCTTCAGGTCACTCAAAACATTACTTTTAACTTTAAATATTTTATATGCGTAATGTTTTTTCCTTTAAGGATATGCATTCAAAATATTTAAACTCAAAAGTTGAATTTTGAGTGTCTAGCAGAGCTTTGATTTTGGTCAAAAAATTTTTACGTGCCCTTCTACGATCCAGCGGCTCATTTTATTTATTGGTTTATACACCTGTCTTCAGCCTTACATACTTGGCTATACAAGTGTTTCTTACAATTTCTCGCTTTCACAAATTTTTCTTATATACAATTCTTAATACTAAGTTTGCGCCTACAGAACGTCTTTTAAAATTAGGAGTACTCGCATTAGCCTGGACTACCCGTCTAAAGGGTTTTCTCGCCAGAGGAGAGGGAAACTGTAGAAAACCTTCTCCTGAGTACACGACAGTCGAGTTCTAATGGTGTGTACCGGACAATAATCGACAGTGCACATTATTATACCTCGACGTCAAACCTCCCGCTCAGATTATCTCACATGCCGGAAAAATCCAAGCCAAATGGGCGCGAACCAAGTACCCTTGGTCCTAGAACGTCCGCCAAGCGAGGCATTTATCCGACCGAGCTAATCTGTCGGTTAAATTAGGTATAATATATAGAAATTTAATTTGTAGTATGGTTATGCTTAATCCAAAAAAGTATTTCTCGGGGACTCTTGTCGAGTGCGCAAGGCCAATAGGGCAGGAGTATAAGCAATAAAAAAAATATGCTAGGTGTGCTGTAGAAAAAATGAAATTGAAAATACAGGAGGAGCAGCAGCAGCAGGGTAGCAGAAGCAAGCAGAAAAGATGCTTGCTCTTTCCAACGAAAAGTTAACACCTGTTCTTGTTGGTTCAAATATTGTAGTAAGAGTTCCTAATGTAGATAGAAGCAGAGTTTCAGCTCGCAACGTGCTGGCAGTTAAAGAAGTGACACCTGATGGTCTTCATCGTTTAGGAACCAAAGATGGTACACTAGAAAGACAGTACGCTCGGAATGAATTTACCACTGCTGATTCTACATTTATAAATGTCGTAGATGTACCACGCATGACATTAACTTTAAGAAAAGCTTCGGCCCTCAACTCTGGTGCAACGCAAGAATTTGTTTTCTGTAGCTTTGCGCGATATTTCATCACAAAAAGATGCAAATGTCGTGCAAAAAATGTGCTTTGCAATTCCAAATGCCATTCCAATGGTGCATGTAAAAATAAACTCACATCATTTTCAGATTCAACGACTTTTGTCATTTTCGTCGATACTACATCTGGTTTTGGCAAATAACGGAATGCCAATTCTAGTTTTGGCAATTTAAAACGGCCAATGGTCGATGTAAATCTGCCACAACTAGTTTTGTCAAAACTGCATAGGCCAAAACTAGGTTTGGTTTATTTTTTCGTCCATTGGCCGTTGTCGGCTTTTAATCCTAACATATATATACTTGCTGTGAAAAATGTCGCTCGGTCGGTCGTTCTCTAACTTAATATAAAAAAACTGATTATTATGCGAAATTATGCGTTGAAAAAATAAAAAGTGCGAATTGATACATTTGAAGAAACGTTATTTAAGACCAAACTAAAACTAATATACATATAGCTAGAATAATTCATTAAGTTTGTTTTTTATTACATTAAAATTATATATACACTAAAAATAATTAAGGAGGCAATCCTAGTTGCAGCGCGCAAAAATTTTTAATTTTCAATCATTTTTTTAAGAATAACCACCAACATTTTTAAATATAACTACTTATACTATAAAAATAGACAATTCGAATTAAAACTTCCAATAAAAAATTTAAATAACTGTACCTTACTTCAGATCTTTAAGGCTGTATAAGGGAGAGTGGGGCAAGATGGAGTACTTAAGGTTTAATGATCAAAAAAACGAAAATGATTGAATATATACTTTATTATTTTTTTTTAATAACCATCTTTGGTAATCAATATTTCGTAAAATAGGCGAAAAAAGGCCATTTGTTTCTTAAACAATCTTATAATTAATAAAATAAAAAAAAATTGCAAATCTGACCCTCTGGGGGGTAAGATGGGGTACTAAAAAATAGCTATTTCTGTCGACAAATTTCACAAGTAAAGGTTGCATCTTCGTCATCGACAACAGCACAACTGCAGTGAACCTATTGGCTCCAGACAGAGCAAGCAGCCTAGCCTTCATTTGCGTCTAAATAACAACCATTACATTAGAGACACGTCTCTAATTCATGATTTATTATTACAAGCTTTCTTCTTTTTGGTCACTCTTATTTTATTCAGTCTTGATTTAAGTAGTTTTCTTAACTTCTCTTATTTCTCTTTTCGTTTGCTTAATTTGTGAACCCTGTCTTGCCACACTCTCCCCTACCCCATCTTTCCCGCACCTACGAAATTTAATAAAACGATTAATTACTACAATTTACGATTCAACAAAGAAAAAATATATGCTTCTCTTCTTCTGTAACTCTTGCTAGTTATAAAAAAATGTATACAGGTCATTAACTGTTATTGTTAAATAATAAACACCTCTTAAAAAAAGTAAAAAAATCAGAAGAAAATCGTCGAAAACAGTTTTTTAGTAAAACAGATAAAAGATTTGTTCTGATGGCTTTTAGGTCTTGTGAACAGGAAACTATCGTCTTTGTGCAGTATTATGTAAAATCTAATCGCGATTGGTTAATTCGTTTGTTAAATATGGCTAGTGCCCCGTTTTGAGAATATAAGCTGTAAATGAGTGAAATTTTACTAAAATGTCAGTTAAAATTTACTGATTTATTAGTGCATACACTGTAAAAAGAGTATTCTAATTTTAAGGATATTCTACTTGACGTTAAAATATTCGCCACTTAAATAATCGCCAAGAATATTTTCTTATTGCAAATGGAGAATATGCTTCAGGTAAGAATACATTCTCAAAAGTGCTTTCGAGAATATATTCTCAACCTATTAAGCCGTTCTTCTTATATTAAGAATATTATATTCTTGAATTTATAAGCACATAATATTTTTGGATTTTTGGGAATAACATACTTTTCATTTATAATCTAAAGAATAAATTTTCAATTAAATAGACATAATTTTGGTATAATAATATTTGACAAAAATATGAAATTTGAAAAAAATATTTGATATAATCAAAATATTTCCTGATTAAAAAATATATTATTTTTGTAAATAAATTTTTCCAAAAAAAATTTTGGATAAAATTGTCTAATATCAATATTTTTTATTATATAATAAAATTTGGTGGGTAAAAATTACATTAATAATTAATAATAATAATGAACAATTCCATGTGAAATGATCGACCATTTTTCGACATTGTTAGCAATTTTTTTCAAACTTTTTTCCTTGTATCTATAAGGATAAGATATGATAAATTGAAAATTTATGTACTCATTTTTTAAATAAACCTCCATTATTTAATAATATTTTAAAGATTGATCATCCAATTTTTTTATTTTCAAATATTTATTTTGGGCGTTCATATTCTTATTGTTTTCACAAGGATTTTTTAAGAATAGCACAGTTAAAAAAGTTTTAATATATTTTTTCTTTTTTTGCTTCCTCATACTGAGGAAGTATTGTAATACCAAAATTTTTCGACTTCGATTTTTTGACATATCTTTATGTTATTTGACCTCAGGAGTTCAAAAATGACATTTTTACAAAATGTCATTCCGTATGTGTGTGTGTGTGTGTGTGTGTGTAAACATCACATTTTCATAAATATCTCCAAACTTTAAAGAGCTTTTGGACTGAATTTTTTTTTAAATTGTAGGTCTCATCTGCGGACATAAAATGAAAGTACTTTGAGACAGATTAATAAAGTTTAACTATATATTTTTTTGATTTTTAATTTTTCAAAAAAACGTTTTTTGCCCATAACTTTAAAAAAATGTTAGGACACCTATGAATGTTTTTCTGCAATTTTGTACAGTTTTTTTAGACGCATCTTTTGAGCCCTCAATGAAAATTTTTCGTCCATATTCACCAGAGATATTAAACTTTTAAAAATCAAAAATTTTGGAAAATCAGATTTTTTGAAATTTTTGTTTAAAAATGTAGAAATAACTTTAAAATTATCATTATCATCTTGTAGAGCATTAAAAAAAAATCTTTTAATGTGGAACTTGAATTTTTAATCAAATAAAGAGAAAAAATTATTACAGCAATTGAGAATAATTGTTCAAAATTTATATTTTATTATTATTAACATCTCTATGAGGAAGCAAAGTGTTCATGAAATGATCACCAAAATTATAACCCGTGCAGAAATTGAACTTGGGGAGTAGTAGGGTAATAGCCAGTTTGCCTTATTGTTGATAGGGTTCTGATGGGGCAAATTAGTGGGTGCCTGTCTAATTCGGTAACGCTTGGAACATCAGGTTCTGAACAGGACGATCTAACGAGGCAATAGCTAAGGCCCTGTCTAGAACCTCGCTATTGCCTTATAGAACCCGCCAGTTGTTCTAGAAGGCTGGTGACGCTGCGCGCATGCGTGATTAGCTTAACCTCTTTGAATCAAAATATTTTTTACATTTTTCATGTAATAAAACTACTTTCATCACTATAGTACATTGTAAAATAATTTTAATGAAACTCAACAAAAAAAATTTTCATTAAAATCATATAAACAGTTTTATTATTACGATGAATATAATTTATTACTTGAAAAATGTAATTAACGTTTTTCGTCTAATGTTTTTTTAAATTTGATTCGATTTTTACGTTTGAAATAAATGTTTTTTATTGTTTAAAAAAATTATAATTTATCTTATCTCGAAGTAATTTTATTTTTTATTTAATAATTTAATTATAGAAAATTAGTATAAATATGTTAATAAACAATATTTATAATTTAATATACCTATAAATTTTGGAATTTTTGAATCTGCAATAAATTTATACAAAAGTTAATATAACCTTATTCAATTCATTTTATATAATATAACATTATACTTTCTAGCGATTTAATAAAATTGTAAAATTATATTTATCTTTAGTGGACAAAATAAAGTAAAAATTGATAAAATGAATAAGTTGAAATTTATGTAAACTTTGAGGTTAATTTTAAAGTTTATTTACTGATTGTACCGAAAACACTAACATTGAGCAAATTATGTTTTTTACGTCGAGAGATGTTTGATCACATCTTTTGAACATCTGACGTAAAATTACATTTGCCTCATTTACAGTATATAAATTAAATACTTATTAAAAAGTGTGTTGATATATACGAATAGTTAGAAACATATATTTACCTTCCAAAAAATCAATGGAATTTTCATTGACATTAGAATGTTTTAATTTTTTTAGGTCTCGACAAATTCTAGTTCTCCTTCGTCCTAATTCACGACTTCTTTTTATTTTTTCACTTATATCATCCATTATTGTGAAAATTATTGCTAACGTTGTTTACAACAGTTTATAATACGAACGACGAGCAAGTTGACATTTTTAGTTTATATGATTTTCACGTCATTTAATGTCTTATCACGCATGCGCGATTTCTGTTGAGGGTTTCATTAGGGCCTCTTTAAACTAAAAACCTGTCCCTCGCCAGAGGTGAATAGTAAAATTATTCAGAAGAACTATTTAGTTTTCAATTAGAATCGAATTCGACTTATCTAGTCAGAATGTTCTAGACAGTACCCTCACAACGCCCTACTTTAAATAGGGACAAATGGGGCAATTTCTGCACGGGAACAAAAATATATAACTTGGCAGCGGTTTTAGTTTGATTTCAGAAAGAAAAATTCGCATGAAATTTAAATGAAAAAATAATACAAAACTTTTTGTAAAATGAAGCATTCTGGGAATTGTGGCAACTATTTTTTTTAAAGTATGCAGGTACCATAGACTTTTTCGTTGATATCTCGAAAAGTTATCCCGATCCCACTATAGAACTTTTACGAAAAATTTCTTATTAATTTTGGCTATCATTATAAAGAATAAAAAAATAGAGGGAGAGTGTTTTTCAAAAAATAAGAAAATAAGTTTTTTTTGAAAAATTTTTAATAATTAATGAAATTTTTTTTTAATTTATTTAAAAATCACTAGTTAAACTGAGAAATATAAAAAAATTGTGACAAAAAAACAAAAATAATCGGACCCAGGCGGAAAAGTCGGACAAATGCCGGATCATCCAACCGTCAAGGATCCGCGCCGATTGAATCGGAGAGTCAATGCCGGTACAGGCAGTATGTACCGATTCGGATGTTAATGTCTGCTGGCGCGGTACAAAGACGGATCCGACCACCGGATTAAAATTTAAACTGTGTTGTAGTAGCTGTGCGTCCGGCTCGGTACAGATTTGATGCCGCCGAACAACCGTCGTTGTACTGGCATTCGTCCGTCTGACAATCCGAGCCGTACAGACATTCTACCGATTGCGAACTAGTATCGTTTATTTTATTGAAAAATGAGAAGGCCTATA
Organism: Leptopilina drosophilae; assembly: GCA_032873175.1. NCBI lineage: Eukaryota > Metazoa > Arthropoda > Insecta > Hymenoptera > Figitidae > Leptopilina > Leptopilina drosophilae. The sequence continues at coordinate 33,648,293 of CM065480.1, forward strand.
TACGGTTTGTTTTTTAAAAGAATTTTATTAAACTCCCAACTAGTTTCGAACTATATAGTTCCTCATTAGGGATACAATTTTATAAACATCTTATTATCCAAGCATAGAACACAGTTTATAAGATTTCAAAAAGGATTAAAAAAACAAAAAATTAAATGATCTGAAAAAGAAAATAACAAATTGTTTTAATTTTAATAGAATTTATAGGTTAAATTTCATTTATCAAAATAAGAGTTTCTTACCTTTTAAAAGAACATTATCCCGTCAGCGGTCGCGCTATTTCTCCATCGTTCTTTAGTCGCGTGATGAGAAAAAGTCTCACACTTGGCGCATGCGCTCTTGTTCTTTAATATGAGGTTATGTGGTAGGAATATTTTATTTCTCTAATACAAGTCAACGTAAACGAATATTTTAACTTCTCAGTGTTATGTATATATATATATATATATATATATATTAATATAATTTTTCCTAGAACATTATTTATTACTAATAAATTATGTAGTAATAGCTGTCACATTATGTTTACATTGACATTGGTCGCCGCCATTTGTCGCCGTTAGCAAATCTTCTGTCCTTCTCTCATTGACGAAGACCTCCGAGCACCACCGACAAACGCCGAAGGCAATTTTTTCCTTTACTCGCGTGATGACAAAGTCTGACAGCTTTTATTGCTCTTCACAATTTATTTTTTTTTTAAATAAACGCTATTATTTAGAAAATTTTACTTATGATTATGTAAAAGTAGAATACTTTCTGGAAAGGTAGAAAAAATTCTGGAATAAAAAAAAATTTTTATCATTAGAAATAATTAATGTGAGACTTTTTCTCACGGCGCGACCGCTGACGGGTTACAAATTAATATGTGATAAAATTGTGTTTTTTATTATTATTAAAAAAACTTTTAAAGTTTCTCATTTTATTAATTTTATATTAATTAATTTTAAAGATTTTATAGAAACACATTTTTTGTTGAAAATGTGCTTCTATGATTAGAGAGTTTTGACAGAAAGGTTGGGATGTGTAGTAGAGTGCAGGTATAGTTGATAAAGTAGATATGTATGTTATTAGAAACATTTAAATTATGTTTTAAAAAATGTAATTAAATTATAGTATACTTTAGCTTAATTGTCAATATCTGTTCTATAATTAATACTATTAGTAATGTTTTTAATATAGAACATTTCTAAATTTTTTCTTTATTAGTTATTTATTTCAATTTGTAAGATATTAGTATTGTCAAAATAAAAAGAGTGATTATTATCAAAAGCGTGATTAGTTAAAGCATTAATATTATGGTTGTGAGTGATATATCGTTTATGCTCTTTTATTCTAGTTTTAAGATGCCTTAGAGTTTCTCTGATATAACAACTATCACAGTCAATACATTGAATTTTATATATGCATCCAACCGTCTGAAATTCCTCTGTTGGATCTTTAAATTTTGAAAAAATATATTTTTTGACAATTTAGATAAAATATACTATAATTTAATTACATTTTTTAAAACATAATTTAAATATTTCTAATAACATAGATATCTACTTTATCAACTACATCTGCACCCTACTACACAACCCAACCTTTCTGTCAAAACTCTCTAATCATAGAAGCACATTTTCGACAAAAAATGTGTTTCTATAAAATCTTTAAAATTAATTAATTTAAAATTAATAAAATGAGAAACTTTAAAAGTTTCTTTTAATAATAATAAAAAACACAATTTTATCACACATTTATAATGTTCTTTTAAAAGGTATGAAACTTTTATTTCGATAAATGAAATTTAACCTATAAATTCTATTAAAATTGAAACAATTTTTTATTTTTTAATCCTTTTTGAAATCTTATAAACTGTGTTCCATGCTTGAATAATAAGATGTTTATAAAATTGTATCCCCTGATGAGGAACTATATAGTTCGAAACTAGTTGGGAGTTTAATAAAATTCTCTTAAAAAACAAACCGTATCTAGGCCTTCTCATTTTTCAATAAATTAATTATTACGGTCAAACAAAAACGAAAATTACAAATTACAAAAAAATAGTATCATTTATGTTGTTATTATTAAGATTTCAATTAATAATAATATGCTAAAAATATGGTCATTGTCATTGTTTTTTTAAAACAATTTAATGTTTTCTAGAAGAATTATTTTTTTTAATTAACAAATTATTTAGAAACTTTATAGAAATATATTTTTTACAATGCAAAAATTTAGCTATAGTCTTATTGTTTTCAATAAAAATTAATAAATTAAAATGAATACAATAATAATAATAGTAATAAAAATTTTAAATCCATTATGTTATAAAACATATTTGTAGGAGAATTGTTTAAAGTTTAAATATTAAAAAAAGAATTAACAATACAAGAATATAAAATTAATGAATTTGAAAAATAGGTTTCAATTATATTTTTTATTTATTAATTAACAAATAAATTAAAAAATTAAATTTCTTTGTTATATTCAAAATTTCTTTAATAATTATAAATAAAGTATGCAACTAATTATTTATAAATATAAAAAAATTAATAATAAAAATAATAAATATAATAATAATAATAGAATAATTGAGAAAATTAAAATTTTAAAATATTGTTTTAAAACACTAGATTTATGAAAAAAAAAGAAAAAATGTAGCTACTTCTTTCCTAATTGCGGCTCATGAAATTTGGAAACGGGTATTAAATCTTTATAAAATTCTCTTTCCAATAGACATTGAAAGAACTTTCTAAACCGTTGAGAACATTGTTTATTTTGTGCTGGTACACTTCACGTATTTTGACTCCAAATTAGAATACACTGGTGAAATACACGTCAACTCATTACAGATATTTTCTAGACTAATTGGGATTTAGTTAATACTTTGTGTATATAGTTCTTAGGCGATGGGAAAAAAGACCCCCAAATATTTTTTGAAAAAAATTAAAAAATGGTAGAGATATGACACTTTGAATTTTTTAGTACTTTAAAAAAAAAATTCATAACTTCTACTTTAATAATCCGATTTTAATTTTCAATATCAGAAATTGTTCGTAAAATACCATATTTTGAACTAAAAAATATTATAATTAACAAAAAATATTTTTGCACTATTTTTGACAAATTTGAAAAATAAAAAACGTCATTTAAAAAATATGGGGTTTTCAATTTCTTTTTTATTTATTCCAAAAGATGCCAAAATTTGTCTGTTAAATGATCACCAGATCATTGTGGGACCGCCATGGGTTTTCGAAAAAAAATTAAATTTAATGTGATGCATGATGAAAAAACTTTGGAAAAGACAGGAAACAATTAGCAATGAATTCATATTACTTGTGATGGTCATTTGTTTTTTTTTACATTTTCTGAGAGGACGTATAAATTTGTATCATGCATCACATTAAATTTAATTATTTTTCGAAAACTCATGGCGGTCCCACAATGAAACTTACCCGATCATTTAATGATAGAACGTCCAAGCGCCCGTCCTGCCGGAAGGATGTTCCGAAAAAAAGGCTTTTAAAAAAAGAGAATTCAATTTTTCTTTTTCGAAACTTCTTGGGATTAAAGTAGATGAAAAGACGAAAAAATCCATATATTTGACTTTTTAAAATAATAATATTAAACCATTTTTCAAAGCCCTCAAACTTGCTGCTAATAAAAAGTAAAAAAAAAACATTTTTTCGTAAATTTAATGTAAAACCCACAAAAATCAATATATTTTGGCCGGTCTAGTCTCTTTTTCTTCAGAAACGTTCAAAGAATGAAACCTATTTGTTTAATTTAAAAAAATTTCATTTTTAATGTTAATCAGCAAAATTGCGGCCAATTGAATAAAAACTCTTCTCAAATTTTCTTTATAAAATTAATATGCAAGCAGATAAAAACAAAAACAAATATATCGTTGGAAAGGTAATGAAACAAGCTTTCAAATGATGTAAATATCAAATTTCTAAATTTATATGCCTAGGCTTGGTAGCCTTTCAAACAAAGCGAAAAGCATCCTGCCGGCAGGACCGGGTTTCCTCATTTTGTGGCTAAAAATTATATGAATTTTTGGAAAATTCAACTTCTTTAAGCTACCCTGCTCTTCGGTTTGAACTTACAAGCTCGACATTTACATGCGCTGAAAGCTTGTTTCATCACCTTTCCAACCATATATATTACTTTTTGTTTATGTAAATCCATGTTAGTTTTATTCAGCGATTTCGGACGGACTCACCTGAGTCTTTTTGGTCCTGCCGGAAGGACGTTGGACGTTCTATCATTAACAGACAAATTTTGGCATCTTTTGATAAAAATAAAAATGAAATTGAAAACCCCATATGTTTTAAATGGCGATTTTTATTTTTCAAATTTGTCAAAAATTAAAAACTGTTATGACTTGATAAATTAATAATTTTATAAATAAATAATTATTGTAAACAATGGTGCGGATTACCTTTGCCTTATGTAAAGAGTAATTAAAATTTTTTTAAAAAATATTTTGATTTGTTTATAAACGTCAAATCACGTAAAATTAACATTTTGACGAAAAGGATTTCATTTAAAAATCAAAAGAAATCAATTATTAAAACTTTTTCCAATGTACTGCTAACCTTTTTATTCTTAAAAGATTCCTTTTACAATAAAATTATTTCTGCTAACGATTTAAGGATATGATTCCAAAGAAAATTAGTTTTATGTTCAATAGATAATTTCTGTGAGTTAGTATAATTCAATTCACTTGAGTAGTTGCAAACAATGTTAATTAACAAATAGATTACTTTGGTTATTCCATAATAATATATACTTTTGTTCTTCTGCAAAAAGTAAAATTATTTTTATTTTAACGAGCTTAAAGTTATGTAAAGCTCTCTTTCATTATTTATAATTTGATTATTGTTCATAATAAAATTATTATTTATTGACAATAACAATGATAATTATTAACTATAATACAATTGTTTACCAAAATCTATATATATATATATATATATATATATATATATATATATATATATATATATATATATATATATTGCTCAAATAAACATAAATTTGTCTACAAAAAAGATTTTTTTGTAAGGAAAGACCAAATTTATCTGTTTGTTAATTAACATTGTTTTCAACAATTTAAATAAATTATTTTAAATGCATTATTATTTTTCTAGTGGTCATTTACTAGATTAATTTAAATTGATTTCGATCATGTGCAATGGAAAAATAAAAAAATAAACATGACTTTTTTTTAAAATATTGAAAATTGTTAACTTAAAGTAACAAAAAAGTATAAACAATTAAAAATTCAAACATCGGTTTAGAGGAATCTCCTGCAAATTTTATCCCCATTAACTTAAAACCAACACAGTAAAAACAAAGTCTTAATTTTAAGAAAGGCTGATTTTAAACTTTGCCTTAATTTAAGCTACTTCTTTAAATTGAGTCAAAAAAGGATTTGAATGAAAGCACTTAGAGTCTTCAACGAATAAATATCCATTATTATGGATGAAATTAAACATGCAGGTCTTAAAAGAGGTCTAAAATTTGCTGAGAAATGGAAAAATCTTATAATCTGAAAAGAATAAACTTGTCCAACGGATTTTCAGACTTCGAGATCTGAAAGTTAAAGTAACGTCTGTCTTCTTAATATGGCGTCATCTTTTTACCGAAGTGAAGTGTCTGTTAAAATTTGCTGTCGACAATAAGTGTTTTACGAAAATAATAAGTGCATATATTGTTTAATTTTGGGAACAAATACAAGTGAAAATAAAAAGTAATATTCCCAATAATTTTAACAAGTGTTTTAATTAGTTATGTCTCAAGATCAACCCGTTATTGAAACAATTACTTATATATATAGTGCTTATTATAAGTTTTTAATCCCTATTGATTCATGAAAATATTAATTAAAATAAATAATTTATATTGTTAAAAAATCCAAATATTCTCCAAGTGTTGTAAAAGAAATTTTTTTTTATGTGTAAAGTCATGAAAGTAAAGTTAGTTGTGTTAAGTGAATTTATTGTTGTGAAATTTTCACCTCCTGCTATATAATATATATTTTATGAATTCAGGTACGACTATAGTTTATTTGAAAACGATTTTGAGACTGAATTTCAGCCCATATAGAGATTCATGAAATAATCAGCTCAATCAACAGTTAAAATTCAGCCTATCTGTCGTCTGATAGTTACTTTTCAGCACACGTAGCTGCTTATTTCCAGAATTGTGCTTAGATTGTTTTAAAGTTTATTTCCCATACTGAAATTAATCGCATTTGGTCTACTTTCATTTACATCTAGAAAGAAGGCAAATCTTGAGATTAAAGGAAGACTTTGTTTTTACTGTGAAGAGCATCAAAATCCGATAAAATTTGTAGGCTCTAGACAACTTTGAACAGTAAATTTCAAAAAATGCCTTTGATTACAGCGCCAGTTCAAAGTCATTTAAAGCTCTACACGGCTGCAGTTTTTAATTAATAACTTTTTTCTAATTGAGGCACATTTTTTTAAAAAACGGTTTTAGAATCTGAGACGTTTAAGGAATATTTTAATTTTTTCGTTAGGACGTGAAGAACATATTTGTGTATTAACATTTTATAAACAAATTATAAAAAAATTTTTAAAACAAAAAATATTTTCAAATAGTGAAATTCAAGACAAAAAAAACCCATATTTTAATTTTTAAATTCGTCAACTGGAACTGGAGAACAATTTTTTCAATTGAGCAGTACTACAAATTTCAATTGTTAATAACTTTTACAGAAAAATATTATTTTTAAAAATATTTTCAGGGATTCTTTTTAATCATATTAGAAGTCAAAAAAATATTTTGGTTTAAAAAGAAAATTTTTTAGTTTTAGGTGATCCGTTTGGGAAGTTCTGACCCAATTGTTTTTAATTATTTGTAGAATACTTTATTAATAATAGTTATATTTAATTTTAAGATATTCTTTATTAAAATGTTAATATTTTTATAAACTGGGAAGCCCAGGTAGAACCAAGTTGATCCTTACTTATTATCTGGGCTAACTTGGGCACATTTCCACGCATGAAAAAATTTTATTTATATAGTATTAAGTAAAATATTTTATCATTTTACTCGGACTGATTATATTTTTGCCTGTAATAGATTCGTAATTTTTAATTTTTAGTCCGCACAGTCCGTATTTTTAAATATTCCCAATGGCCTCTATATTACCAATTCAATTAGTTAAGTACTTTGACTATTTCACAGTAAACGAATCGGTACTTTTTGAATTAGTCAAAATCTACTATGAATTAGTCGATATCTACCAATTCAAATTTAAAGAGTAAAGAGGGACATGCATTATTGTAAAAGTGGGTTAAAATGAAACGACGATTGAAAACATTCTCTATTTCCATGGAGCACTTTAAGGAAGGTTGTTCCTGCGTTTCAAAGTCATATATCAAAATTCGCGGTAGAGAATCGCCGCCAAGTAAAAGCAAAAAACCGCGAATATACACGGAAAAACTTTTTTCAAGAGTCATTACTAAATTTATTCAGGAACTCAGGATATGGGAAAAATTTAGAACTCCTTTTAGAAAAGTTCAATATTCATTAAAGAATTTTCAGGTGTTTTTCTAATGGCTTGGAAATAATTGTTCTTGACGCTGCGACTGAGTTCTTCAGTCACTGCGCGCTGAAAAAGTCTAGAACTATTTAAGAAAGAAGGCGTAGCGTAACCAATAGGTATACAGCGCCACTTGGCTTTAAACGCTTTAAAACGATCTAAAACTGAAGTATCGTAACGCGTCCCTGCAGCCGAGTGGCATAAGGCAGAGCGACCTTGAGTGTCGAGGTCTCAGGTTCGACTACTCACGCGGGCAAATTTTTTTCGCTAATTTTACATTTTTCTATTCTTAAACAAGTTCAGGACTTTTTCAAGAAAACTCAACAAGTAGTCCAGAAATTTACTACAGTTATCCCTGAACAGCTTAAAATAATGTTTCAATTTATGGTTTCGTAGCATTTTTTCCGTTTTTCCGTGTATATTCTCGAAATATCGGCTGTTTTTCGATAAAATTTAATAACTTGAGTAAATCTTAACCGATTTGGCTCATTCTTTTTTTGTCGGATAAAGAATAAAAAAAAGAAAGAATTCTGTTAAGTTTATTCAATATTTTATATATTTTTATAGAATTTAGGCTAGGAAAACCGATAAAATAGCGATTTTTTTAGATTTAGACAAACGTAGAGCGTAAACTCCTAAATGGATTGCTGAAATCTTCTAGAATATTATTAATTACGTTAAAATCTCGATATAAATTTCAAGAAATTTTAATGCACTCTGTATTTTTTGAAAAAATTTGATTTTTTTCAAAAAATTGAATCTTTTGACATATAGACAAACCAGAGACTAAACTTCTAAATGGTTATATGAGATCTTCTAGAATATTATTCATTGGGTTAAAATCTCGATATATATTCCTTGAAATTTTAATGCACTCCGTATTCTTTGAAAAATTTTCATTTTTCTCAAAAAAATTGAATTTTTTAACATTTAGATGAACGCAGAGACTAAACTGCTAAAAACATTTTTAAAATATTTTGAAATAGTATTATGGGTTGATAGGCTTGAAATTTATTTTCAAAACTTTACTGTAAAGTATCATATCTTAAATAAATTCTTATTTAAAACTTAATTGTATTTTATTTTAAATTATTAGATCAAAGACCAAAATATTTTAACAATTAATTATTTCATTTATTAAAAAGTTGAGATGACGCAAAAAGTTTTAAAATCCCAACAAAAACATCTATGATGCAAAAACTTCCGCCAAGTAAAAGATTTTGTAACTGTCCAAACAATTAGTGAAATAAATGTTTACCAAGTAAAATTTATAATTAAAATTTTAATAACGATTTATTTTAAATATTTTCTCTCCTACACAACTCGAAGTACATATTGCAGTTGAAAAAAATAACCCGAGATTAGCTGCTGATATTACACATTGAGGCTTAATTACATTTCCAAATTAACTCAATATTCTTAACTGCATTTTGAATTGTAACAGATAAAATTAACTTCATAATTTACATTAACAAAAAACGAAATCCAATTATTCATCATAATAAAAAATTTCTATATCAGCAATTTAAAAATCTTGGCGTCAATAATGCTTCTAACTTGTAATTAATGAAAGTATTGACGCCAAGATTTTTAAATTGCTGATATAGAAATTTTTTATTATGATAAATAATTGGATTTCGTTTTTTGTTAATGTAAATTATAAAGTTAATTTTATTTGTTACAATTCAAAATGCAGTGAAGAACATTGAGTTAATTCGGAAATGTAATTAAGCCTCAATGTGCAATATCAGCAGCTAATCTCGGGTTATTTTTTCAACTGCAATATGTACTTCGAGTTGTGTAGCAGAGGAAATATTTAAAATAAATCGTTATTAAAATTTTAATTATAAATTTTACTTGGTAAACATTTATTTCACTAATTGTTTGGACAGTTACAAAATCTTTTACTTGGCGGAAGTTTTTGAATCATAGATGTTTTTGTTGGGATATATATATATATATATAGTCAAAATTGACACAAAAACTGATATTTGATTCCGTCCCTGTTCCTCGACGTGTATACGTATATACTTGTTAGGAATATGTGTACACACGTGTATGTAAAGGGAGTATAGCGCACTTGCGAGACAGACACGAGGTTGGTGGCGAGAAAATAAGGAAAGCAACGTCGACGGAGTTGCGCAATGCGCAATGTGACTCTCGGTAATTGTAGGTGAAGAGAAGAAAAGAGTGAGGGGTGCAGATCTTTGCAACGGGGATCTGTAACGAACTCGATACCTAGGGACTCGGGAGAGAAACGGGAGGGTTGAAAACGAAGGAACACAGGGGTGGCAATCAGGGGTGAAACCTCTTGCACTTTTACCCTATGCACTCTCTTCGCTCATGCCCCCCCCCCCTCTCTCGCCCCTTCATTCGAAAGTAACTTTAAAAAATAATTTTCCAAACTAATTAAAATTGATAAAAAAATGCTGTATTTTGAAATTACTTCAATAAATTTCTAAATACTATAAACATTTTTCTTACTAAATATCGAAAACTATTTTGCCATTACTTACTTTATAAACTTATATATAAGTTGATTTAATATTTTTAAAACCTTTCGGCCTTGTTTTTGCTATTTAATTTTAATTAAATTATTTCTTTTAAAAACCTTTTTTTAAAAATCAAAGAAAAATTCTCCCACGAAGATGGATCTTGAAATAATTGAACCGCTGGCGACCAAAAAGGCTTACGCGTGACTTTCGTTGGCCCGCGTGCAGCGAGTCTTCGCTATTCGAGAAGGCCAACGAAAACCGTGCGTATGCCCTTTCGGTCGTCGGCGTTCAATTGTGAGGGAATTATCGTATGTATCAGAATGAAAAAAATGTAAGATGTAAAAAATAAAAATATAGGGTGCATATAGGGTAAAATTTAAAGCGCACCCCGAGAGAGGAGAAAATTAGCCAGCCCTGAAGAACTCTTTTAAGGGGTTGCGCGCACTAGTAGGGAGGAGGGGAATTAACTTCCCCGTTACTCCCTGTTAGTAAACGGAGGGGTTTTTTCGAAGGGAGGGTGAGAACTGCGATGTAACATCGATATCCCGTTCTATACCAGAAGCCGCGACGCCGAGTGGGGCAAAATGGTGGATAGGGGATAGTTCCACATGGGTAAAATAATCGATAAGCACGACCGATATGTATGTACCACGCACACACGTGCCAACATTTTTGCGCAAGCGCGCTCATTGTACAATCACGTACATTACACCAAGTAATTCTTATATATATATATATATATATATATATATATATATATATATTATAGGTCATTCTCCTGAAAAGGACCCTTTTTCATTAGAGTTAACAAAAAATAAAATTATTCTTAAAAAAAAAATATTGAGCACAATGATACATATTTATTATCCAGTGTAATCCTGAATTCTGTTTTTTGTTTTGAAAATATTAATTAAAATTATTCTTTTTTTTAATTTTTTTAATAAATAAGTTATTACAAAATGTTTAAAGATAAAAATATTAGATGTGCAAAACTAATATTTAAAAATAAGACATCCAGCAAAATTTTATTATTATATATTCTAAAAGTTAAATATAATTAATTATTTTGTAAAAAAATCTCGGTAGAAATATTTTTTTTAAATAATGTATTGTTATATTTTAATTTACTACATTTCTTGCTCCTATATTTTTTTATTAAATAAATAATTTAATTTGAGGGTTAAATATTTCAAAACAATGATTAAAAAATTTAAAACAAAAGAAAACATCTATAAAATATAAAAAGGGCTTCTAAGATAATTTTAAAAGTATTTTAAATTACATTAAATTACATATTGTAATAATAATGATAATAATAATAATAATTATTATTATTATATTATTTTAATAATAATAATAATAATTATTATTATTATTATATTATTTTAATAATAATAATTTAATGTAATAATCTAATTTAAATAATATTTAAATTATTATATTTAAAAAATAATAGAAAATCTAATAATAATAATTTAAATTTGGTAAAATATATTAAAATACAAAAATTCTAAGAATTAGATTTTTTAACCATTTAACCATATATATAGATAAAATATAACAAATGAAATTCGAAATTTTAAATTTAAAAATAAACAATGATAAAACGTGAACTGAACGAACACAACAAACTTAGATTTGTGTCATTTTTTAGACGAAAAAGACAGCGACAAATTTTTATTATTTGCTTGCGTTGTTTGTTATAACCGTTATAACCTAATAGTCACTAATAATCACTGATATAGACATGATTCCGCTCAATATTGTCAACAAATAATGATAGTTCAGCGCCATCTATTAAAAAAAATCGTCACAAATCGTGAAATGCGGGACATTCAAAATGTTAAATATTCAACTCATTACCCAATAATTCAATAATATTGTTAGGAAATGAATATTATTTATCTTTTAGTAAATAATAATACTAAAAATTTTAAGATCGCCAAAAAAACGCAAATACAGTTAATACTGCTTCGGCTTCCTACACAAATTTAATAAGTGAGCGGCTTTACCCCGACTTCTTGTGAGCGACTTTTCCCCGAAAGTATCTCTCAAATTTCAGAATAAATTTAAATAAATCTTTTTGCAATCAAACAAAACTACATATTTATATTTCAGAAAAGGACATCCAATAGAAACAAAAAAAATTTGACGAAAAAATTAAGTCTCAAAAATAATAATCGAAAAACTTAAAAATCCGAAAATCATTTTTCTCTTTTGCACTTCTAAAAACAAAATACCGCCTCAGATTCTATGACGAATTCATGAAATTAAACGAAAGTTCGTTAACATTAGTTGTATGTTAAGTACTATTCACAGTACAAATATCTCCATCTTAAGTTGAGTTTATAGCGTCAAATCGCTAGAAAGCGGGTTTACCCTGTGCGCGGGTTTACCCCAGTCTCCCCTACTTATGCGGCTTTTCCTTATTTTAATATTTTTTTGATAATTTTTTTTGGAAAAGCTTTCAGTCAGCTAGAAAATGAAAAATTCGTTGGAAGAGGACGAAAGAGTTCATTACCGCAAGTCAGGGATGGGAAACAAAATCAAAAATCTCGTTTTTTGCATGTAACTTGATTAAAACTAATATTATTAAAAAATGTCCTACATAAGAGTTGTAGATATAATCAATCTCCATCCGTGCTCACAATCTCTACCCAAGGTGGATGCAGCCTTCCTCAACAACCATGGAAAATTTGGTAATTATCCAAAATAAATGGTTCATGTTAACGGGGCGGTAGCGATTCAACGCAATTAAATTCTACAAATGAAAATCCAACACAGTAAACTCTACACGAGAAAACTCTCACTTTATATTTAGACAAGTAATAATAATTCTACGCAAATTAATTCTACATAATGAAACTCTACGCATTCTAATTAAATAAAATATACCCACGTGGAAAAGTTCCCGGAGTCTCCCGGGAGTCTCTTGGAGTCGTTTCCGGGAGTAACTCCTGGGAATTTTTTCAGAAGATTCCCAGGAAAAATTCGGAGAGATTCTCGGGAATTTTTTTCGGAAGGTTCCTATCAACATTTCGGGAGTAATTTTGTGAATTTTTGTAAAAATTCACTTAAGAATGGCAAAAATTGTATAAATATATTATATTTATATACCTTTCATATTTATTTAATAAAATAATATCTTGTAACGTTTCAACAAGTTTAAGAAATAAACTTACATTTAAATTTAAAGGGTAGGAAAATTGTGTTTGTACACGAAAAAACGTGTTACCTGGAACAGCGAAAGTTTTAATTAAAATAACTAAAAATTTTGCTTATTTAATAGAGTTATAATTGTGCCATGAAAGCTTTTTTTGTTTAGGTAAACATTCTTATTATATCCTTCTTGATAATACTTTTAGACACAATAGGGAAGATATAATATGTGTTTCCAAACAACAACAACATGTATTTGTAACTCGAGTATTATATCTGTATATGTATTATACAAACATTTAATTAACATTTAATTTAATTTAATTAATAATTAACATTATGTATCTGATTCAACTTTTTACAATGTTTAGCAAAAAAATTGCATTTTTTTTGCTAAACATTGTAAAAAAGTTAAATCAAAAGTGTGATTAAACGAAATAAACGCGATTATCCAACTTTGACCACCTATCCAACACTGACCACTCTCCCCTATTGTGTCTAAAAGTATTATGATAAAGGATATAATAAGAATGTTTACCTAAACAAAAAAAGCTTTTCATGGCACAATTATAACTATTAAATAAGCAAAATTTTTAGTTATTTCAATTAAAACTTTCGCTGTTCCAGGTAACACGTTTTTTCGTGTACAAACACAATTTTTCTACCCTTTAAATTTAAATGTAAGTTTATTTCTTAAACTTGTTGAAACGTTACAAGATATTATTTTATTAAATAAATATGAAAGGTATATAAATATAATATATTTATACAATTTTTGCCATTCTTAAGTGAATTTTTACAAAAATTCACAAAATTACTCCCGGAAATGTTGCTAGGAATCTTCCGAAAAAAATTCCCGAGAATATCTCCGAATTTTTCCTGGGAATCTTCTGAAAAAATTCCCAGGAGTTACTCCCGGAAACGACTCCAAGAGACTCCTGGGAGTTGCTCCCGAGAATCTCCCGGGAGACTCCGGGAACTTTTCCTCGTGGGTAATTTAATTAATTATTTTAAATTTTTCACGATTAAATACTACACCAATAAATTCTACAAAGTTTAATTCTACGCATGATAAAATATATTTTTTATTATTCTTTATAAGTTGTTAACTCTACGCAGTTAAATGCAACACCAGATAATTCTACAAAAATAAATGCTTTTTAATAAATAGTTTTTTTTTAAATTCTACGCAATTAAATTCTACAAAAAATAATTCTACAAATTTTAACTTTTTTTATAATAAATTTTTAGAAGATTAAACTCTACACAAGGAAATTCTACAAATATAATTCTACGAGAAAAATGTCTACAGATAGCAATTGTATTATTTAATTTAATTAAATTATTAACTCGACGCCGTTAAATTCAATACTAGATAATTCTACGAAAATAAATGCATTTTAATAAATACATTTTTTAAAAATTCTACGCAATGAACCACTACAATTCAAAATTCTACACAAATTTAAATTGAATTTTTTTCTTTTTTTCAAAGTCAATTAATAATAATTCTACGCCGTTCAATTCAACATTAAATAATTCTACGCAAATAAACAAACTTGTGTTGAGTTTTACCGTGTAGAATTTTTTGCATAGAATTATTTAGTGTTAATTGAACAGCGTAGAATTATTATTCATTGACTTTGAAAAAAAGAAAAAAAATCGAATTTAAATTTGTGTAGAATTTTGAATTGTAGTGGTTAATTGCGTAGAATTTTTAAAAAATGTATTTATTTTCGTAGAATTATCTGGTATTGAATTTAACGGCTTAGAGTTAATAACTAAGTTAAATTAATTCTATCTGTAGACATTTTTCTCGTAGAATTATATTTGTAGAATTTCCTTGTGTAGAGTTTAATCTTCTAAAAATTTATTGTAAAAAAGTTAATATTTGTAGAATTATTTTTTGTAGAATTTAATTGCGTAGAATTTTTAGAAAATCTATTTATTAAAAAGCATTTATTTTTGTAGAATTATCTGGTGTTGCATTTAACTGCGTAGAGTTAACAACTTATAAAGAATAATAAAAAATATATTTTATCATGCTTAGAATTAAACTTTGCAGAATTTATTGGTGTAGTATTTAATCGTGAAGAAATTAAAAAAATTAATTAAATTATATTTTATTTAATTAGAATGCGTAGAGTTTCATTATGTAGAATTAATTTGCGTAGAATTATTATTACTTGTTTAAATATTAAGTGAGAGTTTTCTCGTGTAGAGTTTACTGTGTTGAATTTTCATTTGTAGAATTTAATTGCGTAGAATCGCTACCGCCCCGTTAACATGAACCATTTATTTTGGATAATTACCAAATTTTCCACGGTTATGGAAGAAGGCTGCATCCACCTTGGGCAGAGATTGTGAGCACGGATAGAGATTGATTATTTCTACAACTCTTATGTAGGACATTTTTTGATAATATTAGTTTTGATCGAGTTACATGCAAAAAACGAGAATTTGATTTTATTTCCCATCCCTGACTTCCGGTAACGAACTCTTTCGTCCTCCCCCAACGAATTTTTTATTTTCTAGCTAATTGAAAGCTTTTCCAAAAAGAATTACCAAAAAATTATTGAAATTGGGAAAAGCCGCATAAGTAAACAATTACCCTAATTTGAATTATAATTAGATTTCTTACAAGAATTTTCATATAATTTAAAATAAAAAAGGAATTAATTTTGTAAAGATTTTAATTAAAAATTTTGAATACATGATTGTTTTCTCACCAAAATAATAAAAATTATTCTTAAAAATTCCAATATTATAATAATTCTGTATTTTAAAAATATTTTTACATACTTTTTAGAAGCTAATTTTCATTTTTCAAATTTTAAAGATTTTTCATTATAATTGTTGGTACCGGTCCGGAACCGTCATTCCTGCCGGATGGGCGCCGGACCAGTCAGGAATGATAACACCATTTATGGCCGGCAACTAGTGCTGCATTCGATCGAGACGGTCCGAGAAACGAACGATTTTCTTTTTTTATCGTTTTACAAACTTATATGTCGTATTGTTAATTCAGAATTCGATCGAGATTCAACTGAATATGCCCGACCAACCGAGACTTCTCGATCGAATTATTTAAATTGAAAATTCAGCAATGTTAATATTTAAAACAATTGTTTTTATAATATAAACATTTTGTTATATTATTATCATGGCTATATCATTCTAAATATATATATATATATATATATATATATATATATATATATATATATAATACACATTCTTTTATACTTTGAATTTATTTCAATGGAAAATATTTTCAATATTAATGATAGAACGTCCAACGTCCTTCCGGCAGGACGCTTTTCGCTTTGTTTAAAAGGCTACCAAGCCTAGGCATATAAATTTAGAAACTTGATATTAACATCATTGGAAAGCTTGTTTCATTACCTTTCCAACGATATATTTGTTTTTAATTTTATCTGCTTCCATATTAATTTTATAAAGAAACTTTGAAGAGAGTTTTTATTCAATTAGCCGCAATTTTGCTGATTAACATTAAAAATGAAATTTTTTAAATTAAACAAATAGGTTTCATTCTTTGAACGTTTCTGAAAAAAAAAGACTAAACCGGCCAAAATATATTGATTTTTGTGAATTTTACATTAAATTTACAAGAAAAAATGTTTTTTTTTTACTTTTTAGAAACAGCAAGTTTAGGGCTTTAAAAAATGGTTTAATATTATTATTTTAAAAAGTCAAGTACATGGATTTTTTCGTCTTTTCGTCTACTTTAATCCCAAAGAGTTCCGGAAAAGAAAAAATGAATTCCCTTTTTTTAAAAGCCTTATTTTCGGAACATCCTTCCGGCAGGACGGGCGCTTGGACGTTCTATCATTAATTATTTTAAAAATAAAATTTAATCAAATTTTTTTATTGCAGTTTATTAAATAACAAATTATACAAGTTATTTAATATAAATTATTCGTGGTTAAATAAATTTACAAAACTATATAGATTAGGTGGATAATTTTAAAATAAAAAATTAATTTAGAAAAGTCCAACTATTTAGACATAAAAGTTGACGTGCAATGCTTTTTACAAATGAGATTCTATGCTTTCTTGTTGCACTTTATTAAATAACAAATTATAAAAGTTATTTAATATAAATTATTTATGGTTAAATAAATCTACAAAAATATAAACATTAGGTCAATAATTTAAAAACAGAAAATTTGTTCAGAGAAGTCCAACTGTTTAGACATAAAAGTTGACATGCAGTGCTTTTTCCCATTGAGTTTTTATGCTTTTTTATTGTGAGAGAAGCACGTGAAAATAGCCTCTCAACTGGCACAGAAGTAGCTTGGATAATCAAAAAGTCTTTCGCCATCCGCGACAAATGAGCGGCTGGATTCCATAAGGGCATGTAAATTTTTTCGGCTGAAATCAAAGTCCCCTGGACACTCAAAATTCAACTTCTGAATTTAAATGTTTAAAATATATGTATCCTTATATTTTATATATTATATATATATTTTAAACATTTAAATTCAGAAGTTGAATTTTGAGTTTCCAGGGGTCTTCGATTTCGGCCGAGAAAAATTTACATGCCCTAATGGAATCCATCCGCTCAAATTTGGAAACTTGTGCTCATATTGTTGCCACTATTTTAGAACATCTTCATTTTTATCCGCTCGTTTTAAACTTAAATAATAATCAATTTCGTTTCGACAATTTTCTTTAACATTTTTACCGTTAAGAAAAGTACTTAATCTCTGATCACTAGATGTGAACAGCGAAGATGGTTTAATTTTATCGTCACTATCTGAATTTTCGATTAATTGACATTTTTCCAATTCGTTATTTTTGATTCGATAATATCTGCTCCTATACATTTGTTCAAATTTTTCAATTGCCCATTTCGCCATCTCCTTACCCCAAGGTGTTAAGTAAAAGGTTTCTTCTTTATGCCGTGGATCCAACATTAATATAGCACAATAAATCCAATTTGTTTTTGAATAATGTTTCATTAATTTATTGAAAGCAGATTGAAGAGCTCTTTCAACACTTGTTTCAGCCCAACTTTTATTTTTCTTTAAATTCAAATCGTTAATAGATTTTTCTAATTTATCGATTAACATGTTAAATCCTACTATAACCAGTGGAATTATAATGTACATTTCTCCACATAAAATATTGGAAAGAGATTTAAAAAGTCGCAAATATTTCACTGATGTTCTTAAAGGAGACCAATCGCGGTCTGTTAATTGAAAAGATTGAAGATCTATGTTAGTATCGCATAACAAAATTAAAGCCTTTTCTAGTTTCAAACCCTTGTCAATCATATCGCACGATGAATTCCAGCGAGTAGTACAATCGATACTTGGAGCTAACATTTCTATTCTTACAGTTCCGCAAGAACATTCTAATTTTTTACGCATTGTTTCAGAATATTTTAGTTTTAAAAACATATTTCTTAATTTGACAAGTAGTGTTGAATCCGAATGGGAAAAATCTGTTTCACTTTCCATTTCAGAATTCATAGTTTCAACAGTATGGTTGCTGTCACAGTCATCGACGTTATCATTTTCTTCAAAGTAAGAGTTTTTTGCGAGTTTCAACTGAGATAAAAAATCCTGTACACCTAAATTAATAATATGCGAGAAGCACCTAAAATGCATATCTTCTGCTGAAAAATCTTTATCTATTGACACCATGAGCATTTCCAATTCGTGCATAAAAATATTGTTTGAATTCGTATTATCCAATTCGTAATTACTAATTAATTCGTATTATTACTTTTTGTTCCAATCCATATTCAATCAAAAAATTCTTAAACAATTTAGCAAACGTTCTTTCCAGTATGACACTCATCAGATGGTATTAGATCCAATGTTAGTGATTGAAGAACCCAGTCATCATTTATGTAGTGTCCTTTAACCAAATACTTTATCATAAAAAATAAATAAGATTAGAAAAGTCTATGTTCGAAAACAAAATTGTAGTAGTTTTTTATATACTATTTGGTAAATGGGATTTTTATTTCAAAATTTTCCTAAAGTTTGTTTTAAAATTCTTATTACAATTTTAATTAGTATAACAAATTTTCCCTAACTAAATGAAATATTTCCCATACTTATAAAATTATTATTTTGCTAAAAGATATATAAAAGATTTAGAAACAAAAATAACTTTGACAAAATTATGCCAAACCGGGAATTCTTTTACCAAATTAAAAAAAGTTTTATTATTTTATTATGCTTTTCAAAAATCACTTTTTATTTCAATTTTTATAGATATTTATACTGTTCTCTAAATTTGAATTAGTGAAAAATAATTAGTTTGATAGTGTTACGTCATCGTAACGTCATTTTCAATATTAATAATAATAATAATAATAATTATAATAATGGGAATAACAAATAATTGTTATTAACATATTATTAACAGTTATTTATAATTATTAATTAATGAAAATAGTAATAATAAGAATAACAAAATAATAATAATAATAAGCAACAATAACAAGAGTAATAAATGTAACATCAATAATAAATAATAATAACAAGATAATAACAATTTGTAACAATAAATAATAATGATTAATTGTAACAATAATAACAAAATAATAATTATTAATTGTAACAATAATAACAAAATAATAATAATTAATTGTAACAACAATAACAAATATAACAAAAAACAACAAGATAGTAATAAAATGTAACAACAAAATAATAATAACAAGTCAACAATAATTTGTAACAACGAAACAATAATAAATAATAATTCATAATAACAAGATAATAATAAAATGTAACAAATAATAATTAATAACAAGTTATAATAATGTAAACAATAATAACAAATTGTAATAACAAGTTAATAACAAATTGAAATAACAAGTTAATAACAAATTGTAACAACTACAAATAATTAACATACAATATTAAAAATATAATATTAAATAACGAAAATTGTAAAAACATATGACTAACAGGATATGAACACGTGCGATCTAAATACTGAGTAAACGCAAGTGTCTACAACAATAGTTTTCAAAGACTCTATGCTAGAAAACCTTTTCCGAAGAGACCATGCTAAAAGACCTAAGGAGTCTAGTATAAAAAGGGCCACACTATCATCTAAAATCCAGTCTAAAATTGGAAGTCATCAAAAGTAGTCACCCGGACTACAGCCTTAAAAATGTAATCGTCAATAGAAGTCACCGGTATATCAGTCTAAAAATTTTAATCATCACAAGTGGTTCTCTTCGTATAAGTGGTCTCATCCCCAGTATAGTAGTTGTCCCGATCTTAAGTGAAAACTCTAATTCAACTCATCTTGAAGTCTAATTTGGTGTTAGAAAATATCGTTCGAGTTGTGACAAAAGCTGAAAGAAACATAATACCCATTGAACGAAGATAATTTACGAGTCTCGTAAATCATTAACCTGCAGCCACTTAACGCATAATTATCAAACCAGACCTATTGTACTCCTGCGACACGAGCTAGGACCACCGCCTGCTGAGCAAAGGTAAAGAGAGACAAACCACTTAGACTCATTTTAGAAAGCTTGTGTTCATTCTTGTTTCCATAATTTTAATCATTTTTCAAATATATTGTGTTCAAATGAAATTATTTCTTGTCATTTATCCAACCTCGTCCCAACTTTAATTTCTCTAAATTAAAGTTAAATCGAGAAAAAATAGGGAATATAATAATAAGGTAAGACATAACAATAGTAAAAAATCAGTTACTGATTCAAATATAATATGCAAATATATTTTAAAAAATTGTCGAATTATTAAAATTTTTATGAAATTCAACAGAAAATAATAATATTTATTAAACAATTTCATTTAAAACTTTTTAACAAATGGAATTTTCAAAGTATTTTAATTTAATAATTGAGAAATAATTGAATTTTATAAAGAGTTACATTCTAATGTATTCATGTTTCTTTGTGTGAAGATTAATAATTAAAACTTTTATTAGTTAATTTAAAGAAATATACACATTAAAATTATTTTGTTAAAAATGAATTTTTGCAAAGTTTTTTTGAAAATTCTGAAAAATAAAATTTTTGAAATTTTATAAATCTGTTTTTTTAGATAATTGAGTTTTTATAAACAAATAATTAAAATTTTTTGAAAACATTGCAATTTCTTTACATTCTATTAAAAATAATTAACTTCTTTTAACGAATTTTATTTAAATTTTTCGAAATAATCATGGGAAGTTAGTCACCGTAATTATATCCCTAATAAAAATTTACACGTGTATTTTATACTTTGTAATTTTTCCAAAATCTCTTTGCATCATTACACGTGTATTTTATACTTTGAATTTAAAAGTATATTTTTTCACCAAATATTCACGTGTAATTACACGTGTAACAATTCAAAGAAATTTTGAAAAAATAACAAAGTATAAAATACACGTGTAATTACAAGTGGATATTTGGTGAAAAAATCTGCTTTTAAATTCAAAGTATAAAATACACGTGTAATTACACTCAACCGATTTGAATGTGTTACGTCATCGTAACGCATTTTAAATAATGTTTAAAAAAAATAATAATAGCGATAATAACAATAGCAATAATAACAATAATAATTGATAATAATAAATTAACAACCAATTGTTATTAACATTTTATTAATTTTTAACGATTAATAAATATTAACATTATAATTAATAATAATGAAATAATAACAATAACAATTGAAATGTTAAATAATTGATAATAATAACACAAAATTTAACAACAAATAATTGTTATTAACATATTATCATTTTAACTTTATATTATTATTAACAGTTATTAATAATAAACAATAAATAATAATAAGAATGATAAAATAACAATATTTATAGTTAATAATAATTAACTAATAATAATTAAATGTAAAATTAGAATTAATTAATAATTAACAATTAATAATAATAAAATTGTAACAATAATAAGAAGATAATTGAAACAACTATAATTATAAACAACTATAATAATAACCATATAATTATAACAAAATATAATAAACAAAATGTAATAATATTATAAAATTATAACAACATTTATAAAAAACAAATCGTAATAATATATTAAAGATAATGTACATATGGTGAGCACGTGTGATCTAATAGTGAGTCACCACAAGTGTTCCTGCAACAATGGATTTCTCCAAATGCATGGCTTAGCGAACTTTTTCAAAAATACATGGCTTAGCGAATTTTTTCTAAAATACATGGACAGAATTTGATATAAAAAGGG
The DNA here is from genome assembly GCA_032873175.1 of Leptopilina drosophilae. Taxonomy (NCBI): domain Eukaryota; kingdom Metazoa; phylum Arthropoda; class Insecta; order Hymenoptera; family Figitidae; genus Leptopilina; species Leptopilina drosophilae. The sequence goes on from CM065480.1 coordinate 33,670,737, forward strand.
CCAGACTATCAAACAGAAGTCAGTCTAAAATTGGAAGTCATCAAAAGTAGTCACCCGGACTACAGTCTTAAAAATGTAATCGTCAGTAGTAGTCACCTAGACTACAGTCTTAATTTTTTAATCATCTCAAGTGGTTCTCTTCGTAATAGTGCCCTCAACCCCAGTATAGTAGTTGTCCTGAATCTACACGTGAATTTCTAAATTCAGTGCATCTTGAAATCAAATTTGGTATTTAGAAATATCGTTCGAGTTGTGACAAAAGCTGAAAGAAACATAATACCTATTCAACTGCCTAATTTACGAGTGTCGTAAATCATCAACCTGCATCACTTAGTAACCCATTAACGGACAATTGCCATTGTATCTCAAAAGTCGCAAGCCAGGTCCAAACCCCGCTGTTTTAAGGTAAACACAAAAACCACTTAAGACTCACATTTAGAAAGCTAGTGCTCATTTTATCTTTGTATAATTTTGATATTTTTAAAATATACTGTGTTCAAATAAATTTATTCTTGTCATTTATCCAACCTCGTCCCAACTTTAATTTTTATAAATTAAAGTTAAATCGAGAAAAAATAGGGAATATAATAATAAGGTAAGACATAACAAATGGAATAAGAAAGTGTTATAAACATAGATAACACAATTGTTAAAAAATTTCAAAATTTTTTTCCAAAAAAATGTTAGATATTTACTTTAAAATTTTCAAAAAAAAATTTAAGATTTTTTTTAATGATATACACTTTCAATTTTTTTAAAAACCTTAGAGTTTAATTCCTTTATAATATGTGACGAGCCGCGACAAAAGGGACCTTAGCTGTTTTTGACAGAACTAAAATTAGAAGTATAAATAAATAAAAATGACCAATTTTCTTTACAAACTATTAATATTTAATAATGAAGTTAAAAGTACTCTAAACATAACCTAAAATTCTAAGCAGCTAAGGTCCCTTTTGTCATGGCACGTCACATATATACATATTTCTTCCAGATTTTTTGACAAATGTAGGGGAGAGTCTCCAGTTGTAAGACAGGTTTTATTTTTGACCCGTAAATTTTAAACGGGTAAACGAAATTGTAAATAAAATACACTGATCGAGAGGTAACAGAAATACGCAACTTTTATTAAAAGAAAGTATAGTGTTTCGATGAATTCAAGAAAATTTACGACACATTTTCGGAGCACATCGCTTTTAAAAAAAATGTCTCCAGTTGTGAGACTCTCATTAAAAATTGCTTAACTTTAATAAGTTTGATATAAAACGTTATGTTTAGTAGAAATAATTAAATATATTAATAATATATATTATTATATACTAAATAATAATATTTAATCGCCAAAATAAGACTATCAAATAAACACAATTAAATAGTTTCAACAAGAGCATTAAAATTGATTTCTTCTGAATCAATTGACTTTTTTCCACTTGACATGCCCAAAAATACTAGAAAAAAAATCAAAACAATATTTAAATAGTATGCCTACAAAGTCGTATTTTTTATGCTGCCCAAATGGCTGTCGAGACTGTCTCACAACTGGTGATATTCTGTGTCTCACACCCAGAAATTGGCGCTATTTTGAAAAAGGAAAATTAAATTATTTTCAGCCGTAGATTAGAACAATGCAATATTGCATCACAAAATATAGGGAAAACACTAAAAGAAAATGCATTACATTTACCTTTTCCAATTCATTAACTTGGAAAAAAAGTACTTTGCATTCATTGAAAAAACGCTTTTTTGTCGATTATCACACCCAGTGTTGGTATTTAACAAAAACAGTTTATATATCCGTTTCGGCTTACACGAAAAAGTTAGCTTATATAAAAAGAAATGTTTTCATATAAACTAATCGGCTTTTTAATATTGAATGTTAAAAAAAATTGACTGTCTCACAACTGGAGATGTATCACAACTGGAAACCCTCCCTTAGTTTTTTCAAAAAACGATTTTTTTGAAGAAGAAACCCAAAAATTCTTTTTTTGGGAACTACTTAACCGATTTAAGTAAAATTTACATTTGTTGTAAACATAAATGATACAATAAATAGTGTAATTTAACGATCACTCTGAACGATAGAATCATCTCTAGTTCTATAATTAAGACAATTTAGAAAAAAAATTCAAAACTTTCATCAAGTTCTTCTTTACTTTATATTAAAATTAAACAATCAATTTTTGTTTTTAAAGATTTCTTCGAATTTCCTCTTTAATGTATGATCTTTGCAGACTTTTTAAAAAAGTAATTTAAAAAAAAATTCTTTTTAGAAAAAAAACCTGAAAAACTCATTTTTTCGAAAATTAATTTACCAATTAAAATGAAATTTAAATGTGTTATAAACATTAATAAGACAATTTAAAGAAGTATTTCAAAATAAAAAGAAACAATTCTAAATTAATTAATTTAAAATTTCCACGAAAAAATTTTTAAAGTAGTTCCAGAAAAAAATGAGTTTTTAATGTTTTTTGTTTAAAAAAGTCATTTTTCAAAAAATTACATTTTTTAAAAATATGGAAAAATATATATTAAAGAGGAAACTCTAAGATATTTTTGAAAAGTAAAATTGGAAGTGTATCATTAAAAAAATCAAAAAAAAAATTTTTTGAAAATTTTAAAATCAATATTTTTGAAATTTTTTATCTATAGCCCTCCATAACTCCTAAAGGAAGTTTAAAAGAAATCGACCTAATATGCGATTTTGATTTAAGTTAAAATCAATTTACCAGTCCGCGACATATTTCAAGGTATTTCAAATACCGCCATACCATCGTCTAATAGGTACAGCGCTGGTGGGATATTTACAACCAATGCGATACCGGGCCCGTTACCTAATTTTTTAATTTTATAAATTTAATAAAAATAAATAAAAATCTAGTTTTTTTATTACCCAGCCCGGTACTACTACGCCGGTGCTGGTATAAGTCCGTCTGTTCCACCGGTGTGGTACCATGCCAGTACCATACCATTTGCAGAACTCCGACTTTTCTGCCTGGGATAAGTTGATTATCAAAAGTTATATAAAAATACTTAAAAAATATATATGGACGAAGCCATAGTTATTTTTACACCACTACAAAAATCGATATACAAACTTATACCCACATAGCACAATACCTTGCTGTAAGTTTGTGGTGTGCATTACACGTATAGTTTGTAAGGATAGGGTTGTATACTTGTGGTAAACTTAAGGTAAACTTTAAATTTCCGCCATTACCGTAAGCTTACAAGTAAAGGTTATTATAAGCTTACATGTAAAGGTTAGCGTAAGATTACAAGTAAAGGTTATTGCAAGCTTACAAGCATAGTTTACTGCAAGCCTACAAGTAAAGGTTATTGTAAGCTTACAAGTAAAGGTTATTGTAAGTTTACATGTAAAGGTTGCTGTGGGCTTACAAGTAAAGCTTGTTGTAAGCTTAAATGGCAAGGCTGTGGTAAGGTTACTATAAAGTTGTAAGGTTGAGGTAAGGTTGTAGTAAGTTTACTAAATAAAGTAAATCTTTACAAAATAATTTATAATATAATTAAAAATAAATAAAAAATTTTTTAAAAAAATTTTTGGTTTTGCTCCATTTTGAAAATTTAACAAGCCATTGAAAATCTTGAAAACAAATTTGGGAGGACTGGGATTCGAACCCGGGATCGACTCGCATAAACCTAACATCCTAACTAACTAAGCTAAGTAGGGAACTGACAAAGAAAAAATCAATATTGCTTTTAAAGAGTTAGTCATCTTCTAGGTTCACCTTAAAAACAATGTTGATTTTTTCTTTGTCTGTTCCACACTTAGCTTAGTTAGAATGTTAGCTTTATGCGCGTCGATTCCGGGTTCGAATCCCAGTCCTCACAAATTTGTTTTCAAGATTTTCAATGGCTTGTTAAATTTCCAAAATGAAGCAAGACCAAAAAAATTTTTTTTAAATTTTTTATTCATTTTTTAATTATATTATAAATTATTTTGTAAAGATTTACTTTATTTAGTAAACTTACCACAACCTTACCTCAACCTTACAACTTTATAGTAACCTTACCACAGCCTTGCCATTTAAGCTTACAACAACCTTTACTTGTAAGCTTACAACAACCTTTACATGTAAACTTACAATAATCTTTACTTGTAAGCTTACAATAACCTTTACTTGTAGGCTTACAGTAAACTATGTTTGTAAGCTTACAATAACCTTTACACGTAAGCTTATAATAACCTTTACTTGTTAGCTTACGGTAATGGCGGAAATTTAAAGTTTAGCTTAAGTTTACCACAAATATACAACCCTATCCTTACAAACTATACGTGTAATCCACACCACAAACTTACAGCAAGATATTGTGCTATGTGGGTATAGGGGTATATACATAACTTATATTTGGGGTAAATGTAAACAAGGGATAAACGTACAAAATGTTATGAGTATTGAAAATATTTTATCTTGCCAATTAGCAATGCCATAGTGTAATTTGTCTTTTAATGCAAAAAAGATTCAAAATCAAAATTTTATTGTTTCAGTATTTTGTCTCGTATTTGCATAAAAAGAAATTAAAAAGTCAAACAATAATTTTTCATTCTTCCTTATTAATGCCTTAAGAAAAATTGACTTTGAGTCGGTTGCAGGTATAGACCTGCATAGTGTTGCATAGTGCACTTACATGCTTAGAATATAGGAAAACGATTCTTCACGATTGGTAAATCAAATTCTGATACACCAGATTCAAGCAAATTTCATCAATTTTTAAAAATATTTTTAGATGCATCTGCCATATTGGATCAGCCATTTTGAAAATTTAAAATTTGATCAATTTTTAAGAATATTTTATGTTTGACCGCCATGTTGGATCCACCATTTTTAAATTTAAAAAATCGATTTTATATTCTTATTCAGCAACCTTAAAAACTTCTTTTTACCAAGTTGAATGAAAATCTATTAAAATTGGTTCAAATTATTTAAGTTTTTACATTTTTAATTTTGTAATGGTTGATTGTTTATTTTATGATACATTGTCAGTCAACTGGTTGATTTACTGTACATCTACGAAGAATTTTTTTCAGTTTTTCCATTCCTTAAAACAGTTGTACTTATACTTGAAATAACTTGTTTCTTAAACCTGGCTTAACTACAGTGGTGAAAACCACTTACCCCGAATTTTAGGAAAATTTCAAAATCTCGGGGTAAATGTAAACAGTCAGTTTTAGGCGATTCAGGTGCAACAATATTTTTTTGTACCTCATTAAATTTTTTTAGGGAAGTAATGTAGCAATTCATGCAAAAAAATCCGTCCATTTTACCTTTTAACAACAAAAATAAAAACTCTAAAATTTATAAAACAAAAAAAAAGTCTGGCCCAAAAACTTATAAAAAAATACACAAAAGTGTTGAAAGAAAAAGTTGTTTGTTTTTGCACATATTTTAAGGGAAAAAATAAAAAAATATATTTTTTTTAAAATTGTAAAAAAAACAAAATTTTGAAAATTTCAAAAAAAATTTTAAAAAATATTTTTTTGAAAAATGTCTAAAAAACAAAATTTTGTATTTTTGTTGTTTTTTGACGAAAAGGGCTACCAAACGAACTCAGGCTTCATTTTAATGGACTAAGAAAGTGTGCCAAATTTCAAGTCGATTCATTAAAATTCATTCGAGTTATCGTCGAGACAAATTTTTCTACAGACAGACGACAGACAGACAGACAGACACTTTTCTAAAAACCATTTTTTTGGAATCAGGGGGTCATGAAATGTAAAGATTTAACAAAATTAGACAATGCTCAAAATCGCACAAATCCAAGACTTTCTCATTTTTTATGAGAATGTAATATAGTAAATATTACATCTATATTTTATGAAATTATTCTGTGAATTTTAGTTATAAATCTAAAATTTTAGTTTTATGTAAAAAGTGCAATATAAGACCAACATTTTCATCAATTTAAAATATTTATACATGGAAAAAAATAGAATGTTTTAACACATAACTTTTTTCGCAATTTTTCAATCTATCATATAAGTCTTTATAATTTAAAGAAGAAAAATAGTTTTTAAATTATTGATCATATATAGCAAAATCTAAAGATAAATTTAAAACCTTTTGAAATTACATGATTTATACAAATTGAATGTAAATTCAACTATTTTAAAATCCAATTATTTTTTAATTTTTAAGTAAAATTATTCTCTGAATATTTTATAAATAACAATTTTAGGAAACTTTTTCAAGATTTAAATTATTTAAAATAAATTCAATTTTAGATTCTGTAAAGATCAATTTTATTGTTAGAAATGTAAAAAATTTAAAGTTTAGCATTAATATTTGTGGTTGATTTTAAAGTTAGTAAGCAGAACATGGAAAATTAAAAAATAATTAAATGTTTTTAATATCTTTCAAGGTTGCTGAACATAAAAAATTAAAACTTTTTCTCCAATTCTAAGAAGTTAACCCTTTGCCGTTCTTGTGTTACGAAATGTCGTTTAGAGTCTTTTCTGGGGGAACAACCAATGAGAAAAGGCGGTATGCTTGTGTTGATAAATTAGTTATGTGTGAGAATGTAAGTGTTCTGAATTTGCAAGAACGTACCTAATTAAAAAATGACTCCATTTATATTTTAAAATAAATTATATTTAAAAATAATATTTAATACCTAAAAATCTGTTTTTTTGTATAAAGTGGAAGTGTATTTGCAATTTATTACTTTTTAAACATAGGTATATTTGATTATTAAAGACTTTTACCAAATCTACATAACTTACGTAAACATAACCTCAAAATCAAAATAATTTCCGGCCCTGATATTATCCACATGATTCCACTGTCAAACTGATTTTTCTAAGGTGGGGAAAGCTTATGCACGGCAAGGGGTTAATACTTATTCCAGTATTTTTATAAAATTCTCTGATTTCCTAGAACAATTTTACTTTTCCTAATTTTTTATTAAATTTCCTGTTTTCCGAACCTGTAGTAGCATTTTTAATTGAAAAAATATTGAGACTTCAAGACGAGACTTTTTCGAAACAAGACTCTTTGTTGGTCTTGACATTTCAAGAGGATACGAGATGGAGAAGAATCTCGTCTTGTCTCGTCTTGCGGCAACACTAGGCACTATGAAAATTTTTTTTAAAGTTATACAACTTTAATGTTTTAAAAAAAATATGAATATTTATCAAAATTAAAGCGCTTTTAAAACTTTGTGGGACAATGTATATAATTTGGCAAGTATGGAATCTTTTTCTGCACTTTTTGTTTTAATATGTAGTTTGGGGCATACCGGATACTACGCAGATTTATTCAACTATTTAAAAACAATACATTATGAATATTTATGAATTTTCCGAGAAAAAACTATATGGCCCCCACGGGTGGGGCAATATGTGGTTTTAGCACTCTCTCAGAAAATACGATATAAGTTCTTTCCAAAATTTTTTCTTAGCTATTATCATACTTTTCTCAAAACTAAGTGTACAAAGAAGAATTATTTGTTTGGTTCGCTGTAAACAACTAATTACAAAAAGGTACCCCATTTTGTCGCACTCTCCCCTAATTCTCCAAAAAAGCACCTGTTTTTTTCCAAAAACTAAACGAAATAAATTTTTTAATTTTCTGAAATGTTTTTCCATGAGTAGGTTTTAAATACGTTTAAAGATGATAATCTGAGTTGCGCAAAATTAATTTGCAAAAATAAGCTTTCCATCATCATATTAATATTAAGTATTAGTATTAAGCTTATAAATTTAATTTCTTTTAATTTATTTAACTTTTAACATTATTAATTTATAGTTTAATTAGGGTAAGGCGGGGCGAGATGGGTATAGATATTTTTCTTGTGTTAATGCTTAAACTGGGTTATGAATTAGTCAAAAGTATTTTATAGTTTACGATCAAAAACTATTTTTATTTATAATGTTACAAGAATTTGAGACAATAAAATTAATTAAATATTTATAAAAATGATAGAAAAAAATGTAGCTTTTGACCCATTGTGCCCCAAGTGTGGGGCAATATGAGTCATGAGAATGGACCAATGAGACTTCGTGCCTATGAGAAAAAACGTTTGCTATATAACCTCACTTTATCTACTTTATCTTAAACACGTGCTCAACTCACATGTTTATATGTATATGTCTACTACTATAAAAATTAAAACATTTGTCTATTTTGTATCTTTTTACCAAAAGACGTATTTTTTAAAAAAAGGTTTTCGATATTGGTTTCTTATTGATATTTAATTTTTTTGCCAATAAAAAGAATTATATTTTATAAGAAAATCTCGTGACTCGTTTGACCCCCTATGCCCATCTCACCCCGCCTTACCCGCCTAATTGTGTATTTAATAATTTATTTATAACTATTTTATCTTTTTAAAAATAACTAATATATATGAGGCATTTTATGTGTAATGTCCTAAGTTGAAAATTCAACTTCTTGAAAAACATTTATACTCGGGGAAATGGTTGTTCTATCAAGTAGAAATATGCTCCAAAACGTTTTTAATTTTTTCGAAAATTTGGAGGGGGTTATCACTTTGGCTATACACCGTCTACTTTTTCAATTTTTACATTTTCATCACATGAGAGTCCGAAAATCATGGTCTAGAAAAAGTGTCCGTCTGTATGTCTGTCTTCGTATCTGTTTGTAAACACAATGGTGTCGCCACGATAACTTTTGAAAAACTTGTATCAACTTGCAATTTTGCGAGAACAAAGTTAGTGTTAATATACAAATCGAGTTCGTAAGCCAGCCATTTTTGTTTTTTTTAAGTTTTTGCGAATTTTTCATTTTTTGTCCTATCTCACGAAAGATGATTTATTTTCGGTTGATTAAAAGATGTGTAAATTTTTAGGACTGTTTTTATTTTTTTAGTTCAAATATTTTTTTGAAATGCCGCAGTGGTTTAAAATTGAATAATAGCGGATTCAAAATGGCGTAGGATCTATACACATCTCAACCGATTTTAGATTTTCTTGTTTCTTAACAATTTTGATTAAATTCCTAACAGATCACTCTAACTCAATTTGTGGTTTTCTATTTGCATAATTATTTATGTTTGTATAAACAATTAAAAAAACGAACTTTTTTACTTATTTATTTATATCTAGATGATACCCTGGCAAAAGTGATTTACCATATGTCTCCCCACGTGGGTATACATTTGGGATACATTTGGGAAACATTTGGTAAACGGCTTTATAAGTCTGTTAATAGACAGAATTTAATGAAAAAAGTTATTGGAAATTGAAAAGGAACAATCATGATGGAATTGATATAATTTTTAGGATAAATTAACGTTAAATTAATGAGAAATTAATGTTTAACGGAGGAAATGTCAGTTTTAGTGTAGGATGAATGTATGTGTAAGATCAATATTGGAATAAACTGTTGATATGTCGCCGCGCATTTTGCGCGACAGATGGCGATGGTGACATTTGTCCATGGCTTTATATTACATGCTCCTTCATAATAAAAGCAATATTTTTAATTGTTGGTTAAGATACACAAAATACAAAAAAATTATATTTGAAAAATAAAACATATAATTTCAACCCTCAAAAGAAATAATGGATGTTTTAGACCAATAAAAACTAGGTTTAATCACCTCCTTCATTAAGAAAGATATTTTTTATTCGTTGGTCAAGTTACACGAAATGGAAACAAAATTTAAATTAAAAAAAACATATATAGTTCCAACCCCCGAAAAGAAATAATGGATATTTTAGACCAATAGAAAAATAAACAAATTCCTCCCACTTTTAAAATCAATTTTTCTATTAGTTGGCAGATTTAAACAAAATGGAGAAAAAAATTTATATTTAAAAAAAAAAATATATAATTTCAACACACAAAAGAAATAAAGGATGTTTTAGACCAATAAAAATAAAGTTTAAACTCCTCCTACATTTAAAATCAATTTTTCTATTTGTTGGTAGATTTAAACAAAATTGAGAAAAAAAATTAAATTAAAAAAAACATATATAATTCCAACCCCCAAAAGAAATAATGGATGTTTTAGACTAATAAAAATAAAGTTGAAACTCCTCCTTCATAAAGAAATAAATTTTTCTATTTGTTGGTCAAGTTAAACAAAATGGAGAAAAAATTTATATTTAAAAAATAAAATATATAATTTCAACCCTCAAAAGGAATAATGGATGTTTTAAACCAAAAAAAACTAAGTTTAAACTCCTTCTTTATTAAGAAAGATATTTTTTATTCGTTGGTCAAGTTACACGAAATGGAAAAAAAATTTAAATTAAAAAAAAACATATATAGTTCCAACCCCCGAAAAGAAATAATAGATATTTTAGACCAATAAAAAAATAAACAAATTCCTCCTACTTTTAAAATCAATTTTTCTATTAGTTGGCAGATTTAAACAAAATGGAGAAAAAATTTATATTTAAAAAATAAAATATATAATTTCAACCCTCAAAAGAAATAATGGATGTTTTAAACCAATAAAAACTAAGTTTAAACTCCTCCTTTATTTAGAAAGATATTTTTTATTTGTTGGTCAAGTTACACGAAATGGAAAAAAAATTAAATTTAAAAAAAAATATATAGTTCCAACCCCCGAAAAGAAATAATGGATATTTTAGACCAATGAAAATAAAGTTGAAACTCCTCTTTCATTAAGAAAACTATTTTTTTGGTGGTTAAAATACACAACATGGAAAAAAATTATATTTAAAAAATAAAACTGATAATTTCAACCCTCAAAAGAAATTAAGGATGTTTTAGACCAATAAAAATAAAGTTTTAACTCCTCCTACATTTAAAATCAATTTTTCTATTTGTTGGTAGATTTAAACAAAATGGAAAAAAAATTATATTTAAAAAATAAAACATATAATTTTAACCCGCAAAAGAAATAAAGGATATTTTAGACCAATAAAAAAATAAACATACTCCTCCTACATTTAAAATCAATTTTTTTTATTTGTTAATAGATTTAAACAAAATGGGAAAAAAGTTAAAGTAAAATAAAACATATAATTCCAACCCCCAAAAGAAATAATGGAAGTTTTAGACCAATAAAAACTAAGTTTAAACTCCTCTTTCATTAAGAAATCAATTTTTTTATTTGTTGGTCAAGTTACACAAAATAGAAAAAAAATTATATTTAAATAAACATATATAGTTCCAACCCCCGAAAAGAAACAATGGATATTGTAGACCAATGAAAATAAAGTTGAAACTCCTCCTTCATTAAGAAAACTATTTTTTTTGTTGGTTAAAATACACAAAATGGAGAAAAAAATTTATATTTAAAAAATAAAACATATAAAAGAAAAAATGGATGACTTATACGTCACTAAATTTTTCTTTGTGAGGTTGGAATTATGTTTTTTTAAATAAAAATTTTTTTCTCCAATTTGTTTAACTCTACCAACAAATAAAAAAATAGCTTTCTTATTGAAAGAGGAGTTTCTACTTTATTTCTGTTGGTCTAAAGCATACATTATTTCTTTGGAGGGATGGAATTGTATGTTTTATTTTTCAAATTTAACATTTTTTCTTAATTTTGGTTAATCCTACCAATAAATAGAAAAATTAATTTTAAAAGTAGGAGGAGTTTGTATATTTTTTTATTGGTCTAAAATATCCATTTTTTCTTTTGGGGTGTTGGTACTATGTATGTTATTTTTAATATAAATTTTTGTTCTATTTTGTGTAACTTGACCAACAAATAAAAAAATAGCTTTCTTTATAAAGGAGGAGTTTCAACATTATTTTGATATTGGTCAAAGTCATATACTTTTTTTTGGTGTTGGAATTATGTGTTTTTTTCAAATATATAATTTTTTTTCTCAATTTTGTTTAAATCTACCAACAAATAGAAAAATTGATTTTAAATGTAGGAGGAGTTTAAACTTTATTTTTATTGGTCTAAAACATCCTTTATTTCTTTTGTGGGTTGAAATTATATATTTTATTTTTTAAATATAAATTTTTTTCTCCATTTTGTTTAAATCTGCCAACTAATAGAAAAATTGATTTTAAAAGTGGGAGGAATTTGTTTATTTTTCTATTGGTCTAAAATATCCATTATTTCTTTTCGGGGGTTGGAACTATATATTTTTTTTAAATTTAATTTTTTTTCCATTTCGTGTAACTTGACCAACGAATAAAAAAATTATCTTTTTTAATAAAGGAGGAGTTTAAACTTAGTTTTTATTGGTCTAAAACATCCTTTATTTCTTTTGTGGGTTGAAATTATATATTTTATTTTTTAAATATAAATTTTTTCTCCATTTTGTTTAAATCTGCCAACTAATAGAAAAATTGATTTTAAAAGTAGGAGGAATTTGTTTATTTTTTTATTGGTCTAAAATATCCATTATTTCTTTTCGGGGGTTGGAACTATATATGTTTTTTTTACTTTAACTTTTTTTCCCATTTTGTTTAAATCTATTAACAAATAAAAAAAATGATTTTAAATGTAGGGGGAGTATGTTTATTTTTTTATTGGTCTAAAATATCCTTTATTTCTTTTGAGGGTTAAAATTATATATTTTATTTTTTAAATATAATTTTTTTGTATTTTGTGTATCTTAACCAACAATTTAAAAAATTGCTTTTATTATGAAGGAGCATGTAATATAAAGCCATGGACAAATGTCACCATCGCCATCTGTCGCGCAAAATGCGCGGCGACATATCAACAGTTTATTCCAATATTGATCTTACACACACATTCATCCTACACTAAAACTGACATTTCCTCCGTTAAACATTAATTTCTCATTAATTTAACGTTAATTTATCCTAAAAATTATATCAATTTAATCCTGATTATTCGTTTTCAATATCCAATAATTTTTTTCATCAAATTCTGTCTATTAACAGACTTTTAAAGCCGTTTACCAAATGTTTCCCAAATGTATCCCAAATGTATACCCACGTGGGGAGACATTTGGTAAATCACTTTTGCCAGGGTATAGGTATTTTTTAACGCTAAGTATGTTAGCTTATTCCTCTAGGTCTATAGATAGTAAAATGGTGCTGTCGACCCATTTATCTATTGTTATAAACTAATTTTATAAACAAATAGGCAGTTTAAATGATGTCTTTCAGGAAACTTAAGGAAATTTCAATCAAACTAGCTTGCCAGTTTATCTGAAACTTGTTTATATGAAACCTGAAACTTGTTTATCGAGTGTTTTTGTGGCCACTGATTACGAATGTGATGTCTTTTTTAAAATTCTAAATCGTTTCACTCGAATTTTTGTTAAAACTTTGACTCCCCATGGGATTCTATAAAAGTCATACCCATTGAAGAGTTAAAGTTAATGCCAAGGAAGTTGGATAAAGGGAGATAAAACTTTATACCCCTATGCTAACTTTTCAAAGTATAAATAACTCGCGCGGGTGTTGAAACGAGTTCGTAAATTAACTCTCTTCTGGAGTTAATATTTAATTCACAAAATTTCACTCCCAACTCTCGAGTCCGTCAACTACCTAAATTTTTTACAGTGTAAGTGAAAAATAAACGAGAGATTCTAAGCTTCAATTTGATATATATTAAGACTGTATTACAAAATTTTTAATTACATTAAAAAATAATTAAAAATATGTATATTTAACTAAAACCAAAAGACAAAATTAAACAAATTTGTTTACTAAGAAAAACTGTAAATTTTAACTTTACAAGATTATGTAAAGATGTTTCGTAGATTATGGATAATTTTTTTTAATTTAAACTGAACAGAATATCAGTAAAAAATTAATGCAAATAAGGAACGTCCATAAACTACGTAGACCAATTTTTTGGAAATTTTAACCCCCCCTCTCCCCACGTGAACGCAAGTACATGTATTAGTGCTATTTTTTCCTCTTATGGTTGACAATTTCAAGAGAATCACCCATTTATTTATTTCATTAGAGTCGGTATCAAAACTACACAACATTTTTCATAAAAATGTTACATTTTACAAAAACAAAATATTATTATTTTAACATTTAACTTTTTTAAAAAAGTTTGTTTAAACATTTATTTTTTATGAAATATGATGTTTTACATTAATAAAAAAATGTAAAATTTAAATGTTATTTGTTATTTTATACAAATCTTTAGGAGTCAGAATTTATAAATGGCTGAGTCTCACACAAAACCCTCTAATTTTATTTTTAGCTGTAATGCGGTTATTTTAATAACGTATTTAATGTAAGATGTTGTAATACTAAGAGATGTTACTGAAAAAACTTTTTGATAATGTTATTAATTATTGAAAATATTGAAATTTTGTATTTAAAAAGTTTATTTTCTCAGAAATTTATTAAACGATTTTAATGTATCAAGAGATATTTGATTTCACTGAAAAAAAATTCTGGTTGGAATTACCACAAACCTTAAAATAAAATTAGAGGGTTTTACGTAAGACTTAGCCTTTTAGAAATTCTGACTCCTAAAGATTTGTACAAAATAACAAATGAGAAATTTTTTTCTTAAATGTAAAAAATAACAAAATTTTTTGTACAATATAACAAAAAATTTTGTAAAAAATAACATGAATAATAACACAAATTTATTTTGTACAAAATAACTTTTAAATTTTTTTTATTAATGTAAAAAATCATATTTCATAAAAAATAAATGTTTAAACAAACTTCTTCAAAAAAGTTAAAATAACATTATTTTGTTTTTGTAAAATGTAACATTTTCATGAAAAATGTTGTGTAGTTTTGATACTGACTCATTTTAAAAATCATGGAATTGATATATACATATATATATATATATGTCGTAGGCAGATAGCATAATCCGGCAGTAGGCAACCTGCCTAGGCAGTTAGCAGAATGACTGGTTTAAAATGGATGCAGCTTCTCTTAAAGAAATGCAATTGTCTCTAGGAACAGCATTTAAACTTATCGCTTCAGTTCCAGTTTTCTGTATGTCGAACCGAGGGAACCATCCATTTGATAAAAAGCTGTTAGGTTTTCATAGTTGCTCATTTTTTTCTGTAAAACTTTTTTTACACTATCTACTCGTTTTCTATCACACATTACTCTGCTACCGCGTTGGTTTTTATGAACCAATTTTAACTTTTCTTCATAATCAGATTGATTAAATGCATTTCCTTCCATTTTGAAAACTTTAATATTTCACTTAATAAAAAAATAGATAATTCAAAACGCAACTAAAATCTTCCAACGACAATTGGAAACTAAAATAATATTTATTATATTCTTTACTTAAATTATTTTCAAACTTAAGGTTTGATAATTAAGATATTGAGGTCTCAATATCTTATTTATATGATGATTAAAGAAAACAATATTCTTTTATATAACTAGTTATATTTGTTTATTTTGTACACGTCTATAGTAAATTTTAATGAATTACAATAATTCCTTTAAATCATAGTTATTACCGTATTTCGAATGCCTTCCTCTTTTATCCATTTTTGAATAATGTAAATAAGAAATTTCTAATTGCCTGAAACGTCTTGGGCAGTATTCAAACTGCCTAGGCAGTTGGCTAAATGACTAATAAATCCATTTTAAACCAGTTTGACTTTTGCATCTCAGATTTTTTCAAATATTTTTTTTCTTTTAGTGCTCATTGAAATAAGCTACCGTGATTTTTTTCAAATTTTTTCATCAAGGCGTTTAAGAGATACAGGTTTTTGAAAAATCACGTTTTTTACGAAAATGTTTTTTTGAAATGGTTATAACTCGGTCAAAAATTGACCAAATTTGACGTTCTATACATGAAAATTTTTGTTTTTATACGTAGTTTTTGATAAAAATATAAAAAAAATTTATTTTTTAAATTTACGAAATTTTTTTTTTAATTTAAAAAAAAAAATTTATTTTTAAAAATGTATGTATCGATCGATTTTTTTCACAATTTTTTGTAAGAAACTAGAACTAAATTAACAACTTTTAGGCGTTGTCTGATTGTGGGCAAACGATGGGATCTATTTATTTCGAATTGTTTAATTTTTATAACCATATAATATAGCAAACAATAGGGCTTTTGAGCTAAAATTATTAATAACACAGGTCAACAAAAAAAGTCTTACTTTTTTATGAGATTTCATAGTGTCTATTAAAGACGCTGAACACGATCCCGGGTCACAAAATTGGCCTTCACGTCAGGATTTTGAGAAAAGTGGGGGTAAAAACCCCAAAAAACGTATTTTTGAGGGTTTTCAAAATTTTTTTTATCATAAACCTGACGCGGCAGAAACTTCTACATAGACTAAAATTGATGCTTGAATTGTCCACTACAAGACCCATATCCGTAAAACCAAAAAAGATTAAAATTAAAAACAGCGTTTTTGGCTGTTTTTGAAAAATCGTGGGGTAAAATCCTGACGTGATATAAACTTTGCTATTATAAGAAATTGAAGGCTGAAACAAGTCCTTTCAAATAAGCCCTATGCCAATTCAATCGCATGCACCCTTAGAGCGGGGGGTGTCTAAGGGTCTAAGGGTAGAGAAAAAAATGAAAGCAGAAAGGTACTTTTTTAAAATTTTGATTGTAATCGATTAAAACTTGTTACTCAGGGGTTTTTAAGGTCGCTAATTACAAATCTGATGTCAAAATTAAAAAATTCAAAAAGGGCGGATCCAATATGGCGGACAACTTTTTTTTAATTTTAGTCGAAATTGCTTGAAATTTATTACTTGGAGTTTTCGAGATCGCTGATTACAAATCTGATGTCAAAATTTAAAAATTCAAATTGGCGGATTCAATATGGCCGACCACTTTTTAAAAAAGTAATAAATTTCAAGCAAATTGGACCAAATTTTAAAATAGTGGTCCGCCATATTGGATCTGCCATTTTGAATTTTTTAATTTTGACGTCATATTTGTAATCAGCGACCTTAAAAACCCCCGAGTAACAAGTTTTATGCGATTACAATCAAATTTTAAAAAAGTACCTTTCTGCTTTCATTTTTTCCTCCACCCTTGGACAAAAACACACCCCCCCGCTCTAAGCGTGCATGCGATTGAATTGGCATAGGGCTTATTTGAAAGGTCTTGTTTCAGCCTTCAATTTCTGCTAATAGCAAAGTTTATATCACGTCAGGATTTTGCCCCACGCTTTTTCAAAAACAGCCAAAAACGCTGTTTTTAGGGGTTTCAACCCCTAATATCTCGAAAACGTGACGTGATGGAAAGTTTTTGAACCCAGATTCGTGTTCAGCATGAAAAATCCCTTCGGAAACCATAGGTCCGATCTTATTCGCAAAACTCATGTAGGCCAGTAGTATCGAATATATACTTTATTATTATTTTTAATGATCATCTTTGGGAATCAGTCTATTGTAATAAAGGCGTACAAGGGCCATATGTTTTTTAAAAAAGCATAAAATTAATAATATGTAAAAAATTGCAAATCTCGACATCTTGACCCACCGGCGGGTAAGAAGGGGTACCCTAAGGGGTAAGATAGGTACTCAAGAAAGCAACCTATTTTTGTCGACAAATTTCACAAGTAAAGGTTGCATCTTCATCTTCGTCATCGACAGCAGCACAACTGCAGTGAACCCATTGACTTCAGACAGAGCAAGCAGCCTAGCCTTCATTTGAGTCTAAATAACAACCATTACATTAGAGACAAGGTCTTGTATTTTTCTTTTTACCGTCGCTAATTCATGATTTAACCTTACAAGCTTTCTTCTTTTTGGTCACTCTTATTTTATTCAGTCTTGATTTAAGTAGTTTTCTTAACTTCTCTTATTTCTCTTTTCGTTTGCTTAATTTGTGAACCCTGTCTTGCCACACTCTCCCCTACCCCATCTTTCCCGCACCTACGAAATTTAATAAAACGATTAATTACTACAATTTACGATTCAACAAAGAAAAAATATATGCTTCCCTTCTTCTGTACCCCTTGCTAGTTATAAAAAATGTTATACAGGTCATTAACTGTTATTGTTAAATAATAAACACCTCTTAAAAAAGCGAAAAAATCACAAGAAAATCGTCGAACACAGTTTTTAGCAAAACAGGTAAAAAATTTGTTCTCGTGGCTTTTAGGTTTTGTGAACAAGAAACTATCGTCTTGGTGCAGTATTATGTAAAATATAATCGCGATTGGTTAACTCGTTTGTTAAATACGGCCAGTGCCCCGTCTTGCCTCACTCACCACTATATACAAAAAAAATAAACATTCTCCATGGTTTTAAAATTAATTTGTGAAGTTGTCGAATCCATAATTGACAAACAACAAAGAGTTTCAAACATTAAGGTTAATAATTATAAAATTTCGGCCAAAATTATTTTAAATAAGGTTAAAAAATTCCAAATCAAGTTAAAGATTGTAAACGGGTCTTAATATTTTTTTCTACTGTTTTAGTTGTCGTGCAACTTGTAAAAAAAGAAAACACGTTAATAATATCGTTCAAAAATTCATTTAATATGGAACAAAAGAAATCCATAACGTTTTTTGTTATTCCGACACTTTTATGTTTCTATTTACCGAATAAGACTACGACCATATGTCTTTGTATTGATTTAAATTCCTAAAAAGAACCCCTCCTAATTTGACCTTAATCTTCCATATGTACATGGGAATTTAATGATGGTACTCTCTAAATTTAAGTAAATGGAATTCACTGGGAAACAGTTATAAGTATACCACTTTCACTGGTAATCAGTTAAAATTCACTGCGAAACCAATAAAAATATTTTCGTTATTATTGTTTAAACAAATATTTGTTTTAAATTACTAACTCTTGACATAAACTATCTAGAAACTTGCAATTTTTTTTCTAATTTTGCAATAAGAAAATTATACAAATAGTATGAAATAAAGTAAATTTATTAATTTATCGATTCAGCAATTGTTTGAACAAATAATTGCTATTTACTAACTTTTCACACAAACCATCTACAAAATTGCAGTTTTTTTCTAATTTTGCAATGAACTAATACGAACAGTATGAAATTCATTTATTATCTTTAAAAAGTATAAATTAAAGATAATTTATGATTCTAACAATTCAAAAATGGTTTGAACAGTGTTGTTATTTACTAACTTTTGACTCAAATATGCAATATGTCATTAGTAAAATATACACGGAGAAACTTTGTATACTAGTTTGTGATAAACTCCACTATGTGTTTTTAGTAAATTGACTACTAAAGTGGAGAAAAACTGCGATGGTATATCAATATTTCGTAGTCTGACTATTAAAACACGGAACAGAACCAGACTTTTAAAATTTAGTAGTCAGTTGATGAAAAGTTAAAATTCATGATTTCACTAAAAAACAATGTCAAATGTCAGTGACAGAGGCAGGCTATCGCCATCTCATACTAATAAGTCAGGTAGAAATCTATTTTACCTATGACGATTGATAACTTATTTGAACGCAACCTAATCTAATGCCTAACATACTGATAAAGTAACGCACACTTTAATCGACGGAACGCATATACAATTCATAAAAAGAAAGTAAGTCACTGCTTTTATATACTAACCCAAAACATTGTATTGACACTTGGGAGAAAATTTGTTAAATGCTGTATTAAATAATATTTGTTTGTTAAATAAAATTCATAAAATCAATTACATTTAAAATTAATAAGGTCAATTTTTGAAATGGACAGAATTATCATTATTATTTCGTAAAATTGTTTATCCTTTTGATTAAATTTTTATTCTTTGTAGAAATTTATAGCTAACATTTAGAATAAATATTTTTTATTAACTTAGAAGTTTATTTCTTGCATATATTGTGAAATATATAAAAAAAAAGATTAAATTGAATAATTTTAAGTTTTTTTTTGTCGTTTATACTCCTGCCTTATTGGCCTTACGCTCTCAACAAGAGTCCCTGCTGATACTTTTTGTGGATTAAGCATAACCATTCTACCAAATATTAGCATATTTATCTAACCTAATGCGCCTACAGTGCGACTTTCGAAGATAGGAGTACTCGCATTTGCCTGGACCACCCGTAATTGGGTTTTCTCGCCAGAGAAGAGGAAAACTGTAGAAAAACCTCTTCTGAGTACAACCGGTTTATCGACAGTCTAGTTTCGGCGGTAGGCATCGGACAATAATCGACAATGCATACCGTCGCACCTAGACGTCAAACCTACCACTCGAAATATCTCACCTGTCGGAAACAATCCCCGGCTGACGGAGGGCGCGAATCTCGCTCGCACCACCCGCAAAGCCGGAGCTCCAACCAACTGAGCTATTCCGTCGGTTTGAATAATTTTAAGTTAAAAACTATGAAATCAGAATAAGTTTTCTTTATATATACTTAAAAGAAACATTTCAATTTATTATTATTAAAAAAATTCACATTAATGCGGCAATTACAATTTTCTCCGTTATTAAAAATAATTATATAAACATAGAGAAATTTTGAAAAATCCTCTTAAATAAAATTGTGAAATATATCTTGCAGTGTTGAAATTCAAGTAGTATATCGACAGATCGACATTGGAAAATACGGAAGACTTGTTGACACATAACCTAACATTTACAAATTATACTTTTTAACATCTGAGATGTTAAACCACAACATCTAGATGATATGCATTAGCATCCTTTTTTAATATCTAATGCATTAAGATTCTTAATATCCACTTTTCTCTGTATAATGAATTATTAAATTATTAAAAGAGAACCAGGTGTAATGACAGCAGCCATTTGACTTGAGCACATGTATATGAAATTGAGTGGTTATGTGTGATTACACGAACAGCGGTGCTCGTTTGTATGCGTGCAGTTTTAATCGTTTGACTACTAAATTGTAAACGCGGCGCGAAGAAAACATCATTCTTTCCAATATAGAAAATAAAATTTTGGCATTCACTTTTTCTATATCTACTGTCTTTCGTATATCATAGGCGAGTTTCTCATAACTTGACTACTAAATATTGCAAAAAAAGAGATTATATAGTATTACAAAAACTTCTATTAAATTATAAATCTCGTCTAGTGACCACTTTTTCCCCACTTTAGTAGTCAGTTTACTAAAAATACATTGTGAGTTTAACAGGAACTAGTATACAAAGTTTTTCCGTGTATTTGAATCGTCACACGGAAAAACTTTTTTCAAGAGTTATTACGAAATTTATTCAAGAATTTAGAATATGGGGAAAACTTAGAACTTTTTTCTAGAAAAGTTCAATATTCATTAAAGAATTTCCAGGTGTTTTTCTAATGGCTTGGAAATAATTGTTCTTGACGCTGCGACTGAGTACTTCAGTCACTGCGCGCTGAAAAAGTCTTGAACTATTTAAGGAAGAAGACGTAGCGTAACCAACAGGTATACAGCGCCACTTGGCTTTAATGGGGAATCCACACTTTGATCTAAAAAACTAAGCGGGACGGTTTTTCGTGGCGCTTCCTATGATTTACTATATATCTACATACATAGGTGCGTCACGGAAAGCGTCCCGCTTATATGCATCTTAGATCGAAGTGGGGGAATTAGTACTGAGAGCTCAGTGTTATTTCAGTGAAAATTTGATGCGTTTTAGAGCACTGAAATTGTACTGGGAAAAATTACCTGAAAAAGGGTTGCTTTCGGTGATGTTTATGGCAAGACCGTCATTAAGTTAAAGAACGAATATTTCATTGTTAATGTTAAAAATAATTTTTATTTATATTTCAACATTATATTTGTTTTTCAAGAACTCAGATTCTTTACAAGTAATTATTATGTATGCTAAATATTCATGTTAATCAAAATTCAAAAATATCCGCTTTTACGTATCCGCTTTTACGTAAAAATTAGAGTTTGCGAGATAGTTTATAACTTTTTTAATTAAACATTTTTTATAATGAATTTTAGATATTTGTAATCATAAAACATCACAGATTCAAATTTTTTTGTTTGAAAAATTGAATTATTTAAATTGTAAACTTTTTAAGCCATAAAATTATAATCCCATACAACAATAGGCTTTCGGGTTTATTGTTAAAGCAGGGGTTGCAATATAAGTTTAAAATTTAACGGGAATTTCATTGAAAATTTTGTTAACCTTTTCTTATTTTCACTTCCAAACTGTTAACAATGGTTTGTTGACATAACCTACATTTGAAACTATTGTTAAATGACTTTAAAAATGTCTACCGAAACATTTAAAAAAAACGGACTGAAATTGTACTGGAGGCCAGTAGATGGATGACATCCCAAATGCGAAAACCAACGCGGCCCAACACTGGCCCAGTATTGGCAAAGCTGGCATCGAGACTTGGCAGACAATATTGGTCCGACTTTGCGCAGACTCTTGTGGTGTTAACCACGGTTGGACGTCAGCAGCCAGATCTCGGCAGACATTAATGGCCCAATATTGGCTGCCAGATCTTGACAGACATTAATGGCCCATTATTGGCTGCCAGATCTCAGCAGACATTAATGGCCCAACATTGGCTGCCATTACTCCCCCAATGTTGACAAAATAAAAAAAATTTTATTTAATTAACTAATTAATTGATAATATTTATACGGCTTATTTCCCTAAGTTAAACGCAAACTTACAAATATCTGAATAATTCTTACCGCTCTCGGGGATCGATACCTGAACCAGATGCACTACAGCCTAACACTCTGACCACTCTGCTACTCTAACGTGAAGTCGAGGAAGCAAAAGAGTTTTTATAAACTACACTAAACTAGCCGATACTGTGCTATCATTGGGCCGAGCTACGTCCCTATATTGGGAATTTTAATTTGCTATCATAGATAAGAAATTTTAGACATTAATGTGCCATTCCTGGGCCCAATTACGCCCCAATTCTGGCAATTATAATTTGCCATCAAATATGCAAAATTTTTGCCATTAAAGTGATACCGGTCACTGTAGAGGGGAGTAACTGGATCAAAGGCCAGTTTAATTCTTTAAATAAAATTCGAATTCAGAAAAATTTAATAAAGAACCAAAAGGCTCAAATTGAATAACCGTAACGGCGCGGTTCGGTATTCACGTTGTGTGTGTGTGTGTGATCAAGACGAATCCAACTTGAAGCAATAGAAGTGTAAAGTGATCGAGAGGATAACCAGCTCGATACTTTTAACAGTTAGTGTGCCGAGAGGATAACCAACTCGGTATTACTCTAATATTGAGAGGATATCCAGCTCAATGTAATAGAGGTGTAAAGATATCGAGAGGATAACCAGCTCGATACTTTTTGACAGTTAGAGTGCCGAGAGGATAACCAGCTCGGTGTTGCTCTAATATTGAAAGGATAACCAACTGAATGTAATAAAGTGTATTGGTATTGAGAGGATATCCAACTCAATACTATGCTATGTTTAAAGACGGCGGGGGGGTGGAATGCAAATAAATGAATTGAGTCGAGTCAAAAGCATGTAAACTTTCAAAGACAGTTTATTTTAAAAGTACAAGTCGATGAAAAAGTTTAAGTATTGAAGCTTGGGAAAATATTCTAAGTTCCTGAGGACAAAAAATATTCCAAGTCCAAAGTTCAACGAAAATATTCTAAGTCCGAAGTTAGACAAAAATATTCTAAGTTCAAAATTGGAAGGAAATATTCCAAGTCCCAAAAGTGGAAAATAGTTTAAGTCCCGTAATAGTGTTCGGAGTAGGCAAGGCTAAGGAGAGGAGGCAACCAACCTCTTAGTGAGCTCTGGGGAGAACTGACTTTTTGGTCCAGCGCATCGAACTCCCTCGATCGCGTCTCTTCCAAACGTTCAGTGGGAGAACTTCTCTAAGAGAGAGGGAAAAATCGCGTCTGCGCTTCCTATCTTTGACTCAAAAAGATGCGCGTACGATTCACGCGTTTCGCCTAAGCCAGAGATGAAGTTGGGCGTCTTCTCGCGAGTTTTCCCTATACCTTAAAAGATTTTCTTAAAATAAAATTAAAATAAATTTACTTATCCTTTCCTAATTCCTAATTAACTAACTTTACTTAACTTTTAATTAAAACTAAAATTATAACTAAATTATAATGTTCGGCATTATTAGATTATAAAATACTGTATATTAAACATGAACATGAAAATAGGTACTTTATCAATTTTTTCTAAAAGTTATGATATTTAAGAATAATTTTCTAAGATATGAATAAAATATGTCGTGTAGTTTTTTTAAATATAAAAAATGAAATTTGTCATGTAGTACCGCGTCATTCCTCTCACTTGTTGAATATTATCCAATGCTGTGGGTAGAGATATTGATTAATTATTGTGATCAATATTTAAATTAACATCTCTAATATTAATTTCTTAAGTTACTTTTTAAAAAATGTAATTATTTTGCGTTAAAAAAATTAAAATTGGGACATAAGCAGAGATTCACAACCTAAAGCGTCATTCCTCTCACCCATAATAAAAACAATATTAATAAATATAAATTGATCACAAATTTTTTTCACATAAAATTATCCTTTATAAACATGATAGGGCATTCTAAGTTAGAGGAAAATTATTTGTCAATTAAATAAAATTAAAAAATGTTGAAATTGTCATTCCCCTCACCCGTCATTCCTCTCACTTTTTTTGAATAAAAATTAAAAATTGATATGATTGTCGATTGTTTACAAACTGCCAATGAAAAGTGAACCTAAAATGTATGAAATAGTTATTTTCGTATCAAGGGCGCAAAATAGGTGATTGCGACGATGACGAGATGAAGGGACCGAGGGGACAAAATTTCGCGCCCGAAATATTTCTGGAAATATAGTATTTATTTATTTAGAATGTTACTGCGTTAATAATTAAAGTAATTAAACAAAAGTGAAACAATGGGAACAAAACCAAATTTGTCATTTTTTTCAAAACCAAATGAAAAGAAACAAGTTGAAAATAATTATCAAATGTAAAAAAAGTTATGGTACGATAGATACAAAAAAATGTTGAAGGTACAATTTGTAATATTGTAAGTGATTTGTTGATGACTCTCCTGTGAGTTTACAATTTTTGACGAGAAATTTGATTCGTTTGTTTTTTTTATTTTCGCTGAAGACTGTTGAACTGATTCTGAAATTGAATTTATTTCTGAAGCAATTCGTTCCGTTAATTTTAGTTTCAAATTTGATGGTGGAATTCCTGAGACATTTGGTGCATTTTTTTCAGAATCATTTTGTCGACTAGTAAAAGGCAAATTGACAGATGATTCAATTTGATTGCCAATCTGGCGTTTATAATTTGTCGAGTCTTCAATGTACCCTGTAACAAAATTTTATTTTTTTAAAGCTCTTAATTTTTGAAAAAATTATTAAAATAATATGTGACGCGCTCTGAAGGACGATACCTAAGAAGCAAACGAATTATAGGTTGTTTTTCTACACTAATCGTGATTAAATGTTTTTTTTTATTATTTAAATTTGAAACCAGTTTTTAATGAATATTTTCAAACGAATAAAGAATTGAACTACAATAATTTGTTATAGCATTTGATTCTTTTGCTGTATTTTTACTCAAAAAATTATAAAAATAACATAAAATTTTTTGCTCCTTAGGTACATAAAAAAGTTTAACATTACCTTCTGCAACAGTTGAGGTTGTCCAACCTCCATGTCGCTTTAAAGTTATTATGTCTGCACCAGTATCAGCTAATATTGTAGCTGACGTACGCCGAAAAGAGTGTCCGGTATATAATTGTGGATTTTCCAGACCAAGATAGGAAGCAATTAAACTGGGCATTTTTCCAAATTTGTTCTTCTCTATACTTTGAGTAGTACACTTCCCATTTTGGAAATTAAGAAAAAACTTATTGTTGTTGACGTTCTTTGGACGTAATTGTTCACAATTTTTAACAATTTCTCTGAACTCTCCCTCAATAGTAAAAGATCGTGGCTTTTTGGTCTTTGTATTTGAAATTTTTACAAGCAATAAGTTTCCTTCATGTTTCACGTGTTCCATGAGTATGTTGGCTGACTCTTCTCTTCTACATGCTCCGGATATACCGAATATTAATGCAACCTATAAAAATTGAATTTTTGTAGCACATGATTTGTTTTGTATATTTCTATAATATTTACTCTATTTTTTTATCATATATGCATATAATTATTTTATTTCAATTATGCATTTTATTATTTTCTACACATTTTAATTATTTTGTTTAATTTTTTAATAAATTGTTAGTAAATATTTTTATTTTTTTATTTACCCTATTTTACTTATATGTATATTATTTTTATTATTGTTACTGCTATTTTTTATTTTTACGATACATTGTTTTTTTATATTTACTATTATTATCATTGTTGTTTTATTTTAATTTAACATTTATTTATTTTTTCACTTCTCAATTATTGTTTTTCATTTATTAATGTATTATTATTGTTATTGCTATTTTTTATTATTACCATTTAAATTAGTATGTATAAGCTTTTATATTTACTATTTTTATAATTGTTTAGTTTTTATTTTACATTAATTTATTTTTTACACTCTTTAACTCTTTTTTATTATTACTAATATATTTTTATTTTTATATTATCTAGCATGCATATCTTTTTATATTTACTATTTTTATCATTGTTTTGTTTTATTTTTCTCTTAATTTGTTTTAATGTTTATAATTATTCTATTATATTTTGTTTTGATTTCTATTTTTAAAAAATTTTATTACTTACTTTTGTTGCTAAATATTTAAGGTAAATGACCCAGTCGCCGCACGTGTACCAGTGGCTGAACATTTATTGATAAATTAAGTAAAAATAAGAACTGTTTTAAATTTTTTTATTTAAAATTATATTTTACGAAAAGATAAATATTTGAGGTTGTCAAATAATATAAATATCTTGAATATTAGTTTTTCATTTTCTTACAAAAAGACCATTTTTTATTTTTTTCGTTAGACATTGCTTAAGTTTCGAATAATAAAATATTTGTTACCTGACTGAAATTAATGTTCGCCATAGTTTTATACTCATTATGATTGTATATAAAATGTATATTGTAAATGATAATTCGTTTTTACTCACTATTTTATTATAAAATTAAGAATTTATCAACTGGTACGTCAAAATAATAAGTGTACTAGTTCCTGAACGTAGCGTTCAGCGACTGGGATTGTTTATTATTTTTTCATGTCCCAGTTGCTTCACGGTGAATTTGACAGATGTTTAGAAAATAAAAATAACCTGTCTAAACGTAAAGATGTAAGTATATATTTAATTTAACGTTATAATTTATTGACCACCCTTCCAAAAATCTGTATAACAATTAATAACACCAGTAATTAATATTTATAATAAAATAGTTTTAATTAATCTATTTAAATTTGACTTGATAAAACCCCAATAATATTATTCCAGAAACAAAAAATCCAACATGGGCAAACCCATACAGGAAAAAACTTATTCATAAAAGGATATTAATAGCGCTCTTGATGACATAAAAATTAAGAAAATGTCAATTTCACATGTTGCCAAAGTGTATAATATCCCCAAAAGCACTCTTTTTTGTAAATATAAGAATATAATTCCCATCGAAGCAGCGCGTTCTGGACCATCGACAATCTTGTCGTCAGAAGAAGAATTATACATTCTTAACTGGATATTTTATTGCTGCGACCGGGGATTTCTAGTAAATAAGGATCAATTATTGGATACAGTTTGCAAATACATTATCAGCCAGAAAATAGAAAATCCTTTCACAAATGACCGTCCTAGAAGACACTGGTATGAAGCATTTTGTCGACGACACCCTGAATTGTCAAAAAGGATGGCTCAGAACTTATCCAAGTGTCGAGCACTCGCAACACCAGAAAGATTGAAAAGTTGGTTTAATGAAGTGGAAGAATATTTGGACAGC
Source organism: Leptopilina drosophilae (assembly GCA_032873175.1). NCBI lineage: Eukaryota > Metazoa > Arthropoda > Insecta > Hymenoptera > Figitidae > Leptopilina > Leptopilina drosophilae. Next base: position 33,698,426 of record CM065480.1, read on the forward strand.
AAGAATTTAAAAAATATTCATCCATCAAGAATAATAAATCTTGACGAAAGTGGTTTTAGCCCCTGTCCGAAGGCTGGTTACGTTTTAGCAAAGAAAGGGACAAAATCTGTTCACAAAGTAGTCGGTGGCAACGAAAAAGAAAGAATTACTGTTTTATTCACTATTAATGCTGTCGGAGAAATGGCTCCACCGATGATTCTTTTTTCCTACCAAAGGTTGCCAGCCAGTATTGGACGAAAAATACCCGAAGGATGGAGTGTTGGAAATACTGAAAATGGTTGGATGACGTCAGAATCCTTTTATGAATATGTAACCAATGTGCTTTATCCTTGGGCAATCAAAAAACAACTCGAATTTCCAATCATTATTTTCCTAGATGGACATTCATCGCATATCACTTTACCACTTGTGTAATTTTGCAAAGATCATAAAATTGAACTTATTTCGCTATTTCCCAACGCAACACATGTTTTACAGCCGTTAGATGTTGCTTTTTTTCGACCACTCAAAGCTTTATGGAAAGCCATTCTCGATCAATGGAGATTAGATCACGGATTTGAGGTATTTGAAAAAGAAAACGTCGCTCCTCTCCTGAAAACAGCAATTGACAGATTAGAAATTCCAGAAATAATGAAACATGGATTTGCGAAATGCGGTTTAAGTCCCTTTTCTACAGATGCTTTCGATTTCAAAGTACTCGATGGTATGAAAAACAAGGAACCCGATGACAGTGAAATAAATTGTCAGTTACTCGAACACAGATATCACCTAAAATACATTGAAAAATTGATGCCAAGCTCCCTTGTTGAAGAATTTAATTCCGGCAGCTTGAATGATATCAGAAACGATGGATTATTAAAACTCTGGTTGAAAGCAAAAGAGTTATCTGGTAATTTTTTTCAACTTAAATTAATATAAATCATTAAATCCTGTATTGAATTTAATTTTTTTATTTATAACAGGAGAAAAAGTATCTTACCCACCAGAAATATCAATTACTAACGAACAAGAAGTGTTAATTGATAATGATGTTATTGTTCTCCCATTTGAAAATGTGGCTACACATCAAATCGAAAATAAGAAAATCGAAAATATCATGGATTATAAAGATTCACCAGTTGTCGATATTGTAAGCGAAAATTCCACAAACGAAGTTGATAGTGTCGCAATGGAAGTTATATCTTTGGTCGTTGAAGGTGACTTATTTTTTAAAATAGAAATTCCTTTACAGAAAAAACTAAACTGTTTTAATTAGCTGATCATTGAAACTTAATTAATTAAAGATTATAGCTTTTTTCTTATAATCATTAATATTTTAATATTAAAATTCAAGATTCAAGAGCATCAATGGAAAATATTGAAAATGTAAATTCTCAAAACATGAACAATTCTATCGTAATTGAAGCTTTATCATCTTCTACATCTGCAATTCCACAAGGTGAACTTTCTAAATTCAAATTCATTTTTCTTTTCTTAACTATATTACTCATTGACACTTATTTAAACATTTAGTTGAAACTGACATTCCAAACGTTCCTTCGGCATTTAAAGAACACTTTTTTTGGCCTTCAAAATTGACGATTTCAACAAAACGTAAACCAAAAGAAAAAGTTCCGTCCGTGGCAACTTCAGAAAATTGGAAATTATATTTCGAAATGCGAGAACAAGAAAAAGCACAAGTAGAAAAAGAAAAGCAAGAAAAGAGAGAAAAGAGGAAATTAGCACAAGACCAAAGAGCTGCAGATAAAATTGCTGTCGAGCAGAGGAAAAAAGCGCGATTAGATAAAAAAAATTCAAGACAAAGCACGAGAAGAACAAGAGAGAGAAGAAAAGAAAGCGAAAAGAAAAGCAGCACAGGAAAAGAAAAATGCAGATCAAATTGCTGTCCAGCAGAGAAAGAAAGCGCGACTCGAAAAGAACAACCAACAAGAGATAACCAAGAGCCAATAAAAAAATACCAAAAATAAATGTTAATTAACTCGTGATTAATTAATTAATTCTCGTGATTTATAGAAAAGATTATGTTTCACTTTGATTGGAATATTTGTTAACAATTATATGATTATCTATTTAAAAGAATTTGATTAATAAATAATTTTAATTAAAATTACTTTTCATTTTTAAGACAACTTTTACCATAATTAATTTATTACTTATTTATTATTCATATTGATAATTAATTATTTACATTTAATCCCATAATTAAAAAAATTATCGATAATAACACTATATTTTCAATTTATTCCGTCAAAATTCAATACATTATTTATAAATTGAATATCGTTCAGCAACTGGGCCTGCACAACTGGGACAACACTAAATTTTCCGTTCAGGAACTGGGCCAAATGACTTTGCTCTTTTATAATAAGTTTTTCAAGCATTAAATAGATAAAAATGGTTTCCCAGCATTGCATTCGAAACTCAAATACTTTTTTTTTTTATTCACGGGGGTGAAGAGGAAATGCATTTACGCATGCTCAGGAAGATCCCACTTGCCTGGGGTATGTCGGGCTCGCACAAAATGCAAGGAAAAAAAAACCTCACATACCTGCTTTTTACGGCAGTCACAATACCGACTAAAACCTCTTCTTGCTTCCCCTACTCCCGGGCGGAATGTGTTACTTTGCGCCCGCCTTAAGTGCCCGAAATGACATGCATACTTCCAGTGCAGGTAGGACAAAAAATAATTTTTGACAATTGTTAAAAGAGATTTTTGATAACTGTAAGTATTTCAAAATCTATCAAATTTATAGATAATATTAATAAATTATAATTATTAAATAATTTTTTGTAAATAGAAAAATATATATAATAAAAAACGCCGGCGCCAAATTTTAACCTCTTAATTTTTTGTAAATTTTAATTTAAAATATATACTTTAAAAGCTAAAAGCTAGCATGATCATGCTATAGGGGTGGTAGATTATTGTAAACTCAATATAATTGACTGCACTAATCCATAAATAATGATTTTTTTCTTTTCTGTTTGTATCTCACAAAAAGGAGTATTTCGGTAGAATCACCCATATATAGTACATAGCGTAAAATATACATATTAAAATATAACCTAATAATCCTTCATCATTATACACTAAAATACATTTATAATTGTTAATGAATGTTATTTACTAGTATTGCTTCGAAAAACCCTTTGTTTAAACAATTTGTGCGGAAAAATGTCTAAAAGAAAGTCTAAAAAGTATGAATTAAAAATGGCATTATAATTTCCCTTTAAGATAGTAACATTGGCTCAGCCAAGACTATGCAGGAACGAAAGATAATGTTTTGTTTTTATTCTACCATTTAGTGACCTGTACCAAAAGTGCCACTAATGTGCCATTAACCCCTTCGCAGTCCAGCTAAAAATCGCTTCTGGTCCAAAAACGGTCAAAAAAAAAAAAATTTCTAAAAAATGTGATTTCATTGTAATTAAGGTTTTTGGAGTCGCAAAATTCGAATTTGAAGTCAGTTTTTCAAAATTTAAAATGGCGGATCCAAAATGGCAAATTCGAAAATGGCGAATTCGAAAATTTTAAATTTTATCAGATTTGCTTGAAACTTGTTACTCGGGGGTTTTCGGGTTCTCTAATTACGAATCTAATGTCAGATTTTCAAAATTCAAAATGTCGGATCCAATATGGCGGTCGAGAAAATAAAAAATCCAACGGATTTGTTTAAAACTTGTTACTCGGGGGTTTTCGGGATCGCTGATTACGAATCCGATGTCAGATTTTGAAATCCAAAATGGCGGACCTAAAATTCGATCAAGTAGCATGAATCTTGAAATTATCCGCCATATTGGATTCACCATTTTAACTTTGTAAATCTGACATCATATTCGTAATCAGCGACCCGGAAAACCCCCAAGTAACGAGTTTCAAGCGTATTTGATAAATTTTTAAATCTTCATAGTCGCCATTTTAGGTCCACCATTTTGAATTTTGAAGATCTGATTTGAAATTTGAATTCAGCGACCCCAAAAACCTTAGTATGCACTTGGTCATGCAAATCAAATTATGTTTAGTATTTTATTTTTGAGGTGGACATACATGACCACAGACGTAAAGGTGGCACGACTTTTTGTGGCCACATATGGGCCATGGACTGTCAAGGGGTTAATGGGCCGAGCTACGTCCCTATATTGCCAATTTTAATTTGCCATTATAGATACAAAATGTTAGAGATTAATGTGCCATTCCTGGGCCAAATTACGCCACAATTCAGACAATTATAATTTTCCTACAAGGATACAAAATTTTTGTCATTAAAGTGCCACTAATGTGCCATTAATAGGCCGATCTTCGTCACATTACTGTTAATTTAATTCGGACATTAAAGATTGATCAACTTTGCCAATATTGTGTCATTATTAAGCCAAGCTACGCCCCAATAGTGCAAATTATAATTTTTCTTTAAGGATACAAAATTTTTGCCATTAAAGTGCTACTAATGTGCAATTCTTTAAAATTGAATTTTAAAAAAATTTAATATGAAAATTCATGCAATGTTTTGAATATTTAATTCTTTTCTAAACATTTAACTAGACTCTATTTTGAAATTAATTTTCATTAGAAAATTCTACGAGAATTCAATTATTTTAATACAAAAGTAAATAATTTATTGAATAACTAAATGTTTCTTAAAATTTAATTTTGAGAATTAAATTATAAAAATAATATTAATTTATTCAATAAATTTCCATAATATATTTTTGTAGAAAATTCTCAATTTTCATAAGGAAATAATTTGCATCATTTCTATTTCTTAACTACAATTGCTTGAAGAAAAATTCAAAGATTTTTAAGAGTAAAGGAATAAAATGTTTTTAAATTCTATTTGTCAATTAGAAAATTTAATTGAAAATGAAACTGAAAATTTTTGAATATTTAGAAAATAAAGGAAAAGATTTTATTAAATAAAATATTCTGTTACATTTATTTAAAAATTTAATTGTAAAATTATTTAAAAACATCAATAACTTCTTTTTTAAATAACTATTTAATTAAACTTTTAAAAAAAAAATTATTTCTTCAAAATTGCCAGTTGAAAATATAGAAAATACAAATTTTCAAATATTTTAATTTGAATCCTTTTTAAACTTATTCAATTATTTAAATACAAAATAAATAATTTATTGAATAACTGAATGTTTCTTAAAATTGAATTCTCTCAAAAAATTTTATCAAATTAAAATGCCAGTAATGTACCTTTAATGGGCCGATCGTCATCACTTCACTGGCAATTGAATTTTGCCATTAAAGATTAATCAACTTTGACAATAACGTGCCGTTATTGGGCCAAGCTACGCCCCAATACTGGCAATTATAATTTGCCATCAAAGATACAAAATGTTTGCCAATAATGAGTCATTACTGGACCGATGGTCGGCACATCAATGGCAATTGTCTTTTGCCATTAAAGATTGATCAACTTTGCCATGAATATGCCATTATTGAGCCAAGCTATGCCCCAATACTGGCAATTATAATTTGCCATCAAAGATACAAAATGTTTGCCATTAATGTGCCAATAATGAGCCATTACTGGACCGATGGTCGGCACATCACTAGCAATTGTCTTTTGCCATTAAAAATTGATCAACTTTGCCATGAATGTGCCATTATAGGGCCGAGAGCTGGCCCAGTCTTAAAAATTTTGAAAATCTGACCATCGGCGCCATCATTGGCCCAACAATAAGACGTTTTTAACACCAGTAATGGCTCAGTAACTACGGCCAATTCTCGGCAGACATTACTGGACTAATGATGGTCCGTTTTTGCAGTATTGGCATTTCGCACTTGGGATAATTTCTTGGAAAAGAATTATCTGAAAGCAAAAAACAAAACCGTTTCATGTTCTGTATCGAATTAGCTATGGCCTTAAGCAGAACCAGAAATATTCATTATTATTTAAAAAAGTTATAAACAATTAAAAGTTTAAAAAAATGTTTAAAAAATTCAATTGTCAGCCATTTTGTTCTTTTTCATTTAGCAAGCTTTTGCTCTTTAAATTCAGAAAAAATATTAGATTTTAAATTAAACAAAAGCTGTCTTAAAAATGTTGCATTTTAATTTAAGGTAGCTTTCATGGCTGAAAATAAGACTGTCTTTTTACTGTGTACACGCCGATTTTTCTAAAAATTGGAATACTACTAAAACATCAAAAAATATTTGACACGTATTTTTTTATATTGGCTCGTTTTGAGTTTTAAGGGTAGAGAACACCCTTTTAAAATTTAAGGGATGAAATCGGTATCTCAGACAAAACACGTTAGATCTTAATGAAACTTGTCACTTGGGGGTTTTTGGGGTCGCTGATTACGAATATGAAGTAAAAAACCCCCGAGTGTCAATTTTCAAGCAAATCTGATTGATTTCAAATTTTAATGGCAGCCTCGACAATTAGTGCATTGAAAGAAATTATTTCGGTTTGTTAGGAATTTGGTTATGTTTAAGAATTTCTGTCAAGTTTTGAGAAACCAAATGTTGATTTTACCTTAATAGTTAGATTAAATGAGAAATTGAAAAAAGATAAACACTTAATCTATAATTTGTAATAAGTTTCCGTTATTCAAATATCTGTATGTTAGAATCACACGCACCTCTTTTGTGTGGAAACGAAACTAATGTGAAATCTGGTTAAGAGGTAAGTGCGCTTTAGTTTGCGTCTAGTTCTAATGGTATGGTTGAAATACCCTAACTGTTGGGCTGTTTCTATTCTTGCAATACTATATGATTAATATAACTTAAATCTTGCCTGTACCTTTTATTTTCTTCTTTCAGTGTGCTGGCGCAGTACTGAATTTTTGTTTCCCCAAAGCTCAGACAAGCTTATAGACGGCAAGTGCTTGCTGAGTATAGAAAAATTGGTCACAATTGTATTGAATTTAATAATATTAATATATAACATAATTTTCTAATTTTGTAAATAATAAATTATTTAAACAAATTAAAATTATAAACAAAATTTAAATTTTGATCTCAGCAATAATTTGGTTCTTATTAAAATATTATACTTCTTACTATGAATAAAAAATTATTTAAAAATTATCACTGATAAAAATGTTAAATGCAATAAGTGAAGTTATTTAATTTAATTATTAAAAATTTTGTTTAATTTATTTTATTTCAATTTATTAATTCCAACGTATCCCTATTTTTTCATCTTTGATTAAATTATTGTAAGTCTCAATGATACTGAGATATTAAAACTTTACTGCACACACTTCCTCTCGTGAGCAATTTTGTTTATTTCCATAGGTTTGCGATATTTCCAGATTCCAGTCGATAGGTAATGGGACAGTACTCTGCAAGTTGTAAACGCATTAGGTTACAACCTAGCACTCTCTCTTACTATTTCTACAGGGGGTTTAAAATTTTCGTTTCCATGAAAAGTATACGCGGATTTTTATAAAATCAAAAAGTTCAGCTTCTTCTCTAAGGATACTAAAGGAGTATTAGGGGGTGGAGGAAGGTACGAATTTATTTCTAGTGTTTTTTTCGGCTTTAGGGACTCAAAAAACATAGTAACAGAAATCGTATTCGACTTTTCGTGAAAATTGTAATATTACACACTCTAAGGATGTATTTAGTACAGTCTAGGGAGGGTAACAACTTTTTTTATTGTTTTGTGCCTGCGTACTTATTTATTTATCCTTTCTTATTATTAATACTATTTATTTATAGTTATTAATTAGTTAATTTAATTATGAATACAATAATAATTAATTAATTATCGTGAAAACTATAATTCTTGTCATGATATAGATGCAATATAATTACAATAACAAATTATAGGAAATTCTGATCGAGTAATGCTGTATGTAAGACGAACAACAATTGGAATTAAGAAATAAATAGAGTTTTGGAGAAGAAACTCACAAAAAAGATGAAGCAAGAGCAGTTGGAGTAACAACATAATTATAGATATTGATTTCTGAAGAAAGCGAGACTATAAGCGCGGGGATTGTTGTCGAAGGGGCACCAGTAAGCTACATTCGACAGGTTGAACAGGTTGTATATGATAGTGTTAAAAAGGTGGCTGATTGAATACAAGGAGTGATTTATTTTTATTTTTTTAAAGATACAAATTATCGATTCAATATTGTAGTCAAAATATTCAGTTCGCCTCTATAAAAATTTGAATTTTTTACCTACTGCACGATAAATAGTAAACAATTTTATATAAATTACATAATTGGAAAAAATTGGATTTTTTTTCCCTTTTGGGATAATATAATATTAATGAGTAATTCATTAAGCAATTCACTCACTCGCGATGTAAATGTATTTTCGACACTTGAATAACTCATTTAAATTATCTCGTATCGATTAAAATTAGATTCTCTAAACAGAGAAATACATTGTATCAAGTATACATTTTTTCACAAAATTAAAAATGTCAACAGGTGTCTAAACTGCCGTACTTGGTAAAAACTTGGTTAAGTCACTTTTTTGTGAAAAATAAGTTTTTTATATCAATAGATTCATAAAAAACTGCATCTACTTATATTATTGAAAAATTTTATTTTAATTATTTATTGCAAAAAATAATTATTAAAAATCTGCGATAATCGAGAAAATAAGGAAATACTTGAAAAAAACTATAGTAACTCGAGTTACGTAGTGTAAAAATCGTAGAAGGCAATGAGCTCGAGCATAAGATAAGAAACAAAAACTTAGTCAAGTCGACATAAGTATTTCTGCTATCAAAAACGTAGTGAAAACTCAGCTTTTGTTTCGAAGCAAAAGCCTTAAGTCGAGTTAACTGAGTTCTTCTTTCGAAAAGTGGCATGAGCCAGGCATTGCGATTAGAAAGCAGACTCCTTAAGTCAACTTCGTTTAAATTCGGATTCTCGTCGGGCCGATTCGGAATCATGTCGTTTTTCATGCCGACACGTTATTAGTATTTGCAAAGTTTTGCCGGCACTTTAAAAAAAGATAATAATAAATATAAATATATTTATAATATTATAATATAGAATCGTTGCACAGAGCACTTTTCTGACGCGTTCTTTTTCTTTAGTGTCAGTAGAATGTAAATAATAAACTGTATAAAATTTATAGAAAATTTCCTGAATTTTTTAAATATGAAATTAAAAATAACATATCTGCAATTAAAAAACCTTAAAAATTAAACTTAAAAACAATGTTTTTTAAAGAAAGAGGAGAGACACTTAAATTTTTTTATTATTTTCAACTAGTGATGCACTTCGAGCGAGTCTCGTCTCGAAAAACCGAGAATCTCTCGAGAAAAACAATGAAAACAATTGAATGTGATATTTTCATCTCTTTTCATTTATGAAAGGACAGAGTCTCGTCGTGCATCACTATTTTCAACTCACTTTTTATTTTGTTTAATAATATTAGCAAAAATTTTTGCCAATCCCAATCCTTAATTTAACCTGTAATATTAGTTTCGAATTTAATTCTTTAAACTGAAATTCTTACAACTATTAAATATATGTATTATATAGACGTTATTTCCTCACCACACCACGTGTGGAGTTACACGGAAAAAAAAGTTCTCAGATATTTCAGGAATTATTTCCTAATTCTTGGATACGGTGTTACAACACTGAATTAGCAACGAACATTCAATGATAATCAATGAATGTTTGACAGAAATTCGGGAACTGTATTAGAAAAAGCTATAAATAGTCCAATAGTCTTTTTTTCTTTACTTTCTTATGTAAAGTTCATGGCACTGGCCGCAACTGTTTCTGAAAGTTTCGGAAACTCGTCAAGAAATCCTGTGCGCAGAAACGCAGTGCGCACCAGTCTCAACAAGTTTCACAGCCAGTAAGACTTGTGTGCCTTTTAGATTTATTTAATGCTGAGGTATTTAATTCGCCTGTTTAGCTCAGTTGGGTAAGACGCCGGACTTTCATCCTTGGGTACGAGAGTTCTGTTCCAGCCACCGTCGATTTTTCTCTAATATGGTTTTTTCTATTTTAGAAATTTAATACAAATTTATGTGACCTTCAAGGATAAAAGTGTATATGTGTGTACTCGCGCGCACGTGTGTCAAGGAAGAGAAGCAGAATAGTTTTTTTCTTGCATTCGTCTAACTTCGATTTTCTAGAACAGTTCCCGACTTTTTCAAGAACAGTTTGCCGAGAAGTGGTGAAATAGTAAATGACATATTTAAACAAGGCAACGTTTAGTTTTCTGGGAACTGCCTGTCGTATCCAAGAGCTACGAACGAAGTTCCCGAATAATCGGCGAACTTTTTTTTCCGTGCAACTAAGTTCTTGTTTCTGATCGGCGGCCTGAACATACCTTTTTATTGAGCACTCCTTAAGTTTTGCTTTTAAAAAATAACACTTAAGTACATTTTTTAGTATAATTTGTTTAAATAATTCATTTTTGACTCAGAATCAAAAAGAACTCTATCAATTTACCTAGAAAGTAAAGTTAAATTAAATAATTTTTTATACTATATTAAGTTTATTAATACAAACTGTTTTTCGTCATTTTCTCGGTTTCACTAAAATATGACTTAACTAAGTTTTTACCAAGTACGGCAGTAAATAATGCGCGTATGCGCGCATTTTTCTATCTTGGTGAGTTTGAGATCCTCCAGACGCCTCGGAGCGCCCTGGGACGAGCATTTCGGAAATACCCATTGACAAATTTTGCAATGACTTCGAATATTTTCATTCCCAATACTAAATTTTCTAAATGTTAAATGGTTTTATGAGAAAGTACACGAAGAGACCCATTTGATAAATAGTTCATAAGAAATTCCATTTGTTAACCAAAAACATGATTTTTTCAATGGGACCTACAATTTGTTTTTTAAAATATTTATAAATAATATCAAAAAATTAATAATTAAAAAATTTTTGGTTTTGTTGTTTTGAAAAAAATTTATATTTTTCATTTCTCGAAGAATAAAAACAACACTAATTTATTATTTTCACTTTCAAAGAATTAAGGTTTTAAGAAAATATTGACTTTTTATTAATTAAGGATAGAATGATCAGAACACCACTTTATGTTTACAACAACAACCGTTTATTATAAAACACCCAAAAGAACAGTCGCAACTACCGAAGCAACCTTGTCTCGTTTAGACGCTCAAAATCACGAACGGAAGTAGTCAGACAGACGCTTATCGAAAAACAAACTTGTGATAATACTGAAAATAAAGTAATACACGAGTCAAGCGAGTATTACATATACTGGCCTTGGCGCCAGATTTAAATGCTTAAAGTCGATACTCCGTTCCGAGATTTACTCCATTACAACTTACAATAATATTTAAATTAAAACAAAATACAGACATTCAAATGAATAGAAAAAGAATAAAAGAAAAATTAAAAGTTACAAATGGTCTTAGATTACACTTAATAATGAGATATCGTCCAATTCGTGTGGTTCATACTCCAAGGCAGAAGTCCAGTTATTGGTTTGCTAAAATGTTGTTGAAATATTATAGTAAATTCATACAGAAATGTATACATGTTTCGACATCTATTGATATTCTATGTAAGCAAAGTGTGTTTGACGAAATATATGCGCGGAAGTACTTCTTGTTAAAAAATAAGGCATGGAGTAGTATGTATCTAAAATGTGCTCGTCTAAATTAATTATGTTTTATTTGTTTATTTGTTTATTTGAAAACATTTCCCCGCGGTCAAAAAGTTGACCATAAATGGGTTACATACATAAAATGGTGTGTTGTTTATATTATATAATAAAATAATTACATAAAAGAAAAAAGAAATCGTAGTACAAAATGCGCTTACAATTATCGAAGACTCTTAATATATTGATTCAGACATAAATTGAAACATGATTGTTTAGAAAAAAATAAGTCCAAATCTGGCTTCATGCTTAAAAACATCTTGTTAATTAAGTTTGATGCAAATATAATTGGTGAAGTTATTGAAACAATTGTTGAGTGAGATTTTACTTTGAAAGGTTCCTGAGCTCTGGAAGAAAGCCTTGGAACCTTAAATAATATTTGATTTAACAGGTATGGACAATCTATTTGAGAAGATAGAATTTTAAACAAAAATGTAGCTACACTAATCAAGTATCTCTCTTCCAAAGTCAAAAGCCCAAAACGTTGACTCAATTGCAAATAGTCGCACCCCCGAACTGGATATATGCCATCCTTTCTGAAAGCCATATACTTCAAAAATCTCTTCTGAATCGCTTCAATTTCCGATTTGTACTTTTCAAAATACGGATTCCAGACCATCCGTGCATATTCCACGCGAGAGCGCACAAACGTTTCAAACAGTAACATAATAGTGCTTTGACTAGACCAATGCTTTGATAAGCGGATAAGACACCCTAAAGCCCTCGAAGCATTAGCCACTATACTTGTAATATGTTCTTTAAAATTTAAATCAAAAGAGAAATTCACACCAAGGTCACATGTGGAAAAAACACGATTCAAATTACAACCATCAAGCTTATATGTAACATCAATTGGTAGCCTACCTCTTACAAACGATAATACGTGGAATTTTTTATGATTTGGAAAAAGCTTATTATCAATACACCATTGATTTACACGGTCAAGATCCGCTTGAAGTTCAACCGCATCATCGACCGAAACAATGGCTCGATAAAGTTTTACATCATCCGCATAAATTAAAATAAATGAATTTACTATTTCAGTCAAACTGTTTATATAAATGGTAAAAAGAGGTGATCCTAGGGAAGAACCCTGTGGAACACCACGATCACGATCAGGCACAAAACTTTTTGATTTAAAGCTACCAATTTCAACCTGGTGTGATCTGTCTCGAAGATAATCCAAAATTGTAAGCTTAAAATTTTCAGGCAAACGTAGCGCATCGAGCCTCCTCGCCAAGATTAAATGATCAATACTATCAAAGGCCTTCGATAAATCCATATACACTGCATCAACTTGAATACCTCTTTGCATGCAATTGTTAATAAAATGTAAAAAACAAACAAGGTTTGTGACTGTAGACCTTTTAGGAATACCACCATGTTGATCAAATGATATTACTGGTTTCATAATTGATTTTAGGGATTCTACTACAGAAAATTCAAAAACTTTAGCGAAATTAGAAACCAGTGATATTGGTCTATAGTTTGTGATAAGCGTTTTATCACCTGATTTATATACAGGAATAACTTTAGCAGATTTCCAATGATTAGGAAAATGTCCAGACATTAATGCAAGGTTAAAAATGTAAGTTAATGGCGCAGCTAATATGGATGCGCAATCTTTGACGAAAAAGCTCGGTACACCGTCAAGACCTGATGTCGAAGAAGGCTTGAGAGATCTCGCCGCTCGAAAAACCATTTCAGTTAAAAGTATAAAAGAACTATTTTCAATGCAAGTTATCAAGTGTTCTTCGTTATCATTCAAAACACTCAATCCAGTCGACGTACAATGTTTTGCAAAATGATCCGCAAAAGCGTCAACAATGAGTTATTGAGTTGTTTACTTAATTATAATAATAAATAAGTTTGTGTTTATTGATTAAATCTATCTCTTTGAAAAAGTGCGACGAAGTGACGCAAAGAGGAAGAATAGAATCCGACAATCAAAACACATGGGAAGAAAACAATTTAAAAGCGATGAATTACATATACAGTGGCATTTCTAATGAGCAACTAGAATTTGTTAGTGATAAAGAAAGCGCATATGCAATAATTCACAAATTTGACCAAATTTACTTAAAGGAATCTACAGCTTTACAAATATGTGTGAGAAACAGACTCGAGAAAATAAAGTTAAATGATTATGAAGATTCTAGCTCATTTTTTACCGACTTCGAAAAATTAATAAACGAATTAAAAAATTCAGGAGCAAATGTAAGTGAGAAAGAAAAATTGAATTATATGCTACACCGTGGCAACAGCTTTAGAGGCCGAGGTGTAAGAGGTTATGTTCAACGAGGCAGAGGATTTCGTGAAGATCGAGGTAACAACTGGAATCCACCGAATGAAGGTAATGGACAACGAAATGTGAGGACCAATGAACGTTTTGCCGGATCTTTTTGTACTAAAGTAGTGAGTAACTCAAATTGTAATAGTATGAATGTTGAAAAATTGAACGGTAATAAAAACAGAATTGAATGGATATTGGACAGTGGTTGCACTGATCACATTATTAACAATGCATCTTATTTTGACAATTACGTAAATTTAAAAACTCCAATTGATGTAAAAATTGGGGACGGTAAAATTTTAAAAGCAACGAAAATTGGCAAAATTGAAACAAATTTTGTCGTTTATAATAAAAAAATGCCAATTAATATTTCAAATGTATTTTACGTAAAAGAAATGGACGGAAATTTGATAAGCTATGCCAAAGTTTCAAATAAAAACAAAATAATAACAGTGGGTGACACGTCTAAAATTTTCAATGAACACAATGTTTTGATCGGAAATGCAATTAAAGAAAAGGGTCTGTATAAAATTAACAGTTTTATGAATGATAAAGAATCTAACGTAACTTCGGTAAATAATGAAAAAAGACCTTGAAAGAAAAGTTTCATAGAATGTTAGGGCATGTAAATTTTAATTATCTCGACAACATGTGCAAAAATAAATTAGTCGAAGATTTACCAAATGAATTAAAGCCAGTAACTTTAAAATGCGGAACTTGTATTCAGAATAAAATACACAATTTACCTTTTCAAAACAATAGAACTAAAGCAAAAGAAAATTTTAGAAATCATTCACACTGATCTAAACGGTCCTCACTCTACAACCGGTTTAAATGGAGAAAAATATTTTTTATCTTTTATAGATGATTACAGTAAAACTTCAAGAGTGTATATGATTGAATCAAAAGTCGAAGTTCATGAATGTTTTCTGGATTATATAATATTATATATTTAAAAAATCGAATTTTAGCTAACACCGTAGAAAATAAGACTCCATATGAAATTTTAACTGGTAAAAAACCAAATATAGAAAATTTGCGTTTGTATGGAAGTAGAGTATTTGTGCGAGTAACGAAAATATTGAAAAAGATTCAACAAGTGATTTTGAAGTTAACAATGATATAGTAGAAAAAGGTAATATCGATAATATAAATAACCAATATGAAATTGAAACAGAAAATTACGAACATTGCGAAGAAAAGGTCGAAATGAGAAAATCGACAAGAAAAACAAAAAACCGGATTGGTATGGTGTTGACTCTGTAAATTCACACTACATTTTTGTAAATTATGTAAATGCCAATAGTCCAATAACTTTTGATGATGTGTTAAAAAGTGAAGATTGCGAGTTATGGAAACAATCAATGAAAAAAGAAATGGATGTGATTAACAAAAATAAAACCTGGGCGTTAGTAAGCAATCCGCGAGATAAAAAAGTTTTAGATTTAAAATGGATATTTTCGACCAAATCTGACAACAGGAAATAAGCTAGGATTGTAGTGAAAGGCTTTCAGCAAAACGGAATGTTGAAAAATTTGTACTCGCCCGTTGCAAGAATGCAAACGTTAAAATTACTTTTATCGTACAGTTGTCAAAATGATTAGATTATAATGCAAATGGACGTTGAAGCAGCGTTTTTAAACGGCTCAATTAAAACCGAAGTTTATGTAAAACAACCGATAGGATTTGATGATGAAAGTGGTCGAGTGTACAAGTTGCAAAAAGCCCTGTATGGTCTCCGTGAAAGTTCGAGAGTCTGGTACGAGTGTTTAGACGATTTCTTAAAAAGTTTTGGTTTTGTTAAAAGTAACAATGATTACTGCTTATATTCAATGAACGACAAAGACGGCGATATTTATTTGATAATTTTTGTAGCCGATTTATTACTTTGTGGAAATGTTAATCAAAAAATGAAGATTATTAATGATAAATTGTCGATGCGATTCGCAATGAAATATTTAGGTGAAGTAAAAACTTATCTAAGTATAAACATTGAATACGATTATAAAAATCACGAAATGACTTTAGATCAATCCGAGTACATTGAATCGTTAGCTAGAAAATATAACATCGAAAGTGCGAAATTATATTCGACACCTATGGAACAAAACCTTTAATTGGCACCTGCACAGTCAGCAAGTAATAATATTAAATTTAAAAATTTGATCGGAGCACTCCTGTACATAAGTACTGGAACAAGAGCAGATATCAGTTACAGCGCGAACTATTTGAGTAGATTCCAAAATAGTTATAACGAGACGCATTATAAGTATGCAATGAGAATTTTAAAATATTTGTATAAGACAAAAAACTTGAAATTAACGTTTAGGAAAAATTAAAATGTAGAAACGCTTGATTGCCTTGTTGATGCTGACTGGGCTGGTGACCAATTGGATCGAAAATCAACAACGGGATATGTGATTAGACTATTCGGAAATACGATTTACTGGAAATCAAAGAAACAAGGAAGTGTAACTAAGTCGTCAACAGCTGCTGAATACGTCGCTCTATCAGAATCGGTTAGCGAATTAAAAGTAATAATAAATATATTGCAAGATTTTAAAGTCAAACTTGAAAAACTAATAAATATATTCGAAGACAATTCAAGAGTTGTTGCGATAGCCAAATATGGAAATTTTACGAAGAACTCAAAACATATTAAAATCGATTATCACTTTGTTCACGAATGTTATGAAAATGGAATCATCGACATTGTTAAAATTGACACAGAAAATAATATTGCAGATATTCTGACAAAATCTCTTAGACGAAATAATTTCAGAACTATGTTAAAAATATTATAAGTATTCCTGTATAAATTTAAGGAGTTGTGTTGAAATATTATAGTAAATTCATACAGAAATGTATACATGTTGCGACATGTATTGATATTCTATGTAAGCAAAGTGTGTTTGACGAAATATATGCGCGGAAGTACTTCTTGTTAAAAATAAGTCATGGAGTAGTATGTATCTAAAATGTGCTCGTCTAAATTAATTATGTTTTATGCGTTGTTTACTTAATTATAATAATAAATAAGTTTGTGTTTATTGATTAAATCTATCTCTTTGCCATCCTACAAATATTAACAAATGTAATAAAATTTATTATTATAACATATATTTACAACCAGATTTAAATTAATAACCTCGTTAAAAAAATAACAGTTGTCTTTTATTAATTTGAAACTTATTCAAAATCACTGTAGTTTAGTATTTTATTTCGAAGTGTCGTATGTGGCTCATAACTCAAAGGTTTTGTCATAATATTAGCCAATTGTTGTTTCGATAGAACTCACTCAATTTTAATACGGTCATATTTGACACACTCTTGAACATAGTCCATATGAACTTCTGTCATGTGCCTCAGTTTGTTACCACCACTCGTCTGAACGCAAATTGTTGATGCTTTGTTATCACTTCGTATAGTCGCTGGTAATAAACTTGTTTTAGTTATCCGCATTGGGGACTTATTTATGGCAATGATTTCCTGGCAAGCCTGGCTCATTGCAACCTATTTTGCTTCGCAGGTAGACAAAACAACATAACTTGGCTTATTTACCCGCCAAGCAATCGTATCATCGTACAGTTTTAATACAAATCCACAAGTTGAGACAAAGATTTTGCAATCAGCAAAGCTGGCATCGAAGTAGGCCTGGTTGATTTTCATGACTCTCGTATTCCTGTTTATAGTTATACTCATACCTAGAAAACATTTAGGATCTCCTAAATCGTTTGTACGTTTAAGGATCATTGTTAATGTTTGCGTGATAACAGTACAAAATCTCGCCATTTTCAACGTCTTGAGTTTTTAGAAACTCTTCTTCTAAACATGAAAATTCGTATTTTTCTAAAACAGGAGAGATATTTGTAAAATTTGCAAAACTTGTGACAATGATTTTCCTACTGCGAGTACAATAGGGTTCTCTAGTTATTTCAGGTACTACTTTTTGCCGTTTTTCTATGACGTTTGCATCCTCTCTCTCCGTTTCTAACGGTCGTTTACGTGGTCTTCCTCTTTTCTTTTTCAAATCTTCCCCGAACCTGAAACCATACAGTCGTTAGTTTGCTTTGCTACCTCATCCTCTTCGAATTTCAGAAACCATTCGTCTTTATATAGTGACGTATTTTCACTGGGCCAATTTCGAATACTGCCGTCCTGATTTAAAAACACCATAACTACACTTTTTATCAAAAATGAGTTTTTTATACCGTTGGATTCGTAAAAAAGACGAATTTTTCTATGCTAATTAGAATTATTAATCTTAATTAATTTTCGAGTTAATTAGGAATTAATTTTACTAAAAAGCACTATCTACATCGATTTCCGTCGAATCCTGATATTAAGAGGCCTAACTACAGGCCTAACTATAGTTTGTAAGTTTGTCTAACCGGTGATTTCCTTATAAAAAGGCCTATCTACGTAGTTATGCTTTTTGAGATCAGGAACTCGAGCTCTGTAGAGGCTACTTTCCTTATGGACTTTGGCCTAAGTACATAGTGTGTTTCTTCGTCAGGAATCTCATGAAAATCTACAACACTTTCCTTAAAAAAAGCACATCTACATTCACTTTATTGAAACAAGAAGTTTTTCAATTTAAATATATTTTTATTAAATAAACTGTTAATATTAAATATAGCTATTTTTAACAATTTTTATTTTTAATAGAATTTTTTAAGGTTAATTAATTGAAAAAAGTTTTTTAAATAGTTTTTTATTTTAGTTCAATAATTATTAGTTATTAGCAATAATTCGATAAAAAAATTGACTGTATTTATAAAATGCAGAAGATTATTTAAACAAACTAAATAAATAGTAATCAACAAATTTATTAATACTCAATCTTAAAGAAATTATTGATAATGTTTTTCTTTTAATTAAATTCTTTCATAAAATTTTAGAAATTAATTTAATTTTTGAAATATTTTATACTGAATTAAGAAAAAACATTCAATTCTTTCGGGAATTTTTTTTTAAATAATTAAATGTTTGCAAAGATTTGGCTTTTTAAAAAAATAATTGAATTTTTGCGACAAAATTTTGAAAGTAATAAACAAGAATAATTAATTAGTAAATTAGTTAAGAATTAAATTTTTTTTAAAGTTTGAATTTGAATTTGTTCAAAAATTCATATTTGAAAATAAGTTTTGTAATTTGCATAATAATAGTAATTAATATGTTAATTAATTAATAAAGAACATAAAGATAACTGCTTACTTTAAAATTATTGCACACATCTCCTCAAAATAGAATCAATAGTAGATATTTAAACATTTTAATCTTTGAATGGGATTTTAAAAAATTGTTAAGGTTTTAAAAATTAATCATTTAATTATATTAAAATGGTGAACAGGGAATTTAATGAAATTTAATTTATTTTAATTAAAATCATGTTATTCATTACCTTTTGCAGGTTTTTTCTTTTTTTCTTGTTAGAAATTAAAAAACGCATTTTAATTACACAAAATAAAAAAAATTGTACAATTTAATCCATTTTTTCAAAACTAAACTCTTAAGTATTTGTAGTTAGTGTACTTCTACATCAGGAAAGTCGACCGTACTTGAGCTGTTCTCCAGACAAAAAAGCATAACTGCGTAGTTATGCTTTTTTGTAAGGAATCGCCGCAATTTTTCATTTAATTAATTAGCATAACTACAGTTTTGCATATTTCCAATGAAAATTTGCAATTTTTTTTGCATAATAAAATTCAGCGTACCCGAATTAGCAAAGAAGCACCATTACCTTTTGAAGAAACATTATGTTAAAGAAGATATAAATAAAAACGTATTTTGCTAAATATCTCGAAACATCCCAAAGTGTAGTTATGTTGTTTTTAAATCAGGACGGCAGAATAGACTTCTTTCCATATCTGTCACCATAAACCATCTTTTCATTAAATCTCACATTTCTGGATTCGAAGAACTTGCCTGATTCTGGATTTAAAAAGATGTAACCAGTCGAGGTATATCCTACAAGTACTCCTCTTACTGCACGATCAGAGAATTTTGATTCCGGTTTCCTTTGGATGGCCCAATATGCCAAACACCCAAATCGTTTGATTTGATTTACATCATAATGAAAGTTTGGTGCAAATATTTCGAAAGGTGTCTTGAAATCATTCGATCTGTAAGGAGTTCGGTTGTAAACATACACTGCCGCTCCGAGAGCTAGATCCTACATACTCGGCGGAAGTCTTGAGTCAAACATAAGGGATCTTATCTTTTTCTGAAGGTTTTGATTAAACCTCTCAGAAACTCCATTATGTTGAGGAGTATCTGGGAAGGCAGGTTGAATCTCAGCGCCTTCACGAGCTAATACTTCATGAGTATTAGCTCCCGATGAATTCAGTGCCTTGATCACTTCGAAGGTAACAAATTTTCTCATTTGTACTAAGCAAATTTCGCGCACTCTTAATAAATCTTTCTAAGCATTGTCCAGTAGCATCCTTCGTTTTCATTGGGTATGCCAAAGCCATTCTCGAGTAATCATCAATAAACACAGAGATGTATTAATAACCAAAAGGGTGAGAAGCAGGTGATATTTTTCCCATTACATCTGAGTGTATGATTTGCATCGGTTGTTCTGCTCTACTTCTTTGACTTTGAAACGGTAATTTATTAAATTTCGTAATTGAACATATCTCACATTCTCGTATAGTGTCGTTGCAGGTAACACTTTGTAAATCTTTGTTATTTTGCCATAATTTTTGCGATTTACGCAAATAATCTACCGATGCATCCTTACATGCCACAACATTGCTTTATTTGTTTTGATAATTTCACTGTGTGATTTAGTCTCAATAAAATCGTCGTCTAATAAATCAATTGATGATAATTCATCAAGATTTGTATTTTTCCTAGTTATTATTTGCGTATCAAAATTCGCAGACTTAAATATGCAGCTACATGATCAGTGAACTCATTACACTCGTAACACTTCTTTACCCTTTGACCTTTGCTGGGACATTCATTTCTCATGTGACCTATGTCCCCACATTCAAAACATCTTTCGTTTGACCATTTAATTAAATTTGAATTTGTTAATGAAGCCGATGCTACCGTTATTGATTTAGATCCCGGGTGATTATTTGTTGTATTTTGTAACCGATTAGCTTCTGCTTGCACTATAAACATTTTTAAAAGATCGTACGTTAAACTTTTCCCTGGTTGACTTTTTGTTATGAATTCCACGGACTGGACTTCAGGTACTTGATTCATAATTGCATTATATAAAGCGTCGCGTTTTTCGTCATCAGAAAGTGGTGTAAAACCCGGAATCGTTTCGTAATTATGTAATTATTGCTATGGTTCTTAGCTCAGAAGTTAAGAACTCATAGAAATGGTCGAATTTAATACGCAGTTCTAATTTATAATCATGTTTCATGTTATTGTCCTTAGATATCAATTCTATTTTTATAGCTTCTTTTATGTGATTTGCGAAAAAAACGAGGTTCATTCGATTCTTTTGACGAAATTTGGGGAGGGTTACCGATCGTTATATCTGAAGAAAGTGATTTTTCTGTTTGTTTCGGAACTTTGTTTTTATGTATTACTCTTGTTAAAGGCATTTTTCACTATTTAAAAGCGCTACGTCTGAAGTGATTTTAATCTTTTTCACTCTTTCCTCTTCCAACTCGCGTTGCTTGAACCACAATTTTAGATTTTTTTGCATTTTCGAATGCAATGCTATCGTCACGCTCATTATTTTTTCCATTCTCTCGAATTGACTGTCAAATATTTCTTGTATCTCGGCATAAAAGACTTCCGTTTCTGACTCTTCGATTTTCTCCGACGGTTCAGCCAGCATTCGATTAGTATCGTCCTTCAAAATTTTCTTTTGATCCTCATCGTTTCCGGAACAGTTTTCAGTGTCTGGTAACACACCTACTAAAGAAAAAGAGAATTTATGTGTGTCGTTGACGACAACAATTATAATCTCGTTACCAATCATTTTCGTTAACTCTTGATCAGACAATAAACATTTCATTTGGAGAGAAATCTCAGATACCTTTAGGAACAAAGTCGGTTTCTTTTACCACTGAAGGCTCTAAGATATAATCCGAAGACCCTTCCGTCGTTCCATCGTTTACCATAGATAAAGGATTTTGTGTCCGATCAGTCATCTCGTAACTCTCGTTCTCGTTATCCTCTGATTTCGGCAGATTGTCATAGTATGGAGCGTCGCCGCTGTGTGGATATCACAGCCACACAAAAAAAATAAAGTGTCTTGATCTGGGGTCGAGACATATGTATTCCGATGTATTTCGATGCGCTGAACCCGAATCCGCCATCAGAATTTGGCCAATGGGTTCTGGTTTCGCCCTAATTTTAAAAAAACACCTTAAAATCGTTAAAATGGTCTCTTTTGATTTATAAAAATTGAATCTAACCACATATTAATAATTTTCTCAGATTCCTTAATTTAAATAAACTATTATATAAGCTTTTCAATTGAAAATTCATATAAAACATTAAATATATCGAACCTAACCTCAAAAACACATCTAAGATTCCAAAAAAATAAATTTTACCATACACAGCGCAATAAAAAAGGTAAGCTCATGAAAGTTACAACTTAGGTGTTTTTATGATTGCTGATTACGAATCCGGTGTTAGTTTATCAAAATCCAAAATGGCGGATCCAATATGGCGAACAATATAATTAAAATTTGTTTGGATTGGCTTGAAAATCGTTACTCGGGAGTTTTCGGGGTCGCTCATAACGAATCCTATGTCGGTTTCTAAAAATTCAAAATGATGGATCCAATATGTCGGTCTTTATTATTTTAACAATTTTTTTTAATTTATTACTCGCGGTTTTTCGGGACCTTTGATAACAAATCGTATATAAATTTTTATAATCTTAAAGTCTTACGAATTGTCGAACATTTCGTAAGACTTTAAGATTATAAAAATTGATATAACTTATAAAAATTGATTTGTCTAACATTTTGTAAGACTTTAAGATTATAAAAATTGATAATAAAGACTGCCATATTGGATCCGCCATTTTGAATTTTTTAAAACCGACATGGGATTCGACATCAGTGACCCCGAAAAACCCTGAGTAACGATTTTCAAGCTGATCCAAACAAATTTTAATTATATTGTTTGCCATATTGGATCCGCCATTTTGGATTTTGATAAACTAACACCGGCTTCGTAATCAGCAGTCATAGAAACACCTAAGTTGTAACTTTCATGAGCTTACCTTTTTTATTGCGCTGTGTATGGTACAATTTGTTTGTTTGGAATCTTAGAAGTGTTTTTGAGGTTAGTTTCGATATATCTAATGTTTTATATGAATTTTCAATTGAAAAGCTTATAGAATAGTTTATTTAAATTAAGGGATCATAGAAAATTGTCATCATGTGGTTACATTCAATTTTGATCAAAAGTGACCATTTTAACGATTTTAGGGTATTTTTTGAGGTTAGGGCGAAACCAGGACCCATTGGCCAAATTCTTATGGCGGATTCGGATTCAGCGCATCGAAATACATCGGAATACATATGTCTCGACCCCAGATCAACACACTTTATTTTTTTGTGTGGCTGTGTATTCTTTCTGCTCAAACTGCTTAATCTCTGAAGCTAAATTTTCCCACTCGTCTTTTAGTGATTTGCGACCTTCAGAGAAAAAGGAAAAAAATTACATTAAGGTACTGTAAGTTCTTTACTCACTTGTGAAACCCTTTGTGTAGACTTTAGTATATAGCTTTTTTATTCAAAAGACTTGAGTCAGAAACTTGCTCTTAAATCATTTCGATTGAACACAAATCTACATGATCTAGAACTGATTTACTTATTCACACTTAATACTATGAAGTGTTCCAAAAGAAAATCTAGTTGTTAAAATCATCTGAAATGAACACAATTTCATCTGACTCGAACAACTCAAACAATACTGTTTTGTGTGTCTTTTAAAAATAAAAATATATGTTCGTTTCAATCTGTAATTTACTGTTTCTCGTATCTATCGTTTAAGGGGTCTACCCACTTAAAAAAAAGAAAAAATCGATTTTTTATTACATTTTTTGACAGTATATATATCCAAAAGTATCATACTTTAATATTATAAATATTGGAGCAATCTAAATGCATTTTTGTGCAACTTTTATTTTGTTATTTCAGCACGCTAATCCGCTACCGTCAAGTAGCTTATTTTTTCAATTTTTTCACGTTCAGTTCCTTCGGATTTACATCAAACTCGTTACTCAAAAGTTTTTTGGGTCGCTGATCACGTAACTGATATTAGTTTTTATCAATTCAAAATGGCGGATCCAATATGGCGGATGACTTTTTTTTAAAAATGTTGGAATTTTATGAAACTTGGTATCCGGGGGTTTTTTTAGGTCGCTGATTACGAATTTGATAGTAGTTTTTAAACATTCAAAATGGTGGATCCAATATGGCGGATGACCTTTTTTAAAAAATGTTGGATTTTTATGAAACTTGGTTCTTCTTGAAAACAATCGGGCGTTAAAAGTATAGCAAAAACTTTAAACGCGTTTTTCTCAAAACAACGTTTTTCGACTGCTTGTTGATGATATCTCCGAAACTACTAAACCGATCCTTACCAAATTTATACCACATATTCTTTGAGACCATAGCTCTAGCGCATATCGAGGGATTTTCAAAATTTTGATTTTAAATATTTTTTTGGGGCTCAAAAGGGTCAAAAAACAACGTTTTTTTCAAACTTATTAAAAAAATTTTGACAGTCTCTATTATGAAAAAAATTACGCAATATCCAAATTTTCATTTCGACAATTACGAAAAAAGACTCTAACATCAATATCTCTGGTTCTTTTAAGAAGTTATTCAGATAAGAATTTTTTACAGTCCAGGGTACCTAAAAGATTAAAAACCAATAGGTTTTTTTTCTAAAAAGAAGAATTTTTCTATTAAAAACCCATTTTTTACAAGATTAATGATTAGGTACAATTTTATTGTGTCATTTAAAAAAAAAGAATACATAATACACTTATTAAAATTTTTTTTGACAGTCTCTATTATGAAAAAATTGACGTAATATCCAAATATTCATTTCGAAAATTACAAAATAAAGATTCTAACATCAATATATCTTTGGTTCTTCTTGAAAGTTATTTAGATAAGAATTTTTTACAGTCCAGGACACCTTAAAAATGAAAAATCAACAGGTTTTTAAATTTTTCCACACCTCCATTTTTAAAATGCGGATTACTTTTGCAAATGACCAACAAAATGGACCCTTTTCTTTTTTCTAAAGAACTAATTAAATCAAACAGTTAAATTATCGATAAATTAATGAAAACCACATGATTCGACCCGGCAAAACATGTAGATTGATAATAAAATTTTTTTTAAAAATTAACATTTTGCTCTAAAATTACTAAATTGCGATTATCTCGAAAACTGGAACCGACAATATGGGCCCTTTTCATGTGGACGTCCACATATAAATGAAAAAGTGGGACTAGAATGTTTAAAAAATGAAAAAAAGAATTTTCTCCTAAACGGAGCTAAAAACCCACTGATAGAAATGCTTTGACATTATTAACAAAAAAAGTTTGATTAGGGAAATCTTACTAACCTACAAATAAGGTTCCTTTATTTTAGCCATACGTATCATAATATCAATAGACACGATTTTTAAAAATATAAGTACTAGTTTGACTGAAAAAGATGTTCAGTTGAAACATTTATTATATCTATTTTACATTGAAAATATTATTAATACTGTGATTTGTCTCTTCGTATTACCATAAAACTAAAATAGTCATACCGTATCACAGTAACAAATCCAACAAAACAGTATGGCTGTTTTAACCAGAATTCTCACAGTAATTACGAAGTTTTTCTTTCAGTGCCGGGTTTAGAGCGCTCCGGTGAGTAGAAAACCCTTTTTTCAATGTTTAAACACTCTAGCCCCACTTTTTAATTTACATGTCCTTTTAGGACATATATCTATATGTAATATATCTAATCTAAAGATCATGAAAAAACCTTTCCAAAATGTCCTTTGTCAAATTTGTATGTTTAATTGTTTAAGAGTAAAAATTATTAAAATAAACATTACACCAAAAGACCCATTGATCATTTGACGTGGAATCGCTTATATACTGGCGTTGGCGCTAGATTTAAAGACTTAAAGTCGATAGAAAATTACAATTCTCAGAACTTTTTTTGTAATTGACGTATTTTCAAAATTACTGATTTGTGCTAATATATTTCTAATAATAATAATATAAATTAACGATAAGCTAATAAAAACCGCATGATTCGAATTGTCAAAACGTGTAGATTGATAATCAAAAATAAAAAAAATTTAGGTTTATCTCCAAAATTACTAAATTGAACTGACAAAATGGGCCCTATTCATATGAAGATCCATATTATATATCATCACAAATTAGTAATTACGAAAAAGAAAAAAGTTCTGAGTATTGCATTTTTCCTAAAACCTTATTTCTTTGAAAGTGAAAATAATAAATTAGTGTTGTTTGTACTATTCAAAAAATTAAAAATGTGAAAAAATGAATTTTTCTTTAAAAAAGAAACAAAAACTTTTTTAATTACATTGGTTGACAAAAAGTTACTATTTCTCTGATTCAAAGATCGGACAATGATATTTTTATGTTGGAGATTTTAGGATAATAACACTAAAGCACTATCACGTTTATTTTAAAGAAAACAATTTATCAATAATAAAAATATGAACTAATTAAACTGGAAGTATTACACAGTTTTGATTCGATCAACACGCTTCTACAAGCCCTTTTTACCCTCTTCCGAGTCCAAGTCCCCAAAACCTTCTCTCTGGTTCAATTTCGCTCGAGTCTAGATTCCACGCATATCCCTACTTTTCTTATTTATTTTCTTGTCACATGCGCGTTCCTTTTATTCGAAATTATTATATTTGAATTGCTAACAAATCGGCCATCCTTTAACTAGGTTTGGTCCTCCAAACAAAATGTAAGTTATCAACTAAATAAAAATATTATTTCAAGGAGAAAAAACAAACCTTATGTATTTCTTTTTTTATGCTTGATAGTAATTGGGTTTTCTTTTTTCTCTTTCACTCCTTCGCAATTTTAGATGTAGGTCCTTTCGGTTACATTGGATGTCAGTATCATCATTCGCTCCTCTTACATTCGTTTCAATTTCGTCGTACTCACAATCAACATTTTCTTTCCAAAACTTCAGCTGGCTTATATGAGCCGTGGTTTCAAATCCGCGATCTTTGTAGTCATTTAGTTTTTTTATTCTATACGTATCACTGTTTTCTCTATTTATAACTACCATGGGTCCATTATAAGCCATCTGAAGTTTGGTTAATGTTTCGCTACTAATTGGATTTTTTTTATGTAGATAATGTCTCCTATTTGCAATTAAGAGTTAATGTTTTTATTTTTATCGTATCGTTCTTTATATTTGATTTGTTCTTTTACAATTTTTTCTTTAATTTCTTTTTGAATAACTTTTGGTGAAGTGTATGATTCGTTCGACTCGGTTAGTTTTTTTAGTTATCCTTCTTTAAATCTAGGAGTGTAACCAAATAACGCTTCGTAAGGAGTTCTTTCAGTAGTTTTGTTTATAGAGGAGTTTAAGTCGCGTTCAATTTTTTCTATGTAATTATCCCAATGTGTATCGTCGCTACTTTCTACGGCGATTTTCATAATAGGTAATACTGTGCGGTTCAATCTTTCTATTAAACCATTTGCTTGTGGATGTCGACTAGATGTAAGAGTGTGTATTATTCCTTGTTCTAAGCAAAACTTCTGAAAAATCTCCGAGGTGAAACACGTTCCTCTGTCGGAAATAATTTTTCTCGGAGCTCCAAATTTATTTATAAATTTTTCGATATTTTTAACTGTAGTTTTCGCATCTACCCCTTTTACGGGTACTAGACATGCAAATTTAGTGAGATTGTCAATTATCCCGAGTACATATTTATTTTTCTTGCTCGAGGTGGGAAATTGTCCTAAGTGGTCGCAATGAAAAATATCAAAGGGGCGATTACCTGGGGGTATAGGATGAAGTTCCCCCTCCTTTTTGCCCGATTTCTTTTTTGCTAGAATACATTCCAAACAATTCTTAATGTGGGTTTTTAAATAGCGACGCATTTTTGGAAAACAATAAAAATATTTTATTCGGTTATAGGTTTTGTTAAGACCAAAGTGACTATATAGGTCATGATATCTTATAGCTATTGATTTGCGCATTGCCCTTGGTACATAATACAACTCTTTAATTTCATTATCTTGATTAATTTTTTTGAACAAAAGACCATCTTTTAAGACGAAATCATGAACTTTCTCTATTTCATCTCTGTTTCTTTCGGTTTGACGTTTTTGTAAAATACTAATAATTTCTTTAATTTCGGGGTCACTTCGTTGAAATAATAAAATTTCTTCTTCTCGAGTTTCAATAAATCTAATTTGTTCGATTGTTTCCGAATTGTTAGGGTTGTTATCTACGGGACCACGCGAAAGGGCATCCACGTGTGTCATTTTATCCCCTCTCATGTGTTTTATTTTGAGGTTAAATTCTGAGCTTTCATTTATCCAACGCGCTATTTGTGGATTTTGTGTTTTCCACGCATTGAGGTTTACTAAGCATTGACAATCTGTTATAATTGCAAAGGGTTTTGCAATTAATAACGATCGCAATCGCTCTAAGGCCCATTTAATCGCAAGTAGCTCTAATCTACTGGAATGATATTTTGCTTCTTGTTTGTTGGTTTTTCTGCTTATCGCATATACCATACCTTTTTTCACCTTTTCGATCGGCTTGTAAAAGTATGGCCCCTAGACCCACGGATGACGCGTCTGTGTGTAGTTCTGTTATTTCGGCGTTCGGATTATATAATTTTAATATCGGTTTCGAAGTTAGCTTTTCCTTTAGTGTTTCAAATGCTGTCTTCTGCGTTTCAGACCAAATAAAGGGCATGTTGTTTTTCAATAGATCAGTTATGGGGGCAACTATTTTTGCAAAATTGACTATGAGTTTTCGAAAGAAACTAGCTAATCCCATAAATCTTCTGATTTCGTGTTTGTTAGTGGGTTTGTGAAAATCTTCGATTGCTTTTATTTTCCTCTCCCCCGGCTGTAGTACTCCCTCACCTAAAGTGTAACCTAAGTATTCAACTTTCCTCATCCCAAATTGATATTTTTTTAAATTCAAGGTAAGCTTTGCCTTCTTCAATAATTCAAGTACAAACTCTAAGTTAACCATTAACTCATCCCAATTTTTACCATACACACAAGTATCATCAAAGAAGGTGAAAGCTATACCTTTTTTTCTTGCAATGGCCAATGTTTTATCAATTAGTTTAGCGAAATACATCGGAGCGTTTTTTAAGCCAAAAATAGCTCGCTCAAATTGTCCAGTTTGTGTTTCTGTTATGAAGGCAGCTTTTTCTTTAGCACTATTTTCTAATGGAATTTGTAAATAGCCCGAGTGTAAATCCAAGATTACGAATATTTTTGCATCCGACAATTTTTCTAACAGGTCTTCGAAGTTAGGAATAGTGAAGTTATATTCTTTTGTTATTTTATTTAACTGTCTGTAGTCAGGAATAGGTCTAGGGGTTCCATCTTTTTTTCTTCCAAGGAAAATTGGACTAGCAAATTGAGCGTCTGCTTCAGTAATTATTCCCGCTTTTTTGTATTCAGTAATGATTTTATCTAGTTCATCTCAATCATTTGCATTTAGTCTATACGGTTTCAATTGAAAGGGTTACGCTCCGTCTATAAATTGTATGTTCATTTTTAAGATGTCTGTACAACCGAGTTCGGAAATATTTTCCGCAATACAGTCTCTGTATTTGTTTAATATATTTGTTAGTTGTTCTTTTTGATTAGGAGTAATGTTAGGATCAGTTCTAATTTCGGATGGGTTTATTGATTTTTTCTTTTCTGTAATTGAGATATTTTCTTGAGTAATATACATAAATCCCCCAATTTTTTGTCCCTCCTTAATTTAAATTTTCTTTTCACCAAGATTAGTTATCGGTAATATAAAGTTTTCATCGTTCGATTGTACATTAATGAAATTTATACTACTTGCATTTACATAGACATTTTCTTTGGAATAGATTTTATTTTTTTGAGTCATTATTTCCAAATATGCTAGAATCTGCATTTTTAAAGGACAAGTTATGGCCCACCGTTCATAAGCAATCTCTAGAACTTCTGTAAACGAACGTCCTAGAATGACATCATATGTTGTGCGGTATCGGGACTACTTTGAATGTAATTATTTTAGGTTTTAGATTCTCAAAATTTACTCATTCAGTAATTGTTCCCGGTGACCAAACCTCACTATTACCAAATCCACCTAATTTAGATTGTAACCGCTTATTTAATTCTAGAATTAGAATAGTTACAAATGGAAGATTTTATTTTATTTTTTTTATTAAACAGATCAATATGAATAGTCAGGCGCCAGATCCTCTTAGATCAAATAAAAATTGAAGTTATAAAACTTGATAAAAAAATATGTGTTTGATTGACAACTGAAAATAATCAGGAGCTCAATCAGGCCTAAATTAATAGCCAAAAAAAATGATAAATAATAATTAAATTAATTAATCTTCCAATAATTAAATTTAGCTAGCTCTGTCCCGAAGTGGATAATAGTAGAGGGGGTAGTTCTTGATTTATTTGAAAAGATTAATAGACGATTAATTTATTAAAAAAATTAGTATTTATTTTAACAATTTAATAAATTCTTGAGGTTATTTTACAATTTTTAAACAATCTTTTATAATTAATCAATTTAATTAATGATAAGATTCTTTCATTCCAAGACTTGTCATAAAAAAATGAATTTGAGTATTAAAGAGGAAAAGATTCTTAATATTTTAATCGAAATAATTTAATGGAAATCCAATTTTGAAATTTATAAAATTAAAATAAAAATATATTATAATATTTAGAATTTAAATTATTGAAAAGGGATTATGAAAAAATTTTGAAATGTCATTCAACTTTAGCTTCTCAAAATCAAGGAAAATCCTCATGAAATCATCTCGAATTCTTCATCCAATAATATCACAAATTGATTAATTGAATAAATTAAATTTTAATTCATTAAATTAAATTAAATAAATTAATTTTTAAACAATTTTAGGATTTTACTCTAAGACTGTCACGAAAAGAATGAAAATCTTTTCCTCTTGTTTATTATTTTCCTTTGTTACCATGCGTTTTGAAAAGTAACAATAAAAAAAAGAACTCTACATTTTCAAACAATCGAAATTACAAATCGGAATAATTCAAAATTAAATACAATTAATAAATTATCTTTTCTGCTTTCTCTTTTTATATACTTTTTTTACGTTAAATTTTAAAGAATGTCTCTAATTAAATCTTGATTTTAACCAATTTCTTCTAAATTAAATAATTTTCTTATAAATTCGGTCCAATTGATGGTAAATCACCACATTCTCTTCCAAAATTAGGATTATAAAACTTAATGACGACTGAAATCCACAGAACTTGGTCCAATAATGAAATCCAACCATTCCAAAAAGATATAGTCTCAATTGTATAAATAATTCGAAATATGGCCCCATTTGCAATAAGACTTCCATAGGAAAATGGTGAAGCCTTCCAAGGTTAATTAATTCTTAGATATCACTCCAGGTGACGAAGTCGATATTTAACACAGGACATAACGGCAACAGGGATAAATTCGGCATTCCATAGAACTAATTGAATCCTCGGGTTCGGCCAGAAGAAATTTAAATCAGGAAAAGTAATTTTGTAATAATTGAAACAGGAAAATCCAAAAGTATTCTTCTGAATGGAATTTCAGTTTGGTAATTTCAAGACACAGGAAAAATCCTCAGCAATATTCTTATTTCTTCAAATTCGTAAAATGTTGACTCGACGTACAATTACATAAAAAAATGATTACAGTTTAATTTCTTAAATTTTAAGTTTACATAATTTTGACCAAGTCTTGGAATGTCGTGTTACCTTAGAGATTGATTAATAATATATATTAAATTTTATTTATTTATTTTTTTTATAATTTAAAAGTTTGAAACACATAAACAATTTGTGAGTTAAAAAATTAAATATTAAATTTTATAACGTCACAAGATTTATCTCTCGTCATTTCGAAATTTTCGTTGAGAACTACAGAGCCCTTCACTGTACAAACAGTGGCACCCATGTCAATTAAAGCAATTATTTTAGTATCATTTATTTCGATTTCCCGAACAAATTTATCATTAATAGATTTATTTAAGTTTGAATTATGTACCAAGTTTATTTCGTCGTGTGACTCATTTTCTCTTTTAATCTTTATTTTCTCGCAACGGGAAGCTATGTGACCGGGCTGTTTACAAACAAAATACGTAATTTCTTTTCGAGGACTTGTACAATTATTTGCTAAGTGATTAGCTAAGCCGCAGCGATAGCATTTTCGTGACTTACCGGTCCAAGCTGGTTGCGATGACGTGTTACCTTCCCCTCGTGTTTCCTCTTCTTTCGTCTCGGATTTTCCTTCTTTCTGCGATGCTCAATGATATGATGGTTTCTGATGTTTCTCCTTATCGTTTGTCTTCTTTTCATTAATTCTCTCTCTTCGATTTTTTTCATCCTTTCGTATCGTAAGATTTCTGGAAGAATTTCATCTATGCTATCGAAGATTTGTGCTAAGATATGATCCGCCACTTTCCTCGACCATAATCCGGTGGCAATTTCGTCTCTTATTTCCATTACAGTTAAACTGAGTCCAGTGCATAACCAGATCTTGTCCATTACATATTCTTGAACAGGTTCCTTAAATCCTTGTTCTCATGCTACAATATTTTTTAGCTTCTCGACCGGGCTTCGACTGTATAGAAAGGTTGATCGGAATAACATTTTGAATAATTCGTAGTTATTCATTTCTGCTGATTTTTAGGGTTTCGTGGCCAAAGGCCAAAACCCTTATAGCGAGACTTCGGTGTCCGTCCGTAGTTTTTACGTCTTAAGTCTTACGTCTTAAGTCTTAAGTCTTAAGTCTTACGTCTTAAGTCTTAAGTCTTAGGACATAAGAACTTAAGACTTAAGTCTTAAGTCTTAAGTCTTAAGTCTTAAGTCTTAAGTCTTAAGTCTTAAGTCTTAAGTCTTAAGTTCTTATGTCCTAAGACTTAAGACTTAACTTCTGTATAAGATGGTCTTAAGTCCTAAGTCTTAAGTCTTGAGTCTTAAGTTCTTATGTCCTAAGACTTAAGACTTAACTTCGGTATAAGAAGGTCTTAAGTCCTAAGTCTTAAGTTTTACGTCTTAACAATCGTTGTCATGGCAACCGTTGCTATGTTAATGGTTGTCATAACAGCCGTTGCCATGGCAACCGTTGCTATGTTAATGTTTGCTATAACAACCGTTGCCATGGCAACCGTTGCTATGGTATACCAATTACTTTATTAAAATTTTAAAACAATTAATTTAAAAAAAATTTCTAAATAAATTATTATTTATTTTTTTATTCATTCATTATCATTATCATCATTTTTGTCATTTTAGGCCACGAAATCCTATGATGTAGGCGCGTTGCGCCTGCTTCTCTGCCTGATTTTTATAATAGCCATTTGGAAGCTGTTGATTTCATTTGAGACTTTGCTATGCTGAGAGTAATCGCATCGCTCCATTCGTGAATAGTTTTGGACGCTTCAAGTTCTGTCAGCCAAGCTTGAGCTTTGCCTGGGCTTTCGGTGCCATGAAATTCACGAATAATACTTTTCAGGTCTCCAAAAATTTGATGAGCTTCATCTCCTCCATTTCGTTCAAGAGAGCTCGTATTGTGCATTTTGTTAACAACATCACTTATCGAACAGAGTGCTGTCGCTAAGGGGTCTTGAGCTCCGCCATATGGTCTTCCTCCTTGGTCGTCCATGCTGTGTTGAGCAAGTTGTAATTGTTGAATTTGTGCTCGTAAACTAAACATTTCCTTGTCGTATAATTTTTTTTCTTCATTTCTTCGAAGTCGGTCATTTCTATAAATGTCTTCTCTTTGTGATGTAAGCTTGCTTGGAAGGCTTGGAACGCATCGTCTATACCTTCAGCCATTTTTAATTTCTCACT
The DNA here is from genome assembly GCA_032873175.1 of Leptopilina drosophilae. Lineage (NCBI taxonomy): Eukaryota > Metazoa > Arthropoda > Insecta > Hymenoptera > Figitidae > Leptopilina > Leptopilina drosophilae. Next base: position 33,732,377 of record CM065480.1, read on the forward strand.
TTAATCACAATAATTTTCACTGGTAGAATATTCCATCCCACTTCTGATTTCTTGTAGTTTTTAGGATAATAACACTGAAGCACTTTCACGTTTATTTTGAAGAAAACAATTTATTAATAATAAAAATATGAACTAATTAAACTGGAAGTATTACACAGTTTTGATTCGATCAACACGCTTCTACAAGCCCTTTTTACCCTCTTCCGAGTCCAAGTCCCCAAAACCTTCTCTCTGGTTCAATTTCGCTCGAGTCTAGATTCCACGCATATCCCTACTTTTCTTATCTATTTTCTTGTCACATGCGCGTTCCTTTTATTCGAAATTATTATATTTGAATTGCTAACATTTATAAGACTTTCATCGCTAAACACGAATCTGACAAAAAGTACCCATTACGTCGAGATTTTGAGAAAAAGCACTCAAAGTTTTAAAAACACCGTTTTGTTGAAACTGTTGTTGAACTGTTGTTGAACTGTTGTTGAAACCCCGTTGAACTGACAACTGTAAGAATCAAATCGAAAAAGTTGTGAATCACTCAAGAATTTTTATATAGCACAACTTTTTCATGTGCGCGTGCGTTCTACTTGTACTTATAGAGCGGTACACTATGGGACTCTTACTTATTAATTTTATTTGCACTATTTATTGTTATTTATAATTTTTGGGCTCGCTGAATGTTGCTGATTGAATGTAAGGTCGTTATGAAAATTTTCAAAATGGCGGTTTCTAAATTGCGGATATATAAATTTTGAAAATTAATGGATTTGATTAAAACTTGGTATTTGGGGGTTTTTAAGATTGATGATTACGAATCTTAAGTCAAAATAAAAAATAGTGGTTTCACAATTCTTATTAATCAGTGAGCCCAAAAAAGATAAATAACAATAAATAGCGCAAATAAAATTAATAAGTAAGAGTGCTATAACCGGTGAAGAAAATTGTAATTGTGTTACCTAGTTCCTATCTAGTTTGTCTAGATGCTATAGTGGTCCAGTATATCATTTCAATCTAGTATCTAGACTGGAATGTAACGCTCGTATTCTTTTAGCGCGAGATAGTCATGTCAATTCCCCCACAGCACCGAAATTTTCCTAAATCTTTATTAAATATTTACTTGCAATATTCGGCATATTTAACTGAAAAGTTTAGTAAAAAATGTGTAAAGATTAATATGTCCCGATTAAATAAGTGTCTAGTGTGAACATTTCCTGAAGATTTTCGCCTAATCATAATTATAATTATAAATTTCCGTTGTTAAATTTTTTAGATCTAATTTGTGTTTTACATAATTTTATAAAATATCGTCCAAATGTTTATAAATTACCACATAAATTTTCATAAATTACCGTGAAAATTTCCATAAATTGCTAAAATAAATATTTTTAATTGTAACTTATGTAAAATATAAATAAAAGGATGACTCGGAGTGATCGTTTATCTCATCGCTTTTATTAATTATTAAATTTCCATTCATTACCTTGAAAATTTTCATAAATTACCGAAGTAATAATTTTCAATTGAGATTCAGACTACAATATATTTATAAACTACCACAGCAATTTTAATAAATAACTAAAATTTTCATAAACTATTAGAAGAATACACCTTCTTACGCCAAAACTGTCTAAACAGTGAATTTGTCAATTATTATACTTATTTCCTAGCGTTGCTATTTACAGTAATGCTAGATAATGATAATAATAGCTAGATAATAATAATAGTAATGCTATCTAGTTTCCTAGAAAAGCCTTTAATTTTTATATAGATTCTGCAACGAGCTGCAATTCTAATAAAACTATGTTAATACTAGCTTGGTACTATCTAGTTTTCCTAATTATATTTTTATCACGGCGTAAATTGAAATGCCAATATACTATACAGAAATACTAAGTTTTACACTATTAACTATATTTTACTGTGTTTTGCTATAAACTTTTTTAATTTCATTATTAATATTTAGTTTACTTTGAATATTACTTATTTATTTAAATTTCGTTTTTATCTCAAGTTAGCTGAATTTGGTTTAGGAAATTTAAAAAAAAATTATTGTTTATGATAATGTTATAGTCAGCAAAAATATATATCCCCACCTGTATTGTTTCATATTCGACATGAGCTACAAAACGTATTTGCAACTCAGTCTTATTTCTGCCTTTGAAGTGTATTATTAATTTCATTAATAAATTGTCACTCTTTGTAGTGATAAAAAGTAAAGCGTGTTTATTTAATAAATTAGACAGTAACAATAACTATCATTACATTTTTTAATAAATGGTCCTGAAAGAAAAATTCAAGTGGCGGGCAGGAAAAATTGTTTATAATTTGTTTAAACAAATTTAAAGAAATATTTTTAATTTCATAAAATATTTAAGTTTTTTTATAAATTGTTTGGAATCAGAAAAAGAAATCCAGAAAAATTTCTCAGCAAAATTATTACTGAAAATTAATTAAATTTCTTGTAAATAAGTATAACAATTGTCAAACTCACTGTTTACACTGAAAAAAATATATTTATGGTACTGCCATAAATATAGCCAATTCTGACATATTATATTGGTAGATATGATACTGCCATACAGTATTGTTGTTTTAGCCATACGCAGTGTAGAACAGCAATATATATTTAAGAGACAATAATATGTATGCGGAGAACACGAATACTGTATTTTAAAAACAGCAACGGTATTGCTGTTTCAGCCATACATCCTAACCATTCTTGTATGTCAAAATTAACATTACCATTTTTTTCAGTGTAGACAATTTTGGCATAAGAAGGTGTTTTCTTCTAATAATTTTTGAAAATTACAGTTGTTTACTAAAATTGCTGTGGTAATTCATAAAAATATTTTAGTCTGAATCTCAATAGAAAATTATTACTTGGGTAATTTATGAAAATTTTCAAGGTAATTAAATGAAATTTATGCAGTAATTTATTGAAATTTTCGCAATAATTCATAAAAATATATTTTACATATATATATATATATATATATATATATATATATATATGTGTGTGTATAGTAATGATGCTACCACTCGGTCGATAATTTAAGCGGTAATTTATGGAAATTTATTAGGTAATTTACGGGACATTTACATTTTCTATGATTCAGTTAAATAATAATTTAACTAGATTACATAGCTAAACCCTTTTCAATACTTGTAAGTGTAAAAGGTGTCAAAAATTAAAATTTATTGTCATGTAGCTTCGATAGAGTAGTGGTTAAAGTGTTGGGCTAGAAATCCGTAGGTCATCACAGAAAAAAATTGGACTCATTTTTGTTGCAACTCAAAATGAGTCTATGTTAAATGACATAGAACATGGCGCCATCTACGAGGTTCATTTTTGTTGCAGCTCATAATGAGTCACTTTTCTGACTCATTTTGAATTCAGTTTTTTCTGTGATAGATTCGATTTCCAGCAGTGTTAAATCTTATTTAGTAATAGGTTTCCGTTTATTCTGTGTTTTAAACATTAACTTGATGAGAAGTTGAAAGTTAAGGATTATTACACGCTTGGAAATACAGATGAATTATTTCTTTTATTATATTAACAATGAAGTGAAATAAATTTCTCATATGTTTTGTTAAATAAACTTTTTTAACTAGTTTCTAGGTCGCAGTAACAATTAAAAAATGTATCTAGTGAGACTATATATTGCGCCAGTCTTGACATGACTATCTCGCGCTTAAAGGATACGAGCGTTACATTTCGGTCTAGATACTAGATTGGAAAGACATACTGGGCCACTATACACTGAAAAAAATTTTATTTGTTTTAAATAACCGATTATTTGACTATTATCAAATAAATATTTACTTGAATCAAATAATTTTTATTTATAATAGTCAAATAATCCGTTATTTGAATCAAATAAATTTTTTTTCTGTGTAGCATCTAGACAAACTAGATAGGAACTGGGTAACGTATTATAATTTTCTACACGGGTTATTCATTTCCTTTGAAACTCTTTTTAAATATCACAATACGGTGTTCTTGATCCAAGAAGATATTTCTTTTCAAATGGATATGGAACTTAAATAGCAGTTTTTAAAAACTGATCCATTGAGACTTGGATGGCATAGGTATATTTGTTGTGTTTCTGTTGAATATTAATTAAATGTAAATATATGTAAAGTAACAATTTTTAAATTATTTAAATCATAATATAAATGTTAATTAAGTAATAAAAATGTTTGACCTAAGTATTAAAATGATTGAATCAGCAATGAAATTATAATTTTGATCAGTGCCGGCTTTAGGGTAGTGCGCGCCTGTGCGGTCGCACAGGGGCGCCACGCTGTAGGGGGCGCCGCTACTTTGAAGGCGCTTTTAAGAAAAAATTTTTTATGTTTTTTATTTACTGAGAGAGCATTTACACCTTCGCCTTTGGTAAAAATTTGCAGAACGAAAAATTTTTCATTGAAAAAATATATATGTGTATAAATAATTATAATAAATTGCAATATTTAATTCATTATATTGTTTTTCGTTTGTTAATAATGATATTAAAATTTTCAAAAAAACTGAATTATCCAAAAATTAGACAAAACCTCGCCTTACAAGGGGCGCTTTCAAAATTTCGCACAAGGGCGATAAAACGGCTAAGGCCGGCACTGATTTTGATCATCAAATATTATTACGGTATTGACAATTTTTGGTTTCTATTGTACATTTATAACAAAGAATATTGAAAATGAAACATATTTAATTAAAACTTTAAACATTTTCATGCAATTTTCAAATAAAAGTAGCGAAATGCAAAATCCATTTACTTAAAAAATCTATTCTCCGATTTTTTATGAAAGGTTATCATTGGTACTTATTATTATATAAATTACAAGAAATTCAACTGATAGGATTGTTTTATTAATATTTTAAATATAATAGGTTTTTCTTAAGAGAATAAGCGAGCCAATACGCCCCGGAGGTGTTTGTTGAAAATTTTGCTATTATTTATCAATACCGTAAGTATTAAACAAAAATTGTCAATTGTTCTTTAAGAACAAATGTTTAAAGCTCAAAACATAATATACGAAAATTTTTTACAAGTACTTTTGAAAGAGATATAACAAAAAAATATAGTCTTGAAAAATTTACTTTCAAGCATAAAAATCACTTTTTCTACCATATTTTTAACAATAATAAATGAATAACAATGAAACTTGGTACAAACTTATACACCCTAAAAAAAGTAATCTTATAGTTAGAGGAAAAATTCTCTTCTAATATCCTCTCACGTTTTCCTCTCAAAACAAAAGTATTCAATTAGTTTAGGTACAGAATTTTTCTTTTTAAGTGAAAATTTAAATTAGTACAAAGTAACAGACTTGGATGTGATTTCATTTACATTTTAGTGTCTTATTTGAGATTTTGTGAGAAAAATGTGACAGTGGACTTTTACATATGAAGTTGAAAAGTAAAGTAAAATAAAATAAAATGACTGAGAAGATCTGAGTTTATTTAACAAATATTCTTATAAAAATAAACATTTATTTTAATGATTATTAAGAGTTTCATTAGTGATTGTGATTGTTAAATTTATTTGAAGGTTATAAGTGAATTTTAATATTTCAGAATGCTTACAGGATTTATTAAAATGAAAGATGTTTTTTACTTGCTCTAAAGATAAAATGTATTTAAAGAAAATATAAAATATTTTTCATTCAAATAAAAATGGATATTTAAACGAAATATATTAATTCAAATAAAAAATATTATTTGAGCTAAATAAAAGTTTAGTTGGTTCTGTGACAAATATCCTTTTTTATTTGTTTCAAATAAACTTTATTTAATTCAAATAAACTTTATTTAATTCAAATAAATCATTTCTCAGGGTGTAAAAAGAAAAATTCTGTACCTAAACTAATTAAATTTGTTAACTATTCATAAAGAATAAATCCCTTATTACTTACATAACGCGTTAAACTGTTCAAAGCAAAACATCTTATTGTTTTACTACAGTAATGCAATATGTGCTGGCGTCTACTTATAAGTCAAACAAACATTTATTTGAATCAAATATATTTTTTATTTGCTACAAATATACTATTTCCTAAATTGCAAATATATTTCTTTATTTTATATTAATAAGTGCATTTATTTGAAATAAATATTAGTTTCTTATTTTAAATAAAATATTTATTTTCTTCAAGAAAAGGGAACTTTTAATTTTATAAATGTTTTGCAGGAAAATGCAAAAAAATAAATTTATAAAAGAATTAATTAATTATTATAATATACACCCAGAGGAATGGTATATTTGTCTCAGAACCAACTAAACTTTTTATTTGTTTCAAATAAATTTTATTTCGTTCAAATAAAATTTTATTTAACTCAAGAATATGTTTTATTTATGTCAAATATAAATTTTATTTAAAACAAATAAAAAGTCTAGTTGGTTCTGAGACAAATATACCTTTATTCAAGTCAAATAATTTCATTATTATTATATTATTATTTCATTATTCGTTTAAAATTATTCATTTAATAGGTATATGCATTTTAAATAAAATTCATTTAATGTACATATATTACTTATATATGTATATGTTAGCAATAATGATATTATTAAATAAATAATAAAAATTGAAATATTATAATAATAATGGGAAATAATATATATATATATATATATATATATATATATTTAAGTAGAAATAAATAAGTAAAATGTCAACCGAGCGAGGAATATTTTGCTAGTTTTTTTTTTAAATATTATCTTAAATTTTGTGCCTTGAATTCATTCTCAGTTTCCTGGCATCATAAAAAACGGTAAAATTATTAAATTAAAATTATTATTAAAATAAAATTAGTTCGATTAATTTAAATTAAAAAAAAATTAATAATAAAATTAATTAAAGAAATTATATTCAAAATAAATTTTAAATGTAATAAATTAAAAAACTAAATTTAAAAAACAATTAAAAAGAAATATTTCGTTCCAATGTTGTCGAATTATTAAACGATCTTGCATTCTGAAAGAAATGAAAAAGCAATTGAAAAGAAAAAGAAGAAACTTTTCGTTCTGACGCACATCAACTTATAAGGTTTTTAAAGTTTGTATTATATATTATCGACTAGTGGGCAACATATGATTTTCTAGCACATGTTAATGGGGGGAGGACCAGGGTGATTTTTCTTAAGGGGGGTCACATACCCTCAATGGAGGGGCCCCACGTTCCCTCTCACCTGCGCCAGGTGCAACTGGTACAACCATCTGCATGAGGGGCTCGTGCCAAAGACCGTTCGCTTCTCCTCTTTTTCCACATTTTCGTGTCTGCGCCTCTTTCGAAGTGTTGATTTTACAAATATACGTCACACAAATATACTCGCAAGTAAATACATTTAAACTCACATGTACCTATTTCCAAGACACGTGACATAATTACATAGATACGTCATTGCCCGTGAATTAGGAAATGAAAATAGTAAAACTCCATTATTCTTTTCATTTCAAATACTTTAGACATTTTTCTTTCAACTATATTATTGCATAATTTATTATTTAAAAATGAAAATTAATATTTAAATTAAAATAAAAAATATACATGGGAATTCCACGTGAGATTTTAGTCGATCTCTTAAAATCGGCCAAAAATATTCTTTTTCTAATCTGTAAAAAAAAACAGATACGTATTTTTTTATTTTTATTTAATTGTCAAAATTTTCGAGTTATGAATTTTCAAAATTTGGCACTTTTAATCGTAGACCTATATTTAATAGCATATAAGTCCGAAAATATTGAGTTTAGAAAAAAGTTGTCAAAGAAAAAAAGTTTTAGTTTTCTTTCGACTTTTAGGAAATGAAAACTAAATTTTTTTTTCATTTTTTAAAAATAAAAAAATTTTATAAACAAATTAATTATTTTTTAACTTCGGATATGACACATTTTTAATTTTTTTTTTAAACATACCTGTAAATGATAAGAAGGTTTTGCAAAAAGTTTCAGAGTGGGCCTGACATGTTTAATGGGTTAAAAAAGATAATTAAGCTGCCCGTGCAGGTCGCACGCCCGCGGCGCAATATGATTTTTTCACAATTTACTATTAAAAATTGTCAAGAGCCTACAAATTTAATAATAATCAAAATCCGATAAAATTTGTAGGGTCTAAACAATTTTTAATAGTAAATTGTAAAAAAAATCCTATTGCGCCGCAGGCGCGCATCCTTCACGTGCAGCTTAGTAATTCTTTAGCCCATTAAACTTGTCAGGCCCACTCTGAAACTTTTTGCAAAACCTTCTTATCATTTACAGGTATGTTTTAAAAAAAAAATTAAAAATGTGTCATACCCAAAGTTAAAAAAAATTAATTTGTTTATAAATTTTTTTTATTTTTTTAATAAAAGCTGAAAAAAAATTTTTTTGTTTTTATTTCCTAAAAGTCGAAAGAAAACTATAACTTTCATTCTTTGACAACTTTTTCCTAAACTCAATATTTTCAGACTTATAAGCTACTGAAAATAGGTCTACGATTAAAAGTGCAAAATTTCGAAAATTCATAACTCGAAAATTTTCACAATTAAACAAAAATAAAAAAATACGTATCTGCTTTTTTTCGATACAGAATAGAAAAAAAATATTTTTGGACGATTTTAAGAGGTCGACTAAAATCCCACGTGGAATTGCCCACATATAAAAATTATCAATTTTTGTTATAAATCTTTGTCAACTATAGAAAAAAAATTTATCTTTATTTTAACTTTATTAAAAAATTAAAGAAAGTGAAAATATTTATTAAAACATTTTTTCTCTTATTTAAAAATAAATTATTATTTATTATTTTAAAAATAAGGAAAAAAATTAATTATATTTTTAATTTTATATATATATATATATATATATATATATATATATATATATATAAAATATTCTTATCTTTATTTTAAATTTATTCAAAAAAATTTTTCTTTATATTAAATCGAAATTTCGACATAAAGAAAAAAGTAAACGGAATTATTTCTTGCCACTATTTTGAAATTAATTTAAATTCATTTCTATATGAGAGAATAAGAATAGGGGAGAGTCACTACGGTCGGGACACCTCAGGTTTCTTAGTTGTAACAAACTGGTGCCATTTACCATTGCATGTAAAAACTTGTTAGTAATGGTAGAAAACTTTTCATGTCACTTTCATTAAGTTCCAATGAAGTACGCGAGCAGTACAAAAGTAAAACGTAAATGTGTGGTGAATTTTTAAAGCAAAACTTTTACTTAGTGTCAAGAAAGATTAATTAAACAAAATGGAAGATGCAAACAATAAATTAAGATGATGAAATTTATTCATTAGAGAGTGCTTTAATACTTTGGTATGTTATTTGGTTTTTATATCGTGCGTTTATGTCTGTGTGCTAAAAAATCAAAACGACGCGTAACTTACGGTCGGGTCATTTTATATCGTGCCTGTTGGGACGCATTATTTTACAATTATGGTGCGTTCTGACAACGGAAATTCATTTGTTTAAGGTAGAGATGTGTGAAGAACGTCAGTTTACAGTGAAAAAAATATATTCATGTTCGAAAAACGTTCGTAAAACATTTTAAAAAGTCTCATTTCACATCTCCTTCGATAACGTATTGTAAACGTTTCGTGTACTGAGAACGTTTTTAGATTAATTTTTATATTCATTTTATATCTCCTTTTTCTATTTTCAAGTGTATTTCAGCATTCTTGTGTAATTTACGGGCCAATTTTAGAAATATTCCTTCATATCACATTGATTTTCTACGGTGGCCCGACCGTAAAGACTTGTTCCGACCGTAACAACATTTTTTTAAAATGTTTATAACTTTTCCAATTTTTGCCCAAATATTTTCTGATGTACAGAAGAAACATTCCACTTTAGAAGATCTTTCCAACCATATGTCAGAAAACGTGAAATTCGGCCTAGAACGGAAGTTATGGGCACAAGTCAAAAAGTGACCCGACCGTACTGACTCTCCCCTATATATTAAAATTTATGTAAATTATTTTTCCACTCTTAAAAAAATATTTTACAAAAATATTGATTTTTAATTTTAAAAGACGAAACAACGGATAAATAAATAGAAGATATTTTTAGAGACATCTACTTTTTACATGCAATAATAACGTTGAAATCAGTTTCATTAATTTACGATTATTTATTTTTACATTTTTGTTTTTAGGGTTTCGTGGCCAAGGGCCAAAACCCTTATAGCGAGACTTCGGTGTCCGTCCGTAGTTTTTACGTCTTAAGTCTTAAGTCTTAAGTATTCAGTCTTAAGTCTTAAGTCTTAAATATTCAGTCTTAAGTTCTTATGTCCTAAGGCTTAAGACTTAACTTCTGCATAAGATGGTCTTAAGTCCTAAGTCTTAAGTCTTAAGTCCTAAGTTCTTATGTCCTAAGACTTAAGACTTAACTTCGGTATAAGAAGGTCTTAAGTCCTAAGTCTTACGTCTTAACAACCGTTGCCATGGCAACTTCGGTATAAGAAGGTCTTAAGTCCTAAGTCTTACGTCTTAACAATCGTTGTCATGGCAACCGTTGCTATGTTAATGGTTGTCATAACAGCCGTTGCCATGGCAACCGTTGCTATGTTAATGGTTGTCATAACAGCCGTTGCTATGGCAACCGTTGCTATGTTAATGGTTGTCAGAACAACCGTTGCCATGGCAACCGTTGCTATGTTAATGTTTGCCATAACAACCGTTGCTATGGTATACCAATTACTTCATTAAAATTTTAAAACAATTAATTTTAAAAAAAATTTCTAAATAAATTATTATTTATTTTTTTTTATTCATTCATTATCATTATCATCATTTTTGTCATTTTAGGCCACGAAACCCTATGATGTAGGCGCGTTGCGCCTGCTTCTCTGCTTGATTTTTTCTACAAGTAACACAAAATTTTTAATTTATTCAACCATAACGTAGTTTTTGTAATTAAAAAATTAATAACTAGTTATACATAAATAATATTAAGAAATCAGAAATATTTCAATTGCAGAAAAATTTAAACGGATATTAACAATTTAAATAATTTTTTTTGTATTCAAAAATTAAAGGTTTAAAGAAATTTTAAAGACAAAATTTTTTAAGTTTATTGAAAATTATTTTAATTTAAAAGAAATATAAATTTTTATTATCTTTAGAATATAATAATAATACTATAATATATAATAATACTATATTATACTATATAATACTATATTATATATTATATAATACTTTAAACTTTCAAATGTTTAACTTTGTATAATTTTATTTTACACTTAGTCATATTCAGCCCCTATTGTAATACTCATATCTTCGGAAACGATCTTCGTTTGATGATACCACCAGTTGGTGTCCAAAACAACTGTTAAAAGAAAAAAATTGTGAGAAAGGCATTTCTTTAAAAATTAAATTACAAATTGCTAAATGTAAATCATTGTTTGATGGAATTTTTTATATTATATATATACATAATAGCTTTTAATAAAAATAATAAACACTTCTTAAGGCGGTGTCAAAGTCGATTGGATTTTTGCATTGGGCTTCAATGGGAAAATCGCATCGACTTTGACACCGCCTTAAACCATTTATTTATAGTAATTTCATAATTATTATTAGTAATAAAAGAATAAAAAATTGATATTTAAGAATTCACAAGAAGTTTTACAAAAACAACCGAGCGATGCTGCTAATATAGATCTTGCAATGTTAATTATTTGCCGTAACCGATCAAATACGATGAGAAATTTCGGGATGGTTAAGATACTCGGTTACGGTAACTAACAGTCAATCATTGATGATCCATAGTTAACATACTCGGTCATTCTAGTTACTTAAAAAGGCTACAATAATAATATGACCGTGTAATTAGCTGTTAAAAGAAAACCAAACCAATAAATTGTTTCAACTAAGCTTCAGAATTCCTCTTTGTACACATAGGTTTGAGAAAATTATGATAACAGCGGAGAAAAAAATTTTTAATTAATTTTATTAAGCAAACATATGTATATGTATTTAAAGCTAGGGACCATATGTAACTACTCGTGAAGAAAATAAATTGATTCCGTTGACTAGAAAAATTTTATTAAAACTTCAATAAATTGGTCATTTTTCTAACAAAAAAAATTTTGGTTCGGTTGTGGGCACTTTTGAAAAATCTATTAAAAGTGCAAAAAGATTAATTAAGTAACCATTCATTAACTACATAAGGATGATTTCTTCTAATTTTGACAATAAATGCTCCCCATGTAAGGGCATATAAGATTTCTCACACTGAACCTGAACTGCCCAATTACTACAATTACTATAACTGCGAACGACGTACGCACATCAAAGTCTCATTATATTAATTTCCGTGCTGGACCACGAAACTCTTAAAATTCATAAAACACTATTAAATGTTGTAAGGATTTACTTATGATTATATCGACAACGATATTTCACGATTTATCAATAATAAGAGTGGTGTCCACAACTGAATCAATTTAGATGCCCACAACCAAACTTGACGATCATTTTAAAACATCATGAAAAAAATTTTACTTGTGGAAATTTTTGTGATGCTTGGTATTGGATTATAAAATATAACACATTTGCTGTGTAAATACGCTTTGAACTTATCATTTTAATTAATTCACTTCGATTTGATGAACATTTAACAATGTTTAAAAATACATTTTTGTTATATTCAACGTGTCGAAAAATTAATTTATGTATAGTAAAAAGCGGAGTTGTCTAATCATTTTTGTATTGACATAGAAAACTACGTTAGGTCACAACATAAGCAGGGCTGCCAGCGTACTTAGAGGTTAAAAATAGTGAAAAAAGTGAGTTTTTGATTGAAAAAAGTGAGTAAATAGTGAATTTACAAATAAAATAGTAAGTAAAAGTGAGGTTAATTTTGGCATATTTTTGAAGATTTAAATTAATAATTAATCTGTAATATCAATTTTCTTCTCAATTTAATAAATAATAGGTACAGATATTTAATACTTTTACCATTCATTTTTATTTTTTTTAAACTTTCTTAACAAAAATCGCAAAATTGAGTGTCAAAGTCTGCAATGAAACCATATTTGACTATGAGTATTTCTACACAGCACCAAAACTTTCCTAAAAATTTATAAAAGATTTACATACTTGCAAACTTTGAAAAATTTACTTGCAAACTTTAGTGAAAATTGTGCAAAGATTTAAGGGGACTTTCTGGTTTAGGATTTTAAAAAAATCGATTTTTCTTTTTTTGCTTTAAAATGTTCCTTAGTATCATAAAATTACTTTCCCAAAACAATTATGAAAAAATATGCGAAAGAAAAAAGTTATAGCAAATTTTTATGTCCGTTTCTTAACGGACTGTAGTAGAGGTACACATTACATGAAAACTTTAAACGGGAAGTAACTTTTCTCGAAATCTACCAAACCGATTTCACAGTCAAACCCCCTTTTTTATGCGGGGGTAAATTGACCCTAAAACGTAGCGGTTTTGCGATTTTTTAAGTAAAATGTTTATAAAATATTAAAAAATACATTTAAAAATCGGTTTTTAGGTTTTTTACCTAGAACAAATACTTATGAACAGAATCCAGTTTGAATTTTTAATTTATGAGGTACTGGTCATTCGGAAAGTTACTCCCCGAAAAAGGTACCTTTTGGAAGACGCCACCTACATCTGCGATACGTAACTAAATTTACTTCAAAAAGTTTTTAATATTCTTTCCACGTAATGTGTAACAATGTCCAAAAAGAATTTGGGGAAAAACTGTAATACTTTTTTCACAATAAAAGTTTAAAAAAGTGTATTTTTTGTCTATTCCAAACTAGAAAGTCCCCTTAAATGTCCCACACTGAGAAAAATAAACATGACTGGGTACTGTCTAGACAGGAGTGGTTCCTGTCAAAAAAATTTTTGTAGTTAGGCAGTACTCTTTTCTTTCTGGACAGGAACTATTCTTGTCTATAAAGGAATCAGTAATGTCTGGACATTAATCGTTCATGTCCAAACAGCACTGACAGCTGCCAAACTCAATTGTTTTTTTTGGACAGGAACCATTCCTGTCTGGACAGCACCCAGTCATGTTTATTTTTCTCGCACTTCAATAAATGTTTATGGTCAAATTTTACCAAAAATTTAGCTTCAAACTTTCCTGATTCCTGATGATTTAAATTACATTTTCGACAACTCTATTATAAGCGAAAATGTAGCGTAAAACGTTCCTGAAAATTTTATATTTCATATTTTTCTGATATTCTATGATTGAATCGTATAATAATCACAACCAACAATAAAAGCTAAAAGTAACTTATAAAAATATTATCTAAATTTTTAGTAACATTTGTTACTCTTATTTTATTTTAAGAGATGTAAGTACATCTCTTTTAGAATTTATAATAAATCTGAAATTTTAAAACGTGGTTTAAAAACTTACCTATTTATTATTTTATTTAAAAAATAAAGAAACTGAAATTTTTTTTTACATTGCTTAGTTAAAAAAAACACTATTTTGGAATTTTGGAGCCTACTATGCGATCATTATGCAAAAAGAGTAAAATTATGCAATCAGTAAAAATTGTGAAATATTGTGCGCTCTAGGAACATGTTGTTAAAGGTTTAAAACATGAATTAACATAATATTATAATGTTTCTACTCGATTTTAAAAAATTATGCAGTCGCATAATCTACCTTTCTCTACTCATAGTCAAAAATGTGGTTTTATTGAAAACTTTGACACCCTAATTTACTATTTTTGTATAGAAAGAGTAAAAATGTTAATTTTTATGGTAATAAATGCTCCCAAACAATTGCGATTTTAGTGTTTGGTTTGTTTACTGTTTTGTTTGTTTACATTTTTCAAACTTGGACTTGCCCTTAAATAAAATTTATTTTTTTTTAAATTGAGAAATAAGGTATTTTACAAAAAATAGTGAGAAAAGTGAGTTTTTTTTAAAAGTGAGTAATAGTGAGTGACCTGAAAAAAAGTAAGTAAAAGTGAGAAAAGTGAGTCACTGGCAGCCCTGCATAAGCGTGATATTTGCCAGATTAGACAAATCTAATTTCTGTCAAAAGTTCTGCGTGGGTGCCCACAACCGAACCTCTTCCCCTAGTGGTACGTATCAAATAACTATACAAAACATAAAATATTTTTTCAAAATTTATTACATTCTTGTTATATGAGATTATAAATACAAACAAGCAGAAGTAGTATTCTTTATTATTATGAATAATAATTAATAATTTCAAAATTATCAAAGAACTCAGAAAAAATTGGTTATCATGGTGGGATACGAGCCCACGACCTTTCTATTGGCGGTAGACTGCTCTGACCACTGAGCTACATGCACCCCAAGCATATATTTCAAGAAACTCGGAGGATCTTGGGGTGCATGTAGCTCAGTGGTCAGAGCAGTCTACCGGCAATAGAAAGGTCGTGGGCTCGTATCCCACCATGCTAAGCAATTTTTTCTGAGTTCTTTGATAATTTTGAAATTATTAATTAATTTCGAAAAAATGATTTTCAGAAAAAGCAGGTTTCTGTATTACGACAGCTGCGCTGTCGATACATATGAAAAATATATTGTATTTTCAAAACAATTTCATAATAATATAATTTCAATTTTCATAACTCTATTCTATTGAATATAATATAATATTGAATCTATCTATTGAAAAGTATTTGCTTCTATAAGAATGTTATAAATCTATGGCGTATGATGATTGACATTCGCCGTAGACTTAAAACATTTATATTGGGATCCCTTGCACCGTGAGACGCTCTCTGTTGAAAATTTTTGTAACCTTTGACAGTAGGTCGTTTTGTCTAAACTTGTCCAGCTTCCACCAACCAGAGTAGCTTTTTAACGCGGTGTCGAAAAATGGTACTACTGAGAGTAGGTCAAATTATTAAGCCACGCCCCCACAAGAGATTCCAATAGAAGGCACCCTACTTTTCAAAAAGTTGTTCAAACCGGAAGGAAGGCATATATGAGCGATTCCATCTCAAGTGATCAAGGTGGAAAAATTTTTTTCTCCAATCATGCCTAAACTTGGAGCTTTTGTAGTACTAATAGATAGTAATTTTTCGTGAAAATATTTATTTACCTAGTCCAATATTTTCCGAGGGGAAGGGGGATAAATTTTTGGTTTTTTCAGTACAATGCTTATTTCAAAGAGGGGCCGTTCAAAAAATACGTAACGCGTTTTGGGGGGAGGGGGGGGGGTCAAGCAATTTGTTACGGTAAGGAGAAAAATGGCGTTAATGTATATAACATTGTGTTACGTGGGGGAGGGGGGGTCCAAATTTCCGAAAAATAGCGTTACGTATTTTTTGAACGGCCCCTAATTTTTTACTCTAAAACAATTAAACATACAAATTTGACAAAGTACATTTTGGAAAGGTTTTTTCATGCTCTTTCGATTGGAAATAAGCATTTTGAAAAAAAATTTTTTGACCCAAAAAAATCAAAATTAAAAATAAATTTCAATTTTGGGGGAGAGAGATACGATTTTTTTTAAACGACAGCTGAGGTTTTTTCCTAAAAGGACATATAAATGAAAAAGTGGGACTAGAATGTTTAAACAATAAAAAAAGGAATTTTCTCCTAAACGGAGCTAAAAACCGGGTTTAGAGCGCTCTGCTGAGTAGAAAACCCTTTTTTTCAATGTTTAAACATTCTAGTCCCACTTTTTCATTTATATGAAAAAACCTCAGCTTTCACGGAGAGAAGAGTTACAGTTGTGACAACTAAACACGTTTAGTAGCAGAAATACATGGAGAGCGATAGTAGCGCCGCTGGCGGTTTAATTCCTGTTTAGTTACTCTGACTGAACGTACAGTCGTTCCTACTGTTATATAGTAGATGCGACTGTTAGTTATCAGAACTGAACCGACAGTCGCCTTCACTATTCTCTCCTCTCCGTGTTCGTTTTAAAAAAATCGTAGGGGAAGAGGTTCGGTTGTGGACACCCACGCAGAACGTTTAACAGAAATGAGATTTGTCTAATCTGTCAAATATCACTTATATGTTATATAACCTAACATAGTTTTCTATGCGAATACAAAAATGATTAGACAACTCCGCTTTTTACAGTATATAAATTAATTTTTCGACACGTTGAATATAACAAAACCGTATTTTTAAACGCATTGTTAAATGTTCAACAAATCGAAGTGAATTAATTAAAATGATAAGTTCAAAGCGTATTTACACAGCAAATGTGTTATATTTTATAATCCAATACCAAGCATCACAAAAATGTCCACAAGTAAAATTTTTTCATGATGTTTAAAAATGATCGTCAAGTTTGGTTGTGGGCATCTAAATTGATTCGGTTGTGGACACCACTCTTATTTTTGATAAATCGTGAAATATCGTTGTCGATATAATCATAAGTAAATCCTTACAACATTTAATAGTGTTTTATGAATTTTAAGAGTTTCGTGGTCCAGCACGGAAATTAATATAATGAGACTTTGATGTGCGTACGTCGTTCGCAGTTATAGTAATTGTAGTAATTGGGCAGTTCAGGTTCAGTGTGAGAAATCTTATATGCCCTTACATGGGGAGCATTTATTGTCAAAATTAGAAGAAATCATCCTTATGTAGTTAATGAATGGTTACTTAATTAATCTTTTTGCACTTTTAATAGATTTTTCAAAAGTGCCCACAACCGAACCAAAATTTTTTTTGTTAGAAAAATGACCAATTTATTGAATTTTTAATCAAATTTTTCTAGTCAACAGAATCAATCTATTTTCTTCACGAGTAGTTAGCTAAGGTCCCTACCTTTAAATACATATACATATGTTTGCTTAATATCTACAAGGAAACAAATTATGAGTCAAAAACGAAACTATGCCGACAACCGAACCTATTCCCCTATCTCTCTCCCCCAAAATTGAAATTTATTTTTAATTTTGATTTTTTTGGGTCAAAATTTTTTTTTTAAAATGCTTGTTTCTAATTGAAAGAGCATGAAAAAACCTTCTTATAATGTACTTTGTCAAATTTGTATGTTTAATTGTTTAAGAGTAAAAAATTATTAAAATAAACATTAGGGGAGACCGGGGTTACTTGGCGCACTTTTCACTCTTTGTTGATTAACTAAAACATTTTTGATTGCTAAAAATTCCTATTGCACGGAAAACTTACTGCAACATCTCAGCTTCAATTTAAAACAAAAAATTGAAATCCATTTAATAGTTTTTTTTATACCACTTTATTCAAAGCTGTGTAAAGTGCGCCAAGCAACCCCGGGTCGGGGTTGCTTGGCGCACCACCCGGGGTTGCCTGGCACATGAGTGAAATTAATTAAATTATACGATTTAAAGTTGAAACATTATATGATATAGTAAAATAAGTTTTTTACTGTCATTTTACAATAAAAAAATGTAAAGGAGGATCATATTTAGTTACAATTAAGAACATTTAATTGTGTAATCGTAAAATTATAGAAAACTTTTATAAAATATACTATGTGAATTTTTAAAAAACGCATCCTTCACTAAAATTGTTTAAACAGGCTTATGTTTTAGTACTTAGGAATATATAAATTACATAATATTAAACTTTATCAAATAATTTTATTAATATTTATTACACATTTAGTTAAATTTCTTACTTAACCTTAAGGTGAGTGACGGAGGGTCACTCACCTTGAAAAAAATTACGACTTTACACAGGTTTAGAGGGAATCCCTCACCACATTGTAAAATAAGCGACAATAAACAAAGGAATCAACAAAAATTTAATTTAAACACAAACTTATAAATATGTAATATATTATTCTAAATTATAAAATTAATAAAATTAATTTTCGGTCTCAAAAATAATAATTAAATACACGAATGCACATCTTCGAAGGAATTACTCTTTACATGTAAAAATAATATAACATTAACAAATAAGCAAAA
Organism: Leptopilina drosophilae; assembly: GCA_032873175.1. Classification (NCBI taxonomy): domain Eukaryota; kingdom Metazoa; phylum Arthropoda; class Insecta; order Hymenoptera; family Figitidae; genus Leptopilina; species Leptopilina drosophilae. The sequence continues at coordinate 33,751,244 of CM065480.1, forward strand.
AAATCATAAAATAGTTTATTTTAATTATATTCAGAATATAATTTTGCCATTAACCAACAATGGAACAAAAAATGTTTTGAAAACTTGATTTTTTTATTCAACATAACCTCACTTTTTCGAGTTTTTTCTAGCTTTGAAGCTTCATAATTAAATATTAATTATGTTTAAACTAAATGTTTTTTTAGAAATGTGTTGAGGAGTAAATTGTCGAAAGGTATAGAAACTGATTTTATTTTGCAATGAGGAAAACAAAAGTTATTTTAAAAATACTAAAACCGTAGAGGGAATCCCTCCCTAGGTGTGTGACGGAGGGTTAATAGTATTTTTTCGAATTTTTAGAGTCAAAATTAATGTTTCTGGTATGCCAAAATCTTTCACAGTTCCACGTAGACTTTTCTCATTAATTTTAATTTCCTTCACTGCTCTTATCAATACATCCTGTCGTATTGGCTCGTTAACAGATTTTCTTTTGTAATTACTCATTATTTATGCAGTATTAACAACATTTAACCCGAAACTTTTAACTTTTATCATAGAAATTTAAATGTTGTGACTAAACTCGTGAAAGATGCTGTTTACTATACACTGATGTAGCAGATTTCTCTCAGTTCGAGCGCGCCAGGTAACCCCAGCCAAACCGCGCCAAGTAACCCTGGAGGTACTTTTTATATATTTATAAAGTTTTTATTAATAACATTAATAAAAATCAAAAATTCTTTATTGGCCCTTGAGAACAAATAGTTAAAGCTCAAAACTTGATATTTGAGCTTTATTTTAAATCATTTCTTAAAAAGATATAACAAAAAAATGAGGAGGTCAAAAATTTACTTTCGAGTACCAAAATCAATTATTATAATCTATATGGCACAATAATTAATGAATAAAAATGAAACTTTATACAAACTTAGAGTTTATTAAGTACTTTAACTCGAGTGGAGAGAAAAAATTATTCAACTTAAAATTTTCGAAAAACCTCGACTGCGCCAAGCAACCCCTGCGCTAAGTAACCCCGGTCTCCCCTACACCAAAAGACCCCTTGATCACTTTAGTCCAGTCGCCCTGTGTTTTTTCGTGCCAAAATTGATACCTGAAGTCTGATTGTGGATTCATATAGTGTGGGGTGGTAGTATGAAGATGTATATGTTTCCCACTCGAGATTTTTTAAGCTGTGCGTTATAAACAAGTTTGAAGGTGCCGAAAAACAGTTTTTTGATGACTATTCTTTCCCGTCAAATTATAGGGGGAAAAGTTGTTAATAAAAGTTATAGAGCTCCGAAATACCTTTAAAATGATGGGTCATATGTTAAAATTAGTTCATTTGGTTACTTGCAAATGAATTTAAACCACTAAAAATGGTACATTCTTATTTGTTTAATAATTTAAACAAAAGTTAACAAATTCTTCCGATATTCTCCAAAAATGTACCTCTCAAGACCCTCAAGATGTGTGCCAAATCTGAATACGATTCGATAAATAGTTTATGAGAAATTCCATTTGTTAACTAAAAACATGATTTTTTAAAATGGAATTTCTACATTTTTGGCCGGATGAAAATCAATTTTTTTTGTTGGGTTCTCTTCATGAAATGTCAATCTATCAATCACAATTTGTAGCGAATTGAATTTTTACAAGAAAACTGGTTTTTGGAGGAGGAGAAATTTTTGACTTACAAACAAGTGAACACAACATTAACAATTTTTACTTTAACAATTTGTCATAAACGCCATTTGATTACTTATTCTTTCCTGCAAATTTTACAAAAAATGTTTATCTAGGTCAAAGGGGGGGAGATAATTTTTTTATTTTAAAAAATTCCTGAGCCTTTAATTATTAATATTTTATATTTTTTTATTATATTTTTTTAGTTGATTAGTCATACTAATTATAAAAAACCAATCTAAACATCTATGCACTTCTTGTTTGTAAAAAATAATCCTAAAAAGTATGCAACGTTTGAATGCATCGTAGAGCAGCCTATCTGCTCTAGGCTGCATAGTGGGGGACATCATCAGTCGCTCGCGCTAAAGTTGAATTCAAACTTTCAAATTCGTAAAAGTTGTCATAACATTCAAAAAAATTGATGGATTTTGATCATTTTTTTTAAAGTGGGCTAAAATTTTCTCAGAAATTCGAATTTTCTATTTGTTTTTTGAAAAATTTATAAATAATGTCAAAAAATTATTAATTAAAAAAATTTTCTTTTTGGGTTTTTTTTACATTCATTTATTTCAAATTTTTTATTTTTAACTGCTCGAATAATAAAAGCAATACAAATTTATTAAGGTTTTCGGTAAAATGCTATTCGCAGAACTTTTTTCTTATCCAAAATTGAGGTATTTTCGAAATATATTTCAAATTATTAGTATAATATTGTTCTGCGAATAGCATTTTTTCGCTACAAATTGTGATTGATAGATTGACATTTCATGAAGAGAACCCAACAAAAAAATTGATTTTCATCTGGCCAAAAATGTAGAAATTCCATTTTAAAAAATCATGTTTTTAGTTAACAAATGGTATTTCTCATAAACTATTTATCGAATCGTATTCAGATTTGGCACACATCTTGAGGGTCTTGAGAGGTACATTTTTGGAGAATATCGAAAGAATTTGTTAACTTTTGTTTAAGTTATTAAACAAATAAGAAATTACCATTTTTAGTGGTTTAAATTCATTTGCAAGTAAACAAATGAACCAATTTTAACATATGACCCATCATTTTAAAGGTATTTCGGAGCTCTATAACTTTTATTAACAACTTTTTCCCCTATAATTTGATGGGAAAGAACGGTCATCAAAAAACTGTTTTTCGGCACCTTCAAACTTGTTTATAACGCACAGCTTAAAAAATCTCGAGTGGGAAACATATACATCTTCATACTACCACCCCACACTATATGAATCCACAATCAGACTTCAGGTATTAATTTTAGCAAAAAATGACCACTTTTTTCACAGGGCGACTTGGACTATGACGTGGAATCGCTCATATGTTATTGGGTATATATATGTATAGTCTTAAAACTATTTAGGTATAGTAAGACCATGGATATGTCGCCGCACATTTGTCACGACAGATGGCGCAACTGACATTTGTAGTGATATATTCAAAAAGCAATTTTCTATTTGTTATTCAATTACACAAAATCGAGAAAATATTTAATTTTTAGAAAATGAATCATTGTCCCAAGCCCCATAAGAAAAAAATAGCTGCTCTGGACCAATAAAAATAATAAACAAACTCCTCCTATTTTTTGAAACTAATTTTCTATTTGTTATTTTAATTAAACACAATGGAGAAAATATTTCATTTTTACGGCCCTGATCGCCTGCTAGCGTGTCGATTGTTTACCGTGCTCGCTAAATTCTGTATTTTTTGTACTTTTATGTCATCTTGAATGAGTTTTATTAAATACTCTATAATGTTCTACAGTTTAAATCAGTTTTTTAAGTTAATTATGTTGAATTTAGCCACTAAATTGTGGTATTATCGGCAAACTTTGTGTTAGTATCATCATAACCTAACTTTTCTTGGAAAGCATGGGAGACAAGGCCAAACAGATGCTGTTTCTTGTAAAGTTTGTGCTTCTGCATATCACCCTAAGTGTGCAACTCGCACTACAACTCTTCCAAATGGTGGTTTTGCCAAATGTTGCCGGCCTAAGTCATCCTCTATTTTGACTAAGACAGATCCAAGCACGTCTTCTTAATCGCAGTTGACCACCACTTCACCAGGTATGACAAATGAGAGTATTGAGCGAATAATTAATAGCGCAATTAACGGCCTTCGAATCGGTCTCAACAATGATCTTTCAGTATTGTCTGTAAACATAAACAATTTATCTACGAAGGTCGACGATGTCACTTCTAAGGTGAATGACAATGTTCTTGACCACTCTCAGAGGATAGCAGTAATAGAAGGTACATTTAAAGATCTCAACACGAACACAATTTCCAAAAATTGCATGACTGAAATACAGGATCGACTTTCCCGATCCTGCGTAATCTCATTTCTGTTTCTCTCTGCTGGCAATAATTGTAATGCTGATACTTCGAACGTGAGACTTGACAAGTATGCATTTGAAGGAGATAGCTGCGCTGAAGCAAGAACTACAAGTGCGTCAACAAGCCGAATAGTGAGAAAGAAATCCAAATAGTGTATCGTCGCGGTATTCCCACTATAGTAAACACAGCCCGTCTCCAAAAACAAGTGAACAGTGTGCATGTCCCGCAGATACAGTAAGTCACTGTGAACCACCATGCTTCTTACGATGTTTAATTATTTACATTTATTGTTGGTTAAAGAAGACATTTTAAAATATTGGCGAAAAAAGGTATTATAATGTAAGTATAAAAATAAAATTATTATTTTATTTAAATTATTTGTTAATGGATTAGAATGACAAAAGTGTTAATTTTTAAAATTCATTTTTTGAACCTCTTTTTATAGTTTGGTATCTTTAAAAAAATTTAAATTTTTTAAAAGATAACTGAAATCTTTTTCTATAAAATTTATTAATTATTTTATGTTACTTTTCAAAAGATTATATTGTTGTCATTAACATGCATTTATTTAATTACGATTTAAATTATTTAATTGGAGTATGCTACACACATTTTGTTAATATTAATTTACAAATTTGATTTAAATAATATTCTATTTAAGTAAAAAAATCAATCAATAAACATTTTAAACCATACAGAATGACAATATTTTTACTGTACATATATTTAGAAGTGTTTTTAGAAAATGAATTCTTAATTAAATTTTTTATCAAAATTTTAAAAGTATCCTGTTTTTAGATCAATATCATTTGGTGTGCAGAAACCATGGTAAAATGCATCGTAAGGGGTTGCCGTTCAAAGGGATTTAAGATGACGATACATAGATTTCCACATAAATCTGATTTAGGAAATTTGTGGATTAAAGCTTTAGGGAATGGAAATCTTTTAAGCATACCTTACGATGAATTAAGAAAACAAAGAGTTGGCGTTTTCCGATTACATTTTACGAAAGATAGCTATCTAGTTTGAACCAACAGGACAACCTTGAAGGAGAATTCGATACATATTCTTCATTTATCATCCTTTTTAAATTCAATGAATGAAACGACAAATGCTGTAATTGATATAGATGAGCATTCATATGAAATTACCAGGGAATCAGCAGGTCATACATTTTCTTTAAAAGAGTTGGAGCTAGGTTTTATGCCTTTCCCTCCATTGTCTTTTAATTTCTCCTCTAGTTCATCACTCATTAGGAGAAGTATTTCGATGAATGTGGATGGAGAGAAATCTTCAACATTTCTGATAGTTCTTGCTACTGAAAATATAGTGGAAAATAAAAATTTTTCAAAACATAAAAATCTAAAAAGACAAATTGTCCAAAAAAAGCAAGAGAAGAGGAATGTATAAATGTCCCAATTAACAATATTACTCCGAAAAAAGAAAAGTGGTTTTTGCTGAAGATAATTCCATAAAACGAACAAAAGAAGAGAGCCCACTAGCGACGCAAACAACTGAAAAAAGAATTTTTCCTAAAATTCTTATCGATTTATCTAAAAATGCAGAAGATAAGGAGAACTGTACAAAAAATAAAGTCATGTATGTGTCTTCAGTCCAAGAAAAATGTTTGAATTTTCAGAAGCGATGTGGACAATTTAGACATGAGTCCGAAAGCAGAAAAAAGGTTGAGTCCGCGAAGGAAGTGAGAAAGCAGCTATACAACAAAAATAAAACCTTCAAGAGGTATACAATTAATAAATATTCTTTTGGACAATATATAGAAATTACTATGAAAGAATGCATTACTTTTAAAAATACAAATAAGGGGACAAGACTTAAAAGTGGAGAGTTTAACGTTACAATGGTTGTTAAAGATAATTAACAAATTATTTAATTAATTTACTAATTAATTATTTATGTAATTAATTTATTAAATGATAAATTTAATAAATTATGTAATTAGTTTAATAATTACTATTTTTATTCATTTTTAAAAATAATAATGAAAATCAATTAATATACTAACACTAATAAAAAAATTTTTTAATGCTAACATTAATTTTAATACCTTTGAAATATTTAATAAAATAAATTACTTGCAAGAATTAAAAATAAATAAAATCAACAATAAATAAATTAAATACTGAATAAAAATAATTAAATTTACGTTTTGCATTAAATTTTTTTATTTCTTGCATCAATTGAAAGTTATTCTCTGTGTTAACAAGTTAAACCCTCATGAGTAAGACTCCGTCAGAAAAAAATGCGATTTGCATGGGCTCTTTGGATTAGGCTGTAATTTGGTGAAATTGTAGTATTGGGGACTAGAAACAAGTGTGCCAAATTTTTTTTTAAATATTGAAATTTCTTGAAGTAACTTCAACAAATTTCAATATTTAAAAAAAAATTTGGCACACTTGTTTCTAGTCCCTAATACTACAATTTCACCAAATTACAGCCTAATGCAAAGAGCCCATGCAAATCACATCTTTTGAATTTTTTTGTTATAATTTTTTTAAATCTTAATATTTCCGAAAGTTTTCAATGAAATTTAACAAAATTTGGAATGCTTATACTTGACATCATGTTTCTTCTAAATATCACATAAAAAACAAAAAAAAATTTTTTGCCCAAAAAAAGGCAAAAAAAATTTTTTGAAACCGTTTTGCCCGATCGGGACCGATTTTTTAGTTTTCTTGTCAATTAATAAAATATTCCTCATAATTTCACCTTTTATTTAAAAAAAGAAAATCGATGGAGACTCAAATAGTTTTCGAGATATTGCAATTTTTGTGGAAGCGCGACCAGGTTTCAGTGTCAGCGATGTGTGAGTGCCTGGGAATCCTAATTCTTACACTTTACTGTTCAAAATTGTCTAGAACCTACAAATTTTATCCGATTTTGATGTTCTTGGTCCTAAATGAAAGAAGATAAATTTTCTAAGAGTTTCCCCGAAACTGTTGTTTCAATTATTAATAGTTTATATATTTTTTTGTTACTCATAGTAAATTAATTTACAAGAATTTTGAAAAAAATCGTGTTTATTTTTTATTTTCCTAAGGTAAATGTCCCTATTTCTGCACTTTGCGCATAAATGTGCAAAAAATAGAAATCAATTAAATGTACTGTTGTAAGTAGTTGCTTTTTATCCTGAAACATATTTTATTATTATAAAACGGTATTTTATGACAAAAATGTTTTAATAATTATATTTTGTATTTTAACATTTGCAAGCAATCAAGTCATTTGACATGTTTACGTTTTAGAGTTTATCAGAGAAAAAAACTAAAGTTTTATAAATTAAAGTGAGTATTTATGAGATTGGATATTAATTTACTTTTTTAAACAGCTAATGCATATAAAAATAAGTGTATCGTAGCGTATTCATGAAAAATACTAATCAGTTAACAAATTGGTACATTAACCTTTTTTCATAAAAACACAATAATTTACTATATTTTGACAATAAAAAATTGATTTAAAGTCATATTTGCTTTCAAAATTAATATATCTTCTTATCGTAAAAAAATATTTTTATTAAAAGAAACGTAAAGGTAATTTTTTCACTTTTAAGTGTAGTGAAAATTTAAGTAATCCACAAATAGGGACATTTACCTTATTCCTCATGATAGAATTCAATTTAAATTAGTCTAGTATGACCACCTGATAAATAATAATGCATAATTCAATTTATTTAAATAATTTCGTTAATTAACAAATAGATAACTCTGGTCCTTTTTTAAAAAAATTGTATTTTTTACAGATAAATTTATGTTTATTTAAGTAATTTATGTCTCTTTTCTTACAAAATAATTTTAAAGTTAATAATTATCATTGTTATTAACATTTATTAAAAAAATTGTATTTTTTAGAGACAAATTTATGCTTATATAAATAAAGATATAAGTAAGTAATAAAAAATTGATTAGTTAATTTTTAATTTATATTTTATATAAATATAATTGTTAATAACAATGATAATTATTAATTTTTAAATTATTTTGTAAAAAAATAGACATAAATTACTTAAATAAACATAAGTTTATCTGCAAAAAATACAATTTTTTAGAAAGGACGAGAGTTATCTATTTGTTAATTAACGAAATTATTTAAATAAATTGAATTATGCATTATTATTTATCGGGTGGTTTAATTACTAGACTAATTTAAATTGATTTCGATCATCAGAAATGGAAAAATAAAAAATAAACACGAGTTTTTCAAAAATTCTTGTAAATTGTTTCCTTTGAGTATTAAAAAAATATATAAACAATTAATAATTGAAACAACAGTTTCGGAGAAACTCTTAGAAAATTTATCTCCTTTCATTTAAGACCAAGAACATCAAAATCGGATAAAATTTGTAGGTTCAAGACAATTTTGAACAGTAAAGTGTAAGAATTAGGATTCCCGGGCACTCACACATCGCTGACACTGAAACCTGGTCGCGCTTCCACAAAAATTGCAATATCTTGAAAACTATTTGAGTCTTCATCGATTTTCTTTTTTTAAATGAAAGGTGAAATTTATTATTGAAATTTACAATTATTATATTATGATCATAATATTATTATATCATCATCATAATATTATTATATTATAAAATTTACAATTTTATTAATTGACAAGAAAACTCAAAAATCGGTCCCACTCGGGCAAAACAGTTTCAAAAAATTTTTTTTGACTTTTTTTGGCAAAAATATTTTTTTGTTTTTTTATGGGATAGTCAGAAGAAACATGATGTCAAGTATAATCCTTCCAAATTTTATTAAATTTCATTGAAAACTTTCGAAAATATTAAGATTTTAAAAAATTATAATATTATGGACTGGTTTTTATTTCGTTAATCAAAAATTATATAACGTTAGCGCTACTAATTTACTCCAAAAAATGGGAAGAATTTTTACAGAAAAAGTCATTAAGCAAGTATGCAATTGTTAAATTTATTTTTAAAATAGCAATTACTATATTTTAAACTTCAGCATTTAATTTTAGCAATTAATAATATTTTTCTCCTGATAATTAAATTCCAAAATTAAATATTAGTTAGTTAATAATTATTAATAACAATTTATTATTATCATTACTTCTAGAATATAGAATACTGACTTATATGGGGCTGAAATTACGGATTGTGTTATGAATTTAGAAATCTTTTGTGCATTACAAATTTTCGACTAAGAATAAAAATTACAATTAATCGTATTGTGAATTGCTGTAAAAAGAATTGAACAAAATTGAATTCTACAGATAAAAGTTAGTTTACAATTAATTATAAGAACATTATTTAAAATTCATTTATGAATCTTCATACGATTCCTGTATAAAACAAATTTTTCATAAATAATTTAATTTCTTCATAATATAAATAAAAATGTGTAGATTTTTTTTTAATATTGACAACATTTTTTCTGTTTGTAACAATTCACAACATAATATTACGATAATAACAAATAAAAGTTTAATGAACGGCACAGTAAACACAATTTAAAAAAAATTATGTAACTATTTCAAATGAAAAATAACTTTTTTAACATTTAATTACACAGTGGAACATTTTTAGAAAATTTTTTTTGGGTTAAGACTTGACTATAATGGGATAAAAGTACTACCCCACAAGAGTAAAATCCCAAAAGAGTTTTGAAAAATTAGTAGCCGTTTGATTTTTATTGTAATTTTAAGTTTTAATAATCCAGTAATTTATTTAATAATCGCTCAAAGCAGCTTTTGGTCAGTAAATGGTGCATTTTTGACAATAACTTTTTACTTTCTTGAGTAAATTTTTGGTTTTTATTCCAGTAAACAAATTACATTAACAAACTATAGTAAAAAATCACTTTCATTAAAATTTTTTCAGCAATTATTCGATTTTTCTCAATTTTTTCACACTTTTCTGCAAAATATTTTAAATTTTTATTTAAATCTTCACTAAAACGTTACTTAAATTAAAAGTTAATATTTTTTTAAATATTTAAACAAGAGGAATTTTACTTAAGACAAATAGTGGGATCGGAATTGATTAAAAGCGCCACCAGTCGGCTATTAACGGAACTACTCTGGGTTTTCTTTTCTATTTTAGTTAAGATGCGCACATATATTAAATATCTTCTATGATAAATATTTACAAATGAATGTAGTATGTTTTAAAACCGTTTTGGGATTTTACTCTTGTGGGGTACTCTTTCATCCCATTATAGTCAAATCTTAACCCATTTTTGGGTGTTCCACTGTGTTATAATTATTTATTGCATTAATAGTAATGTTAATAGTTATTAAAATGAATTATAATTCATTATTAAATTAAAGCGTTATAATTATTTAAAAATATTCAATAAAAATTCAGATTACATATATTATGTCCTCTAAAACATGCAATTTTTAATTTAAATTAACCTACATAAAATATTCATACATTATCTTTTAATTTTTTTTAATTTACGGGGGAGAAGAGAAAAAAATGCTTTTATTGCATGTCCAGGAAGTTCCCGCTTGTGCTGGGGTATGTCGGACCCAACGCACAAAATGCAAGGATAAAGAAAATAATCCTTGCATTTTAGGCAGTCACGAATACCGACTAAAAAAACTTCTTGACCCCTTTGGTTTCGAATCTTTTATCCACTTACGGAACTACCTAGTGGCTTCAGACTTCGTAGATGAATGGTCCCATGTAGTCGCTAGCGCGACTCTCCCGTGCCTCTCTTGTTCTGGCCTTATTTCTTTCTTGTCCTCGACAAAGACTTCTTTGCTTCTTGGTGGGTAGTTCTGAAGACTCCGCATCTTTCTGATCCAGTGACGTGTTGGATGTTCTCCTTTTCGCCGAACTTCGCCTTGCATAAGAAGCAGCATGGGCTCTTCTTACAATCTGCTACCTTTTGACCGGCTTATCCGCACTTAAAGCGTCCTCTTAGGTGGTTACCACAACAGCGAGCTTGATACACTGCTAATTTGGTCCAGAACCGTCACCTTCCTGCTGGCACCTTAGATAATTTGTCTAGGGCCTCCTTGACATCCTCCTGTTCGGTAAGGGTGTCCATGTTGTGGATCTCCAGCACAGTCTGTCGGTCCTCTATCTGCACCTTACCTAGATCGTTGATCACCTTTGTCACCTCTTTGGTGACGGTGACGAAGGTAGTTCCTTTAGACACTTTGATGACTACTGTGGCTCTTCTCTTCTTCTGTGAATTTAGCTAGGGTGCCGTCTTTGTCTCCTCGCCTTTGGACCTTTTAGAAGGTCCCACCTCCTTTTTACTTTTTTGGGTCCTTCTTTTTTTCTTCTCTTCCGCTTCTGAGACTCCAAGACAACGTTTTTAAGCATTAATGCATTAAAACGCTCACGTCACATTCTTCGGTCCCTTCGTGCTTCTTCTGTCCAAATTAGTCCCTAGTAGAACTTCTCGTTTTTTACGCTACTGCGTGCTTTTCCTTTACCTCCTGTATGAGCGATGTTAAGCTTCTGTGTCCATCCTTGATTGTTCTATTCACATTCTTCTGGACTTCGCAGGACTTCAGCATCTTGCTGACCTCTTCCTCCCGCAGCATCACGCATTCATCTCAATCTTCATTGCAGCTAGCAATCGCAGAAGCATTACGGAAGACAGAAATGCAGCTGGCTTGATTCGTCACGCTGCTCGTACTCCCTCGTCTCTCCACCCTGGCCACGATGATTTGTGGTACTACCAACGCGTTGTTGCGCGTCCCAGAGGGGGATTGAGCCGTAGCCTTACTCCGCAGGTACTCTTCCTCTTGTTACAAAAGGCTCATACTTGCTTTTTTGTCCCATATCGAGGGATAATCGGGCCTTAACAGGGTACTACTATCTGACCAGGATGGGCCCTGACCCGCCTCCTTTGGTTGGATAAACGTTATAGTATTTCCGGAGCATAGATGCTAAGTCTACGATATCCAGTGTCAGGTGAACTGGGAGGCTCGGGCATAGAAGGTCAATGTATCTCTCGCGCAAACGAGAGTAGACACCCACATTCTTTTAATTATATTCTCTTATAATATGACTAATAAAATGTACAATAAGTAAATTAATACGTATTTAGAGCTAAGAAATGTAAATTTGACATTTGTGATTTTAAAAAATTTTCTATGAGAATGGTAAACTGCCAAACATTTCCAATATGGGTGACCAATTGTAATAATTTTCTCTATATCGGAGAAACTGTTTGACTACTGCATTGGAAGTTATTCCTTGAATTAGTTGCATAGATTCTTTATATTTATATTTATTTTCGAATGTACAAACCGTCAAATGCTCAAAATATCAAATCGTCAAAAAATTCAACGTTTTGACTATTCGACGAATTGACGACTCGATGTTTTTAGCATTCGATGATTTGTCTATTTGACTACTCGGCATTCGACTATAATAAACCTACGGACCATCTTGCCCATACAATTGGAATCATCTTTCACACCCCGCCCAATCAGCACATATGCTTGCCACAAACTTTCATTAAGCTTACCGTGCAAGGTGTGCAAGCTTACAGAGCAAGCTCGTGACAAGTTTGTGGCAAGTAACAAAATGTCCTATTGCTGCAAGCTTGCACTGCAATCTTGCTACAAGATTATGATATAAGCTTGCTGCAAGCTTGTGAGGCAAGTTTTCGACAAGCTTATTTGGCAAACTTGCAACAAGTTTCTAGTGTAAATTTGCAGTAAGCTTATTGCAAGCTTGCTGCACAAGTATATACAATTTAATTAAATCAATTTTAATTTTTTCTGGATATTTTCTTATAAATTTCAAAATATACACTCAGAAATATATCCAGGTGTCAAAGAAATTTACTGCGCAGCCGTAAATGCCATAGAATTCAACTGCGCATCGTGTCAAGTTTTTTAATTTATCCGGCAGCTTGCAGCAACTTTGTAGCAAGTTTATCTGGCAAGCTTGTAGCAAGTTTGCCAAATAAGCTTGTCAAAAACTTGCCTCACATGCTTGCAGCAAGCTCTTATCATAATCTTGTAGCAAGATTGCTGTGTAAGCTTGCAGCAATAGGACATTTTGTTACTTGTCACAAACTTGTCACGAGCTTGCTCTGTAAGCTTGCACACCTTGCACGGCAAGCTTAATGTAAGTTTGTGGCAAGCATATGTGCTGATTGGGCGGTGTCCAAGATGATCCTTTTGTAAGATTTTAGAAAATTTAATAGTAAAATATTACCCACATAGCACAATATCTTGCTATAAGTTTGTGGTGTGGATTACACGTATAGTTTGTAAGGATAGGGTTGTATACTTGTGGTAAACTTAAGGTAAACTTTAAATTTCCGCCATTACCGTAATCTTACAAGTAAAGGCTATTATAAGCTTACGTGTAAAGGTTGTTGTAAGCTTACAAGTAAAGGTTATTGTAAGCTTAAATGGTAAGGCTGTGGTAAGGTTACTATAAAGTTCTAAGGTTAACAAGCCATTGAAAATCTTAAAAACAAATTTGGGAGGACTGGGATTCGAACTCAGGATCGACGCGCATAAACCTAACATTCTAACTAGCTGAGCTAAGTGGGGAACTGACAAAGAAAAAATCAATATTGCTTTTAAGGTGAACCAAGAAGATGACTAACTTTTTAAAAGCAATATTGATTTTTTCTTTGTCATTTCCCCACTTAGCTCAGTTAGTTAGGATGTTAGGTTTATGCGCGTCGATCCCGGGTTCGAATCCCACTCCTCCCAAATTTGTTTTCAAGATTTTCAATGGCTTGTTAAATTTCCAAAATGGAGCAAGACCAAACATTTTTTTAAAAAATTTTTTATTTATTTTTAATTATATTATAAATTATTTTGTAAAGATTTACTTTATTTAGTAAACTTACTACAACCTTACCTCAACCTTACAACTTTATAGTAACCTTACCACAGCCTTGCCATTTAAGCTTACAACAAGCTTTACTTGTAAGCCCACAGCAACCTTCACATGTAAACTTACAATAATCTTTACTTGTAAGCTTACAATAACCTTTACTTGTAGGCTTACAGTAAACTATGCTTGTAAGCTTACAATAACCTTTACTTGTAAGCTTACACTAACCTTTACATGTAAGCTTACAATAACCTTTACTTGTATGCTTACAGTAACATTTACATTTAAACTTACAATAACCTTTACTTGTAAGCTTATAATAACCTTTACTTGTAAGCTTACGGTAATGGCGGAAATTTAAAGTTTACCTTAAGTTTACCACAAGTATACAACCCTATCCTTACAAACTATGAAGGAGTTTACACCGTAAGCCTTAAATATAAGCCTCCGCGAGCATAAACGGATATGCCTCCACGGGCATATACTTGCGTCTGCGCAAAGTGTTTGCCTGCTGCTGTGTTGTGAAAGAGTTTGCCTTGACAATGTGTTCGCGCAGGCGCAGTATATGCTCCTGGAAGTATATAAGTTTATGCACGTGGAGGCTTATATTTAAAGCTTACCGTGTAAACTCCTTCTATACGTGTAATCCACACCACAAACTTACAGCAAGATATTGTGCTATGTGGGTAATTAGCTGCATATTTTTCAAATCAGAATAGTTAGATAGATCAATTATTTTGTAGTACGTACAAAAAAACTTGAATATGTTGGTGTTCCTTTGAGTAAAAATGCCGATAATAAACAAAAAATATGAAATTTTGTTAAAATGTAATTAAATAAAATTTGACAGCCGACTGTGTGCTGTTGGTCTATTACCATATGATTTAGGGTATTTTCTAGGTTAGCGCTGTTACTTACAGACGGACAGAATATTACAATTCTGACAGTTGGACCTATCTAAAGTCATCTAAGATGAAGAAGGACACAATACTTCTCTCAAGGTAAGCCAAGAATGTCAATTTTAAGATTAGCTGCCGCGTCGTTCAACTATGCTAGACAATGCAATAACGTGTTGAAATCAACGCGTCAACGTATAGAAAATTGACATTCTGGACTTACCTTTAAGGTTGAGTCCACAATAGCACCTTGAATGGAACGTAATCGTAACGAAACAATATACTTAGCAGTGTTTCGTTACGTTAACGTTCCGTTCAAGGTTTTATTGTGGACTCAACTTAAGACCTAAGCATAACTGCTTCGCGAATGTCGTTCGCGAACACAAAGCTTGAGTTAGAAAATGACAGAGATGTATTTGTGTCCTTTTCTATCTCATGCATCTCGTTCGAGAACGAGCTTCCCGAATCTATTCTGCGTTGACCTTTAGTGTATAAGAAGACAGAACGGGAGAGAATAGGAGAGAACAAACCTTTATGTATTTGTGTAATGTGCTTCAGCTTTTGATATGCTGTATTTTTAAACCTATAATGGATTATTAATTATTACTTTGAATTATTTTATAACTAACACCATTTTATATGTCATTCTTTTTATCTCTGAAAATTTCCATACTTGAAATTGATTTTTT
Source organism: Leptopilina drosophilae (assembly GCA_032873175.1). Classification (NCBI taxonomy): domain Eukaryota; kingdom Metazoa; phylum Arthropoda; class Insecta; order Hymenoptera; family Figitidae; genus Leptopilina; species Leptopilina drosophilae. Next base: position 33,766,639 of record CM065480.1, read on the forward strand.
CTTAAATTTTGTAAGAAATAATCAACTGTTTCTATGAACCCCATGTTTGAAAATGACTAAATTTTACTCATGCATAGAAATTAAAACATATCACATGAAGAAATTAATAATTGAACACATAATTAACTATTAAACTGAATTTTCTTTTTACCACTTATTCTAATACACAGTAAAATTCGTGTAAAGCACGCTTTGAAATTAAAGGAATTTAATTTGTTAGCGAAATGATCACTTTAGTATTATAATAATAGTTCAATAAGGCACGTTCACTAAGGGTTTACTTATAAATTGCAAAGTGTTCACTGAGAGTTCAATTAATTTTATCTGTGATATAAGCCCATAGTTAACCTCAAAACTTTTTTCCAAAAAAATATGTTGGAAAATGTGTATGTAGATACTTTACACATCTTAAATTAAGATATTTTTAATGACTAAAAAGTAACTACATTAACATCTTAGAAATGACTACCAAAACATCTTAATTAAGATACTTCTTTTTGCAGTGAAGTAAGTCATCGTTAGTATTTAAACACTTCGAATTTTCAGTTTTTAAGGGTAAATAGAAATATTTTTTTCAATTAAAGTTTGCAAAGTGAAAAAATCAAAGTTGATTTTCGTAGTAGTATTAGTAAAAGGTAATTATAAATAGGCAAATGGTAAAATACTTAAAATTTGTTGGGGTGATTTAATATTCAAGGTTTAAGGCCGTATTTATTTTTAAAATTTTTTATTTAACTGAAATAATTACTGCTTCTACCCTGGCGGATTGGATCTATCGAATGGCGACCAAACTGGGTCGCGTTCGGTTCGTTTTCGGTCGCTATTGAGTTGTTGTATAAAAAAGTTGCAAAATAGAATAAATATATATTTTTATAAACGTAGATATATTACCCGTGTAAAAACATCTTGGCTACCTCAAGATTCAAACTTAAAACTTGATGAAGGCTCAAAGCGTACTTTAAACTAAAACTGCTCAAAATGAAAGATAGAAGAAATTAACAAATTTCCGAATCAATCAGAAAATCGTTTTCGAATTTAGTAAATTAATTTGAAAATTATCAAAGAACTCAAAAAAACGGTAGCATGGTGGGATACGAGCCCAAGACCTTTCTATTGCCGGCAGACTGCTACATTTTTCTCTGAGTTCTTTGATAATTTTGAAATTAATTTACTAATTTCGAAAATGATTTTCTGAGAAAAGCAGATTTCTGTATTAGAGGCCATTCATTAATTAACGTAAGGACGATTTTTTCGTAAGGATACATAAGATTTCTCGAACCCCTCTCCCCCTTCTTACATAAGATTTTACCACGAGCTTGCTAACAAGCGCCGAATAATGAAATATCGTTAAAAACGGTTTGTGGAACACTTTTTTGAAAGTCAAAATTTCATATGTTTTTCAAAAATCGCCTAAATTTTATTTACAGTCGTTCAAAACTCAAAAGATAAGTTGCCAGTGGCCACCTTAGGCACCCTTTCCCTAATTAATTAAGTATTTTTAATAAACAAATAAAGAATAGAATTGTTCATCTTATAGGTAATTCTTTAATTTTTATGAACTTTACTAATAAAAACTTTCAACATATTTCATTCTAAAGTTAAAAATATGAAATAACACCTTTAAATTATTTAAACCATTTTAATTAATAAATGCCTCATATTGTTAGTTTTTACAAAGAAGTCATCATTTTTTACACAAGATCATTTTAATATAACCAACTTAAATTAAAAAGTAGTAGAATAAAAATATAACAATTCAATGATTGATTATTTAAACAATATAAATTAACAAATGCTAAAAAATATTAATTTTAATATTTAACCCATTAAGTCTTATGAAGAAATCAATCATTGCATTAAATTATTAAAAATTGGATTAACGGCAAACTTTAAAAAAAATAAGTTTTTTGTTTATGAAATTTCCAATTTATTAACAATAATTGTTGAAACAAATTAATAAAAACATTTTATTTTAAAAAACTGTTGTCGCCAATCGATTCTATGCAAAAAATTAAGAAATTTTATTACATACACGGAAAATCTTTGTTCAAGAAAGATTACAAAATTTCTTCAGGAAATGAAGATATGGAAAAAATTCTATGACTACGCAAGTACATCTGTGTGAGTGGTGATTAAGACCCTAGCCTAAACTGACATAACCGGCAAACGATAATGCCCTGACTGATTGTTTATTTTCGTTTTTTCCATCACACAATTTTGACTTTTAATTTGTAAAGATTAAAAATCAATGATAAAAGTGAAAATTTTTCTAAACATACAACTCTGTCTAGTAAGTATATTTTTCAATACTTCAAGTAGTAAGTCATGGAGACGTTCCGAAATGAGGTAAAAAGTGTTAAGGGGAGGCACCACCCCCAACTTTGACCCCTTTAAATTTAAATTATTAAAGTAGGTTATATTTTTTTTCTTGCACTATTTTTAACCCTATAAAATATATAGAATGGTCAAAAATTTGAAATATTAATTTTTGAAGAGGTTAGAATTTTTATCTTTTCAATAATTGCATATTTTTGCAAATCCATGCGAGAGGTTGTTTAAAACTATAAAAGAAGCTTAGAAAAAAATTTGCGTTAAAAAATATTGAAAATTGTAAGAGAAGATTAATTTTGACAAATCTTAAAATTTTAACATAGTAATTAAGTTATTCGACATGGTTTTTGCATTTAGCGAATAAATTTTTGTTAACACTGATATTCTCAAAAAGATTATTGGTCCAGGACTTTGGAAATATGTCAAAAGTTGTAAAATTTGAACATTCAAAATTAATCTTCTCTTACAATTTTCAATATTTTTTAACGCAAATTTTTTTCTAAGCTTCTTTAATAGATTTAAACAACCTCTCGCATGGATTTGCAAAAATATGCATTTATTGAAAAGATAAAAATTCTAACCTCTTCAAAAATTAAAATTTCAAATTTTTGACCATTCTATATATTTTAGGGTTAAAAATAGTGCAAGAAAAAAAATATAACCTACTTTAATAATGTAAATTGAAAGGGGTCAAAGTTGGGGGTGGTGCCTCCCCTTTATTAGTAAATACTGTCAATTTATTTTAGACCTATAAAATTTATGTATTAAAGTTAATGGTTCTTTATTTTTAAATAATACTAAAAATATTGGGCAAAATGTGCTTTTATAAATTATATTTATAATTCTAGTGAAAAAGAACTTTTATGTTTACTATTATATTAACAATATTTTACTTTAGTTTAATAAAGAAAATAATAATTTACTTGATTTAAAAGAATAATTTGTTATCTTATAAACAAGTCAAAATGACCTAAGTAAAAACACATTCTGCCTATTATTTCAGTATATTCTATCGAAAAACATCTCGTGTTAAATAATAACTTTTTAATTTCTTTTAAATTTATAGAATCAGCTTACTCTGAATTTTTAAAATAATTATCCTACTCCTCAAAGAGTGACAAACTTTTTTTTAATTTCGTCAAAATATAGAATCTTTTCAGTCGAAAAAATTAACCTTTTCTTAATTATTCCATATTACATTTATTTTAGTTTAAATTATTTAAAAAAAGTTAATTTTAATAAAACCTTATTTCTTCTTACAAGTGGCTAAGAAAACGCAGGTTCCTTTTCTAAAAAAACAGAAAGCATAGAACTCGAATGAAAGGAAATCGAACTCGAAAACGTAACTCGAACACGTGAAACTCGAAAAATGGACGTTGCTCTTACGCACGCGTGAAACCAAGTTAGAAAGATGGCCACTGTTTGTTTTCTTTTGGAATCTTATTTTATTTTCGGCAAATAATTGTTTTTTATTATATCCTTTTTTCTAAAAAAACAGAAAGCATAGAACTCGAATGAAAGGAAATCGAACTCGAAAACGTAACTCGAACACGTGAAACTCGAAAAATGGACGTTGCTCTTACGCACGCGTGAAACCAAGTTAGAAAGATGGCCACTGTTTGTTTTCTTTTGGAATCTTATTTTATTTTCGGCAAATAATTGTTTTTTATTATAATAATATAAATAAAAGTATATTAAATGTTTTATAATTTTTTATTTTTAGGCTGCGTCTACAATAGAAAAATAATGTGTTGAATGTGTTATGTTGTAGTATTTTTGGTTAGTGCTAAATGTATAAGGTATGCACTTTGTAAACAATTGTTCCTAACCTCACTAACTTAGTTACTTAATCGGAACGAAACAAATTTCTATTTTTGTTGTGACAGACTAAACATACAACAAAATAACCATATATATTATATGTATAAATAATAAATAAACATTTATTTGCTGAAGAATGAGTAAAAATTAAAAAAAACATACAGTAACAGTTTTTTCATTATTGTTTAAAAACCAGTTTTCGTCCGAAGTGATATTTTAATGTTTTATTATTTCTGAACAAATATAATTTTTGAATTTTGCCACAAACATTTTGTTTCAAAATTTATTTTAGAAAATGAAATTCGTTGTTTTTACATTTTTTTACGACAACAAAATCATAATTTTATACAAAATTTAGCAAAATAAGAAAAAAATAACAGAATAGACTCTTGGAAAAAGTGAAGTTAATGCAAATTTAAAATATTCATTATGTGTGAAAAATAAAAGAAGCATTTACATTTAAGAACTGTATATAATGCCTTTTTTATAATTATACCTATTCGTACATTTTCTAAGCACAAAAAGTATTTTTTATTTTCTATGCTTTCATTTAGTTGTTAAAATATTTTCAATTAACTCAAACTTTAAATTCCAAGTTATTTAACTTAGAATTTTAAAGTTTGAGTTTATTGGAAATATTTTGACAACTATGAAAACATTGAAAATAAAGAATACTTTTTGTACTGAGAATAATTAATTCTCAGTACAAAAAGTATTCTTTATTTTCAATGTTTTCATAATTAGCTCAAAATAACTAATTTATTTTTTCTTTTTGTTAATGAGTAATTCTTCGCGTAGCGCACAATTTGTATTTTATTATTTTTGAAAATTCTTTTGACAAACTATAAGTTACAGCCCTAATAGAATTTTAAAGTTTAATATTTCTTAATGAATGAAATATCAGTGGTAGATCGGACAAAATAATGAAAATTTTCTTTTTTGCAATAAACAACCCTGAAAAATTTATTGCACCATGACTCACAAGGAAAACTATTGTTTTAAGCAAATTATTAGCGATTTTTATTGTTTTATTAATCTTACAATACTAAATTTTATTTGACGTGAAATTTAAATAATGGGGAATCATTATATGAAAAGCAAGTAAAGCTAATCTCAGATAGCAGCACCATTGCAAGGTCGTCTAGCGCTTAATTTTTGATTCCGCGAAAAATCACATTTGATTTAAAAACAAATGGGCGAAGTAAATAAATATTTTTTGTGGAATTGTGAAAAGTTAAAAATTTAATTATATAAGCGAGAAATTTGTGCCACAGGAAAAAAACGTTTTTGCAAGTCGCAGTATCGTAAATGTATTACATAAAGAAAATTGAGGTTGTGTTCATTCAGGAGAATTTATTTGTGCTTTATACTAATATTTAGTGATATTTCGGTTTGATCTTTTATGTAAATGTAATTTTGAAAACAAGAACTAACAAGAAGAGTCTGAAGAAACACGAAGGACATTGACTTATTATTGTTTAAAAAGTGTACAAAATATTGTCGAAAAACAGTAATAAAATTAATGCCTGTGCCATGTCTAAATTAATAACATTTAAATGGAATACAATTGAAAACTTGATCCTTTTATCCAAAATGAAATTATGATAGAATGTAAAAGATTCATCACTTCAATATGGAAAGTATAATTGAATTAATTGACAAATAGACAAAAGCTTTGGTCAAACGATTATTCACATTCAAAAATTTTTAGAAAAAAACTGATGTTTTGGTACAAGTTGAGTAGTATCCTTAGAGTGTTTCTATGCAATTGATAAATTTTGTTTAACATTGTGAAAAAAGCTAAATAATAAGAAACAAAAAATGTTGCTAAAAAACTCACCAAGGTCTAATCAAAGAATATTAATTTGTTACAAATAAAATTAAAAAAAACAAAATACTATTAAACGTAAAAGAACGTAGAGAAGTTTCCAATTATTTAATTAATAATTTTACAATAAAAAAATCATGTGTTGAAGAATATGTTGTGTAGGTTGTGTAGTATTGCTGGTTATATATTGTTTAAATGTTAGATAATTAAAAAAATGTTTTTTTTCTTTTTAAAATTGATAAAATTAAATGATATATTTATTCAATTAAAAATGAATAACTTATCTTTTGTAATTACCTTCAAAACTCAATAATCATATCTTCAGGGTGGCCACTTGACCGGGAAATGACCGGGAAATTTGATACTAAACCGGAAATTTATTTTTTATTTTTAATTTTATTTTTAAATTGACCCAAAAAAAATATTTTTTCAATTATTACTCGAGAAGTATTTTCTACATAAGTAGGTATATTAGAGAATACATAACTTAACAGACTTTAGTTAGTGAGGAAGAGGGATTACTGAGAAAATAATATAGTTACAGGGTGTCTAACGGTCAGGGAAGTCAGGGAAAAGTCATGGAAAAGTCAGGGAATTTCAGAGAATTTCATTAAAAGTCAGGAAAATTTCTAAAAATGTATACAAACATTAAAATTTCTTATGAATAAAATATTTTTTTAATCTAATAAAACTTAGAAATTTTTTTTTATGGTTTGTTTCAATCATTAGATAAAAATTTATTGTTAAATATGTCAGTTGCCATATTTTTTGGCCCAAGAAAGCAGAAATAAAATTTGTTAAAAGGGATTAAAAGTCAGGGAAAAAGTCAGGGAATTTTCTTCTCAATCTTTGTTAGACACCCTGAGTTATTTAAATTTAACGAAATCCTTTTATTTTAAGCGGATTTTTCTTTAAATGTTTATTCCACAGGATTTTTCTCATAATTTCTATTTGGGACAAAATAAGTGAAACCGGCCACTTGGAAAATTTTGTCTCCAATTTTCAAGTAATTTATGACTTTCGGTAGATATACAAGTACATTTTTACACCCTACAATATTTTTCAAAAAAAGATTTTATTTTGGAAGTAATCACGTGTTAAAGTTTTGGGTCATTTTATTTTCGTTGTCTTACTACTCTAAAACGAATAAAGATAATTAAGTAAACTTTTTTTAAAAATGAAGCCTAAAGTCTATATTTTGAAGATAAAATGAAGCGATTACTAAAAAATAAATTTTTTTAATTGTTAGTAACAATTCTTTTAAACAATTGCAAATTGAAGATTATTCTCAATGTTTTTGAAAAATTAAATTACCATATAATGATGCGCAATTTTCCAAAGATTAATTTAAAAATAAGAAAAATGAATAACCTTCAATTTTATAGAAATTGTGTAAAGTTTTCTCTCAAAATGCAGGCAAAAATAGACTCTTGATCTTAAAAATCCGCTTGAAAGGGTGATGTTTCTAACAAAACAAAAGAAGATCTTATTTATCAGTTTCCAATTTTATCTGTTTCCAGGAACAGGATTCTATTTTCGCCTGCATTTTGAGAGAAAACTTTAAACAATTTCTAAAAAAAATTGAAGGTTACTCATTTTTCTTTTTTTTAAATTAATTTTTCGAAAACATTGAGAACAATCTTCAATTTGCAATTGTTTAAAAAAATTGTTACTAACAATTAAAAAAATTTATTTTTTAGTAATCGCTTTATTTTATCTTCAAAATATAGACTTCAGGCTTCATTTTTAAAAAAAGTTTACTTAATTATCTTTATTCGTTTTAGAGTAGTAAGAAAACGAAAATAAAATGACCCAAAACTTTAACACGTGATTACTTTCAAAATAAAATTTTTTGTTGAAAAAAATTGTAGGGGGTAAAAATGTACTCGTATATCTACCGAAAATCATAAATTACTTGAAAATTGGAGACAACATTTTTTTAAGTGGCCGATTTCACTTATTTTGGCCCTATTATTTTCCATTCCCGTTTTTCATACGCTTATTTCAGTTTTAAAGAATCAATCTTAAAGTTCATTATGAAAAATTTTAGTTCATTTAAAAAAAAAGAAATTCGTAAAATAGTAAAAATTTCTTATTCTTTTACAACTTTCATATTATTATCGGTTCGGAAAAATGTCAAAAAAAAGTTATCTCTAAACGAGCTCAATATTGATAAGTTTAAATTTGTAATATGTATAATACAAAATAATTTAAGATTATTTGTTTCGTTTGTTATTAATATTTTAAATATTTTATAATTTGTTGGATAAAACAAATTGTCTTGCATAAAATAAAAGGATTTTCTTTGAAAAATAAAAGAAATCTTTTGTTATTTATTTAAACTTTTCGTTTTGTCTATAAATGTAAAACGTTTTGAAACTGAAAAGTTTCCTTTTATTATAAAACTAATTTATTAAATATTATTAAAGGACTGGTTTTAAAAGAAAATAAATTTTTATGTTAAATAGATATTGTTTCAATCTATTTATAATGACCAAAAAATAAATAAAATTTGGCCGGGAAAACTGGGAAAAAACCGGGAATTCAATTTTCTAAAAAAAAGTGGCCACCCTGATCTTCTTCATATATCGACATTGAATATATAATAAAATTTGAATAAAAGTTGAAGTTAATCTGACTTTTTAAAGCTTCATTAATGATTTATTTGCTTAATCTTCAGAGAGAAAAAGAAATTAATTTACAGAAGTAAATGTGGAGTAGTTACTTACAATAAAAAACTTTCATAGATAATTCACGTGTTAAACGAAAATAGCGAAACAACTCGGTGAAATTATCATTTGAAACATATTCATGTACTTGAAAATTTAGTTTTTAGTTTGTATTAAATTGAAAAGATTAAATTTATGTAAGGGGAAGAATAACGTAGATATGCAAAATTACATGTTTAAATGTTTATAGGAAAATTACGTGTTGAACGGAAAATGGAAGCAACGTAGTCGACCGCGAAGCGGTCGACGGAGGCGCTAGTTAGCAGTGTTGGGTAGTAACTTGTTACAAATAACTAAGTTACTAAAAAAGTTACTTTATTTGTAACTTTAGAGTAACTTCGTTACTTATTTTAAAAGTAACTTGTAACGTAACTTAGTTATTATTTGTGCAGTAACTTGTAACTTTAAGTTACCCATATTTTCGTTACTTCTTATTTATTTTTTGATTAAGTAATCCCAATGAACTACAATTTTGAAAATAGCGCGTAATACAGAAACATATGAATGCAGCGAAATTATAACGCTTGCGCACTAATATTCAAGCGTCTTGTTGTTGTTTCCTTTGGAGATAGAATTTCTGGACGTATTTCGAGTAACAAATCAGTTTAAAAATGTCAGATTCTGAAATTGAAAATTGTGACGAGCGACTATTATCTCGCTCAAATATTTTCGATATATCGAATTGCGATATAAAAAGCGCTAAATTTTAATATTTTATAAATAAATAAATATAAATAATTTGGTGATTATAAATATTTCCCACGGGTCGAAGCGCAAATCTCTGAGACGAAAACATAAAATTATTTGTGCATTTGTTAGAAGAATTGTCACACTTAAATAAATTCCAAACTTGTTGTGTTTATATTAAGAGTGAAAAACATTTCTTGGAAATGTCATAAATCTAGAAAAGTTAAATAGAAATTGGATATTGAGTTTCTTAGGTCATAAAAACCTAATCCTTCGAAGTAATATAAAAAATATCTCAAGTGCCGTTTTCTATAGGACAATGGAACATGTGTTCAGCATATTTGTTGACTGCAGGGATTGCAGTAGAATTTTAGAAAATACGAAATGTATGAAAAACTATTTAAGACTTTGAGTAATATAATTAATATTGATTATATTATATTATTAATAATTATTGTTATTAATTATTATTAAAATGCAGTAAGTTGTATGTTGTGAGATGATACTTCGTAAATGTGTGAGTGTCAAATTATTATACGATGTACAATGTGTGTGTGTGTGTCTAACTGACGCATGCGCACTTCTATAAATTTGGACTTAAGCGGAGAACGTCTTCGCTTGACACTTCAACTTTAGTTCTAATCTTGACTCTGACTTGAAAGGTTGATCCTTAGTCAGTTTTGTATATCAAAACATTTTAATAAACTTACAGGGTTTTACCATCGAAAGGAGAACTAATAATTATTCTTCTTTCGAATGGGTTTCCCTTCCGTTGTACCGGAATTAACCTTTTTATTATTTTAAACCTTCCCGCTTCCTTCTTAAAGGATTTAACTAATGAGAATCCGGCCAATCAAAAGTCATTGTTTAAGTTGCGTAATAAAACGTAACTCGGCTCGTAACAAAATTCTACTACAAACGACGATCTTGAAAATGTAATTGATATATGTGATCAAACATCAAAATCTAATGATGAGAAAAATACGATACCATGGCCGGGATATTCTGAATTTTTTACGTTTTATTCAAAAGATGGTAATACTTATAAATTAAAGTGTAAATTATGTACAACACCGAAAATATTGAGTGGTGACAAGTCATCAAATACGAATTTCAGAAAACACGTGAAGGTAATTATGTCATACATTTATAGGTTAAGTTGCCGGTTTTCAAATTTTTAAGTTATTTCATAGCTTTTATAATCCATTGTTTAAAATAAATAATGAATAATTTAATAATTCCAATAATAAGTGAGGATTTGTAGTATATTGATAATGAGTAACAGCAGTATGATAAATTAAAATTGATTTTGTTATTTATTTTTTGTACACCTTAAATTGAATAGGTTAAACATCACTGTCTCGATGACTTAGATGCAGCAATATAGAGAGAAAAAAAAAGAAAAAATTTGGACCAATCAACTAAGACTCCAGCAAAAAAAGGCAACTAGTTCTGGATAAGTGGACTAATTCCGAATCCACAGCAGTTACACAAAATATGTTAGACGAAAAAATACTTAATTATGTTATAGAAGAAGTTCAACCTTTCAATGTTGTAGAAAAAGGAGCTTTTATAGATCTTGTTTTGCTTGGTTTACCAAAGAATTTAAGTATTATGACAAGAAAAACTTTAGGAGGGAGAATAGACAACCTTTTCACAAAAATGACTGACAATATCCTTGAAGAGTTTTCGAAACAAGAAGTTATATCAGCAACTGCTGATCTTTGGAGTAAAGCAAAAAGGTTTTAAATAATTATAAAAAATTACTTTCTGAATATCACATTGTGTACCTAAAGTTTTGAACGTTCATTTTAAATTTGAACATTTCCATTTTAGTGCAGTAATTTTTGTAAATATTTTTAAAAAATTTCGTTTATTTGAAAGTTCAAAACTTAGGGCCATTACCATATTTAAAGATTTTACAATTATTATTTTTGCACATTGTGTTTATTTTTCCAAAAACTTCATTAATAATTTAAAATTTAACTCTACGAATATTTAATACAAACACAATTTTACAAGGAAATTACTAATATTTATTTCTGATTATTTAGAAGTTACCTCGGTATGACAGCTCACTGGATAAATCCGGAAACTTTACAAAGAGAATTTGCTGCACTGACTTGTAAAAGAATAAAAGGATCCCACACTTACGATGTTTTGGCACGAGAAATGCACGAAGTTTTAGTGAAATTTGGAATCCAGAATAAAATGTCTGAAATTACCACTGATAATGGTTCAAATTTTGTAAAAGCATTTAGGTAATAAAACTTTTAACTGGAATTTTTCATATCTGTAAATTTTAAACGTAATTTTTATAACTTTAATTAATTTTTTAGAGAATTCGCAGAGTGCGAAATTGATGATTCCGAAAATTCGAATGAAGATATCGAAGACGCTGAAAACGAAATTCAAATCCATAGTCTTTCAGATATTTTGGATGAAAACTGTAATATAGATAACATCGAAATTGTTCTTTCCTCCTCATTACAGATGTGCAAGTCATACTTGTAATAGAATTGCTGTTAAAGATTCCGAAGCTGCATTAACGAATAAGCGGTACAAAACTCTCAGTAATTCTGTGTTTAATAAATGCAGAAGACTTTGGAAAAAACAGAATAAATCTACTCAATGTGCTGATCAAATCAAAAAAATTTTAGGAGTTTATCTTCAAACACCTAATGTTACAAGGTATAATCAATAAGTTCACAAAATTTATTCAAATAATCTTAAGACTTAAAACATTTAAATATTTTATGTTATACTGTTGTAAATAAAGGTGGAATGCAACTTTCGATGCGTGTAATCAATTGGTCAAAATTATTGAAGAGGAAAATGGAGTAGACAAAATAAATAGATGGTTTGATGTCTGTGGACTGCAAGCATTAAATTACCAAGAAATTGAATTTTTAAAAGAATATTGCAAGGTGATGTTTCCTCTGTCATGTTCCCTTGACATCTTACAGCGGGACACCAACATGTACATGGGATTTCTACTCCCTGTTATAGTAACTCTTAAGGACAAGTTAAATTCTCTAAAGAATAAGGGACTAAAATTTTGCGTCCCGTTACTTGACAGCATTCTTCATGGCATTCAAAAGAGATTTAAAGCCCTTTCTTCTAATTCAGATTTAATTATGTCAACCTGCTTGCATCCAAAATTTAAATTTGATTGGCTAACCAATGAGATGGAAAAAATTAAGCAACTTATAGAGATTGATTTGAAAAAAATACGGATGAAGAGCAGAAAGGAATTTCACATAGTTTCTTTAACTTTAATAAACCAAAGAAAGACGGTGAAGAATTGAAGCTGTATATTTTAAGTAGTTCCGAATCATTAAGCGTCTTGGAAAAGTTTCCAAAAATGAAAAAATTATTTATTAAATTTAACCCATTAACGCCTGAATGCACTAAATTTTTAGTCTGACTTCAAACTTAAATATTTTCTAATATACTTATTATTTTCTTTTCGACAAATAATTTTTTTTGCATTAAAGTGTCCTCTATCCGAATATGATATTAGAAAATTAATAAAAAATTGTTTAACAATATTTTTTTGTATAGAATTAAAAAATTGCATGATTTTTTAAAGGTTTTTTATTACAAACTCTTAAATTTTTAAGTCAACAATTTTTTTGACATCTAATACTACCATAAATCGTGCACTCGATTGTTATACTTTCCAAAAATATATTGACTTTTTAAATTTAAACATTTGATTTTTCATAATGGCGCCTAAAAACTAAATTTTTTTAGAAAATTTGAAATTTGATGCTCGATATACATTTTTTAAAACTTTGCCTTTAAAATGTTTACTCGGGGGTTTTCGGGGTCACTGATTACGAATTTGATATTAGTTTTTCAAAATTCAAAATGGCGGATCCAATATTGCGGACAAAAATTTCAAAATTTGGTTGGATTCTTTTACAAATCCGTATTCGGGGGTTTTTGGAATCGCTCATTACGAATTTGATATTAGCATTTTAAAAATCAAAATGGCGGATCTAATATTAGGGAAAAAAAGAAAATTCCACTTACCTTTGAAAAAACGAAAAATTCGTATTATTTGAAGAACAACAGATTCCTACTCATTTGTATTTCATAACGCATTTACATAGCGGGAGAAATACATCTCTACCACCTGGCGGAAGAAAAGAGAATTATAACGAAAAATGTGCGAATTTTTCAAAATGATAAAAACTTTACATGTAAAAGAGTACAGAAAAAATTTAATTAATATCAAACAATTAATTTGTCGTCATTAACATTAAGAAATCCTTGTTACTAATAAATAGTTATTAATTTTTATTGTTACATTCACTTTTATAATTTTTTCATTATTTTTTTATAATTTAAATATTTTATTAAATAAATATAATAAAATGTAATAATTATTAGCATAATAATTGCATAATATTAGATCCGCCATTTTGATTTTAAAAAAACTAAAATCCTTTTAATAATTAATCAGCGACGCTGAATCAAAATTTTGTTCACCATATTACATCCGCTATTTTGAACTTTGGAAAAATAATATCAGATTCACGACGAGTGACCCCAAAAACCTCCGAATACTGATTTATAAAAGAATCCAACCAAATTTTGAAATTTTTTTTTGCCATATTGAATCCGCCATTTTGAATTTTCGAAAATTAATATCAGATTCGTATTCAGCGACCCTAAAAACCCCTGTGTGCGGATTTGTATGAGAATCCAACCAATTTTTGAAATTTTCGTCCGCCATATTGGATCCGCCATTTTGAATTTTGAAAAACTAATATCAAATTCGTAATCAGCGACCCCAAAAACCCCCGAGTAAACATTTTCAAGCCACAGTTTAAAAAAAATGTATATCGAGCATAAAATTTTAAATTTTCAAAAAAATTTAGTTTTTAGGCGCCATTTTGAAAAATCAAATGTTTAAATTTAAAAAGTCAATATATTTTTTAAAAGTATAACAATCGAGTGCACGATTTATGGTAATATTAGATGTCAAAAAAATTTTTTGATTAAAAAATTTAAGAATTTGTAATAAAAAACCTTTAAAAAATCATGCAATTTTTTAATTATATGCAAAAAAATATTGTTAAACAATTTTTTATTAATTTTCTAATATCATATTCGGATAAAGGACACTTTAATGCAAAAAAAAATTATTTATCGAAGAGAAAATAATATGTTTATTAGAAGATATTTAAGATTGAAGTCAGACTAAAAATTCAGTGCATTCAGGCGTTAATGGGTTAATACGACTTTGCCCAGCAGCGCTTCTGTAGAGAGACTATTTAGCGTCGCAGGATTGGTAATTACACCAAAAAGATCAAACCTGAGTGATGAAAATTTTGAAAAGCAGTTGCTTCTGAAGCTGAACAAAAAATTTTATTAAATAAAAATAATACATTGTATTAAAATTATATTTTATTTAAAACTTTATTTTATAAGAAGAAAATTATGTCTGTTTAATGCAAAGTATTAAAAAGTATTATGTTTTATATAAAAGAATATTTTAAAATATAAAATGTTTATTTTTGTTTAAAAGACAAAATACAGGTTTATATGTACCAGAGTATATTTAATAGTTTTTATTTCATTCATTTTCATTCTTATTTAATTTGTTAATAAATGTCATTTATCTAAAAAGTAACTTTTAAAGTAACTTAAAAAGGAACTTAAGTTACTGAAGTAACGAGTTACTTTTTTGAATTCAGTAACGTAACGAGTAACGAGTTACTTTTTTTATATAAGTAACGTAACTGTAACGAGTTACTGTTTAAACAGTAACTTACCCAACACTGATCCCTTCTACATAAAAGTTAACTAACGCAATTAATTAAATCATCAAACTAATTTAAAGTCTTTATGTACATAGATAATAATTTATTGCAAGTTTGAAGGCATCGCAAGGTACTCGACTCGTTTAGAATATTGGTTTCTCAAGTCGGAATATTATTTATTAATTATTCATGGGACTTGAGAGGATTAAGAGTTAAAATTGGAATCCGGAAACGAGAAGAAATCGATGAATATTTCAACAAATAATTATAAATTGAATAAACTCGCAAATAACGCGGTATATAAAATGAGAATCAACGTTGTACCAACTCAAATCGATGGAAATTAAATTTAGAATAATGGAAATAAAATTTTATGTTTCATTTTCAACTAAAATATATAGGTAATCGAACTGAAAGAGAAAAAAATCCAAAAGGAAATTTTCTGCTTAATTTAATTAAATAATTACATTTTGTCTTCGTTTATAATATTCAGTACCATAAATTGCAAATGTATTTATTAATAATTATTAATAAATATTGTATTTTTAAATTTTGATTAGTAATTAATTTAATTACTTAATTAGTCAATTAAATATTGAAGTAACTTACGTATTTCTCCAGGGTTGACAATTATTTTGAGACTAATACAGGAATAATGACATTCGCGAGGCGGTTCTAGTGACCATAATTTTTTCCCTTTTATTTGAGCTTGCCACGATGGATTCGTAACGTCGTCAACCTTTTATAGAATTATTATTTCTTATTATGAAAATATAAAAATGGTATCATTTTAAAATGTAATCAAAATAAAAAATATTTTCAAATTGACTTTTTTATTATGAAAAGAAAATTTATAATAATTTTGCAATACTTACGTGCATTGGCGCTCCATATCCGGGACTTCCCATAAAAATCCAGTCAGTTTTTTCACTCTCGGCATTTTCGGGCAAAAAATAAGGCCTGTTGTAATGTCTTCTGAGAATTGTACCGATACTTTTTTCACAATTACTCCTAAAGTAAGAAAAAGCAGAAATAAAATTAAAAAAAATTTTGTTCAATAATTTCATTTCACTTCATTACAATATCAATTAATAATTTAATTTAATTTATAATTTAAAAATTCATAATTTACTAAATATTTTTTATTTCTTCAATATTTTTAAATTCATAATAAAGTTAAAAAATTCAGGTAAAATTTTACATACCATCCAACGTACCAAGGTTGAGTGCCACTTTTGAGGTGCGCTCTATCCGCGCTCATATTGAAGACATCTCTCAAATTATGGAATTCTGTCTGATATGGAAAAAATTGACAATTAACGCGTTGTTCTTGATACAAATTTTTTAAGAATTCGAAAGAAAATACATCCATTGCTGTCCAATTTGCCGCACCGTCAATTATAACCACTGGTCTTCCCGTATATGCAAATCTATTGAATTTTAAAAGAAAATCTTTTTAAACAAAAATCTCCGAAGAAAGTTGAAATAAAATTATAGGAGAAAAAAATATTTTTTTCAAAATACCGTTCTTCAAATGCAATCGGATCCAAATTCGAGACTCTTTCAACCTGTTGAATATCGTGACACATCAAACAATCCACTGGAGGTCGGAAATATTTCTGAGCGAATGCCGGCTGTTCCTTCAGACACTGTAATAAATTCAATTTAATTAAACAAAAATGAAAATCTAAAAATTCTATTAATGAATAATAACTATTTAATACAAATGTAAATGAATAAAATATAAAATAAATAAGAATAAAAAAATGATGAAGTTTCTTTTATAATTTTAATTAAAAGTTTTTTAAATAATTAAAATTTTGCAAAGATTTTACTATTTAAAAAAATAATTCAATCGTTTCGAATGATTTATTAAAATTTTAGAAAATTGTATTCGTTCGTGAAATTTTATTAAAATTTTGTTTATAAATAATTGAATTTTTGCCAAAAATAAGAATAATAATTTACTACCATTTATAAAAATAATTAAATTCTTTTAAAGAATATTATATTTATAAAAAGAATTAAATTCTTGTCAAGATAAATAAAATAAATAAAAAATAATAAGAAGATAAAAGATATTAATCATAATTTGTTCAAAAATAAAAAAATTGAATAATAAATCATGTAAATAAAATAAAAAATAAATAAAGAGAGAAAAATAAATTTTTTCATAAATTAAAAAATCGCTAAAAAAATTTTCATTGCTATTTTTGAAAATCGTTCTGTCTGATTTTAGATATTCGTGACAATAATACACCTGCTAAATTTTATCAAAATCCGTCAAAACGTTCGATATATACATATATATATATATATATATATATATATATATATATATATATATATATATATATATATATATATATATATATATATATATATATATATATATATATATATATATTACACTTGAAAATTTGGCAAAATATTTGATTTTAAGGAATTCAAAAACCAACATCACTACAAGGCTTCCTTTGCGAGGAAGGAAAAAAATACAATACAATTCCCCCAAAAAAGAAAAAATAAATTTGTTAAAAAGCACAATTGTAATTTTTTGCACACTATACTTACACGATCGTATTTAATCGTTGTGATGTAACGATTAAAAGAATAGTAGATAATCCAGCAAAAAATAGTGAAAATTCCAAAACTGGAATAACGTGATAGATGAAATTTAATTTGAAATGGTCTCAAGTGTGAGTAAGCGCGCCAAAGACAAATTGCTCGAATCGCATATCCAATATGATCAATTTTCTCTATAATGAGACGTAATTCTTTTTTTGCATTAGGCAATGATTTTTTTACAATAAAATCTGATTGGCTTTTTTCAACTTTCTCCTTTCTATCGGTCATGGTGGTTTCTATTAGACTGTGTCGAGCTTTATTTCGCAGTGATTCTTTGAAAAAGCATTGTGCACTTCAACTGCGCCGGAGCGTTGCTTGGGAATCTATAGAAAATTCACAGAACCGTGAAATCGGAAGATACAATCTGTCCTCTCCCATGGGAATTGCAATTTTATGATGTCCATTTTTTTCTCTATATTAAAATAAAAAAGAGAAATATTTAATCAATAGATTAATTGGAAATTAAAGAAAAAATGTAGAAATATTGAAAGCAACTCACCATTTGTTTGTAAACATTTTTTTCTTACTCAATAAATGCGTCTCCGTCGAAGAAAATTCGCAGTGGGTATAAAAATAAAATAGTGAAAAGAAGTAGAGTCAAAATACGTGAAGTGTACCAGCAAATTTGAAATTTACTGAATTGTATTGAAAACACATAAAATGCAAGCTTCATTATGAGTTTATTAAACAGTTCAAGGATTTTTTAAAAAATTAAAATTTCTCTGAGTTATAAACAATTAAAGTTTTTTACAATGCTTAACCTTTGCGCTACCGGACGGCCACCCGGGGTGGGCAACTAATACATAATGTTGAATATCTCCTCGAATTTTGTATCAATCAAATCGCCATTTTAATTCACTCAACAAAATTTTATCTACTTTCGAAAAAAACAAAAATAAAATTTTTTTTAACACTTCTTCTTGTTTATTTATAACAATTAAAAAAGTATGTACGAGAATACTGAAAATTGACCGGGTGTTTGTTTTTGTATATTGCAAAAAAATAAAAATAAAATCGTTAAACTTTTACAGTAAAATTGTTTTATATCAATAAATAAAATATATTATGATTTTAAAATACATTTTTTATTTGTTTAAACAAATTATAGTTGTTATTTACCAACTTTTTCCAGAATCCACCTAGAAAGTTGCAGTTTTTTCCTAATTTTGCAATTAACTAAATCTTATATAATTACTAATAAAGAATAAAAATTTAACTATTGTTTAAACAATTTTTAAACAAATTATTGTTGTTATTTACCAACTTTTTCCAGAATGCACCTAGAAAGCTGCAGTTAAATTGTTTAAAAAATAGTTTAATTTTTATTCAACTTTTATTCTTTATCTGTGATCATATAAGATTTAGTAAATTGCAAAATTAGGAAAAAACTGCAACTTTCTAGGTGTATTCTGGAAAAAGTTGGTAAATAACAACAATAATTTGTTTAAAAATTGGTTAAAAAATAGTTAAATTTTTATTCAACTTTCATTTTTTATATGTAATCATAAAAGATTTAGTAAATTGCAAAATTAGGAAAAAACTGCAACTTTCTAGGTGTATTCTGTTAAAAGTTGGTAAATAATAACAATAATTTGTTTAAATAATTTTTTAATAATAAAACATAAATGTTTTATGCCATAAATATCATAAAACATTATTAAGATACAGTATTTGTAATAATACATAATTATATTCAAAACTTTTGATGAATTTTAATCGTTTTGGGAACATAATAGTAAAAAAGCGTTTGACCACCCCGGGTGGCCGTCCGGTAGTCCGCATATACAAAAAGTATTGGTAGCGCGAAGGTTAATTAAAAAACTTTAAATATTATTGACATATTTGAAAAAATTAAAAAAACTTATTGTTAAAAATTACTAAATGTTATTGCAAAATTAATTGTTTAATTGCAAAATAAACAATGTTCTCAACGTTTTAGAAAGTTCGTTCAAATTCTATTGGAAAGAGAATTTTATAAAGCTTCAATACCCATTTCCAAATTTTGTGAGCCGTAATTAGAAAAGAAGTAATTACATTTTTTTAAAAATTGAATTAATTTGTTAACTTTGATTATATAAAAAATTATAAACAATTAAAAACTGAAAAATTGGCCTTGAGAGACGTCTTAAGAATTTATTCCCCTTTAATTTAAAACAAAGAACACTCAAATCGGTTAAAAATTGTAGTCTGTAGACAATTTTGAACAGTAAATTGTAAAAGCACTGTGACACTGTGTGGACGCGCTGTCAGTTAACGTGCCGGGCGGTAAAAAGGCCTGCCAGAAAAAATGTAGCTACTTCTTTCCTAATTGCGGCTCATGAAATTTGGAAACGGGTATTGAATCTTTATAAAATTCTCTTTCCAATAGAATTTGAAAGAACTTTCTAAACCGTTGAGAACATTGTTTATTTTGTGCTGGTACACTTCACGTATTTTGACTCAGTAAGAAAAGCTTTTTCCCCGGGGAAGAAAAATACTAAAAATGTAGCAAAAATTATTTTAACAATATAACGAAGTAACAAATAAAAAATAAATAATATAGTTGATTTTTTCATTAAACAAAAAAATGTGATGTAAATAATGTAACAAAACAAATTTTGAAAGTAAAATTAAAAATTACGGTTCAGAAGAAATCGATTTTCTTCTTATCTTAAAAAGCAGCTTTGGCAAACCATTGAACCGATTATTTTCAATTACTTTGTCATAAATAAATGTATCTAAAACATTTCGATGACATTTCGTTGATATAAAAATTTTTCCAGTCTTGAGAAAAATTATTTTTAACTTTTAATTTCGAGAATATTTCAATTTTTAATTTTACAATTATTTTTTATTTTTTTATTGTAAGCCAGTATATTGTTTGAAGAAATAAATAAATAATTAAATTTTCCTTTCTCTTTGAAAATGCGTTAATATACATTACATTAAAGTTTATTAATAAACTAGTATTGGATACGCTCACTACAGTGCGCGTTCACGTTCTAATTCAATTATCAAAAGGAAAGCACTGATCACGAAATAAAATTACAATCTGTATTCTCATTCATTAAATAATAATAATAATAATAATAATAATAATAATAATAATAATAATAATAATAATAATAATAATAATAATGTGGAAAAAAAATTTTAGTGGGTAGGAACCAAAGTGAAGTATATGTGACAGTCCACGAGAAAACGTGTCTTAGCTCCCGAATATAAATTCTACGGGAAACGTATTAGAAGATGAGTATTCCTGATCAGTCAAAATTATGCTCATGGTTGAACATTTATAACAAAAAAAATCAATAAGTAAAAACTATTTTTGACTTTTGTCCGTGAAAGACAAACTCAAAATCTATATAGTACTATTAAAAATCGACATTAATTTTTTGGGAGCTGAAGCACGTTTTGTCGTGGACCGTCACATGTGTTAACTAATATTGATTATAACAATTTAAAAAAATTATTTTATGCTTTATTGATGGTCTGGAGGTCATATTAGATTAGATTTAGCATATGTGTAGCAACGGAATAATAAACGTTCTTTTTTAAATCATTGTAGTGACTAAAATTCAGATAAAGGAAAAAGTTATTTTAAAAAATACAACAAATTTGTTTTCAAATTTTGAAAAAATTATATTAAAAAAATTTCGTACATATATTTGGAAAACCTTGTATATCAGATTCTAGGTAAATTAAATGCTATACAGAAATAATTATTCTAATAACGTGTAAAATATGTTGAAATAAGTTGAAATTTCTTATCATCAATTTTAATTGCATTTATTTTATTCTTTGTAATACTGTCTCATAATAGGGACGAAATTGTAAAATGTGCCATAATTGGGACTTTTACCTTAATCCAATGCAGCAGAAGATAAGAGCGCTAACGATCATTCTGCATTTACATATTATTAAAAAAATAGAAAATTATTAATTATTATTATTTATTAATAAATACTTATTAAAAAAATAATATTTTTATTTTGTTGCAAAAATTGTGATAAATAAATAGAAATTATGCAAAAAATACTACAGATTTTGTAAATGAAGGAACGAAAATACGAAGATTATTATATGTAATTTGTATATGTTAAAAATTTTAATAAATTAAATAATTAAAATGAAAAGAAAATAAATTAAAATTTTAAAAAACATTAAAAGTAAAAGTAATTCACAAATAATAATCTAAAAAGACTATTTTTAGTCACTCCCAAATGTAAATTAAATAAAAAATAAATCATATAATTTTCTATTTTTCTCACAATTCGCAGCATTTGAAAACGCAATTTTCTCGAGATTGGAAAGAACGTGCAGTAATTGATTTTCACAATAGTAGACAATGTTATAAACTCCCCTGATAATGTCTTTTTTCAATTTGGAATCGACAATTTTGTTACAAATGAAATTCCATAAAAAATCTCTTTATTACAAAAAAGAACAAAAAAATGTCACAAATGCAATTTTTTTCTTTACCCAAAGAATTTGCTTTTTTTAATAATATAGGTACAATGTAATATATAAAATATAATAATCTACAATCTATATTAATTTTCGTTGTATTCTATGGTAATTTGTTTGTAGTTTCAAGTTATTGTTTTATTTTTTTCCTAATTTTTTAAATAACTTTTCGCTTTAAATGTTTTCAAATTTTAAATTAATATCTTGAAAATAAGTGAATTGAAAAAATTCTAATATTTTATCAAAAAAATTTGAAAAAATTTAAATAAAGGGTATTTGAACCCTTAAGAAAAAAATCCCATTGCGCTGCAGGCGTGCATCCTGCACGGGCAGCTTAATTATTTTTTTTTAATCCATTAAACATGTCAGGCCCACTCTGAAACTTTTTGCAAAACCTTCTTATCATTTAAAGGTATGTTTTAAAAAAAGAAAATTAAAAATTTATCATTACCCAAAGTTAAAAAAAATTAGTTTGTTTATAAAATTTTTTTATTTTTAAAAAATGAAACAAAATTTTTTTTTGTATTTATTTCCTAAAAGTCGAAAGAAAACTAAAACTTTCGTTCTTTGATAACTTTTTTCTAAACTCAATATTTTCGGACTTATATGCTACTAAATATAGGTCTACGATTAAAAGTGCCAAATTTTGAAAATTCATAACTCGAAAATTTTGACAATTTTTGACAATTTTTTTTTAATACAGAATAGAAAACAATATTTTTGGTCGATTTTAAGAGGTCGACTAAAATCTCACGTGGAATTGCCCATAAGCATTTTAATAAAAAATTACGAATGCTTTAGCAGTCGGACACTTTTTTCTATATTCGGACACCAGTCAAACATTTTTTATTTATAAAGTAAAAACGATAATTTTTTAATTATTTCCTGATGAAAAACAGAATTAAAGCTTATAAGAAGTTAATAATATGATATTTAAATCCAATAAGTTATAATATTTATAATTAATTATCAACAAAACTTTGTGCTACTCTGCCGTACAGTTTAAAAAAGGCACTATCCACATATTTTATGAAAAATGAGTTTTTTATACCGTTGGATTCGTAATGAAAAGACGAATCTAGTAGTCGTATTGGTAATTAAAAATTTTCATTAGATTAGAAGATAATTAGCGGTTAATTAAACTATCTACAGAGATTTACGAGAAATATTGTTTAAAGTGTCACTATCTACAGAATTTTCAATCAACTTGCCCTTGAAATCCTTATTCACGAGCACTATTGTAAATTGTAAATTACGTAAATATATAAATTGTAAAATTATAATTTTAATTCCAAATTTAATATTTTGTTAAATTAAAATATAATTTTATCAGTTGATAAAAAATATTAATGTAAATATAAAATATAGTATAAAATTTTTAATTTTATTAAGAGATCCAGCTGCAAATGCGATTCCTTCAATATCTCGGATTTAGCTAAAATGTAGATTGGGTTTTCTTAAAAGTACGGCATTACTCATTGCGCTACTCGAAAATGGTTTGTATCTATAGTGGGATACTATAATTTTTAAAATAATGAATAAAATATTAATTATTTTATAAAATAACACTATTTTAATAAAATATAAACTTCACACATTTCGACGAGTATATTTTTTAATGTAATTATCACAGTGCATTATTATTTATTTGATAAAAAACACGCAAGTGTCCGACTGCTGGCACTGTCCAACTGTACCCGCACTTACCCTATTTCAAAATAAAATGTTTTTATATTTGCATAATAATAATAATATAATGAATATTATATTTCTCGCGAATAGTAAAATATTTACGATATAATAAAAAAATATAATAATTACAATAGTACCATTTGTTCTACCGTTAAAAAAAGTTATTTAGAATACAAATATTTCTTTACGAAAAATAATTGAACATTTTTAGTCTAAATATAATGTAAAAAGAAAAATTAATTTCTATCTAATAAATAATAAAACAATTGCGGAGTTAAATTCTTTAATTGTTTTTCAGTCGGATTTGAATTACACTATTCGATTTTCATTTCAACAATAAAAATTAATAATAATAATAATAATAATAATAATAATAATAATAATAAAGTATGTACGTGGTACTCTTTCGTTTATAAATAATACAGCGCTGATAACGATATACAATAATGATGATATAAACTCTCGCTTAAAAATTAAATCTATTTTAATATAGAACTGCGAATCTCGTCAATATTATTACATAATAAATGATAGAATTTTCCCAGTTTTTTTTCTCTCGTCTTCCTAATTTTTTTCAGACCAATATTTAGAGACACATGGAAAAAACTGATACTTTACTATTAAAATTATAATATTTCTTTTCATAAAGGTGCTTTAAAAATATTCTCTACGATATGAGCCGTTGCGGAAGAAAGAAAGAAATATTTTTTTCTTGTCGATATTATAATACAATTAATAATCGATTGTAATAATATTAATTCAAAATATTAATACTAGTAATATTATTATCATCAATAGTAATAGTGACAATATTATTAGTTGTAACATTGACAATTAATAATAAAAAATAATAATTAATAATAATAATAATAATTAACAACTAAAATAATAATTATAATATATATATATGTACCTTTGCGTAATAAGTATGAGTACAAGAAATCTCACGCATTACAGGTGGTCGTTAAAATTACAAAGTTCAGTCTGCCTTTTTTTATGAAATATTTGAATACACGACGACTATCTCATTAGTATTTATTTGTACATGTTTAGTAATTGATGTTCGTCGTAAGGCTAAGTTTGAAAGTCATTTACGACTATCATTACACGATTTGCTTTATTTATTTATAAAATAGTAATTAAAAACTAATAAAAGTTAGAGCTAAATGCAAAAAAACTATACAAAAAAAAACTTAAAAATAAAAACGGAAGTCGATTGAAACCGTAAAACCGGTAATTATTATATATTTATATTAAATGTAGAAAAATGTCACGAGAAAAAAAAATCATTCATCTTTTACAATTATACAATTTTGATTTACAGTTTTTTTTAAATTAAGGAATATCACAAAAACACGATCAGAATGTAACCGTACTTAATTATTTCAATTATATAATAATATATATGTGTACAATATATAAAAATCTTCGGAAAAAGAAATCAGTTTCTTTCGTCTTCTTTTTTTCATTATGAAAAATTTCCCATCGAGCCACATGCTCACATTCAATTTTTCTTTTTTTTAATAACGGCTTATGTTTATTATTATTATAATTATAATTATAATAATAATTAATACTAAATGCGTGTTGAAACTTCTTTTTTAATACATCTATGATGCACACCCATGCTTATTTATACTTCATTTAATTAATATTTAATATGTATGTGGAACAGTAAACTATTATTCCTCTATTCCTTACGCATTACTATACGTAATGACAATATTATTTTTTTTCTCTTTTTTCCTTTCTCTTCATTTTTTTTCTTTTCTTTTTAGCAACTATTTCAACAAATTGTCTTTTCTTGCTATAAATTTTTTAAATATTTCAATTATTTAAATTATCGAAGTTATTTCAAGTTCGAATCATCAAAATAATGTATTCAGATTCATATTATTAAATTAATTAATAATTTATCATTCCGAAAATAATTATTAAAAAATCAACTTATAAAATAGTTATTCTTTCTGTAAATTTAAAAATATTGTAATTGTTCAAATTCGAATCATCCAATTTATTCAAATTAATTATTTAATCAATTAACCAAAAAGTTATTATTAAAAAAATAATTGTTGAAAAATCGACGATTGTGTCAAATTTTTTTCAAATAAAAAAATCTTTACATTCTGATCACTCTTTTCGAGTTTTTGTCGATTTTAAAGATATTTTCTATTTCCTTTCTCCTATCAACATACTTAATTTCAGTTTCCAAATAATCAATTTATTATCAAAATTTCAGCTTCAATTTTATGAAATCGTAGCAAAAAAACATTCAGATTTTGAATTCTGATAGAATTTCAATTTGATTTATAATCTAGCTTTCTTCTTCATCATATTTTTTCATTTTCCACTTTTTTTAGTAATGTTTATGAAGTCATGAGAATGAAGATTTATATACACATGGTAATAAGATTCGCTCGGAATTTGAAAATTACTAGTGCAACTAATATAAAAATAGCGTGCACACAGTTAGGCTGTCTGTTAATAAAATGATTTGTTCCCCCATAAAAATTAGAGATTGTCACAGTGTGCAAAAAACTTGTTTCAATCATTATTTAATGATATACAATTTTTTGTGTTTCTTTTTTCTTAGAAAATAAAAAAAATGCTTTACAAAATGCACTGCTTTACTTTCTCTCTTTTTTCAAAATTGTTTTTTTTTTTCAAAGTTCAAATATAATTCTTATGAATTATTCAGTTGTCACAACAAATTTTGAATTTGGTCGAACAATAAAAAATCTTCATTTTTGTTTGAAGATTCATGCGGCGAGAAACTAAAAATTATAAACTTTTATAAAAAAGTTAATAATACTGTTTTATGACAAAACAAGACTTTCTCATTTTTGATGAGAATGTAAAAAATGAATATACAAAATATCTCTCTTCGTCTTCATTTTAAAAAAGTGATTATTTCATTAAAAAGACAGTATTTAACTTCACACAATCAACACATTTGTAATTTTTCTTTTTTTTCTTTTTCTGGTTTTTTATATTTCACTCTCAATTATTGTGTAAATATTTTTTTTATGTATATGAAAGAAAACTTTCTCTAAAATATTTCTATATATGATATTGAAAAAGTAATTATTCTTAAATAGAGCAAAAAATTACTTCGCAATAGTCCTGTTATTTTTAGAGCCTTGATTTTTTCTTTTAGAATTGTTTTTGAAATTATGTTTGATAAAGATTCGAAAGAAACATAATTTTTAAAAAATATTGTCTTTAAAAATATGAAAAAATTATAATTAAATAAATTCTAGTCTGAATGACTTCATCTTCTTCTTTTTTGTTCTTCTTACAAGTTAAGAAATCAAATATTAGAATGTCAAATAAAACTTAATATAAGATTCTGAATAATCGATTTAAATAATTAATGTTTTCTATTTCAATTTAAAAAGTGTTTTTTTCTTTAATTTGAAGTGAAATTTAATTTGAGTTGTTATAAAAAGACCTATTTTGAAAAAAAACAAGTTTATTTAAATAATGATTATAAATATCTATTTGGAAAATAAAAATGTAATAATTCTTTAGAAAATAAAATTTGTAATAAACTTTAAGAAAAATCTAAGAAAATATTAATGATTCTTAGTCAATATTTAACTTCTTTTTAATTACAAATTGAATTGAATATGTTTTTTCTTTGAGCGTCCATTTTCGTCCACTGTACAATTTGTATTTTTTCAAGCAGTTTTCTCATAAAAAATTATAAACTCGATTTACAAAAATTTTCAGAGAAGAGAAAAAATAAAAAAACGTTTATCAAAAGTTTCCTAACAATCGCTTTACAAAAACTCTTTTTACGTCGAAGAGGAAAAAAACATCTAATTTTCACATAAACAAAAAGAAACTATTTAGTCAAAAACTAATATCAAATGAAGTTCGGAAAATTTTCGAAAAATTTCCAAATCTCTGAATTAATCTGAAGAGATATTCTTTTTCATGGTAAAAATTCATTTTTTAAAAAGAGTTTTTGTAATTTAGTATCATCTGCTATGGCATATTTTCCTTTTTTTACTTCTATTCATTTTGTGTTGCCTAATGATCTGTCGTAAATATTTTCTTCGATAGTTAGCAATACAGTAAATACAGAATTCGAAAATTTAACTATCGAAAAAAATTATGGCTCATTGTTCGAAATCTTAATTCGTGATTGTTTTTTTTCTAAAATTGAGGCGTCTCTTGGCGATATAATTATGTATATATAGTTCCTTTTCAGTAAATAATTGTCCTGTATTACGAGTGGCCTTTTCTACTTGTTTTTTTTAAACACTAAAATCGCTTTTACAGTTCACATTATTTCAAAAACGATTTACAATAAAAAACAAAATACCGATTATAATTTATTTTTCTCACAAATCGTATTTCTAATTAATAAATAGTCAATATTTTTCCCTGTATTTATAAAATACACTTTATTTACCAGAAAATGTAATTTTACCATTTCGAATGTAAGTTTTCTTTAAAAATAGAATAATAAAGAACAATTTGAGAAAATTTTTCTTGTAATCGGCATTTTATGGAAAATTGAAACTTAATATCTAAGTGCGACGATATTATTTTTAATTGTGTACATGTAAATCGTTTTCATCAAATACAATCTTTTTTCTAGTTTTGGATATCACGTCTCTCTGTTTTTTTATTATTTTCTTTTCTTTTTTTAGTTTCTAGAAAATTGTCAACTATGATAACAATATTAATCATGAAATAGAACAGGGGTTTATAATCTATGCAATATCGGCTCTCAATACGCTTTATAACGATTCGACAACGATCAAATAACCATTATCACTTTTCTTTTATACGTGATATTTTTCAGACATTTCTCACTATTTCAAATATTATCATTTTTTCTTATCGTCATAAAACCCATTCATTTTTTACGTATTTACGACGTTAATGTTATCAATGGCTTTACTGTTACCAGCGTCAAACAATGTCTTTCAACTATTTTTGCAATTTTTTCTTTCCTTCACACACTAAGAAAAAACCGGTTTTTTAACAGGAAATTGTATAAAAAATTTTTTAATACAGAGTAAAAAAATTGATTTCTACATAAAGTGTAAGATAATTCATTTCTACACTTTGTGTAAAAGATTAATTTTAGCACTTTGTGTAAAAAAAATATTTGCACAAAATGCATAAAAAATATTTTTATACTAACAATACAAAAAAATAAGTAAAAAAAATTGTCTCCTAAATAAAGAAAAAAGACTTTTTTTGAAAGCGATAATTTTTGTCTGAAAATGGAAATAAAATTTCAGACAATGTTCGAATTTCTAAAATACAAAGAAAAATGCTATAAACAACGTAGTGCCGTAGCAGTGTTGCTAGGAGATATCATTCATCCTCTGCCACACCCACAGCCTTAAAAAGTTTATACAATATAATCGTGTATACAATATATATTTATATATTTATATTTATATATATTTATAATATAGCAATAGACTATATCTACTCGTGTATTTTCCGATTTTTCTTGCAAATATTTTTTATTTTTATTAATTATTATTATTAATAATAATAATAATAATAGTGCAAGGAAAGAAAATGTTCCATGCTCTCTGGCAGTAGTACTATTTCTGTTTAAATATATGGGGCGTTCCACGCGAAATCGGACAGTATTTGACTTTTGCATCTCAGATTTTTTTCAAATATTTTTTTTCTTTTAGTGCTCATTGAAATAAGCTACCATGATTTTTTTCAAATTTTTTCATCAAGCCGTTTAAGAGATACAGGTTTTTTAAAAAACATGTTTTTTACGAAAATGTTTTTTTAAATGGTTATAACTCGGTCAAAAATTGACCAAATTTTACGTTCTATATATGAAAATTTTTGTTTTTACACGTAGTTTTTGATAAAAATATAAAAAAATTTTATTTTTAAATTTAAGAAAATTTTTTTTAATTTTTTAAAAAAATTTTATTTTTAAGAATGTATGTATCGATCGATTTTTTTCAAAATTTTTTGTAAGAAACTAGAACTAAATTAACAACTTTTAGGCGTTGTCTGATTGTGGGCAAATGATGGGATCTATTTATTTCGAATTTTTTTAATTTTTATATCCATAGAATATGGCAAACCATAGGACTGTTAAGCTAAAATTATTAATAACACAGGTCAACAAAAAAGTCTTACTTTTTTATGAGATATCATAGTGTCCATTAAAGATGCTGAACATGATCCCGGGTCACAAAATTGGCCATCACGTCAGGATTTTGAGAAAAGTGTGGGTAAAGACCTTAAAAAACGTGTTGTTGAAGGTTTTCAAAATTTTTTTTATCATAAACCTGACGCGCCAGAAACTTCTACATAGACTAAAATTGATGCTTGAATTGTCCACTACAAGAGCCATATCCGTAAAACCAAAAAAGATTAAAATTTTTTCAAAACATGGGGTTGAAGTTACCAAAAACGTGATTTTTTGGGTCGCTGATTATAATCATCAGATTATAACATTTTATAAGTTTCTGGCACATCAGATTATAATCCGCGACCTCAAACACCCTTGAGTAACAATTTTCAAGCGAATCCGATCAATTATAAATTTTGACATCCGCCATTTTGGATCCGACATTTTGAATTTTCGAAAAGTGATATCTGATTCGTAATCAGCGACCTCAAAAACCCCCGAGTAACAATTTTCAAGCGAATCCAAAACAATTTTAAAAGTTCATTAAAGCAACCCAAAAATCACATTTTTGGTAACTTCAACCCCATTTTTTGAAAAAATTTTAATCTTTTTTGGTTTTACGGATATGGCTCTTGTAGTGGACAATTCAAGCATCAATTTTAGTCTATGTAGAAGTTTCTGGCACGTCAGGTTTAGGATAAAAAAAATTTTGAAAATCCTCAAAAACCCGTTTTTTGGGGTCTTTACCCATACTTTTCTCAAAATTCTGATTTAATTTAATGGACACTATGATATCTCATAAAAAAGTAAGACTTTTTTTGTTGACCTGTGTTATTAATAATTGAGCAGCCGGATCGTAGAAGGGCACGTAAATTTTTCTCGGCCGAGATCGAAGTCCCCTGGACATCCAAAATTCGACTTTCGAATTTAAATATCTCATATACATATCCTTATAGGAAATTTCATTGCACGTCTTTTTTTCTTATGAAATTTTTTTGTAACTATTACTGTTTTCAAAATGTAAGGAAAAACTGTTTTTTTTAAAAACGAAATTTTAATTGTTTTTTTCACTTCAACTCACGATTATTCAGTCAATTTTACGAATTTCTTAATGAAACAAAAACGAAAATACGCGTTATTTTATCCTACGAGTGACTAAAAAAGAAAAATGATGTTTTAATTATAAATAAAAAAGTTATAAATTTTTTATTGAGATATTGCAAAATTCGTAAACTCAAATTTTCACCAAGCGGGGAAGTTGAGCAAATTTAGAGCAACAAAAAACTTCCAGCGAGAAAGTTGTTCATTAAGGTCTAAATAAGTTTTTCCCGAATGTTACAGTTCAATTAAACAATTAGTCTGCGGCTGAACGCCCAGCGCGCGTTTCTCGCCCGTATTATGTATACGCAGAATAAAACTCCAGCTTACTATAAGGTGAGATACGCACGCTGGGCGTTCAGCCGCCAACGACTTTTAACATTCGCCATTTGTTAACTAATTGTTTAATTAAACTGTAACTTTCGGGAAAAACTTGTTTAGACCTTAATAAACAACTTTCTCGCTGAAAGTTTTTTGTTGCTCTAAATTTGCTCAACTTCCCCACTTGGTGAAAATTTGAGTATACGAATTTTGCAATATCTCAATAAAAAATTAATAACTTTTTTATTTATAATTAAAACATCATTTTTCTTTTTTAGTCACTCGTAGGATAAAATAACGCGTATTTTCGTTCTTGTTTCTTTAAGAAATTCGTAAAATTGACAGAGTAATCGCGAGTTGAAGTGAAAAAAACAATTACAATTTCGTTTTTTAAAAAAACAGTTTTTCCCTTATATTTCGAAAACGGTTATAGATACAAAAAAATTTCATAAGAAAAAAAACGCTCAATGAAATTTCCTATAAGGATATGTACATGAGATATTTAAATTCGAAAGTCGAATTTTGGATGTCCAGGGGACTTCGATCTCAGCCGAGAAAAATTTACGTGCCCTTCTACGATCCGGCGGCTCAATTTTAGTTCAAAAGTCCTATTGTTTGCCACATTCTATGGATATAAAAATTAAAAAATTCGAAATAAATAGACCCCATCGTTTGCCCACAATCAAACAACGCCTAAAAGTTGTTAATTTAGTTCTAGTTTCTTACAAAAAATTTTGAAAATAATCGATCGATACATACATTCTTAAAAATAAAATTTTTTTTAAAAATTAAAAAAAAATTTCGTCAATTTAAAAAATAAATTTTTTAAATATTTTTATCAAAAACTACGTGTAAAAACAAAAATTTTCATATATAGAACGTAAAATTTGGTCAATTTGTGACCGAGTTATAACCATTTAAAAAAAACATTTTCGTAAAAAACGTGTTTTTTAAAAAACCTGTATCTCTTAAACGGCTTGATGAAAAAATTTGAAAAAAATCATGGTAGCTTATTTCAATGAGCACTAAAAGAAAAAAAATATTTGAAAAAGATCTGAGATGCAAAAGTCAAATACTGTCCAATTTCGCGTGAAACGCCCCATATATAATATTGTATATAATAATTTAGAAATGTGCAGCAAAGTTTAGAGCCATCCGTGCGATTACAGCTGCGAGTTGACATATTTAAAAAATAAAATTCTCATATGAAGATTATAAAATAGAAAACAAACAAAAAAATTTATTTTTACAAAAAAAATATATTCAAAATACATTTTCAGGGTTCCTACAGAAATCCGAATTTAAAGTTCCATACCATTTTCATGATTTCCAGGTCAAATTTTTAGGAAATTTCAGTGGAATTTCAAATTCAATTTGCACGACGTATAATATATGTTATTTTAAAAGTTCTAATATAAGTATAAACAAATTTATAAATAGATAAATTATTTAGGTGTCATTAAACACATGTTGAATTTAATATGATTTTATTTAATAAAATATTAAAGAAAATATTGAAAAATTTAATTTAGAAAAAATTTAGGAAACATTTAGAAACTTATAAAAATTCCATGCTTTTTCCATGATTTCTAGATTCTTTACGAACCCTGATTTTATTTTTCAATGTTAATGAAATCGTAAAAAACATTCCAGACTTCACACTCGGTAATTAATTTTAAAAAAGTAGCATTAAGACTGAAAAAAGTAGCTGTTCAATAATAAAATTTCACGACGAAAAAACTCGTCTTAGTGAATTAAAAAAATTTTTTTAAATCTTATTCTGCAATTTCCCTGACTCTCTTTCTCATTTCAATAGAAAATATACATTATTCTTCTTTATTATGGTTGGTAAGTTTAATTATAAATTTTTCTAAAATTCAATAATTTTCTAAATATACTAAAAATCAAAAATACTATCAAAATTGTTTTTTGTTAATACTATTAAAATCGTATTAAGAATACGATTGTATTTGAGAATAATTTTTAAGAGTAAATAATTGAAAGTCTTTAAAATATATAAAAGTTATTTCAATTAAATTAGATAAAATTTCCAATTAATTAGTAATCTAAAAAATTTTAAAAAATTGTTATGACAATTTAACTATCAACAAAAAATTTTAATATTTTTCAAAATAGTAATTTTTTCATAATTTCCAAATTAAATTGTAAACTAATTTTTTTTAATGTGAAATTAAATATTTAAATATTACAGTTTAACAACAATTAAAATTTTCACATATATTTCAATTTAAAAATCTTTTGAAATTTAATTACTACCTACCTAAAATATTAACTGAAATTTTCATTTTAAATTACTTTTTATTAGAAAAATTTACAATTCAATTATTTAAGTAGAATAATTAATTATTCTTTAAAATTGAAATACATAGATGAGTGCGAAACCTGAGTGTTAGAAACAGAAAAGAATGTTTAAAATACATGAAAGTTTGCAATTTTCATGTTCAATAGTATATTGTGCAACAAGTACAGAAACACAGTACTTTGTGCAACAACTGTAAAATAGTATTTTACCTCTCTAAAAAACCATATATTACACGTTAAAGATTTCGAGTAACGCGTCACTGCACAATCCTGCTTTTAATCATTCGTTAAGCACTTTGTCGTACTAGTGCAGCAAAGTACTGTTTTGCGCCTACTTTACAAGCATGTAAAGTAATGTTTTTCATACAGGCGTTGCACAAAAAAGATTTAAAATACATGAAAGTTTACAATTATTTTGATCTTCAAAAAAAAAAAAATACTAATAAGTTTTAGAACAAAAAAAAGAAAGAATTATTATTTTAAATCTTTGTTTTTGTTCTATGAAAGTTTGCAATTTTCATTCTCAATAGAAGTAAGTAACAAATTTTCCAAAAAGAAAGAATAGAAAATTAATTCAAACTTTGGACTTTACCAAAAGAAAATTTTCAGCATTCACAAAGGAGTTAATTTACATTTTCATATAAAGAAAGATTTTTGCAAACTCGTAAAAAAATCAAAAACTTCTTCACATGAGAATAAACATCTGATTTAAAAATAAAAAATCAAAGAAAAAATCACAGAATATATTGAGTTGAAAACAAGTTTTCTGGCAGCTCGCTAAGATATAATTGTGTATTCAGTCAAAAAAACAAATAACTGTGATTCTTGCATCGTTAATATCACTTTAGAGAAATTAAAGTGATTTACGATCGTATCCAAGAAGCTCCTCGAATATGTGCTCAAAAAAAGAAATTTTTTTTCTTTTTTTGCTTTTGAAATTATTTGCTCTCGCATATGGAGATGGAAAGCATTAATTTTCTTTAGATTTATCGAGAGCATGTTATACCCAGGAGTCTCCTGCGGACACTGCTGTTGAATTCGGGGGTACGTTTACGGTGGCAGCAGGAGTTTCCTGTATGTTCACAACACCCACTCCCACACCGTCACCGATCCATTGTGTGCCGGTGCTTCCGATACTGACACCCTGCACAGCTCCGACCGGGGCCCCCTGTACTTGGCCCTGGCCCACCCCCAGCTCATATTGCCGTTTCTTTTTCTTCTCCAAGTTAACTTGCGCGTACAGCGGCTCACCGGGTTTCGGTTGCTGCAACACACAGGTCAACGATTAGTACTGTGCAAATTTTTTCTTTTTCATTCTCACAAAAAAAGGAGAAGGTATTTTTTTCATAACGAACGTGAGAGTGGAGGGCAGAGAGGGGGGGGGGGTGGGTCTTGGGCACTAATTTAATCCAGGAGCCGCCAATCACTCGATTAACAATCACTTGTTACGCTTGACAGTAAAAATTACCCCTTAGTTTCGATTTTTATATTTTTTGTAGTTAATTCTACTTTTCTGTATTTTCAAAATATTAAGTAATTATTTTTTTTCATTTTTTACTATTATAATTTTTCTTTTCACAGAAAAAGGAAAATTTCGTATTAATTTAGTTCGATTTAATATTTATTGTTATAAATATTAATAGAATAAGATAATTTAATAAAACGGGGGAAATTAATTATTATGAATTTCTTCCGTGTTGATAAATTTTGTAAAATGTAAATAATAAAACGTATCAAGTGATTGTAATTAAGACAAATGATCTGAGCTGCGTTACTCGCCTGACCATGATTGTAAATAAAATTACTATGCGAAGTAATTATTAACTAAAAATATAAACACTACGTTCTATAAATATTTAAAAAAAATCCTAAATTCTAAGCACGAAAAAGAAAAAATTCCTTTAAACTCAATATTTAGTAGAATAGAACAGAATAAATTATTGTTAGATTGATGCCTTTTTGGAATAAATTTTTCTTTAATAAATAAATTTAAAATAATAAGAAAATAAATTCAGTAAATTGGAAGTAATATCAAAACTAATCCCAAATAAATGCTATAAATTCAAAATAAATACAAAACCATTAATTAAAATCAATCATAATCAATTGATTACAATGTGAGATAATTTGAAATTATTTAATAATATTCTCTACTATGTATATTTTTTCCATAATTTATTGACATTTTTTGTGCAAATAACATTGGTTTACAATTTCGCAATAGCTGCCATAATTCTTATAAATAAATATATATTCACTCTACCATAATTATAATATAATCCATTAAAGAAATCAAGAAGATCTTTTCTTAATAGTATAAAAAATCCAAACACCAGTCAATGTATTTGTAATCACCATTATTTATAACTATTTGGCACAATACAATAATAATATATAAAGAGATTTTCTCTTTGTAGGCTTATTGGAATTTCAGAAAAATGCATTCGTCTTAACGGTTAATTAGAAAAACCAAGAATTATATTTAATTACATTAATGCCCAAAAAATAATTCAACAACGAAATTAAATTAAATTATACTCTTGAAGTTCTGAATGGTCAAATGAACGAAATTAATTCTTTATTACAATAATTTTGAGTAATCATAAAAAAGAAAAAAATTAATTATACAGTTAAACTATAATTATAAATGTATAATTATAATAATTTGAACCTTAATGACTTGTGGATCATAAAGTAATTAAATTAAAATAATTTACAACAAAGAGAAAAAACAGAAAAAAGTTTTATTTCAGGAGTATTCCACGGGTAAATCACACAGTTGTACGAGATAAGTTATCGATTTGTCTCAAACTTTTTAGGCGTATTCTACTTTCAAAAATAGTTAACTATAAAAAATTTCAAGTTCCTATCTTATAAAAAACTTGAAATTGAATAGTTAATTTTGTGAAAAG
This sequence comes from Leptopilina drosophilae, assembly GCA_032873175.1. NCBI lineage: Eukaryota > Metazoa > Arthropoda > Insecta > Hymenoptera > Figitidae > Leptopilina > Leptopilina drosophilae. Next base: position 33,803,361 of record CM065480.1, read on the forward strand.
ACACATTTTTCAAAACTAACATTAAAAAACCCCATTATTGAGTGAAAAAGTGTCAATTTTGGTCTTAAAAAATTGGAAAAGTACTAATTGACGGGAAATTTTCTAAAGAATTCAATGCCGTTGGAATTTTTTTAGAGATATTTCTGAACGCATGCACAGTATATTAAACTGCTTTTTAAAAAAAATGTATAACTCAAAAACACCTTTTTCGAGTTGCCTGAAATTTTCAGGAATCATAGTTGAAAAGACATATTTTAAAATGATTATTCTAGAAATCTGGGTATATTTTGTGGTTTTAGTTACATTTTTGCAAAATAGTGAGATAATTCGACTTTTTCCAATGTTTTTTTTACGATTTTTTCCTTTTTGTGCCCATTCGCAGCTGCATAGAAAAAATCTGACCCCAAATTCTGTCACGAGCTTGTAGCATGTTACAAGCAGGTTATGATAAATGTCAGCTCTGATCGCTGTTACAAATATATAAGAGATATGAATCACTGTTACAAATTGATCTGTAACAATGTTATATAATATATATAACATTACTAAATCTTTGTTACAAAATAATAATGGAGTTAAAACTATTATGTATAATAAATTCAGAAAGTGTTGTGCTTTGTTTTAACTTTACATAAATAATGTAAATTAAATAAAAAAAAGTATTCCTAAATCACTCGGAAACATTGCTACCTATGTAAACTCTCAAGACTTGAACCCTCGACAATGAATAATTGAGCCCCCGCAGGCAATAACTCGATTTGCGCTTGGAAGCACTCTCTAATTCTCTCTAAATCTGAATATGTGAAATTTCACTTATACGTTATAAGTCGTCTTCCCGATCTTATAATTTTTTTTATAATTTTTTTTTTATAATTCTCATATTTTTAATACTCTTAATTATAACTTGTATTTGTTTTTGCTGTTAAAATGTGTCTAAAATAAAAAAAAATATGTTTCAATATAGATAACTGATTAGAAATTTTACGAGGATTCAGAATTTGGGGTCAGATTTTTTCTATATAGCTGCGTATTGATACTAAAAGGAAGGAACCGCAAGGAAACATTGAAAAAAGTCGAATTAACTCACTATTTTGCAAAGATATGACTATAATCTCAAAATATGCCCAGATTTCTGGAATAAAAATTATTTTAATGTATGGCTTTTCAGCTATGTTTCCTGAAAATTTGAGCCAACTCGAGAAAGGTGTTCTTGAGTTATACATCGACTAGTACTTTTCCGATTTTTTTTTACCAAAATTGACACTTTTTCACTCAAAAATGCGTTTTTCAATCTTGGTTTTAAAAAATGGTTTTTTGAAAAAAACGTTTACTTTTCACGAAATTGACGATTGTGCGCGTTTTTTATAAGATAGGAACTGGAAACTTTTGCTAGTTTACTATTTATGAAGGTAGAATATGCCTAAAAAATTTGTATACATAAAATAAATTAAAATCATAAATTCGATCAATAGAAAAGAAAAATAGTAAACAAAATATATTCAATTAACAGTAATTATTAAAAAAATAAAATGTATCATTAATTTTCTTAATGTTTAAAGTTTAAAGAAAAGCCATTTATAATATAGAGTCGGTTGTCTGCAGCTTTAAATGCGTCAATGTATTTGAAAGCAAATAATTTTGCCCCTGGGCAATTAATCATTTTCTCGTTACTATATTGGAAAAAACCTCGTTTGGTCCAAAATAAATTCATTTCCCTTCAATTCGTAACAAATGACGATTAGTATTTTTTTGTAAATATTAAACCAATTACCCTGATATAATATTTCGATTAAAATGTTATATTTAAAAAAAGAGATTAAAGCTTTAACAGAACAAAAACTTGCTTTCCTATAATAATTATTCTCTACTAACAATAATATTATGCTTTATACTACAAATTAGTAATCTTTCACTGATATCTTTTTAAATGTTCAGCATTTCTTATATGTATATTATCAGGGTGGTTTTATTATTATATTGTTAGGCGTTAGGGTGGTTCTTAAATTTTTTTTTAATTTTAATCATTCTCGCCCTGAATTTTGATGTAAATGAAAAATAAGAGATACGATTTTTATTTTTATTTTAATATATATTTAATGATGCCTCAAAGCTCAAAGCTTTTCAAAAAACACATTTTTGTAAATTTTCTATAAAATCACTAAAAACCAACATTTTTTTTTTGATTTTCAAAGAAGAACAAGCACAAATATATTAAAAATTTTTTATTGATTTGTATTTTTCCATAGACCTCAAATACCCCGTAAATGAAAAACAATGTAATAGATTAAAAAATTGCTTATTATTTACTAGTTCTTGATTTCATTAGAATTTGTTTTCCTTAGCTTAAAAAAGTATTTTTATTTACAGTTTTCCTTTTGTTTTACAAAAAAATTCTTAAAATTTTTTTGAACAAATATTATTGTTAAACAATTTTGTATATAACTTATTAAACAAAATATCATTTGATATTAATATTATTAGAAGTTATTTTTTCACAATTGGTTGAATAATAATTTATATTCAAAGCTTAAATAAGTTGAATAATATATTAAATACTAAAAATATCATCTGTCATTGTTGTCAGTTTGCTTTCCCTGTTTTCTTTAAATTTCCATTCTTTTAAAGCTGACTTATTGCAACTAAAATACTTTTTTCGATATTTCTGGGCAACCTGAAAAAGAGTTTTGTACCAAACATTTAAAAAATAATAAAGACAACTTTATAATAGTTCCACTTTCTAATTCTTGTAATTAGATTTTCTGAGAAACCCGACTTCATCAAACAGGCTCATTGCAGCACATTCTTCGTTTAGATACCACAAATAATTTATAAATTTCTTTTGTACTTTCTCGACAATTATCTTATTATGTTTCTTATACATTTCCAAGCTTTGAAAAAATTTGAAATCAGTAAATGGAGCTTCAATAGCATTTGTTGTACAAAACCAATCTTGAGTGTGACATGTAATCACAAAGAGCCAACTGAAGCTAGCAGTCATACTCAGCACTCTCTTTTAGGCGTTTTGTGGGTGCTGGTTATTGTTTACAACAATTTTGTTTTTTTAGATTTTGGAAATTTATCAGCGATGTATAAACTACAATTCGTAAAAGTTGCATTGTTTCCTTATCCCTCGGTTTTTTATTTCGAATTTACTTAAAAAATTACTAAAATTTCAGAAATTTTTGTGGGCACTGGCTATTGTTTATAACAATATTGTTTATTTCATTTTTAAAAATCCATTATTAATGTATAAACCACAATTCTTTAAAGTTGTATTCTTTTATTACCCTTCAGATGATTTAGTATTTCAAATTCACACAAAACAATCTATCGGAGGATGCTGAGATCAACTGCTAGCTTCTACTGGCTCAAAATTCAGGGCGGGAATGGTTAAAATTCGATAAAAAAATCTTTAGGACCACCCTTTTAATATAATATAATAATATAAATACAATAATAAAACACGAATTCACTTCACTTGCAAAAAAATTGACTCATAGTGAGAAAAAACAAATTTGTTCAGTAATGAATAAAAATTACAATTCTCAATTTATATAATATTCGGGAAAAATTAATTTTTAAGTCAATGTGTTGTCACTCTCACTTTCTCTCTCTTTCATTCGATCTCTTTCTCTAAATTCTCTCTTAATTCTTATACTTTGTCAACTTTTCTATCATAATAAAAAGCTTCGAAGGCTATTATTTTCCGTGCATCGCGCTTGGAAGATTATTGCATTTCTAAGAGGAGTCGAAGTTCTCATTAAAATTTTCTCAAAACTCAACGTCTGCATTTTATAGGCCATTTGTATTGAAAATTTCAATCATAATACTGAAACTTCAAGCCGCTTAGACTCATTGCTTTCGTTTTCTATAATAATTATTTTCACAATTCTTCGTCAACTTTTAATATCATAATACATAAACAATTAACATCATAATAATTATTTAAGAGAATTTCCTTTAATCGGTTAAATGTTTAGTTTATAATTTTTATAATTAAACGAAAACCGGATGTCTATTATCCCTTCTTTACTGGTATTCAATTTTAACTTTCGTTAAACAGTTGAGAGAATTTTCTCCATACAGAAAGATTTTCTGTATAAACAACAAAGAAACTTTCTTCCGCGCAGAAAATTTAAGAAAATTTTCTCCAAACAGAAAAATTGTTTGCAAACGGTTACCATAATTTTTTCCAAATAGAAAATTTTCTATAAACGATTAAGAAAACTTTTTTCCGCGCATGAAAATTTTTTTAAACAGTTAATGAAATTTTTTTGTAAACTAAGGAAACTTTCTTGTTAATATTTAAAGAAGTTTTTTGTTAACATATAAGGAAATTTTCTTTAATAGTGCGTGTAATTGTGTTAAACATGTTAAATAAAAAAATAATTGAACTTCGAAATACTCTTAGCAATTTTTTTAATGAATAAAAAAACAAGAAATATACATGTAGTGCATGCTTGCAATACAAACAATTTACTTTCTAGTGCCATTGTCATATTACAAATGATAATTTAATCTTATTTTTTCTTCTTGTTCTTTAATTGACTTAGTTTATACACTTTCATAATCATAATACGTAACTATCTCTTCACGTATACATACAAAGATTACAAACGTTTTCATTTTATTTCGAAAGTTCCTACATGTTTATTTTTTTCCTATTTTTTCTTTTTTATTTTCTTTTCTTAAACTTTGAAATACAAAGTTTACGATAGAGTATTATAAACAAGTAACATATATATATCGTATCAATAATACTTTCGAGTAAATGTTGGTGAATATTTAGTACCTTTTATAAAAAATTTATCCTTCTATACATTAGTTTTTTGTTTTTTTTTGTTGATTTTTTAAAAATGTCAATAGAAAAAAAGTGTCGGTGAAAATAAAAAGAAAATTTCCTTTTAAATATTTTTTTGTGTTATTATTATGCAATTAATGTATGTATTAATTAAATGTAGATTATTCGATCATGCAAATTGCATACTTCGATTAGTGCGATACACAATTGCTACAATGTAAAAAGATTTATAATCCAATATTAGTCATAATCACTTTCAATATTTTTCAAGCTCTTTTTTCAATGCTCTCTCTCTCTCTCTCTCTCTCTCTCTCTCTCTCTGTTTATTAATTTTTCGAAAATAACAAAACCCTGCGATATTATAAAAAAAATTTCAAATTTCAATTGAAAATATGTGTGCGTTAAATTAGAATTTGTGTTCTTGAAAAGCAGCAAAATAATTTGTTTCAATTTTTGAGATATCGAAAAAATTTTATTTACATAGAAGACTTTTTCAATTAACTTTATTTAATTTAATTATTAAATTAAATTAATAAAGGTTACAGAGAGTGGAAGACTTTACTGGGTAGAGAAAATTATCTAGAAAACAAAAGTGTGAAAAGAGATATGAAGGAGCAATGAGCTAGATTGGCAGTGGATGTTAAATACTGAAAGAAATCGCAAAGCAGGATCTGGTAAGAGATTTCGATGTGTGGTTAGAAGATTTACAGGGAATTAATCTGCAGGAGTTCCATATTATTTGCCTTAAAGCGGAACCAATCCCAATATTTCCGTCAAAAATTTTCAAGCTTAAGGGGTCATGTATCTTTTTCAGCCCTAAAATCGGAAGTTTTTAAAAAATTTTTTGTTCGTAAGTTTTGAAATATAATTGACCAAAAGTTTTTACATGTCACTATGTATGTTAAGAAGTCTTTGAAAAATAATTTCAGATTTGAAAAAATATAGGTATTTTTCTTCAAGAGAGGGTGCTTTGTCCATTGGTAAAAATTACTTTTAATTACGGTTGTCATTGTAGCTCATCGCGGAATCATCTTAAATAAAAAAGTAAAATATTATTTTAAAATAAACGTGTTAATACATAACCTAAACTTCGAAATACTTAAAAACATAAAAAATTAAGAAAATGGCAAGCTTTTAAATAAAAAATTGTAAAAAAACACAATTTTATTTACCATAAATGATTCACAAAAAATATAATTTTTAATATTATTAGTAAATCAGAGGTTCAGGTCCTATATTAAGTCATCCACTTTGAAAATATATTTTGTTTTTTTATTTTTAATGATTCTGCTATAAGCTACATTGAAAAAAAAATTTTGATCAATTATATTTTAAGACTTAACAGCAAACATTTTTTTATAAACTTCCTATATTTTAGGGCCTTAAAAATTTACAAAACCCCCTAATAACTAAACTTTCAAAGCCCACTGAAGCTAGCAGTCGCGCACAACACCCTCCTTTAGACGTTTTGAGGGTGCTGACTATTGTTTACAACAATTTTGTTGTTTAGCTTTTGGAAATTTATCAGCGATGCATAAACTACAATTGGTAAAAGTCGCATTGTTTCCTTATTCCTCAGATTTTTTTATTTCAAATTTACTCAAAAAAATCTATAGGAGGGTGCTGAGCACGGCTGCTAGTTTATTAACTCCCATTTACAATTCTTTCGGCAAATAATTCTACTTCATAATAGATTAATTATTCATTATTTTATATTTCAATTAATTAAAGTCCTAGTTTTTCACATATCAATAGAAAAAAATAAATCGATTTATTTTAAATATTTTTTAAATTCAATTTTACCTGACTGACATTTTTGATATTTTCGAATTTTTAATAAACAATATTTTTCCCAATAATTCTAAGAGCATTGAATAGGTAATAAAAAACTAAAATGTTAATTGCAAATATTCTGTATTATCATTCGTAAAATGCAATTCTTTTTTTCCTTATAGGAGAAATTAATATTTAATTTTTGCGCCCTAAGCAAATGTGTCTAAAGAAAGCTTTGTTGGTGTTTAATAGTTTTTTTACGTTGATAATTGCGCAAAAAATCATTTGTATTTTTTTTTCATTTTAAAGTCTAGTGACTTACTGGGTTGGGAGGAAATACGCAAACGCCTCCAGCGGGTGGTGCGTGTGTTCCTTGTTTTGGATACTGCATATCAGACATTGCGATCTCCTCGTTTTGCTGTTAAACATAGATCGATATTTTCTTTTTCAAGTTTTTTTAAAATCAACTTGATTTATCAAAACCGCATATTTTTTTCTTTCTTTCCTTCATTTTCTTTTTGAATTTGCGCAATTGCTTTGCATTTTCATTATGATAAAAAATATTGTTAAAAAATTTAATAATTGTATTTACTTAAGCGAAGAAAATTATTAAAAATAGTTGGTGTTAATTATTTTTTATTTAAACAACAATAATGTCCATTATTAAAATTATACGTTATAATACGAAATGGCTCGGATAGTAAGTAACAACTTGTTAATCATTTTTCCTGATCGTTAAAGTTCTCCCACACTTAAACAATAATTATTTTAAAATCATACACAGAAAAAGATTTATATTAAATTTTGTAAAAGTATTTTACAATTTAAGAAAAAAGTGCAACAAACCGAAATTTATATATAAAAATATTAAACATTAAAAAAAATTATGTCGAATTTAGTATAATTATATCAAATATCAAAAATATAAATTCAATTTTAAATATTTTAATATAACTTTACTAAATTTTGCATAAATTTTTTTAAAGTTTAGTATTTTTTATATCAAAATTTCGGTTTGTTGCACTTTTTCCTCAAATTGTAAGATACTTTTACAAAATTTAATGTACATTTTCTTTCAGTGTACATTTCAAGATGATACATTTCAAAATTTGAATAACTATTAAAAATTTTAATTTGTAAAACTCCCTTTTTCTTCAACTGATAAAATTATATTTGCAAAAAATAATTTAATACCAAGAAAGTAAATTATTTAGAACATTCTTTTTTTGGATTGAGCTGAAGAACGTAACGTTAATACATTAACGAAAATAAAAACCTGATTATTAGTGACTATTCAAATTTGATTCAATTATAATTATAACCATTTGAAAGGGCGTCAAAAACTGAGTCAGACAAAGTTCAAAATGTTCCAAAAGCTGTTTCGGAAAATGGTGAAAAGAAGCATTAAATCTTTGATTTGCTACCCGCAGAAAAATTCGACTGAAAATTTTAGAGTTCAGCAGTAGTAATTTAGATTTCATTCCCAAACTTGTCTACCTTCGCGGCTCCAGGATAAAAAACAGGGAAATGAATGGTAAAAGATTTAAAGCACGTCAGTAGGCTTAACATGTTTTCGTTCTTATGCACACTTATACGCCGAACAAAGCAGTCTGAACACATTGATAGACGCTTCTGGGCGGAGTCCAAGGCCGAAGGGAAATTCACTTGAGAAGTCAGAAATCGCTAGTAGCAGTCGTTGAAAGATTCTCATATTGATTTTTAAAATTTCTTGAGATTTCTACGCGACTACCTACGATTTCTAGGGACTGCCGGTGACTGCTTACACTCGCGCGCAATATATCGAAATGTATCTTCGGATGAGCATGAGCTAGGTAAAAATCGGTTTTTAGAAATCACAAAAAAATTCACATTTAAATAAATAATGTTTGGAAAATTTGATTTTTCAGAATTTATTGAATATTAATTGTCATTAGAATAAACGTTAAGAATTTAATTAATAAAAATTATTTGCTACATAAAAAATTTGCTGCTCTTTTAAATAAATTTGAAATTAAGATTTAAAAAAAGATTAATATAGATGAATTTTTTTCAATATTAAAAATATTAAAAAATGTTGTTATTTCTTAAAATCAAAGGTGCTATGTTTTTACAAACAAAATTGTTTTTATACATTTTCTAAGCAGTCTATCTAAAATTGTGATAATAAGAGATTGTAAAAGTACTGATTGTTTCTTTATTTATGTTTATCGAGAAAAGTAATGGATTTAAATGTATGTTACGTTCTTTCTTTAATGAAATTTATTATAAAAATATTTTCAATTTTTTTCCACTTACGATTGATTAATACTTCATTGTAAACATAAAACATAACCTTTAACGAAAACACGAGTCACGAGATCATTTGTCAATAAACACTTCGGGGACACTCGGGCTCATACGGCAGTTATCGGCTGACGAGCCAACTGCTCTGTGAGTATAGACTTCGGTTGAGACTCCCTACGATTTCGATTGAGAATCCCAATGATTTCTATAGACTGCTAAAATTTCTTGAATATTTTCTGACTTCGAAAACAAGGAAATCGTGATTTCTTAAGTGAATTTCCCCTCGTCCAAGGCAAGTCTAGTGCCGAGTCCCATACTGACAATAATGTGAGCAGATCTTCTAGTGACCTACATTATTATTCTTATTTGGCAAAATATTTACTTTTATTGGAATATTCAATTTAAAACTTAATATAAAATCTAAAAATGAAACAACTGAAAATATTAGAATACTTTGAATTATATAAAACATCTCACTGGGATTTTTATTATTCTTTAGATATTTAAACGTCGAATTTCTTTAAAAATTAAATACAAGTCCTTTGCCATTTTTACTAAAATGATTTGTTTTAAAACGTTTAAAGAAAGAGATTACATTTAAATATCTACAGATTAAATAAAAATCCCAATGCGAAGATTTTTAAAATTAAAAGTATTCTCTATTTTTTTACATATTATTTCATTTTAGACTTTACATTTAGTTGCCTAAATTGAATATTCCAATAAAATATAATAACAATTAGGTATTGCATAACCGACTAAAAACAAAATAAACACACACCTAACCTCAAAATGAGATTAAACATTTCACTTAGATATTCTTCTAAATTCATTTGTAACACTAGAACTTTATCACAAAACTGCACTCACTATTATATTTAAAATTAAAATTTTTATTAATTGAAACAATTAATACGGCACGACGCACACTACGAACTACATCGAGACATCCGTGTATATCAAAAACGAAGAAACTGAACAAACACAACAAACACAGAGTTTCGCATTCCTAAAAACTGTTTGGGAATGAATCTAAGGACTCTCGCACAGAACAGTCCCCGTTGAAGTGAACGTTGATACAAAGTTTGTAACAATTGAGTACCTGAATGAAAATAAATGCAAAAAATAATAATTGTACCTAATTCTTTTCATCTTTGAATTAATTACGGAATCTGATTGCACTTGTTGAAAGAAGATTATTGGTGTTTATTAAGATATTTAGCATTAATCTTAATTGAAAATCATTACCAAACTTTTTGGGATAGAGAACCAAAATTTAATATTTCTTCCTACGATAATACAAACATTCAAATTGTTTTATATTCAGTCCGAAATCTGAATTTTCATTTTTCTCCGTGTATTTTTAAAAATATTAACAATGGTTTTTTGAGTACAATTCAAATTTGTTCCCATTATAATTATAACCATTTGAAAAAGCGTCAAAAAGTAAGTCAAAAATGTTCCAAAAACTGTTTCGGAAAATGGTGAAAAGAAGCATTAAATCTTTGCTTTGCTAGTTTTTAAAACATTAACATTTTCTTATTCAGTTTTTGACGACCATTTAAATGGTTATAATTATAATTGAAGCGTTGGGTGCAAGAAGGGCGTGTAACAAAAAATGATAAACGGAGATATTTCAAGTTAAAGTTTAAAAATTTAATTGACCAAGAACTGTACATTCAAATCAAATAAACTTCCTTTTAATTAATTAGTCTTTTATTATGCTATCAAATGCAATTTTAAAATTAAGAGAAAGTTGCAATTAACTATTTAATAATAATGTTTTTCAAAACTAATTCATACGCCCTTTCGGCACCCAGCCACTTGCCTAACCACACAATGTTTTAGGCGTTAGTGAAATTTGAAGTTTAAACTCACGATAACTTTAACTTATAAATATTTCTACCTAGGTGCGAATTTTCGGTTGGCCCATAGTTGGGCCAACTTTTACAAGGTCGGTCCAACTTCTCGTGCCAGAGGTTGGGCCAACCATACACTGAAAAAAATGATAATGTTAATTTTGACATACAAGTATGGTTAGGATGTATAGCTGAAACAGCAATACCGTATTGCTGTTCTTAAAATACAGTATTCGTGTTCTCCGCATACATATTATTGTCTCTCGAATACATATTGCTGTTCTACACTGCGTATGGCTAAAAAAGCAATACTGTATGGCAGTATCATATCTACCAATATAATATGCCAGAATTGGCTATATTTATGGCAGTACCATAAATATATTTTTTTCAATGTACAGATGATAACGGTTGGCCGTCAAATGGCGACGATGGTTGGCCCGACAAGTCATAAGGAAGTTGGCCCAACTTAAAATGCATATGTTGTGCCAGCTATACATTTCAATGGTTGGTCCAAAAACTGACGCCAAAGTTGGCACGACTTTAAATGCGTAAGTTTGGCTAACTTTAACAGCCAAAGGTAAAAAATTATTAAAAAACTAAATTATTTAAACAATTAACACGTTATTATTAGCAAGAACATCAGATATAACCTTTACCTATTATTATTAAACACAATCTCATACATACATTTTCGAAAATATCTACCGCTTGCTGGGATCGAACCCCTAACCTAATGCGCCGAAGACTTATACACTGACCACTACGCTACGCTCACATGGGAGTCCATACCGTTAAATGTATATTAAAGCTGCAACAGTCGGGCCAACCGTGGCCCAGAGTTAGGCCAACCGAGAAAGTTTAAGTCATTTAAACTGTTTTTCACAAAGTTTTGCCAACCGTCGGGCCAACCGTGGCCCAGAGTTTGGCCAACCATAAAGTTTGAGTTATTTAAACTGCGTTTTACAGAGTTTTGCCAACCGTGGCCCAGAGTTTGGCCAACCTAAATTTGTAAGTCATATGAGATACGTTCCCCATAGTTGTGTCGAACTTTGTCGCCAAAGTTGGCCCGACGGTTGGTTATACTCTGCAACCAAAACTTCGCTTGCCAAAGTTAGGCCAACCGTGGGCCAACCTTCAAACTCTGGCGGCCAACCTAAATTCGCACCTGGGTAGATATATTTTGTGATTTTCTTTATTTTGCTTCCTCGTGAGGAAGCTTTGTAGTCGTTTAATTTACATAATTTTTAAAAATCCTTTTGACAAATTTTCTTCTATATGGGACTATGTTATATAAGACCCTGAACAATTGTCCGGATGTATGTATGTGTGTGTGTGTGGATCCCGATTTTTGTGAACACGATAACTCGAAGAGGTTTTAACGAATTTGGCTAAAATTTACCAGGTATATTTATCATAAAAATATCTCGAACTGGATTGATAGACTTTAAAAAATTCTCAGAAAAAAAATTTTTTTGACTTTTTTCTAAAAAAAAATTTTTTTAAAAAATTTTTTTTTAAGTTGGTTATTGAAGTTAATATATAATAAAATCTTATTCTTTGCATCAAGACGAATCGATTGGTATATAAAAAGAATAAATTGTATGAGAATTTATAGAGTTAATCACAATTAAAGCTGAAAAATTCGCATTTTTCACGGAAAAAAGGCAATGGTTGGCACATCCATACCTCCGGTTGCCTCAACCATATTATATTGAAAAATATGGGCCAACCATACCTCCGGTTGCTACAACCATATTAAATAGCTAGCTTTAAATTGATACAGCAACAAAAATATATGGCTGTGTGAACCATATTATTTGATAAACGTACAAATGATAAAATGGTTGTGACAACCATTTTTAATTAATGCTGCAACCATTATCTATTTAGTGTACACAAATTTGTATATCGATGGCTTACAATTAGTGAAAAAAGTACACCTTGAAATTTGGTTGAAAAAGAGAACACCTCGCTTTTTAGTTAAAGAAAATTGAAGGACACGTCAAAAATATTAATTTTAAATACATTTTCGGTTGGCGATTCTATGAGTAATGAAATTGCTTTGACATTTTGTGCTAAAGAAACTATCAAGATTACAAAAATCCATAAAACAATTACATTACACTAAAACAAACATTTATTCAAAATGAATATTTTTGACGTGTTCTTTTCTTCAACTAAAAAGCAAGGTGTTCTCTTTTTCAACCATAATTCGAAGTTTTTTTTTCACTAACTCAGCGACATGGAAACATAATAATTCTTAAATACTTTTTGAAAATGTTTACGACAGAACATAGCGTCTGGACGTGTTTAGACGCTTGGAATTGATGCGAATAATCTAGTGCGTCATCGCGCGACGCGCATACACAGTGTGCAGGCGTCTTTAGGAGCCTTAGCAATTTAAAAATGGTTAGGAGAACCAAACTGTTAAAATCCAAACTAAAATTGTAACCTCAACTATTGTTATGGTTGGCACAACAATATCAAACGTAACAAAATTATATGGTTGCTACAACCATTCTGTTTTGTAAATGCTTCCATACTAAAAGCTGCTCTAGCCATATGTATGGATGCCTCAGCAATATTGTGACCAGCAATATTTTTATGGTTGTCACAATAATATCTTTTCTTTCCGTGTTCTCAAAAAATGAGTTGTTTCCGCAAAATTATGTTGCTGTATAAGAAAATCTTACTCACTTATTTCTAAAATTTTATTCTTTGCATCAAGACGGATCGATTGGTATATATAAAGTATATATTGTATTTAAATTTAAAAAATTAAAACCAATTACAGACACAAAATTTGCATTTTTAATAAAAATTCATTTTTTCTTAAGAATCATGTTGCTGTACAATAAAATGTTATTATTTATTGAAAAATAAATCTAAAATCTTATTCCTTGCATCAAGACGAATCGATTGATGTATGTAAAATATATATTTTTTTGAAAATTATAGAATTAATTACAATTAAAGATGAAAAATTCATTTTTTTATTAAAAATTTTATTTTGTTCATTTAGGATTAAAACAAATTTTATAAATATTTTTTTGATTTTATAAATATTAGATCATATTAGAAATTACTTAAAAATTAAATATACTTAATTATAATTATAATAAATATAACAAATTTTTAAAATTAATTTTTAATTAGATTTGAAGACAACAACATGGAAAATATGTCAATACGTGACAATAAGTTAGTGCTTCCTCCACGAGGAAGCAAATTTTTTTGCTGATCGTATAGAGGAAGCAAAATGTTCATGCAATGAACATCTGGATTTACAACTTGTTTTACATTGTTTTGAAAAAAAATTATTATTATTTTTTGTTTTAAAAAAATGTTTCTTTTCTGTGCTTTATTTAGTTTTGGAATATTCTGAGGTTTAATTTCATTTTTGTTTTATCAAAAAATAATAAAAATCAACCAAAATATCACGAGTTGAAGTTAAAAAACATTAAAATTCTACGATTTTTAAAAATGCAGTTTTTTCTCATTAACTTTAAAAGTAAAAAAGATAGAAAAATGTTTGTAGAAGAAAAAAGATGTAGAATTTTATTCTCTACAAGAAACAATGATTAAAATTGCAATTTGAAAAACTTTTTAAAATCGACCTATTGGACAATAGTTATTCGTCAGAATCCACGCGTATCCCCTTATAGCATCCAACCCCTCAATTATATTGAAAATAATTGAATTTTTGAAAAGAAACCATGTGTGGTATACCTTATTTTTTCAATTTGACATTTTCTACTTTTGTTTGTGCAACGGTGGGAGCAAAAGTTTTTTTTTAGTTTTTTTCTACACTGTTACAAATTTTTTTCTTTAAGAAATTCTAAAGAAATTGTGTAATATTTCCAAATATTAAGTCTTGGGTTTTAAGGTACACATCTCAGAAATATTTACCACCAAAAAATTTGATGAATTTGCAAAGCGTTTCTTTTTGACAAACATTTATTCTCAAAATGGGCCTGTGGGGCAAACCGGCCATAGGATATTTCCATTGAATTAAAGTTTCATAAAAATTATTTTTAAATAAAATGTTTCCTTCATTAAAATATTTACTTACAATGAATAATAATTGTCTTCCAATGAGAATTGGAACCTTTAATATTGTTTCCCTGATAATGACAAAAAATTTTATTTTTTATTTAAAAAAATATTTATTTAATTAAAATTCAATCCCGATTTATTATTTTCATTACTACAACCATTGTTTACATGATTCTTTATATTTTTTATTATTGTAGATTATGTAAATGCAATATTTTAAATAAAAAACCAAACGGTCCGGTTTGCCCCATGGGGTGGGGCAAACTGGACCGTTTGCAAATTTTTTTAAAGTTAACACAGCAACTGAACAATAAAAGATAAAGTATAGGTGTCTGTGGGAAAAAGTTGCGCAATTAAATGATCTTTCAAACAAGCCTTTGAAAAATGAAATCGGTTGATTCGTTTAGTCACGAGAGTCAAAAAACTGTTAGGGGGTCCGGTTTGCCCCACTCTCCCCTATTTATAAAAATAATTGAATTCTTGCGAAGAATAATATTAAAATTTTTTAAAAATATAATTATTAAAAAATTTTAATTTGAATTTAAAAAATTTTGTAATTTGCGTAATAATAATAAGAAATCGAACATCACGTAGTTTGGTGCGTAACATTTGCTAATTGTTTAGCTTATAAATTGTTATTAAAAAATTGAACAATATTAGGCAATAAAACATTTATATGGTTATTAATTAATAAATTTCTTTGAATCTAACTTGAAAAATTAGTTAATGGAGTTTTTTAAAATTAGAAGTGAGAATAAAAATGAAAAATTGAAATGTACGCCATTCACATACGTCAAAACAATTTTTGAAAAAAAATATTTTAAGAAGTTCCCTGATATTTCCAGGTTTCCCCTGACCGAGAAAAAATTCCCTGACAATTACAGGCTTTCAAGGTTTTCCCTGACCGTAGCAACCCTGTAACATTATCTTCATAACTTAAAATAATTTTTTATTAAAATTTTTACAAGAAAATAATAAAAAAAAAGCTAAATAATCGGCTACAATAAACAAAATAAAAATTAATTAGTTTTTTAAAATTATTAATTTACAGTATAACAGTAATAAAAAATGAATTTAAAAATAAAAATTGTTTTATAATAAAAAACCAATCTTTGATGAACCTTATTATTCTGCAATAATTTATTCCAGCTTCTTATATTTTACTTCTTATTACTTTATTATTATAATTAAATAATAAATTCTTGATAAAAAGTTACTTCACAGTTAGACAGAAGAAAAACGCGATAATTATTATGCATCAATGCATCAAAAATCCTCCACAAAAGTCTAACTTCAGGTGTGGACAGAGATCCGGAATCACGGCGATTATTATATAATAATAATAATAATAATAATAATAATAATAATAATAATAATAATAATAATAATAATAATAATAATAATAATAATAATGTTTTAAAAACTAGCAAATCAATGATTTAATGCTCCTTTTCATCATATTCCGAAATAGTTTTTGGAACATTTAGAACTTTTTCTGACTTTGTTTTTGACGTTTAAATGATTATAAATGTAATTAAAACAAATTTGAAGTTCATTTAAAAAACCATCGTTAATGTTTTGAAAACTAGCAAATCAAATATTTAGTGCTTATGTGTTTAGTATTTTTTTTCACTATTTTCCGAAACAGCTTTGGAACATTTCGAACTTTTTCTGACGTAGTTTTTAACGCCCTTTTAATGGTTATAGTTATAATTGGAACAATTTTGAATTTTACTCAAAAACCATTGTTAATATTTTGAAAAATAGCAAATCAAAGATTTAATGCTTCTTTTCACCATTTTCTGAAACAGCTTTTGGAACATTTTGAACTTTGTCTGACTTAGTTTTTGACGCCCTTTCAAATGGTTATAATTATAATTGGAACAAATTTGAATAGTCAATAATAATCAGGTTTTTATTTTCGTTAATGTTTTAACGTTACGTTCTTCAGCTCAATTTTTTTGGAGAAAAAATGTAAAGAGTCTGATTTTAGTAGAAATTTAACGATCCCTTACGAAATAGTGTTAACAATAATTTTTAAAATTAAAGTTCGTTACTTTAGTTCGTGTTTACTTACAGACTGATAAATGGTGGATCGTCCGACGTTGTTGGAATTGACGTTGCCCCGTTGAATAGTACGGTCTTCGTACCTAGTGCTGCCTTGACTTGCCATTGGTCGATTTAGAGTGCTGCATTCATAACTAATTTTAACATAGAATCAATGTTTCTAAAAAAAATTAACTTAGGACTCCATGCAAAGAAAAATAAATGAATTTTAACATTTGCGCATCAAAATAAAGCACAGAGTCCTGAAACTAAATAAAAAGAAACAAAAAATTGGTCGCGAAACTAAATTTCATAAAGTAACGAAAAAAGAAAATTTATAATTTTAAACAATAAATAATTTTTTTAATTTGAAAATAATTTTTTTTAAAACAATAAATAGAATAAGAAATTTAATTAATTGAATAAATACCTGTTTGCATTGTTTGGTGAATTGGGTCCGGAATTTCGAGCAGCGACTGTTTTCGTCACGAAATTCTGTTCTTTCCAACCATGTTTTTTATAAACGTCTCTTAATTCTTGATGCTGCCACATTGTGTAGAGAACTTGTCCTAAAAAGAAATTTATTTACATTACGAATGATTTCATTTTACGGAACAAAGTAATAAAAAGTAGAATGTAAAATATATGAAATAAAAATAAAATAAATATTGGTAACAAGAATGCAATAATACAAAAAATAGAAAGTCTGATTTAAAACACTACCAGCAAATTTAAGAACTCGTGGCGTATATTTTTGTCGCTGCCTTGTGATATTCATGAGTCTTTCGACTCCGCCGGCGTCGAGTAGTGACCTCGAAAATTCAGCATTTTTCTTAATAACTTCATTCAATGTTGCGAGGACTGCAGCAATTGTGTCATCGCTTGTACCTTGATCGTGTTGATTATTTCCCGACGGTAACTTTTGAATTAAGTCTCTCATTGCGTATTTGCCAATAAGCTCCTTGTTACGTTGATCTATTGCTAGATTTCGAAGTGCCGTAGCAACTGCACAAACCACTCTGTCAACCTATGACCAGGAAAATTTTCCTTTTTCAATTAAGTGCTCAATTTACAATTTTTCGTTAATAATTAGTTGGGAGATTTATTTTGATGTTTAATAAAAATTAAAGTAAAATAGAATAAAAGTTAAGATATAAGTCTATAAAAATTTAAAATGTTCTTTTTCTGATAATTGCAGACCTCCATTCGTAAGAGTTCAACAAGAATAGGAAGTCCCTTTTCCTTTCGAACTGCAGCACGAATTTCAATACTGGGCTGCCAATAGCAAGCTGCAAGATTTTGTAGAGCTCCAGCTGCTGCCTCGAGAGTTTCAGGATTCGAACACGATTGCAAAAGGCTCAAGTACGACTGTACTACTTCCGGTTGCCAAAGTAATTCCATTCCTTTAACTGGCTCCGTTCGTGGTGACGTTGTTCTCACAGTAGTTGCTTCCTTCTGTACCGGTTGTCCATCCTTTTTCTTCTTACTTCCGCCAAAACAACCCAAATTCTCACCTGAAGCAAACGAAAACAAAATATTTCACAGCTATTTCTTCCATTTGACTAAAAAAAATTAATTGCAAAATATGACGAAAAATTCTTTCTTAATTTGAAAATTGATTAGAGTAACAAACCCTAAAAAAGCTGATACGATAGATGCTTTTATCATGAAAAAAATGAAAACTCAAAAGTAGAGTTTTTATAAAATAGAATTTGTGAAATATATTAAATAGAATTTTTGAATTTTAAAAAAAATTTACATTAACATTGAAAATTACTTCAAAACTTTAAGGTTAAGTCAATTTTTTAATTTTACATTGTACTAATAATACGAAATACTTTTATTTAGCGCAAGCAATGCATTTTATCAAAATTGTTAGCGAAAAAAGAGAAAAGAAATGAGCAATAGATATCAATGCACTCAGTCAAGGAAAAAAATTGTGATAAAATATTACAGAAAAAATGAAAAAAATTCACTACAATTACAATATTATCTTACCTTGACACAAACTGTACGCTAAAAAGATTGAAACAAAATTTAATGTTTGTGTCGATTTAAGACACAATTTCAAACGCTTAATATCATTTCCAATTTCATTTAAAAGAAAGAGAGGAAAATAAAATTGGAACAATAATTTCCAAGACATTTTTTCTATTCGATGATTAAACACAGCCAAAAAATAAATCTATTTGCTCAAATTTTTTAAAAACGTAGCACATTTCTTTTCAATTCGTAGTACGATAACATAAATACAGTAACACTCTTTTCATGCTCTTTTTATAACAAATTAAATGTTAGAAACAAAAAATTTAACACTACTAATTACTAAACAAATTTCTAAAACTTCTTTCTTCAAAAATGCTCTATTATCACTTGTCTTATTAGTTGTTAGTGATTACTTTTTCTTAACACAATAAATTTTTCTAATCAGAATCGTTCTCTTGCAGACTATTACTTTTTAATACGATGGTGAAGTTCATAGCCTCAGGGTTTGCCACAAAAATTTGATTTCGTTTTTCCCAAATTTCTAGATATAGAATTGAAGGCAAGTATATTCAAGTCAGTCAGGCTCGAAATTTCGAAAAAAATTAAACTCAAATTTTTAATAAATTCACTCCCTTAACTTCAAATTTTTAAGTTTTAAAAAGTTCCACCTTATAGGAAATAAGAAGGCACATCTTTTTTTCCTTAAAAATTTTTTTCTCAAAAAAATATTTTTCATAATAAATATATAGGGGAGAGTGGGGCAATCTGGACCCCCCTCAATATCTCCGAAATGGCGAAATTGTCAAAAGTGCTATTTAGAAATTTGAAACAACCATGTGTAGTGTACCTTATTTTTTCAATTTGACATTTTTTACTATTGTTTGTGCAACGCTGGGAGCAAAAGTTTTTATTTTAGTTTTTTCTACTCTTTTACGAATTTTTTCTTAAGGAAATTCTGAGGAAATCGTGTAATATTTCCAAATGTTAAGTCTTGGGTTTTGAAGGTACACACCTCAGGAATATTTACCACCAAAAACTTTCATGAATTTGCAAAGCGATTCTTTTTGACAAACATTTATTCTCAAAATGGGCCTGTGGGGCAAACCGGTCATAGGATATTTCCATTGAATTAAAGTTTCTTAAAAATTATTTTTAAATAAAATGTTTCTTTCATTAAAATATTTACTTACAATGAAAAATAATTGTCTTCCAATGAGAATTGAACCCTTTAATATTGTTTCTCTGATAATGACATTTTTATTCCTATATTAAAAAAAATATTTATTTAATTAAAATTCAATCCCGAATTATTATTTTCATTACTACAACCATTGTTTACATGATTGTTTATGTTTTTTATTATTGTAGATTATGTAAATGCAATATTATAAATAAAAAACCAAACGGTCCGGTTTGCCCCATGGGGGTCCGGTTTACCCCAGGGGGTGGGGAAAACCGGACCGTTTGCAAAATCTTTTAAAGTTAATACAACAACTAAACAATAAAAGATGAAGTATAGTTGTCTCTGGGAAAAAGTTGCGCAATTAAATGATCTTTCAAACAAGCCTTTGAAAAATGAAATCGGTTGATTCGTTTAGTCACAAGAGTAAAGAAAAATTCTTTATTATCAGCTGTTATACTGAGAAGCTACGCATAGTGGCTGTAGCTGACGGCGCCACCGTATTTGTTAATACTCTTATATTTCTTTAAAGAAATAACCATCACCCTCTGTTTTTTTAAATCGAAAAAACTACCCCTAAAATGTAAAAATTCAAATTTATAATATTAAAATTAAAAACCACATTGTTTTTCAAAACAGAACAATAAATTTATGTATTTCTTTATTAACAACTCAAAAGCATTAGCAAAATTGCTCCATCAACCTTTGTTTTTTCAAATTGAAATAACTACCCCTAATATGTAAAAATCAAAATGTATTATAAAAAAAATGAAAAACCACAACAAATTGGTTTTAATTTAAATTTAACAAAAACAAATTATGATGTTTTAATTCTCAATATAATTTAAACTAATTTGTTGTGGTTTTTTATTTTTTTATTATACATTTTGATTTTTACATATTAGAGGTAGTTATTTCAAGTAGAAAAACAAAGGGTGTTGGAGCAATTTTGCAAATGCTTTTGAGTTGTTGAAAGAGAAGTACATAAATTTATTGTTCTATTTTGAAAAACAATGTGGTTTTTAATTTTAATATTATAAATTTGAATTTTTACATTTTAGGGGTAGTTTTTTCGATTTAAAAAAAACAGAGGGGGATGGTTATTTATTTAAAGAAATATAAGAGTATTAACAAATACGTTGGCGCCGTCAGCTACAGCCACTATGCGTAGCTTCTCAGCATAACAGCTGATAATAAAGAATTTTTCTTTACTCTTGTGACTAAACGAATCAACCGATTTCATTTTTCAAAGGCTTGTTTGAAAGATCATTTAATTGCGCAACTTTTTCCCAGAGACACCTATACTTCATCTTTTATTGTTTAGTTGCTGTGTTAACTTTAAAAAATTTTGCAAACGGTCCGGTTTGCCCCACCCCCTGGGGTAAACCGGACCCCCATGGGGAATCGTTTTGAAAATTTACAGGAAACTTTGTTATATGATAATCAACAAATGTCTCACTGGAAGTTTGTTCAAACTTAAAATTTCTCGCAGACTTTTTGTTGTCAAAGTTAAGAAAACGTCTTTGGTGACAAAGCTCTATTTACAATTAAAAATGTTTCAACCAATTTTCATTTTTTATTTATGTCATCGTTTTCTATGGACCCAAACGAGTATACACAATTTTTTTAAATTAAATTCATCAACATTTGCCCAAGATATGATGATTTATGTTTTAAAATTATATGATTTTTTATTAGCAAATTTTTTCAGTTTTTCAAGTTTATTATGAAAAATATTTGTTTTAGAAAAAAATTTTTAAGGAGAAAAAGATGCGCCTTCTTATTTTCTATAAGGTAGAACTTTTTAAAACTTAAAAATTTGAATTTCATTTTTTTCGAAATTTTGGGAGCTTGACTGACTTGAATAGACGTGGAGAGAGCGTACGTCCCCTTATTGCAGCCAAGCCTTCAATTTTAACTTTTTTCCTGACCACTCTAAAACAATTACCAATTATTAAATTTAATTTCTTTGATATTTAGATGTTTTTAAATCTCTAATGATATTTTTTAACTTAATTATTTTAATTTAATTTCACAAAATTGTACTATTCATTTCAAAATTGAGAAATAAATTTCTTTTAACAATTGGGTGTCCCGATCAAATAACTCGTCTGACGCTCGGACACACGCGCTAATGCCACACGGAAAAAAAGTACGTGAATCCTTCCTTGAAAGTGCTTGACTTTTGGATAGGACACAAAATACAAGGCGGTATCATATACTTTTTATTAGAAAATATAAGACAGTCCTAGAATTATAACAAAACACTTATTTTTTAAGGTGGCTTGCGGTGTGCACGATAAAACGTTCGTGGACGAAGGGTTTTGAGAAACAAAAATTTTTCTAGACATGGCAAATGATTTTCATAAAAATTCGAATTTACAGGTTTTTAAAAACTGGTTTTTTGACCAAAAAAATATAAATTTTGGTACAAATGAAAATTCCTTCGATCACGAACTAGCTATTATATCTATAAAGAAACCCTGTAAATTTCAAGCTGATCGCTTAAGCGGTTTTGGAGAAATCATGCACACCGTAACAATAGTTTTAAAAAATACGATTCAGAGATAATAGTGTTTAAAGTTTCAAGTTCAGTTCTAACCTCTGAGGAGTACCGCGCTAAAAATATCAATAACTTTGGTTCTAATGCACCGATTTCAATGAAAATTTGGAAAAACATTCTCGAAAATATATATTTTTAAGATAAGCAATAACATTTTTTTCGATTTTTTGAGTTCCAAAAAGGTATATAACCCCTTAATATATATTTGTCTTCAAGAATTGACTTTCAAAAAAATATTTTTCATTTTGTTTTTCTCACAAAACAGAATGTTATGCAAGTCTCAGTTTTCAGTGAAATAGCATGTCTCTCAAGTTGAGAGAGAGAGAGAGAATTTTCTTCCTCCTCCATTTTTTAGAGTACTTTTTCCCCAAAATATGCAAAAAAGGTGTTTTTATTCAGAATTGAGCGGCTGGATTCCATAAGGGCACGTAAATTTTTCTCGGCCGAAATCGAAGTCCCCTGGACACTCAAAATTCAACTTCTGAATTTAAATGTTTAAAATATATATCCTTATAGGAAATTTCATTGCGCATCTTTTTTTCTTTCAAATTTTTATTGTATCTGTTACCGTTTTCAAAATATAAGAAAAAAACTGTTTTTTTAAAGAGCAAAATTTTTATTGTTTTTTTCACTTCAACTCGCGATTACTCAGTCAATTTTACTAATTTTTTAATAAAACAAAAACGAAACTACGCGTTGTTTTATCCTACGAGTGACTAAAAAAGAAAAATGATGTTTTAATTATAAATAAAAAAGTTATTAATTTTTTATTAAGATATTGCAAAATTCGTAAACTGAAATTTTCACTAAGCGGGGAAGTTGAGCAAATTTTGAGCAACAAAAAACTTCCAGCGAGAAAGTTATTCATTTAGGTCTAAAAAAGTTTTTCTCGAAAGTTTTTTTTTTCTCGCTGGAAGTTTTTTGTTGCTCAAAATTTGCTCAACTTCCCCGCTTAGTGAAAATTTCAGTTTACGAATTTTGCAATATCTTAATAAAAAATTAATAACTTTTTTATTTATAATTAAAACATCATTTTTCTTTTTTAGTCACTCGTAGGATAAAACAACGCGTAGTTTCGTTTTTGTTTCATTAAAAAATTCGTAAAATTGACTGAGTAATCGCGAGTTGAAGTGAAAAAAAGAACAAAAATTTCGCTCTTTAATGATAGAACGTCCAACGTCCTTCCGGCAGGACCAAAAAGACTCAGGTGAGTCCGTCCGAAATCGCTGAATAAAACTAACATGGATTGACATAAACAAAAAGTAAAATATATCGTTGGAAAGGTGATGAAACAAGCTTTTAGCGCATGTAAATATCGAGCTCGTATGTTCAAACCGAAGAGCAGGGTAGCTTAAAGAAGTTGAATTTTCCAAAAATTCATGTAATTTTTAGTCACAAACTGATGAAACCCGGTCCTGCCGGCAGGACGCTTTTCGCTTTGTTTAAAAAGCTACCAATTCTAGGCATATAAATTTAGAAACTTAATATTTACATCATTGGAAAGCTTGTTTCATTACCTTTCCAACGATATATTTGTTTTTGTTTTTATCTGCTTCCATATTAATTTTATAAAGAAAATTTGAAGAGAGTTTTTATTTAATTAGCCGCAATTTTGCTGATTAACATTAAAAATGAAATTTTTTAAAATTAAACAAATAGGTTTCATTCTTTGAACGTTTCTGAAGAAAAAGAGACTAAACCGGCCAAAATATATTGATTTTTGTGGATTTTACATTAAATTTACGAAAAAATGTTTTTTTTTTTTACTTTTTAGAAACAGCAAGTTTGAGGGCTTTGAAAAATGGTTTAATATTATTATTTTAAAAAGTTAAATATATGGATTTTTTCGTCTTTTCGTCTACTTTGATCCCAAGGAGTTCCGGAAAAGAAAAATTGAATTCCCTTTTTTTAAAAGCCTTATTTTCGGAACATCCTTCCGGCAGGACGGGCGCTTGGACGTTCTATCATTAAAAAACAGTTTTTTCCTTATATTTTGAAAACGGTAACAGATACAATAAAAATTTAAAAGAAAAAAAGATGCGCAATGAAATTTCCTATAAGGATATATATTTTAAACATTTAAATTCAGAAGTTGAATTTTGAGTGTCCAGGGGACTTCGATTTCGGCCGAGAAAAATTTACGTGCCCTTATGGAATCCAGCCGCTCAATTTCTCTTATAAAAAAATGTAAAGTTGGAAAATTTCCAGTTTTTGAGGTTCCACTTATAGGCGTGATGACGCTGAATCAAAAGCCGTTGGATTTTTTAAAATCGCTTCAGAAGAACTCGAGATATCAGTCTTACCAAATCAAAAAAAAAAGATTTGTTTGAAAATTGTTACTCGGGGGTTTTTGAGGTCGCTAATTACGAATATGGAATCAGATTTTTAAAATTCGAAATGGCGGATCCAATATGGCGGACATTTTATTTTTCAAAATCATTGGATTTTCTTTAAAATCATTACGGGGGGTTTTTTGGGGTCGCTAATTACGAATAAGACATTATTTTTTCAAAATTGAAAATGGCGGATGCAATATGGTAGGCGAAAAAAAAATTAAAATACAAAATTGTCTTTTCCGCCATATTGGATTCGCCATTTTGAATTTTGAAAATTTGATATCTAATTTGTGATAAGCAACACCAAAAACATTTTTGTTTGTCTTTTTTAAAAAATGCAAATGAGAAAACATTTAAATCATACGATTGCTTATCCGCATACAAAAACATCTTTTACATGGCAAAGAAAAAAATGTATAACTTTTGTTTTACTTCGAATTTTGAAATAATATTTTAGGAGAGTATTCTTGACACTATAAGAAATCCGAAAATAAAAACAAAAAAAATCGATTATTTTAACATTTTGAACTGGAATGTCCCCTCAAGTGTGTGTTTATATTTAAGTTATACGCAAATATATGGGTGTGCTATAGGTTAGTTTATAAGTGTTTGATAAACATCGAAAAGTGATACAATAGTATATTGTGCAACAAGTACAGAAAGAAGCTGTTTTCCGACGAGTGCAAAGTTTGCTGCTCCGAGCGAAGCGAGGGCAGCTATTTACACGAGGTCAGAAAATCTTCTTTCGTACGTGTTGCACACAGTACTTTGTGCAACAACTGTAAAATAGTATTTTACCTCTCTAAAAGCCATATATTATACGTTAAAGATTTCGAGTAACGCGTCACTGCACAATCCTGCTTTTAATCATTCTTTCAGCACTTTGTCGCACTAGTGCAGCAAAGTACTGTTTTGCGCCTACTTTACAGGCATGTAAAGTAATGTTTTTCATACAGGCGTTGCACAATAATAATTGTTCTTTGTTTGTGTGATTAGTTATCCAAATATGTGAATGAATAAGTGAATTTCAAAAAAACTGTGTGAACAAGTGGAAATTAGTACTAGTACTATAGTACTATTTTTCAGATTTTTAAATTGCAATTGGGGCTCCGGATCTTAAAAGGGCATACGATACGCGCGAAACGCGGCCAGTCAGAAGGCTCCTGGAGATAAAATTTTGAAGTTGTTCAAAATTAATTTTAATGTATTGTTTCTTGAACAGAATTTCAAGGCGCATCTTTTTTCTCTTAACATTTTTTTCTATAATTTTTCGTTTTCACGTAAATTGCAAAAAACGTGATATTTTAAGTTAAGAAATTAAAATGAAATTTTGACTTCAACTCGTGACTACTTCGTTAAATATTAATATTTTTTTCACGAAATTTACACACAATATTCTTCAAACTATTCCAAAAGTGAAACAATGATTGAAAATATTGATAGTAGTATTCAGAGGCCTTTCACGGTTAAAGATGTTCGTTTATTACAAAATATTGTATAAATTGCTATAAGTTTCGACTTTAATAAGTCCCAAAAAAAATAAGTCTTATAAGTTTTCCCATATGTACAAGGTTTTGATTGTATACTAAGAAGAACTTTTCAAAGGAATTTTAAATATCATTTAATATTTTCTATTGACCACACTTTATATAATAATATTATTCAACATAATTTTAAAGACAGACTTACTGTTTTTGATCACATTAATTGTGTTTATAGAATTCAATGTGGGAACTGTTTGAAAGATTACATTGGAGAAACTAAAAGACATGTATTAAATAGAATTAAAGAGCACAAAAGAGACATAACTAGTAAATTAAAAAATACTAGTTTGTCTACTCATGCTTATAATACTAAACATTCTTTTGATTTCAAAAATGTTAAAATTTTGGAAACGGAAACTAACGAATTTAAATGAAAACACTTAGAAATGTTACATATTCAAAATAACAAAATTAATAATGTTAATTTTTATACAGATATTGTTAAATTAAGTAAAATCTATTTCCCATTAATACAATCTCTACATTAAAAATAAATATATATTTTTTAAAAATTAAATTAAATTCTAGCTTAACGTAATATATGATATATACAATTCCTATATATATATATATATATATATATATATATATATATATAATTCCTACTTTATCATCTTTAAATTTAGCCTATAAAATTTTTTTTTAAATTAACCTAAAAATTTGAATGTTTCTCACATGGTGTTCACCATGATTTACATTATGCTGATTTTTACCATGAACTTTTTTATTACCATGAACTTTCTTACCAACATGTTTTTCAAAAATAATTTTATTTTTAACCATTTATTATATGATTACTAATGTGATCAAACACAAGGTGAGTTTTTTCTCCTTTATTTTTTTTCAAAAAATATTTTCTCTTTGGTGACAATTAATATCTTATATTAATTTTGATTACAGATTTGTTTTTTGATTTGCTTATGTACGTTTTAAGATTTAAATTTTATTTCTAATTATCTTTGGGAATTGCCTGATGAGGACTTATTGAAGTCGAAACTTGTAACAATTTATACAATATTTTGTAATAAACGAACATCTTTAACCGTGAAAGGCCTCTGAATACTACTATCAATATTATTAAAAACGGTTCTAAAATAAATTTATTAATGATTGAAAATTTTTAAAAAAATTTTATGTCTAAGTAAATAATTAATTAAATAATTTTGTCAAAAAAATGATTCTTTCATTTTTAATTGAAAAAGTTGAGTGAGGAATTTTTGTTTTCAGCAAACTTCCAGTGACAAAAATGTTCATCAATATGTTAGGAAGTTTTTTGGGAAATATCTCGTCATTTTATAATAAATTAAAGACAATAGAGCAATTTTGACAGCGTCGCGCTATACTGTAAAATTGCGGCGTGGTGGCGCACGTGTAGCTTGGCCGCCATTACAAGACCAATGTATATAGTTAGACATTGTTTACGTCTACAGCATAGCACGACGCTGTCAAATTTTATTGTCTTTAATTTATTATAAAATAACGAGAAATTTTCCAAAAAACTTCCTTACATATTGATGAACATTTTTGTAGCTGGAAGTTTGCTGAAAACAAAAATTCCTCACTCAACTTTTTCAATTAAAAATGAAAGAATCATTTTTTTGACAAAATTATTTAAATAAATATTTACTTAGACATAAAATTTTTTCTTAAATTTTCAATCATTGTTTCACTTTTGGAATAGTTTGAAGAATATTGTGTGTAAATTTCGCGAAAAAATATTAATATTTAACGAAGTAGTCACGAGTTGAAGTCAAAATTTCATTTTAATTTCTTAACTCAAAAAACACGTTTTTTGCAATTTACGTGAAAACGAAAAATTATAGAAAAAAATGTTAAGAGAAAAAAGATGCTCCTTGAAATTCTGATCAAGAAACAATACATTAAAATTAATTTTGAACAACTTCAAAATTTTATCTCCAGGAGCCTTCTGACTGGCCGCGTTTCGCGCGTATCGTATGCCCTTTTAAGATCCGGAGTCTCAATTATTTACCTACTACTTATTAGAATAAAATTCCTTGAAACTTGAATTTTCGAACATTTACAATATTTTAACAAATTTAATTTCACATTTTTTGAAAATTCAATTAGGGTAAACCAGACAGTAGTCGGCCTCTTAATAAATTCTTTTTAATGGGGTCAGGCTTAGCCAAACGGATCGGATAAATTAAAAAAAAATTTTTTCAATGAAATATCTTTTATTCTCATCTTTATGTGATAAAAATATTGTCATAAAAAATTTTAAACAAAAAAAAATTTTTTGTTACAGTTATTAACAATTAAAGTTTTTAACAATATTAAATGAAACCTTTTTTTTCTTGAGTTCTTTTTAACCGATTTTAAAAACCAAATAGGCGTTTTTTTTGTCTTGAAGCGTAGAATTTAAAAATATATTTTGTTAAAAAAAAATTTTATTTTTTATTGTTTTTTAAATTATTTATTTATAATATTATAATAAAAAACAGTCTTCATCACGCTATATTCAAAATTAAAAAATACTATTTTATTCTGCATACATTTTTGAGTAAGAAACAATTGAGAAAAAATGGCCTACTACTAAAAATAATAATATTAAATTAAATTGTATTATATTGTTCTTAACGAATCATACTCAACTATTAAACCAGTCATGTTTGTTAAAAAAAATGTTGTATTCATCAAACAATTTAGTAAATAAACAAGTAAGAATACAACAGTAATCGGCCACTTGAAAAAGCTTTCAAAAAACGTACAAAACGTTTTTTTTTGCAATTGCACAAATTTAGATTTGTTTATGATAAATTTAAAAATGATTAGCAAACAAAATATTTTTATCCCATACGGTTTTATAACTATTCAAAATTGAAAAGTGTCTGGTTACTGCCTGGTTTACCCAATAATTAAAAAATTGAATTAAAAAATTGAATTAAAATTTTTTAGAAACACAAATTTTTTAGAATTCTGAATCAAATTATTTAAAAATTGAATAACTTTAAATAAATATTTTTAATTCTTATTAATTTAATTTATAATTTAATTCAATTCAATTTAAAATAAATTTAAGTAGTTTAATATAATTTAAAATAAATTTAATTATTTACTAAAGTAAGAAAAGTTTAAATCGTTTTAAAATTCATTGCAATTCAAAAGTCTTTAAGTTGAAAAAAAGGCATAGAGAAATTAATTTTTTGTTTGTCAAATAAAATTTTTATACACCAATTTCCCTTACTTTCCATGACTTGTGGCATTCCTGCAATTTTTATAATCAACAAGTTTGAAAAAAAACAATTTTTTTCAGTTAAAATTATTATAAATTTTTGTTTCAAAATGTTTCACATATTCCTTTCTTAAATTTAAATCGAAATTAAAATATATTTCATAAACAAAAATTTTAATCTGCACGTGAAAAAAATTTATTTTTTTTAATCGTTGATCATTAAATATTGTGAACTTTTCACTGATATTAAAAAAGAAAAATGAAATAAAATAAAACATTTCAAAAGTGATACTATTGAGAGGGAGAGAGAAAAAATAGCTCACCTTTAGTTGGTGCCGCTACCCTGTTTTGTACAGTGGACTGAATAGGATGTTTATCGTAGTTTGGATCTTCGACTTCCTGGCATCGATAACTCAAGTTTCTCAGAATGCAAACACAATTTTCCACAATTTTGTTTCCGATGTTCGACTTCTCAATGGCTGATCGTACAACATAAAAAAGTGCATCTACAAGACCTTCGCATTCACGTAATTTTTTCCTTGCGTATTCACCAGCACTCGAAACATTCCTAAGGACACCTGAAGCATTTCTGAATACAGTTGACCAACAAGTTTCACCACTGGAAGAACTTGGATCCCAACCACTGTGTGGAATAATTATATTATTTACCACCATCGTCACTCCATCGTCTATAATGGACCGCTTCAAATCCTAATGGAAAAAATTAGAATGAAAAGCAAAAAATAGAAAACAAAAAAAGACGATAAGGTAAAAAATAATAGTAACGAACAAATTAAGGTTACATTACCTCGCAAGAAGACAAATTCCATAGTACACCAGTAACTAGTTCTTTAACATCAGCGTCGGATGTTCTACGCAATAAATTAATCAATGCTGGTACACCGCCAGCATTTTTTATAGCCCGTTTGTTTTCGTCATTTTGCCGGCCATAAGAAAGATTTCTAAGCGCCCCACAAGCATTTCTATAAACGTCAGGACTATCATGATCAAGCAATTGTACTAACGGTGGAATACCTCCCAAGCTGCGTGTCTTCTGTTTATTTGGATCGTCCATATAACAAAGATGCTGCAAATATGCAGCGGCATTCGCTTTGATTATATTATTCGGATTGCTCAGAAAACCAATAACTTCAGATAAATTTGGATCTCGCCATCGTAAAGATTTTTGATCATCGTCCAATGGACTCGCCATTCCCGGTACAACAGGATGTCGCGATTGAAGCCGTTGAAGATGAACGTCATCCTCAAACATACCTGGTGGAACGCCACCGCTCAATGGAACTGGATGGCCCTCCTCATAGCCAGGTACGTCGGTTGGCATTGGCACTGGTCCCACTCCAACATTCGGACTGTAAGCAACTGGGCCGTAAGGGGACGGAGACACGTAACCATAGGCCACTTTTCCCTCATCTGAAAATTATATTTTTCAAATTCTAATTCTTTTTAATTTAAGAAAATTAAAACAGAAAAGAATCCATGAATTTTCCCTAATTTCCAGATAAATTTTTCACATTTCTTTCGATTTCTATTTAAAAAAATCAAAGAGAGTTTAATTACAAAAAAATTTTTATTTACAATTTTAAGAAAATCTAGCTATTTTAGAAAATTTTTAAGAAAAAAAACTAGCATCGATTGAAGCGCCAATAATTAGATCAATTGACGCATTACCAAATTTTCAAAAAGAACACGTTACTCTTTGTTCGACCTTTATATTGTGTGTTGTTTGCGTGTGATCAAATTTAATTTTGTGAGAGAATCTGACGTTGGGAAATTCTGTAACCGACAAGAGTCGATATTTGATCAGAAATTACGTAAGTGATTAATGTTTTTTTATTTTCATTTAATAAATTTCATTTCTTGAAGTCGCTTGATTTTATTTTTATATTATTTTGTTAGGGTTCACCAACGCCTCCTTCCCTGTGATCTCGTGTTTGTTTGTTTCGTGTTTTGTTAATTTTATAAAAATTAACTGGCGTCCGCGTATTTATCATTATTTTACTTTTTGCTAAATAGAGTTCCAGCAACTCTGAACCCGGTCGCGCTGGATGTGAATAGAGTTTATTTTATTTATTTCGATCGGATTTATCTTGATATTTTGTTTTACCTTTTTAATATATTTTCTCTTTAAAATTAACTATTTAAAATTCTATTCGTCTCATTTGGCGCCCAACGTGGGGCAACGTTGGATTTTTTTAACAAGTGATTTATTTTATCAATCAAGAAAATTGTTCTAAAGCGAAATTTTTGAAAGAAAATAATTTTGAATATTTGATGTGTTGAAATATTGTCAAGTGTGAGATTTCGATACTTTTGATGGACATTATTTCGTGTTTGTTTGTATTTTGTGAGTGTAACCTTGAACGAAACTCATGTCCAAACGTGTTTGAAAAGCGACAATTCAGGAAATTGACAATTTTATTTTCATATTATTTTGTCGACGTAAAATTTTAGGATTATATATTTCTTTAATTTTGAATTGAACTTTTAATTTTGAAATTATATTATCTAAATAATTGTGTTTGGTCAATTCAAGATCTTGCTCTTGTTGACAGAGTTGTTTAGTTCACCAATTAATTTTATTGAAAAATTTATTGTTGAAAAAAATTTTTTTTTTGTGATCTTGTGTCGAGTCATAATATTTTAAATCTCGTCAACAACGATCAATGATTTGACAACATTTTGTTTACCTTTTATTATAAATGTTTGTCAAAATTTTTGTGTAAGGTTTTTGTTCGGATGATGAACTAACGACCAAATATTGTCGTAATTATTATTGATATTGTGTTAGTTAATTAATCCATTTTATTTAGATTTTATCGTTATTTAAATTCATTTTAAAATTATTTAAAAATTGTTTAAACAATTTCGACTTGGCTTGACGTTAAATAAAGATTTTATCGTTTTTAGATAATAATTAAATTAAGGTTTCTTTTGTCATTTTTTTTATTTTATTCGCGATGACGTCAATGTTCTTTTCTCCTCCAAGACGACCCCCAAATAAAAACCAAGTAAGAGGTGACGTCGAAACACCGACAATTGATCCAAATACTTCAGGTAATGCAACGGGCAGTACCACCGATCAATTGGATTCAACCGTGTTAGTTGGGGGTGGAGATCGGATGGGCCAAAATGAAAATAATATTTTAGAAATGCAACATGATTCGACTTTGCCGAACGCGGGAAATTTACCAGATCCGAACGCGGAAAATTTAAGAACATTATCGCGTAATAGTACCGGAAGTCTTCGCGGTTTTGTAATGGGATCTGCGATCGGAAGGGGATATAGTAGAAACGGTACCCCCCTCTTTTCATTACATCTGCTATGCATCGTCGAATGGACTCGTTGGAAGATGCAGTGCTCGCCTTAACAACTAAATGCGAACAAGTTCTCCATATAGTAAACTGTCGGGGTAATTTACGCTCTGAAGGGGGAGAAGCGCGAATAATAGAACAATCTTTTTCATCCGATGAAGAATTAGTAAATATTAATTCGCGTAAAGATAAACAATCGCAAATTAACCCTCGAGCTTCGACTGATCATACGCGAAATGAACAATTATTTCGGGATCGCGATGATTTAAATTCGGGTCGACAAGACGAGCAATTCGGAAACGATTCAAGACACGTACGTTTCGAAGGAGCTCCTGGATTCTCAAATGAGAATTCTCGATCTACCAATGATCAAACAGGGGGCGCTGGGAACTCGCGTGGGAACATAGAACCGAATAATAGTTATAACTTAATTCCTCGCTTGATCAAAGTAATGATTAGTAAACCGTTAGCAGATGGGACTTTTACCGACGAAGAAATTCTCGTAACGGAGGATCGGTATCGTCAAATGATCGATCCCTCACGCTGTGATGCCAGTCATGTAAATAACAATAGTAATGTGAATCGTGATTTGGGTGTTCCACGGAATGATTTTAGTATTCCTGATTTGTCAGGACCGAATATTCGAAGTACAGGTTCATTATTTTCTTGGAACGATAGCGACTTTAGTGAGGACGAACAGGTTGGGCAAAATCATTTAATGTCCTTGGATCAAAATAGACTTAGGGGTTATTCTTCGAATAGATCACAGTATAGATCAATTCCTCCGTATTATTCAGCCTCTACGGAGAATTCAAATTCTATCCAGATCGGGCGAATAGTAAATTCATGGAAAATATCCTTCCCTAAATCTGAAAAAGATCCAGAACAATTTCTTCTCATTCTTAAGGACTATCTAAGTACGAGTGGTATAGATAAAAATTTATTTGTTCCATGTGTTTCAAAAATATTCGAGGGACCATATAGATCTTGGTATTTAGTTAACAAAAGCAATTGGCGTTCATGGAAAGATTTTGCGCGTGCATTCCGCTTTGAGTGGGGTGTTAAAAAAGATGACGCCGATCTTCTTTTCGAAGTTCGTGATCTAAAAGTAGATAGAGCGGAGAGCTTGGCAGAATTTGCATGTAGAGCCCGATTAGTATTCGAAAGAATGCAATACCCTCCAGGATTTAGAGAACAACTTAAGCAAATTTTGTCTAAATTTAACCCTCGGTTAACGTTTGAAATTTTGAACTTACATTTAAAGAATTACCGGGAATTTCTACATTATGTCAATGAATGTAATTACATTTTCAATCGTTCGTCTGACGTTCATAAATCAAGACTAAAGCCTAGAACAGATTTGTGTGTTAAAGATCAAGTCGATTTGGATGATGATCAGTTAGATGATGTCCAGTCAGATTCTTCTGAAAACCATTCTGATTCTGATCAGGAAGTTAGCCTAAAAGCTTCACAAAACCGCAAGTCTAAACGTTTTAGGAATGGACCCAAATCTCGAAATGATCAATCTTTTAATAAACAGAGATTAAATCAAAATCTTAGGGACTTTGATAGATCTATTAGTCAGTCAAAAACGGAAACCAATACGGAATCATCACAGAACAAGGCAGCAGATAGGGATCCTTCGAAATTTGATAAAAAGAGATTCTTTTGTCAAAATTGTGGTCAAAATGGTCACACAGTTCCCTATTGTAAATCAAAACCACAGCTTGTTTGTTGTCTCTGTCGTCAAATAGGTCACTCTAACACTGATTGTTCCAGTAAACAGGAAAACGAGAAAAGCCCTCAGTAATTGATCCTCCGGTTATTGAACTAAAGTGCAGAAGAGAGGAAAAAGAAAAACTTAATTCTTCATCTAATATAGGTCAAACTAAAGACTTAGATAGAACTTGTCCTTTTTCGTCGAGTGTAGGGCAAATTAAAGATTTGGACTTGATCGTTTCCCACCTTGATAATCCACCTCAAGAGTCGGTGAGACTTAGTCTGTTTTCTGATGATTATATTTGTTCTTCGGACTCTGAAGATGAGTTTCATGATCTAGTTTGTGACGAATTAGAAAAGGAGATAGAAAATCTTGTCAGTTTATCGACAATTGGTAGTAATGAGTTAGGAAGGTTTAATCCTGTAAAGGAGGTCGATTATGGGTGATTGAGGACTTGGAAGTCAATTACAATATCTTTCCCCTAATTTTACTTCTAAAGGAGGAGTTCAGTTAGATGGTAGATCAATTGTTAAGACCAAAAATAGAACTTCTTTTGTGATTGACATGGGTGATGTTTATTGTAAATATTTATGGTAAACATACGTATTCATATCGCAACGTTGTTCAGGTTTAATTTTCTTCAGAGTTTTCAATTCAGAAATCTTTTAGATTAAAGAAACCTTCTTGATATAGAGTTCTTAAATGTGACAGTGAAAGATTCGATTTTGGAAATGTGTTAATTAGCGATGAAATTGTTGATTGACACTGTAGAGCCCAAACTCGTTGAAAAGGGAAAATTCGGATATTATCGTTGTTCATGGCTTATATACTAAGTTTATAGAACTATTCGCAGCTC
Organism: Leptopilina drosophilae; assembly: GCA_032873175.1. Taxonomy (NCBI): domain Eukaryota; kingdom Metazoa; phylum Arthropoda; class Insecta; order Hymenoptera; family Figitidae; genus Leptopilina; species Leptopilina drosophilae. Next base: position 33,838,893 of record CM065480.1, read on the forward strand.
GAAATTGTAATCTGATCGAGCGTGTAAATCGAACGATAAAACCAATAATTTTCAGTTTATATTGATTAAGATCATAGAGAATGGGACGAAAATTTGTCGAAGATACAATTTGCTTTATACAGGTACTCGTGTCTCTCCGTTTTTCTTGAATTACGGTCGCGAGGCTATAGCTAAGCGACATTTAAAATCAACCGAGACCGAAAGGAGCATTGACGAACTTGCTGATGACGCGGCTAAGACTTGAATTGATCATATGAAGATCATTGACGAATTACGTCACAAAATTGAGAATAAATTACAAATTTATTCTGAAAAGCGACTAGCCAGGTCGAATGCTGATTGAGAAATGTCAGTTGAACTTAAGGTGGGCATGGAGGTTTATTATCCGAACAAAAAGCTTAGTAATAAAGCAGAAGGTTATTCTTCGAAGCTGGCTCACCGTTACTTAGGCCTCGTTTTAATTTGAAAAATTTATGGTCAGGGTACAGTCCAATTGACAGATAAAGTTGGTAAAATTGTTGGCAAGTGTTGAGTTTCGAATTTGAAAATACTATGTCGAAGTTTGCGATTGTTATAAGAATGTTTTATAGATCGGTTGTAAGCGAAGACGTCTTGCGGAATCATCAATCTTGTTCCGGGGAGATCACATGAATTCTGGTCTGACTGAATCGCTTGTTGAGTTCAAGATAGCTTCGAATTTTAAATTAGCTGAATCATCAGATGTACGAAAGAAATTGGATCAACTCGGGGAGTTAAAGAAAATATCGACGACCTGATGTGGGATCTTGATCAGCAGGTGATCAACTTTCAAGCTTACATTGACTCGAGGGACAATCACTTGGATTACGGCGTTTCCGTTTATTCCATGATGTCTACCAAATTCAAGTTTGATGATCAACAGGTTGGAAAGCCACATCATAGGCTCAGGATCTTATTGACGAGATTTAATCGAAAAACCCAAACTAGTTAATCTCACCAGAACAATCAGATTGACTCAGCAACAAATTGATGCTGAGTATCTCCAAAGGAATGTGTTTCCAAGAATCAGGGAGTCGAGGACTGTCGAGGGAAAGATTTTAACGTCGACGGATGATCATGCGGCTGTCATTGCTTTTGCAGTAAAAATGGAGCCCTTCTTATACACCTTGAAGAATGTTCCAACTTTCGACGAGGCTCTGGAAAAACTCTGAGTGTCAAGATGATCGTTCAAAAGTATCAGTCTTCACCAAATTACATGACCAACTACAAAATTTTGTCCGATAAGTTATTGAAAGGGCTTATTATCAGGACGGCAGAATTGTAGATCAGGAAGAGGCCTGGATCTTATTGTGTCCGTGGTGCTGACAGATTCGTAACCAACGACTACATCTTCCCATATGTTGATTGACTTCGTCTGAATTATACAACGATGCCAAGAAAATCAATTTTGAAAGATCAGATGATCAAGGAGACACAAGCACAAGAACTTCGACGCAAGGTCAAGGATAGTTTTGCATTAAATCGAACTAGACCAAATTTTTGACCAAGAAGAATGCTTTGGTTGTTATTGAAAACCCTGCAAATTCAATTGTTTCTGGACTTCATCAATTGGCGAAAGTGAAATAAAAGATAGTTGACTACACCTTTTGCTAATTTGACACTTGATAAAGTGATGAGGCTCAGACCGGAATCAGCAGATGGAGAGGAATATTGGGTCATCGTATCAACGTCAAGTTGGATGCATCGAATGATCATAACATCTTTGTGAATAGGAACTTATACCAGAGAAAATATGCTTGTGATTTCGATATTCATCTTTTGTATTCTTTTCTATCATTGTATTGCATTTGTTGATGGTCTAATTTGCATTGCATTTTCTTTGATAAAATATTTCGACTAAATAAGAATCAATTTTGACCAAGGGTACTACCAAAGTTTCCTTTTATATTTTGTATCTATTTAATATAACTTTTAATTTCTTTTACAGATTATTATTACTTCAATGAACAATTTTGTTTTTTAATATGACCTTGATAACTTTGATATCTTATTAACCCAAATATGACATTTCTTAGTTGACTGAACAGGAAACTTCCAGGAATGTTTAAATATCTTAATTTTTAGAAGCAAGAATGATATTAATATAATTTTTCTTACAGACATTAATCACTATTATTTTACTTGTCTTATTTTATATTGATTATCAATTTAATTTTTCCAGATTAATTAATTGTTTTGTTTTAGTTTCAAGTTCTCATTTTCCTTGAACTAACGTCATCTCTGAAGGGGAAGAATGTGACGAAAAAGTCTTTCTGACGTTATTTCAAGCCATATATTGATTAAATATCTTTTAATAAAGGTAAGGGTTGTAAGGTCAATAGTTCGCCCCTGTGACCTTACATCGATTGAAGCGCCAATAATTAGATCAATTGACGCATTACCAAATTTTCAAAAAGAACACGTTACTCTTTGTTCGACCTTTATATTGTGTGTTGTTTGCGTGTGATCAAATTTAATTTTGTGAGAGAATCTGACGTTGGGAAATTCTGTAACCGACAAGAGTCGATATTTGATCAGAAATTACGTAAGTGATTAATGTTTTTTTATTTTCATTTTATTTAATAAATTTCATTCCTGGAAGTCGCTTGATTTTATTTTTATATTATTTTGTTAGGGTTCACCAACGCCTCCTTCCCTGTGATCTCGTGTTTGTTTGTTTCGTGTTTTGTTAATTTTATAAAAATTAACTGGCGTCCGCGTATTTATTATTATTTTACTTTTTGCTAAATAGAGCTCCAGCATCTCTGAACCCGGTCGCGCTGGATATGAATAGAGTTTATTTTATTTATTTCGATCGGATTTATCTTGATATTTTGTTTTACCTTTTTAATATATTTTCTCTTTAAAATTAACTATTTAAAATTCTATTCGTCTCAAATTATTTAATGTTGAATTGAACGGCATAGAATTATTTTTGATTGACTTTGAAAAAAGAAAAAAAATCCTATTTATATTTGTGTAGAATTTTTAATTGTAGTGTTTAATTTCATAGAATTTTAAAAAAATGTATATATTAAAATGCATTTATTTTCGTAGAATTATCTTGTATTGAATTTATCGGCGTAGAGTTAATAATTTAATTAAATTAAATATTATAATTGCTATCTGTAGACATTTTTTGTAGAATTTCCTTGCGTAGAGTTTAATATTCTAAAAATTTATTATAAAAAAAGTTAAAATTTGTAGAATTATCTGGTGTAGAATTTAACAACGTAAAGTTAACAACTTATAAAAAATAATAAAAAATCTATTTTAGAATTAAACTTTGTAGAATTTATCGGTGAGCAGTTCCATGTGAAATGATCAACTATTTTTCCACATTGTTAGTAATTTTTTTGAAACTTTTTTTCCTTGTTGCTATAACGATAAGATATGATAAAGTGAAGACGACTTTGAAAATTTTTAAAATATTCAAATTTGAAATTTTATGTTCTAATTTTTTTAAATTAAGATAACTTCGGTTATTTTCAATATTTAAAAAAAAAATTTTCTCAGTATAACTAGTGCTTTTTAAATACATTTTTTAGAAAAAAAAATTTCATCAAATATTGAAAATTTTTCAAAAAAATTTTTTTTTAAATTTTTTGAAAAAACCCCCCCTTTGATTTTTTAAAATTTTTTTATAGTGATAGCCAAAAGTAATAAAAAAATTTCCAAAAAGTTTTATAGTGAGATCGCGATAACTTTTCGAGAAATCAACGAAAAAGTCTATGACGCTCTGTTGAGACTGACGCGTTTACGAACGCATGCCCAAGAAGTTGTCAACGCCATTTCATTTTTTGTCAACAAAATTTTGATTAAACTAAAAAACAAATACTGTGCTAAATCTAGCAAATAATAACAAATATTTAGCTAGAAAAAAATTTTTTAAAAATGTTTTTTTATATTTTTATTTTTTTTGAACATTTTTCAAAAATTTAAATTTTTAAAAAATAAAATTTGTGCTTAATTTTGCTCAGTAAGCACAATAGTAAAGGTCTATAACAATTTTTCAAAAAGTTAATAACTATTCAATAAATGATTTTCTTTTCTTTTTTCAGTTTTTGACTTTAAAAAGTAAAATTTGTGCCAAATTGTGCTCGTGAGCCCAATAATTAAGTCTCAAACGATTGTTTCAAAAAGTTAAATAATTATTTTATAATAATCATAGGAGAAATTGAAGAATAGTGGGTCACCTTCATTATTTAACAATATTTTAAAGTTTGATCATCCAACTTTTTTATTTTTAAATATTTATTTTGGGCGTTCATGTTCTTATTGTTTTACAAGGACTTTTAAGAATAGTATAGTTAAAAAATGTTAATATATTTTTTCTTTTTTTTACTTTAACTTCAAACACGGGTCGCCTGAACTCAGTTTAACCCTAAGCTTTTGCTACTTCTGATTTTTTTGTTCAAATGTATTCTTTAGGGTTCAAATAATAAGAAAACATTTTTTTTAAAATCATTTAACGAGCTATTCTTTTTTGCGAGACAAAATTTGAAAAATAATTCGTCATTCTATTTCTTGCTTATTTAATATGTACTTGGAAAATTTTTTTAGCTATTTTAGCTAATTCTTAACTACCTTGCCTAACTTTAATTGCTATTATATGTATAGTAATTATTTTTAGCTATCACAGTTAATAATTAGGTTTCACAGCTAATTTTTTACTGTAATTGCTAATTATTAACTTTTACAACTAAAAATTAGTTATCCATGTAAAAGCAAATTTATTTTTCTCTGTGTACGTTGACTTACTTGTATTCGCACCAACATGTACACACTCTGAAATACGTAAGAACAGAATCATATTTGTTAAAATACTTTTATAAATCAATCAGATTATTCGTACAAAATTCAAAAAAGCGAAAATTTTAAGATGTTTCCATGACAATATTTTAGCTTGCGCTTTCGTTTGTTTATCGACTTTCACATGCATTTGTAAAATGTAAATAAGTAATTTCGTGTCACAAAATGTCAAAAATCGAAAAAGCATCTCATGCGAATCACGCATTTTCACATGAAGAAAATCGAAATAAAATTTGTTTCTTATGTTTGAAAAAGAATAAAGTAATGTTTAAAGTGGAAAGCACGTTAAAATCGAATTTAGAAAAAGTGCTGCAGTGTGAAATAGAAAATTTTTTAAGTGATCAAAGGTTACCCAATGTTCTGTGTGGTACTTGCAAAATAAATGTGTACCGCGGAATATCAAGTAATGGTTCAGGACAAGTAAAACTTAAAACTTTGAAATTACCAGATTTTACAAATTTTCAGAGTAGAGTTTTATCTACAAGATCTCAAACTAAAGATATTTGTCAGTGCTACTTGTGCGAGCTTGCAAGATCAAATGCTACCATGCTATGTTTGAATAAAAAGAAATCGAATACTATGAAAAGTGAAAAACGTTGTTCAAATTGCTTTACGGAAATTAAACGAGGAACTATTCACAAATGTACTAAGACAGCTCAAGTAGAAAATATTTGCAGTTTTGTAGACACAACATTTAGTCAGAAAGCCAAAGAGCAGTTAGCCTCATCTTTAATTAGTTAAATAGCTTCGAATAAGGTTGATAAAAAATCTAAGGATCAGGATTCACTCATCTCACTTACACAGCTGCGCGGAGGTAAACCTTTGCAATTAATTACAAATTCGGTTAATAATAAAAACACTTCTGTTGCTGCCGCTACTAGTTCGATAAGTACAAACGATATCGTGAAAATGAAAACGAAGTTTAACCTTAGTTCCAAGACTACTCTTGGTATAGCAACTGCTTTGAGGGTTGCAAGTAAAAACCGCACAATTATTCAGCCTGGATTGAGAGAAACACTTAAACAAAAAAATCAGGAAGTAAAAGATTTTTTTTCTTCTAAAATTATGGATTTCGTTAAAACTAAGGCAAAAGTGAGTACAGTTATTAAGTGCCCCATTGTGCATTGCAACGATCTTGAAAGCTTTATTGCATTCATCGAAAATAAGCGTGAGGTTAAGAATCAACATTTAAAATTTGGAATTGACGGTGGAGGGGGTTTTCTGAAAGTTTGTTTATCTGTGCAAGCTATTGAAGAATCCGATGATGGTCGAAGAGAAACAAAACGTCAGAAATATGAAGATGGTGTTTGTGCTAAATCTTTCAAAGATTCTGGCGTCAAGAAATTGTTCATCCTCGCGATTGCCAAATCTGCTCAAGAAAATTATGAAAATGTCGCAGAAATATGGAGAATGCTGCAAATAAAAAATTTTCAAGGAACAATAGCGACCGATTTGAAATTGGCTAACATTTTGTTAGGGATTATGTCTCATTCATCGTCTTACCCTTGCACATGGTGTTTCTGTGAAAATAAAAATTTAGAAAGTGAGGGACCGTTCCGAACTATAGGAAACACATTTTCTAATTTTGAAGCTTGGAAAAAAGCGGGATCAGTCATGAAAAATGCGAAGAACTACAAAAATTGTGTCAACATTCCAGTTTTTACAGGCGACGCTGATACAAGAATTTTGAATATCATTCCCCCTCCAGAACTTCATTTAATGCTTGGAGTTGTAAATAAAATTGTGAGCCATATGCAGGATGAATTTAAAGAAGAAACGAATAAATGGACAAATTTGTGCAATGTGCAACGAGAAGTTACTCATGGAGGCACCGGTTTTAAAGGCAATTCCTGCAAAATATTATTGAATAAAGTAGATACTCTTCGATCGATTTGCTCTTTAGGCTGTTTAAAATATGTAGACACTCTTCAGCACTTCCATAGCGTCGTTAATGAGTGTTTTGGAACAGAATTGAAATCACCTTACATCGAATCCATTCAAAAATTCAAGGCGAGCTACTTAGCTTTAGGAATATCAGTTACACCAAAGGTTCATGCCGTATTTTACCATATTGAAGAATTCTGTACAAGTTCTAAGAGAGGGCTCGGATTTTACGGAGAACAAGCGATGGAATCAGTTCATTCCGATTTTAACACAATGTGGGAAAAATATCGGGTATCTGAAAATCACCCTGAGTACCAAACAAGATTATTAAAAGCTGTAATTGAGTATAACAGTCATCATGTATAAATTTGTTACATTTTCTAGGTAAATATGTATTTTTCAATTGATTATTTCTTTCATCAATAACGTTTTGTTTCTTTTATGTTTAAATAGATCCAAATAAATATTTCTTTTACACTTAAATTAATTTTGAAACAAACAGCTCTTTGAATTCACCTAAAAAAAGTTATATTTAAAAAATCAACTGTCATGTTTTCAATTTTTGGCTCGCAAAAAAGAATAGCTCGTTAAATGATTTAAAAAAAATGTTTTCTTATTATTTGAACCATAAAGAATACATTTGAACAAAAAAATCAGAAGTAGCAAAAGCTTAGGGTTAAAGTGAGTTCAGGCGACCCGTGCAAAAAGAAAAATTTGCATGAAATTTAAATAAAAAAACTACAAAGCTTTTTGTAAAATGAAGTATTCTGGTAATTGTGAGCCAATATTTTTTTTAAAGTATGCAGGTACATGATATTAAAACCACTCATAGGGATAATAGTAATTTAACTAAAACAATTCTATTCATTGCAATGTATAAGAAAGAACTGTTGTAAACCTGATGTAAAATTGTTATAGACTTTTATTAATGTGCTCGCTAAGCACAATTCAGCACAAATTTTATTATTTAACTTTTTGAAACAATCGTTTGAGACTTTATTATTGTGCTCAAGAGCACAATTTGGCACAAATTTTACTTTTTAAAGTCAAAAACTGAAAAAAGAAAAGAAAATCATTTATTGAATAGTTATTAACTTTTTGAAAAATTGTTATAGACCTTTACTATTGTGCTTACTGAGCAAAATTAAGCACAAATTTTATTTTTTAAAAATTTAAATTTTTGAAAAATGTTCAAAAAAAATAAAAATATAAAAAAACATTTTTAAAAAATTTTTTTCTAGCTAAATATTTGTTATTATTTGCTAGATTTAGCACAGTATTTGTTTTTTAGTTTAATCAAAATTTTGTTGACAAAAAATGAAATGGCGTTGACAACTTCTTGGGCATGCGTTCGTAAACGCGTCAGTCTCAACAGAGCGTCATAGACTTTTTCGTTGATTTCTCGAAAAGTTATCGCGATCTCACTATAAAACTTTTTGGAAAAAATTCTTATTATTTTTGGCTATCACTATACAAAAAATTTTAAAAATCAAAGGGGGGGGGGGGTTTCAAGAAATTAAAAAAAAAATTTTTTTTGAAAAATTTTCAATATTTGATGAATTTTTTTTTTGAAAAATTTATTTAAAAAGTACTAGTTATACTGAGAAATTAAAAAAAAATTTTTGAAAAAAAAATAATCGAAGTTATCTTAATTTAAAAAAATTAGTACATAAATTTTCAAATTTGAATATTTTCAAAATTTTTTTAAAATTTTCAAAGTCGTCTTCACTTTATCATATCTTATCCTTATAGCTACAAGGAAAAAAAGTTTAAAAAAAAATTGCTAACAATGTGGAAAAATAGTTGATCATTTCACATGAAATTGCTCCGGTGTAGTATTTAATCGTGAAGAAATTAAAAAAATTAATTAAATTATATTTTATTTAATTAGAATGCGTAGAGTTTCATTATGTAGAATTAATTTGCGTAGAATTATTATTACTTGTTTAAATATTAAGTGAGAGTTTTCTCGTGTAGAGTTTACTGTGTTGAATTTTCATTTGTAGAATTTAATTGCGTAGAATCGCTACCGCCCCGTAATTTACATATGATGCAAAACTAATTAATTTACAATTTATTCATAAATAAATTGTCAATTTTAAAGTCAAATATCAAGGCGATTGTCATTTTACTTCGCGGCAAATGTCAAACTTTTTAATTCAATAAAATAATATTTAGGAGTAAATTTTTGCCTAAAACTGGCCAGGGACCAATGCACCTACATGTTAGCTAACATTTCCTAAAATATCTTCGAAAATTATTTTCTATTCTTTGAGAAATCTAGTGGAAATTATTACATGTATTCATTGAAGTTGGCTGTTTTCATATGACCTTAATTACAAAAAAGTTTGGAAGCAATTTGTTATAAAATTAAAAGTATGTCTACTTGTTTTAAATATATACTAGCTGTCGGACCCGTCTTCGACGGGTTTTAGTTTCCGGTGATATATTTGATAGGGTGTCTAACCACCGGGAATAAAATTTTACTGATAAAAACTAATAATTAGTTACCATTAACTATTTCGTTAGGAAAATATTACAATTTGAATCGGTGACAGAGTTTTTTCTGTCAAATTTGTTATTCAGAAACAGTATTTGTCAACTTTAAAGTACTTTAAATGTTTATAGTACTGCAATTAATGTGTTAAAATTTAATCCTAAATTTACACCAGCATTTTTAGTCAAAGTGGAATCTAATTATAAAAAATAATTGTGTCGCAATTAGACCCTACGTTACGATTGCAAAAACCTAAATAAAATCCATATGTTCAAGCTAAAAGTAAGCCTTAAATTTTGACTCGGGCCTATTGTTATAAATATTACATCAATAAAAATTAAAAAATAAAGCATTTTTTAAAACAAATTAATATAATAAAACTTTTTTAATTTGGTAAGAAAATTGACGATTTTTTCTGGTCAAATTAAATTTTAGCGGCTATTTATCGGTTTCCCCGCGCAATTGGTAGACACTTTGTTAAATGTTTTATAGTAGAAACTAAAACCCGTCAAAGACTGGTACTGGTATATAACATATTTTTTTACACCGTGTTTTCTTAAAAAAGGGTATTTTCATAATCAAGTATAGGGTAAGTGAGAGTAAGTTCGGCCACCCCCCAGTGGTCGGACACTTTCTCTTATTTTCCGTGAAATTAAAAGAAATCACTGATGTCGAAAGGTGAAAAAAAATTTTTAATTTTCCTGATAATCTAGAGTTCCGCGATAAACAAAAATATTGCATACTAATAACTTTTAAGTGTTTTAAAATAATTCGACAAAATAAAATTTCACTTTATGGTACATTTGACAGGTGCTTATTAAGCGACGAGACTTAGTGTATACAACTGACATAGCCTATAATGCGTGACTTAAAACACGTAATAATAAAAGAATACAATAATGTTTCTTTGAAAATAATATTTACTTTCAACAAAAAGACTCTAGATTTCAAGTTCTAATATCAAATTAAGTAAACAATAAAATTAATAATAATAATAATAATAATATTAATTAATATAATATTAATATTATTAATATTATTATTAATTATTATTAATTATTATTATTAATATTATTAATAATATTAATTATAATAATTATTAATAATAATATTAGTAATTAAGTAATTAATTAATTAAGGGGTTACACCACCCTGAACGCCTGAAAATTGGAAGGTATGTCAAAAATAAATTTTGACAAAACTACTAAAAATACAACTATTTACTAATTACAGTATAAAAATACATATATTCAACTGTAAAAAAAATTTTGAAAAATGAAAAAATATTCAATAATGGCGAAGATATGGCGTTTTTTCGAAACTACATTTTTCGGAACGGTGTACATGATTTCTCAAAAACTACTCAACCGATTCTCTTTAAATTTTGTACACAACTGCTCAATAACATTCTCTAGAGCATGACGTAGGATTTTTTTGATATGATTTTTTTAAAAAAAGTTATAAATTTTTAAAGAAAATTTTTTTGTTCCAAAAATTTCTCCCGTGGGGGTCCCGGGCGCAGAATAGGCCCCCTGCGATCGGCTGCATGTCGTAAGAGGCGACTAAATGAGACTCGGAGTGTTGCCACTGCTTGCGGTTAGTTCTCGGTTCGTCCCAGGCTTTCTCGCAGAGTAGTGGCTTACGATGATGATGGGCGGCGCCGTGTCGGCCCGGCAAGTCTAATATAGACCGACAACTTCGCCCATTGTTGGTGTCGTCGATTCGAATGGGACACGCCGACAATGGGGCCGTGTTTGACCCGGCAAGAGAATAGGCAATCCGCGGTCACAACTGCGTGTCGTAAGAGACGACTAAGTGACTATCGAACGCATTACGCCCGTCTCGTACGGGCCTGGTGAGACTTCGGTCTGGAAGCAGAACCTCCGCGTGGTCCCCGCTGGTAGTGCACGAGGCTTGCCCTCGTCAATCTCCAGCAAATGGGGCATTGGCGGGGTCAATACGACTGCAACTAACTGCTTCCCCCTTTCATTGGGCACCGGTCTTCTAGCATTTCAGGCATTGCCTATCTTTATCAGAGGTGGTAAAGGAATTTAATGCTTTGAAAGCGTTTTTCCATTCCCCTCTTGTCAGTGGTTGAAAGCTCGCATGCTGAGCTAGAGGTGTGTTCAACGCCTGCCTGAGTGAGTTGCAGGTCCTCAACTCGGGTGGTTACCTGCAGAGTAACCAGGGATTAGAAAGGTCCCGCCCCCGACCCAGGGGTCCCATAGGTAATCCGTGTTGGTTACCATGGGTGGGTAGGCGGTTGGTTGTTAAACGTTAACAACCTTCCGCCGCGTTTGGTGCGAGCGTATCTCGGACTGTGACGCTCGTAGCCGAGCCGTGTGGGTATACCTGTATAGGGAGGCCCTGCACGATAAAGACCCAAAGGCCGCTGTTCCAAAAATTTTAGACTTCTTTTTAAGTGCTCCCATTTGCTCAAAAAATTTTTTCTTTAAAAACGGCTACGTCATGCTCTAGAGAATGTTATTGGGCAGTTGTGTACAAAATTTGAAGAGAATCGGTTGAGTAGTTTTTGAGAAATCATGTACACCGTTCCGAAAAATGTAGTTTCGAAAAAACGCCATATCTTCGCCATTATTGAATATTTGTAGTTGTTGAATATATGTATTTTTATACTATAATTAGTAAAAAATTGTATTTTTAGTAGTTTTGTCAAAATTTATTTTTGAAATACCTTTAAATTTTCAGGCGTTCAGGGTGGTGTAATCCCTTAACCCTTTAACGACAAGATGTGCTGCTTCTCAACATGAATTTCAAAAGCCTACAATTAGTAGAAAGAAGCCATAAAATTGTTTAAAAGTCCATATCCTACTATTTTTAGGGTCGCTCTTTCGAATGGCGTGGTCAAAATTTTCAAAAAATGATATTAAAACCTTCTTTTTCCAAAAATACTTAAAAATGTCAAGTTTTTTTAATGCATTTTTTTTAAAAGAATTTTTTTCTCCGCCATAACATTTTTTAAATAGAACAAAAAGTAAAAGAAACGTGTTCCCGATAGTTGTACTTGAAAAATATCCATTTCTAATTTTTATTTTTTTCGATTTTCAATTTAAAATGGCGCTTAAAGGAAAAAAAATTTCTTAATTTTACGTAAAATTACAAACTTTTTTAAAATTGTTCAAATGTAATTAAAATTTGTTACTCGGGGGTTTTGGGGGTCGCTGATTATAAATCTGAAGCCAGATTCAAAAAATTCAAAATAGCGGATTCAATATGGCGGTCGAATTTTGTGAAACTCTTTGAATTCAGTTGAAACTTGTTACTGGGAGGTTTTTGGGGTCGCTGGTCACGAATCTGAAGTCAGATTAAAAAAATTAAAAATGGCGGAATCAAAATGGCGGCTTAATTTTTCAAAATTACTCAGATTTGCTTGAATTTTATAACCCGGGAGTTTTTAGGTCGCTGATTACAAATATGAAGTCAGATTCAAAAAATTCAAAATCGCGGATCCAAAATGGCAGCTTAATTTTCCAAAATTATTAAGATATGCATGAAATTTGTTACTCTGGGGTTTTCAGGGTCGCTGATTTTGAATACGAAGTCGCCTTTAGCCTTTAAATAATTAAAGTTGATATAGACAATTTTTTTTTTCTTTTTCAGTGATTTTTTTTTGTTTTTTGGTTTTTTTATTGTTTTGCGTTTTCAATTTTAAAATTTAATTCTTTCAACTTTTAATTAAAAACTATTTAAGGTGCAACAGTATCGAGGTAAATGCTGTTTTTCTGTCTCATGTACTGACGACATTCCCGTTCTTAATTTGTTTAAATAATCTTTGCTGATGCACATAACCAATAATTTTGTACTTTCTTTTTCCAAAGAAGGAAATACTGCAAAACATGCAAGTTATATTACTGCCACAAATGCTTAAAAAAAGCGCTTTATACAAATTAATATTTTTTAATAAAAAACGCATTATACAAATTAATAATTTTTAATTAAAAAAACAAAAAAAAAGACTAAGAAACAAAAAAAATTTTAAATTACTAAAAAATAAAAAAATGTTTCTCTATATCGCCTACCTAGTCGTGGTAAGAATTGGGCAAGTTTAATTATTTAAAGGCTAAAGGCGACTTTATATTCAAAATCAGCGACCCCGAAAACCCCAGAGTAACTAATTTCATGCATATCTTAGTAATTTTGGAAAATTAAGCTGCCATTTTGGATCCGCGATTTTGAATTTTTTGAATCTGACTTCATATTTGTAATCAGCGACCCCCAAAACCCCCGAGTAACAAATTTTAATTACATTTGAACAATTTTAAAAAAGTTTGTAATTTTACGTAAAATTAGGAAATTTTTTTGTTCTTCAAGCGCCATTTTAAATTCAAAATCGAAAAAAATAAAAATTAGAAATGGATATTTTTCAAGTACAACTATCGGGAACACGTTTCTTATACTTTTTGTTCTATTTACAAATGTTATGGCGGAGAAAAAAATTCTTTTAAAAAAAATTGCATTAAAAAAACATGACATTTTTAAGTATTTTTGGAAAAAGAAGGGTTTAATATCATTTTTTGAAAATTTTGACCACGCCATTCGAAAGAGCGACCCCAAAAATAGTAGGACATAGACTTTTAAACAAGTTTATGGCTTCTTTCTACTAATTGTAGGCTTTTGAAATTCATGTTGAGAAGCAGCACATCTCGTCGTTAAAGGGTTAAGTAAAGTAAGTAAATTAATTAAGTTAACTTCGTAGATTAGCTAATATTCATTAATATTTATGGTGGCCGACTACTGTATCTGTTGTGTCCGACTATTGTATCAATTGCCGGCTATAGATGTTTTCCACTTTTTGTGAAATTATTGTTATATTTCGTTGCATAATGACCATTCGTTAAGGGCATGTCCAAGTTGTGAAATGTAAACAAAGCAAAATGTAAACAAACGAAGCACTGAAATCATATTTCGGGAACAGCCTTTTCTCCCACAAAAATTAACATTGGACCGGTTTTTTTATAAAAATGATAAATTAGTGTTTCAAAGTTTCCAATGAAATCAAATTTCACTATAAGCAATTAACAGTAATTAGTAAAATAACTAATTCAAATGACCTGTGAAATAGCATTTTTGACGCGTCGCGAAAAATAAACTGTTTAAGTATATCAACCGCACCGACGATGAAGAAGTCTCATATCAGCGATTGGACCTTCAACATGTGGAAAGGGAAATTTCTCCCTTTCCTCCATGAAATTACAAGGAGAAAGGGTAAAAACTTCTTCATCGTCCGTGCGGTTGATATAGTCAAACAGTTTATTTTTCGCGACGTGCCAAAAATGCTATTTTCAGGTCATTTTAATTCGTTATTTTAGTAATTGCTTTTTATTCCTCCTGGTCAAAAATTATTTCATTGGAAACTTTGACACTCTAATGAATCATTTCCTTTATGAAAATGAAAAAATGTTAATTTTTGTGAGAGAAAAGGCTGTACGAAAAATGTGATTTTAATGCATTCTTAGTACGGTCTGCGCATGCGAAAAGAGAAGCAGAGTCTCAGGTCGCGAAAAATTAAAGTGTTTGAGTATATCAACCGCACAGACGATGAAGAAGTTTTTACCCTTTCTCCTTGTAATTTCAAGGAGGAAAGGGAAAAATTTCCCCTTCCACATGTTGAAGGTCCAATCGCTGATATGAGACTTCTTCATCGTCATTGCGGTTGATATACTCAAACAGTTTATTTTTCGCGACGCGTCAAAAATGCTATTTTACAGGTCATTTGAATTAGTTATTTTAGTAATTACTGTTAATTGCTTACAGTGAAATTTGATTTCATTGGAAACTTTGACACACTAATTTATCATTTTTATGAAAAAAGCTGTCCAATGTTAATTTTTATGGGAGAAAAGGCTGTTTCCGAAATGTGATTTTAGTGCTTGGTTTGTTTACATTTTTGTTTGTTTACATTTCACAACTTGGACTTACCCTTAAAGAAAATTAGCAAATTTTTATCGCAAAAGTGTCACGAACTGATAACAAATATTTAAAAAATCGAAAAGTTGACCATTTTTTGGAAAAAATAACATTTTTCGGCCTGTCCTTAAGTGGCCGAAGACTGTATCACTTACCCTATTTAAATTTGGACAAAGCCGGTAATTTTTTTAAAAGAACATAGACACCCTGCTTAAGATTTGTCTTTACATTGTTTAAAACATCTTGAGAAGTTTAATCAAATATCCTCCAATATCATTTTTTTATAAAATATTTATCATCATCAAAACAATTTATAAATTTAATGCGAATTTGAGAAAGCACATTTTTGACGTTAGTAATTATGAAAATAACAATGAAAATTAAAATATTTAAAGTCCTACGCCCTTGATTTGTTTTCTATTGTTAATTTAGTTTTAATTAGTATTATGTTTTTTTAAGTACAAAATTGTACCTAAAGGGTCTAGAGCCCGTTTATGATGAAAATAAAATAAAATCATAAAACATCTCCATTTTTAAAGTTTCTGAAGTTCTTTCAATTAAAGAATATTGAATGAATTGGATAAATAATTATGAATTGCATTATTTTAACGTCACAATCTTAATCAAAGACCCCAAAAATACTACTGAATTAAGTTTGATAGTAATTAATAACAATTATAATTTTTTCGATTTTTTGAAATTGAAAATATTTTTATACTTACGTCTTAGTGATACTATTTTTTGTGTAAAATTATGCTAAAATGTGAGTAAATAACATATATTATTTAATTATATACAGTTCAAAAGCAATTCATTAAAAAATGTAAACTTTGAAAATTTGCAATTTTAAAAATTCTTTGAAAACATTTTTATACTTAAATCTTAGTTATAGGACACTATTTTTTGCAAAATTATGCTAAAATGTGACTAAATAACAATGTAATACTTAATTATAGGTAGTTTAAAAGTAGTTTAATAAAAAATATTATATTTGGATATTTGCGATTTTTTGAATTTTTTAAAAAATCATGTTTACCTTACATCTTAGTTATAGGACATTTTTTTGGCAAATATATTCTGAAACGTGACTAAATAACATGCTATTCTCAATTATACAAAGTTTGAAAGCAATTTTTAAAAAAATTTAAAATTTGAAAATTTTTGATTTTTGAATTTTTTGAAAAAATTGAATTTTTCCCGTTTTAATTAATATTTTTCAAATCTGTAAATTTCTAAACCTTCCTTGACCCAAGGTTAAACATTCTGCCAAATTTGGTTTCAAACGGTTGAGCCATTTTTAAGTGATTCGCGTACTAAGATTTTGTGACATCCACACTCCCGTGTGGAAATCGCCAAGATTTGCCAATTTTTATTATTAGACCTATAATGGTCCTAGCTTGGAATATACGTTAACCTTGGCCTAGCTTGGTTATAGCTAGAACTTCTTGTTAGATTATAGGTTATGAATATGTTTCAAAATTTACTTAAAAATTATGTATCTGTAATTGTTTATGTGTAATTTGAAGTAATATTTAAATATCACATGGCAAGATTGAGACAATATTGAACTGAAAGTTTTACTCTCTAACTTTAAATCGGTAAAATTTGACTATAATTATTTGCAGAATTTTACTAATTACTATTACCACAATTAAGTTACAGGTAATTAATAGAAAGTTACTGATTCAATTAGTAAAATACAGGTTACTGATGATTCAATTTGTTGTATAAAAATATTGCATTCATCATCAAATTTACCAAGTTATCAGTTAACCTTAAAGGTTATGTGGGTTTTTTCTTGGCTACCAGCACATTTAAAAATTGTATCAGTAATTTTGTAAAAATTAACTTATTTATTAGTTGAATCTAAATGTACTGATAGAATTAATAAAAATTCTACTAATTTAAATAAAGTTTCAAAGTCAACATGAGAATGGTGTCACGTCATCGCGACGTATTTGTTTTGATATTTGTAATTCTGGAATGTGAATCCTCCCTTTTTTCTTGTAACCCAAACAAATCGATCTAATTGTCAGACACCTGAACGACCTTTACCATATATGGTCATCTACGATTGTCGCCCTTCTACCAGGTGGTTCACCTGTCTAAAACAAGGGTCAAACACGCGCGCCTAATTTAATCGATAAATTAAAATTGACCCAAAGGTAATAAAAGTGGGTGGCATTATCATTTCTTTCCATTGGAAGCCAAGGTATAAAAGGTGCCACCCTCGCCAAATTCGGTAGTCCAGGAAACCCCGCCAACTTAACTAGTCCAGGAAACGCCTTCAACTTCACTAGTCTACAAGTCACCCTCGAATTATCAAATCTACATTCTTCGCGTCAGTCTAAAAATCGCCACCAAGTTAACAAGTCGTGTTCTATCCCCGTGTGTCTTCTTCGTATAAGTCAAACAACCGCGACCAAGTTAACTAAGTCAAATTCATTCAAGAAGAATATTTCTACTACGAGGCACATTTCTAAATTTCTGAAAACTGCATTATATCTACATCGACTTCATATAAATAATTTGGTCACTCCTAAGCTGAGGGGTGCATACCTAATTTACATTCGACACCTGGACTCCGGACCGTACGTTTTGCTGGCCCGAAAACAATTCACAGGGAAAATATTGCATTCTCTGTTTCCGCTAGACAACGTCATTTCTTCGACTTCATTGTGAAGGTGGTTTTCACATCTTGGGTCTACGATAATAAGAATAATTTTAATGGGTAAGTAACTAATATTCTAAATTTTGTCCCCATTTAAATTCTCGATTTCTTCTACAAGTAATAATTTTGTTTCAGTGTCCTTGATGACATCTGGATCTACTCTTTCTCTCTGATTCTAATTGTAAAGGATTCGAATAAATATTCTAGTAATTAAACTTAAATTAACCAGTTACTCTTTCTTAAAACCTGTCCCTTAAAATCAGAGCTTTAGGCTCTGTGAATAAATCAGGTTGAATCACCGATGCCGGCCAAATTAAATATGAAAATTATGATTATGTTTAGTTTCAATACTTTGAGACGTAACATAACCATTAATTTTTGGTGCATCGGCCGTTGTAAACAAGAAGATTGAGTAACTGTACAATTAATTTTTGGTGCATCCACCGTTTTGAATAATAAGATTGAGTAACTGAATAATTAAATTTTGATTAATATTAATATTAGTATTGTGAAAAATAAAAAAAAATTTTTATAATTCCTAATGCATTTCTAAAAAAAAGAAAGAGAGAAACAGGTACATCCAGAAGTTTAATTAATTGAATATTTATGTAAAAAAGTAACAAAATACACTTTACACTAAAACTACAAACAAATCAAAATTACTACTTTTTCCAAAATTTTCTACAAGAAAATATGTCCCTTCCGACCAATCAACAAGTGTCACTTCGCGATGCACTTGAATTAGTTCCTATTTTTGACGGATCAAATATTCCGTTGTCAGTTTTCATAGATGGTTGTAACGAAGCAATACAAATGTTACCCGCATCAGTTCAAGTTGAAGAAAATTTAGTGAAATTAATTCGGTCAAAATTAATAGGCGAAGCAAGAAAATCAATATCAGGGAATAGTTTTAGTACAATCACAGACCTCGTTAGTCATTTGAAAAAAATCTATTCACCGAGCAAAAGTCTATATCAATTGCAGGGAGAGTTAGGCAATATTTTTATGTGGGAAACCGAATCTGTTATTTCTTACGCGAATAGAATAAAATATTTATCAGATCAAATTTATGACGCACTGAAATTAAAAAATAAAGGCATTTTAGACAAAGAAACAATTGAAAGTTTAGAACAAGATGTAATTTCTTGTTTTCGTCGTGGTTTACCACCAGAATTAGAAATTCGCGTTGGAGATTGTTTAATTTTAAAAGAAGCAACAAATAGAGCTCTTGAAGCTGAAAGAAAATTAAAAGTGATAGCAGATCTTAGAAAAGAAAATTTTTGTAGACAAAATCAAAGTAAAATCACTTTTGCTACAGAAAAAATAATAATTTGTGAAAATTGTGGAATTAAAGGTCATACTAGACAGAGTTGTCGTAGGTCAGAACAAAATCAATACCACACGCAGTGTAAAACTCAACGCTGCGTATCTCTTCAAGGCTGGAGAGAACCAATCGATTTTACAAGAAGAGGGAACTCCCTTTCAGTTAGACGACCATGGGAAAGCAATGAACACCCGCATTTTTCTAATTCACCCCAAATTGACTTTAGAAACCAGCAATTTCAAAACAAAAATAATTTTCAACAAATTAAAAGTCAAAATAATTTTCAAAATGAAAATAATTTTCAACAATTAAAAAATTCAAATACTTGTAATTATTGTAAAAGAATAGGGCACAATATCAATGAATGTAGACGCAGAGAATATAATAATCAGTATTACAAAAATCAACAATCTCAAGTGAATCAGGGAAACGAGTAAAACCTTCCCAAAACAGGTGCGCTGGGACAGGTAGTAGTGGAATAAAAATTCCTAATAAAAAAGCATCTACTGATTTAGAAGTGATTCAAATTAATTGTACTAAAGGTAGTGTTATACCATCTATTTTTATTCAAAATTGTTCAAAACCGTTTCATTTAATGATTGATACCGGTGCAGGAATAAATCTTTTAAAAGAAAAAATGCTTGATTCCTCAATGACAGTTAATACATTTAAAAAATTGCAACTTACAGGAATTAATCAACATCCAGTTTATACAATCGGTCAGATAAAATTAAAAATTTTTGATTACCCAACTATTTTTAATATTATACCTAACGAAGTTCCTATTGAAGAAGATGGAGTTTTAGGCTCAGAATTTTTTACTGATAACAATGTTAAAATTAATTATGCAGAAAAATGTTTAGAGGTTAAAAATAAAATTTACCCTTTTGTATCAAACGATTTTATAATTTTACCACCTCGATCAATATCAGACATATTTCTATTTGTTGAGAATACTGATTTAAAAGATGGTTACATCCCTCTTTTAGAAACCGAGCCAGGAATTTACATAGGAAACGCTTTAGTCACGAATAATAATGGTAAAGCATATGTCAAAGCAGCAAACACATTATCTAATTCTGTAAAGTTGAAAATCCCAAAAATAATTTTAGAAGAGTGTCAAATATTTCAAAATCTTGAAAAATCAAATGAAATTAAACAGGATAAATTAAACATTGAAAATAGCACACCAGAAAAAATATTAGATAATTTCATGTATTCACAAAATTCAGAATTCGGATTTTATACATTAACAGGTAAAGAAAGAATTGAACAGATATTAGATTCACTTCGATTAGATCATTTAAACCCAGAAGAATTAAAACACGTAGAAACATTAATAACAGAATACGCGGAAATTTTTCATTTACCTGGTGAATATCTTACATCTACTAATGTTCTCCAACACAATATTCCTACTAAAGACGAGGAACCAGTATTCACACGTCAATATCGATTTCCACCTGTGCATAAAGAAGAACTTTTAAAACAAACAAGTGAACTTTTAAAAAATAAAATTATTAAACCTTCTCAATCCCCATATAATACTCCAGTTTGGATTGTGCCAAAGAAAGCTGACTCCTTAGGAAATAAAAAATGGCGGATGGTACTCGATTTTCGCAAATTAAATGAAAAAACAGTTACTAACTTTTTTCCATTGCCAAATATTAATGAGGTACTTGAAACTCTTGGCAATGCCCAATATTTTTCCGTTTTTGACTTAGCTTCCGGTTTTCATCAAATAAAAATGAATCCAAAAGATTCACACAAAACTGCCTTTTCAACACCTTATGGTCACTATGAATTTGACCGCATGCCATTTGGACTGAAAAATGCCCCAAGTTGTTTTCAAAGACTAATGAATTCTTGTCTATCTGGTCTTATTAGTACCGAATTATTTGTCTATTTAGATGACGTAGTGATTTTTGCAAATTCTTTAGAAGAACACCAAGAAAAATTTAAAAATTTTATGAATCGATTGGAAGTAGCTAATTTAAAATTGCAACCAGATAAATGCGAATTTCTCAGACCTGAAGTAGTTTACTTAGGACATATTATTGATAAAGATGGAGTTAGACCAGATCCGAAGAAAATAAGTGCAGTTAAAAATTTTCCAATTCCTAAGAACGTTAAAAATATAAAACAATTTTTAGGCTTAGCAGGATACTATAGACGTTTTATTGCAAATTTCTCTAAAAAATCGGGACCCTTAACACAATTATTAAAGAAAAATGTAACTTTCAAATGGAGTGAAAAACAACAAGAAGCTTTCGAAAAATTAAAAGAAGAACTTTGTGAAGAACCTTTATTGCAAAGACCAGATTTTGATCAACCCTTTATTCTAACAACCGACGCATCAGGTTTTGCTATTGGTGGAATTTTATCTCAAGGCGAAATTGGAAAAGATAAACCTATTGCCTACGCATCAAGATCTCTAAACGAACATGAAGTCAAATACGATACTTATAATAAAGAAGCTCTCGCGATTGTGTATTGTGTTTTACATTTTAGACATTTTCTTTACGGAAGAAAATTTAAAATTGTGACTGACCATAAACCTCTATTATGGTTTCAAAATTCAAGTGATCCTTGCTCTCGTGTAACAAGATGGAAACTTAAATTAGCAGAATACGATTTTGATATGGTATATAAAGCAGGGAAAATGAACGTTAATGCGGATGCACTATCTCGAAACCCAGTAAAAATTGTCAAAAGTGTCAAAAACAAAATTCAACTATACGAAGAAGAAGACGATGAAGAAGAATATTATTATGATGAAGAAGACGATGACGACAATTGTTATGAAGATAAATATGATAAAAGTGATTACAATGGTGAAAATAATAATGATGATTTATTTAGTGATGAAGAAATTAGTTATGACGAAATCGAAGAAAAATCAAATGATATAATAAATGTGAACACAGTGTCTGCGGTAAGAGAATTGAATCTTATTAAAAAAATAATTAATGTAATTTCTGATACTACGAAAAATAAAGAAATTAAAAATATTTGTGAAAATTTTAGTGCGGTGAAATTACCAGTGAAAAGTGAAAAATTCAATGTTGTTACCAGAGGTAAATCAAAGAAAATGACTCAAGAAATTATAAATTCTAATTCGAAAAATATACAAGAAAAAGTGAAAAATTCGAAATCGAAAACTTTTAATCAAGTTGGTGAAAATACGAGAAATTTGCGAAATCAGAGAAATCTACTAAATCCATATGAAGAAAGTGAGGAAAAATTACGAAATCCAGTTCAAGATAAAGTGCGAAATTCAGTGTCAAAAAGCGTAAAAAATTTACGGAGTGTTAAGCGAAATCTACAAAATCAAAAATTAATTCGAAATCAAGGAAATGTACGAAGTCAAGTTCAAGAAAGTGTGCAAAACGAAGAAAAATTAAGAAGTCAAATTCAAGAAGAAATGAAGAATTCCAAGAATCAAAAATCAAGTTCAGTTCAAGAAAATGTTCGAAATCTACGAAATCGTGAAAAATTACGAAAAATAAATTATAATGAAGATAGTAATGAAGATATGCCTAAACGAAAAAGAGGCAGACCGCGTAAAAACGATATTGAAAATTATGAAAAGAAAAGAAGTAATTCAAGTGATAACTCGCAAAGTGGAAAAATTTATAAGAAAACGAAAAGAAGTATTGAAGATAACGACAGTGAATCAAGTGAAAGCGATTTAGAATTTGTAAATAACGATAAACGTAATCAATTAAAAAATGATTTTCGCGAAAATAATACTAGTTCCAGTGAAGAATTCAGTGATGATAGTTTAGATGATTACGATAATGTTGAAAATAAAGCTAAAAATAATTATGAATTAGGGGAAATCGCAAATACAGAGAATATTGATTTTTATACGAAAACACAGCTGTTGGACGAAGAGGAACGTCCACCACCTGAACCCCCTCCTGAATTTTCTAGTGGTTCCCTTCAAAATGCACCACATACAGGTGACACAGGAAATTCAACAAGTCGACCTTTTAATAGTAATGTAGTCGAATGTAAAGATCAATTAAGAATGCGAAAAGATAATTATGCATACTTTTTATCGACATCAGGTGCCCCTATGGACAATGGTTCTTCAAGTCTATTTAAACAAAATGAACTTCCACAATTTAAAAATCTTTTACTAAACGAAGCTAAAGAAATTAAAAAAGGAAATAATTTTTTGCACATTGCATTGCCAATTACCTCTGATTCAAGAGAAAGTATTACTCAAATAACAAATAACATAAAATTAACAATCCAATCATTTAAAAATTTAACTGAAAAACTCAAATTACGGTCGGTTAGTATTGCAAAAACAGCTGTCATAAATCATGTTAATTGGAAAGAAATTGAATTAATTTTAAAGGAAATCTTTGAGAATTCTAGTACTACAATAATAATTTGTAAAGGTTATGTGCAATATGCATCAAAAGAACAGAGACAAATTTTGATTGAAGAAGCGCATTCTTCTGCTTTAGGTGGTCACAAAGGTGTGACTAAAACGTACAACAGAATTAGGCAAAAATATTTTTGGGAAAATATGAAACTTGATATTCAGAAATATATACAAATCTGTTTGCAATGTCAATTAAAGAAATTAGTTCGAGTGAAAACTAAGAATCCAATGATTATTACCGACACCCCAGGAAGTGCATTTGAAAAAATTTCAATGGATATTGTAGGACCTCTACCAGCAACTGAAAGTGGTAACGAATGTATTTTAACTATACAAGATTGCTTAACAAAATACTCGGTTGCAGTGCCTTTACCAAATCAACAAGCTAGTACAATCGCAGATGCATTTGTCAAAAAATTTATTTGCATTTTTGGATCCCCTAAAGGTGTTTTAACAGATCAGGGAACAAATTTTTTAAGTAATTTAATGAAACGACTTGCAAAACGTTTTCGTATTCGTCAATTTAAAACCACTTCTTTTCATCCACAGTCAAATGGTTCATTAGAAAGATCTCATCACGTGTTAGCCGAATATCTTAAACAGTTCATCAATAAAAATACTCAATGGGATGATTTACTCGAATTAGCTATGTTCTCTTACAATACAAGTGTTCATGAAGGAACTAAATGTACTCCATATGAGTTAGTTTTTGGAAGATTGCCTCGATTACCGTCAAGCTTACCTTTGCAGCAAGAAGAAAAATTAGAAACATACGATGATTATCTTATAAATTTAGTGACAAAGTTACATGACATTCAGGCTCTTGCGCGAAATAACTTAATTCAATCTAAAGAAAAATCAAAAACATATTATGATCGAAAAACTAACCCTCAAAATTTTAAAGTGGGAGATAGCGTATTTTTACTTCAAGGTCCTAAACCTAAGAAACTAGGAAATCAATACACAGGTCCACATGAGGTTCTAGAAATTTTATCTAAGGGAAATATTAAAATAAAAATAAATAAAACTCCTAAAATTGTACACATTAACAGACTTCGTTTGTCTCATATTAGCCATACCAACACAATTTAATTAAAATAATTTTTTTTTTTCTTCCTCAACAAAGACACACAAACTTTACTTTTAAAGAAAATTCCTTTTAAAAATACTTTATATCTTTATTAAATAAGTATTTCTATTCAATTGAAAATTGCATTAATCGTTAAATCATTGAATAAACTCTAATATAGTTTTGCTATGTTTCAGGATCATCTTAGAAGCGATATATAATCTTTATTTTTAATTGTGTATAATTATATTTCCAGAAAATCCTAAAAAGAACCAAATAATGAACCTTCCTTTTCCCATATTTTTATCTCAAAAATAAACAATTTTTTCTAATAAATTGTAAACAAATTTAAAGAATAATCTATTGAATTTTATAAAAATCAAAGATAATTATTTTCTAAAATTGTATTTTTATTAAAAGGAAACAAAGAGAAAATTAACTAATCAATATTAAATAAAGATAAAATAAATAATAACGATACAATTTTTAAAATTTCAAAAAAAAACTCAATAATTTAAATTAATCAAAATTACATGTCATGTAAATTAAATTTTACAATACCAGAAATAAATTAACTTTTATTTATAAAAAAAAAATAATAAATAATTTCCAAGTGTAAAAAAAAATTTCTTTTCTCTAATATAAATTTGTATCACCTCTTATTCAGACTATTTTTTTTTAAAATTAAATTAAAATATGAAACAAGTAGTTATTTAAAGTCATATTTGTCAAATAACTAAATTTACAAAAAAATATTACAACTTCGTATTAAAAAAACAGATTTCTCTATAAATTCTTAGACACATCTGTTTCTCTAAAAATGAAATTTCTATCAAAACGAAAAAAAATGTTCTAATTTTTATTCTCAGTATAGAAAGAATACTAAAAATTCTTTTTCGTATCCTTTCTCTGAGGGAAGGGAAGGGTGACAACAATTGTGAAAGAAAGCAAAATCTGAAAGAAATTAATTCTCTAAATAATATTTAAATAAAAAAAATTTTTTCTCTTCAATATATGACTTATCATTATAATTATTATCAATATTTTTTCTCAAATCAAAAGCAATTCATAAATATCATTCTACTTCTATATTCTATATGGTAATCTTTAAATCTCTGTGCCAATTGTCATATCAATCCTTGAATATTAAAATTAAAATGGTTAAACAATGAATGCAAGTATGATTCAAAATTTTTACTAAAACTTCTAACCTCCAAATGTTATGCGAATTAACAGTTTTTACCTTAACATGTATATTCTCAAGCGAAACTGCAATGTATGTGTGAGATTTCAAACTACCATTTTCAAACATTAAATGTTCACCTTAAATTTTCAAAATAACTAAAATTCTATGTACAATTTTAACTTTAAATTAACACCTCTTGCCTTTGAAATGTAAGCAATTTTCAAAATAACAATCAATCTATGTGTGAAAGTCGAAATTAATATTTCCAACCTTAAAATGTATTTAAATTAACAAATAATAAATGTCAACATCAATATATGCCTAATTCAAATTCGTATTAACATATCACATCTCTAAATATTTATGGAAATTTTTAACAATGAATGTATGAGCGATTCTAAAATAACATTAATGAATCTGTATCTTCTAACTTTTGAAATTTTAACAATTTAAAACAATAAAAAGTAATTTTTAAAACTCTATAACGTATTTGTATGTGTGTATTTATGAATCAAAACTATTCTGAAACAAATTGTGTTTGTTAAACAATGAACTAATTATTCTTGCTAAATCTTGTATGTGTATGAGTCCATTTACTAATCAAGCTCTCTTAGAATCATTAAAACAAAAATTACTTGCGTACTCACCAAATTTATTAAACAAATGTATTAGTTAATCGTATATTTGTATGCGTGTTCTTACTTTATCAGAACTTAAATTCATTACGCAAAATAATTGTATTAATCAGATTTGCTAAACAAATGTTCTATTTAATCTATTAAAATCTTGTATGCGTATGTGTGTGCTTACTACCCAAAATATGTCTAAAAATATTTTTCATCAAATCTTCTACACCAATGTATGTGATAAACATTTTTTCTAAACAATTGTACTACTTTAAAATTGTATTGAAATTTTGCATGTGTATGCTATAATGCATTAAATCTACGTCTCTAAATACGAATGAAATTTTGTTATTCGCCAAAATCAATTGTGAATCTATATATGACTCTTCCCTTTCAGTAATAACTTTTGATTGTACAAAAATTTGAATTCAAAAATTGTTCAATTACATTTTCCAATTTTCGAATTTTAAAGGGGGGAGGTGTCACGTCATCGCGACGTATTTGTTTTGATATTTGTAATTCTGGAATGTGAATCCTCCCTTTTTTCTTGTAACCCAAACAAATCGATCTAATTGTCAGACACCTGAACGACCTTTACCATATATGGTCATCTACGATTGTCGCCCTTCTACCAGGTGGTTCACCTGTCTAAAACAAGGGTCAAACACGCGCGCCTAATTTAATCGATAAATTAAAATTGACCCAAAGGTAATAAAAGTGGGTGGCATTATCATTTCTTTCCATTGGAAGCCAAGGTATAAAAGGTGCCACCCTCGCCAAATTCGGTAGTCCAGGAAACCCCGCCAACTTAACTAGTCCAGGAAACGCCTTCAACTTCACTAGTCTACAAGTCACCCTCGAATTATCAAATCTACATTCTTCGCGTCAGTCTAAAAATCGCCACCAAGTTAACAAGTCGTGTTCTATCCCCGTGTGTCTTCTTCGTATAAGTCAAACAACCGCGACCAAGTTAACTAAGTCAAATTCATTCAAGAAGAATATTTCTACTACGAGGCACATTTCTAAATTTCTGAAAACTGCATTATATCTACATCGACTTCATATAAATAATTTGGTCACTCCTAAGCTGAGGGGTGCATACCTAATTTACATTCGACACCTGGACTCCGGACCGTACGTTTTGCTGGCCCGAAAACAATTCACAGGGAAAATATTGCATTCTCTGTTTCCGCTAGACAACGTCATTTCTTCGACTTCATTGTGAAGGTGGTTTTCACATCTTGGGTCTACGATAATAAGAATAATTTTAATAGGTAAGTAACTAATATTCTAAATTTTGTCCCCATTTAAATTCTCGATTTCTTCTACAAGTAATAATTTTGTTTCAGTGTCCTTGATGACATCTGGATCTACTCTTTCTCTCTGATTCTAATTGTAAAGGATTCGAATAAATATTCTAGTAATTAAACTTAAATTAACCAGTTACTCTTTCTTAAAACCTGTCCCTTAAAATCAGAGCTTTAGGCTCTGTGAATAAATCAGGTTGAATCACCGATGCCGGCCAAATTAAATATGAAAATTATGATTATGTTTAGTTTCAATACTTTGAGACGTAACAATGGAAACAAATCTTAAAATGTTAGCAGTTTTTTAATGTTAGACGCACAAGTTAACTGAACCATTACATAAAAGTTTTCTATTTTTTTAACTTTTAAAAATTTCTAAATTTTTGAAAAACTTTTTTAATTTTCTTTAAATTCTCTCTTTTTGTAAAAAAATTCATTTCATTTGTTAAAAGTCAGTTTTTGGATCTTAATATAATTCTTGTTTTATAGTTTAGGCCAAAGAATCCAAATTTTTCTTTAAAAAATTTTGAAGACAATTTTTAAGTTTGTCAATATATTTATTATCAATATAATTGTCTACCATCGAAACGTCGAGACAATTATATTTATATTATGTTGACAAACTTAAAAATTGGCTTTAAAATTTTGTAAAGAAAAATTTGGATTCTTTGGTCTAAACTATACACGGAGAGAAATTCTATTTTAATATTTCGTATTATTATATTAGTATTTAGTAAAACCGATTGCAATTTGCGGAAAACGTGCCTTTTTATTAATTAATATTACCATTTTTAAGAAAGTTTCTAATCAAATTATTACTTTGTATTATTCTGAAGTAACAGAAATTAGAATAGTCAGTAAGAAATTTTAATATAAGTAAGAAAGTCTACAATAGTAAAAAGTATTACTAGAGAATTATACTAAATACTATCGAAGTATTGCATAAATTGTAAATTTAGTAACGAATAGTGTTATCGACTATATTAAAAATTATGACCAGCCTAGTAGCAGGCTTTCGGCTGTCAAAGAGCGGTTACGAAACTGTCCGAGATTAGCCGAACATTTTAGTCGAGCAGTCCCGAAATTATCCGAGCCAAACTTCGTGGCATTTCAGACATTTAAGTTTAATTTCTTTTTCAATATAAATAAGTAAAAATTTACGACTAGATTAGTGGAAACTAACTATTTATTAGTAAAATCTGCTAATTCAAAAGCAAAAAGTCAGTTGCCAATTCAAATTAGTAAATATTTTTACTAATTAATTAAGAGAGTTTTCAATTATTATTTAAAATTTTAACTAAAATATTCATATTTAAATTAATTTTTATTAGAAAATTCTACGAAAATTTAAAATTTTAAATTTAAATTTAAAAATTTTTAAGAATAACTTCATTTTTAGAGAAACTTTGATGAAAATTATATAAAAAATAATTAAATCTTTGTAAAAAATTATTGAATTCTTATTATTTATGAAAACAATTAAATATTTGCGTAGAATTGTTAAAAAAAAATTTTAATCATTGAATTTTTTTGGAAATGTTATTAAAGTACTGGATATTAAAAACTCTTTATTTGAGAACAGTTTTTGAAAATAATTCAATTTTGGAGAAAAATGTTATTATTTATAAAAATAAATGAAATTTTGATGAGAATAGTTTTTTAATTTTTTTGACTGTAACTAAATTTCTGCGAAGGAATTTATCTTTTGCTTTGAAAAATAATATTAAATTCTTAAGACGAATTAATAATATATTTCTTTCTAAATAATTGGTTTCTTTTGTGAAATTTTATTGAAATAGTAGATATTGAAAATAATTGGATTTTGATAAGTTATTAAAATTTCTACGAAGAATTTTATTAGAACTGTATAAAAAATAATTGAAATTCTGTGATGAGTTTTATTATTTATAAAAATGGTTTTACTACTTTGAAAATAATTTAATTTTTGCAATCATTTGTAACTTCTTCAAAATTCAATTTATTTTAGAGTTTTTAACTAAACTAGTTCATTGGAAGATATTAAAAAATGATTTAAGAAATGCTGCATTTTATATAAAATGCATAAAAATTCTTATGCCAATAAATTAAATGATGAGTTTTTTCAAATAACTTAAAATTGGATATAACTTTAATAGAAATCAGTTTCCAGAAACAAACAATTTTAAAAACAGTATTATGAGAAACATTTCTCAATAAAATTTTGACCCAGCATACAAAATTATTTATTTATAACTTAAAATAAATTAAGAACTTTGTTTAACAAAATATTGAGAAAATATTACTTTCTCGCAAGTTCAGAAAATTTCTCGAGTTTAGTATATAAGGAAGTTGAGAACTGTATGTCCTAATGTACAGCGTGCGTGCGACATTGCGTTTATTTGTATCGGTTAAGTTTATATGTATGCGTTTTTAGGTTTTAACATATATCTCCGAAATTGTATATAGTTTGTGTTTATATGTATAGTATAGTGCTTGCGTTAACTTATTTGTGTGTATGTGTGTGTGTGTGAAATACTCTCGAAACGCTAATTTTACCCTTCTCCTTCTTACGTCTTTTTATTTTCTATCCTTTTCGACTCACTCATAATTTTTAGTATTGGCTATATTAAAGGTATTCTTTCGATACTTTCCCGGACTATGATTTTAATATAGTCAGTTTTAAAGATTATAATTCTTTTACTAATTTTTCTAAAATATATTAAGAGCTGTCTACTAATATGCACAATATTAATTTTTAATATAAAACACGATTTCCCTAAATTGAAAAAGAATATATTAAATTCTATTACCAATTTTGACAAATATTAATACAAAATCTCTCTCCGTGTAGTCACTTTTAAGTTACTTCGAAAAAGTTATGAAAAACATCTTAAAATTCATTGGTTTCTAAGATGAAAGATGGAAAAATAAGATGTTTTAAGTATCTTAAATATCTTAAATAAAATGCCTTCTTTTTACAGTGCAGTTAATGAAAATAATACGTTATATTTTCACAAGAGAATTACAACAAATATTAATAAACAAAAGGATGTAGAAGGAAGAGAGAATAAAAATAGTGAAATAATAAAATTTCCAAACTAATAATAATTAAATTATTTCAAAAGAAAATTAATGTCAATGAAATCGATATTAGCACCTTCATGAGATTATAATAATTATTGAAATTTCGCTCTTCGATGAAAAACTATGAGAAACACATAGTCACATACCGTATTGATCTCCAGGACCACCCGGGCTAGGTGTAATACGATAATTATCCTGCAAGGCTGGATTTAATCCAGGATCTATATCATTGTAGCCGCTTTCCACATACGGAGCACCTTTCCGTAAATATTCTGAAATAACAATGTTTTTTTAAAAATATTTCATTTAATAGCTGATATTAATAAAAGACTATATTAGAAAAAATAAAAAAATCTACTAAACGAAATTCGTTACGTTTCTTAACATTAATTTTATTAGCCTTTTATTTTTTGATTGCCTTTTGAATAATAAATATTTTATTTTTTCTAAATTGTTAAATTATTTCTAAATTGTTAAATTACACACAACAATGTTGTGAGAATATTGACCATGGTGACCGTAATATAACCTCAAAATCTATAAAAAATAAATTAAAAATCAATATATCAATTACAAACAATTGTAGAAAATATAGTTTTACTACTTTCGAAAAAAGTTATTTTTAGGCAAAATAGTTTGTCAACAATGATTTTTTTAACATTTAATTTTTTTTCTTTCAGACAAAAATTGCAATTTTTAACCAATTTTTATAAACATACCTCATTTTAATCTGTGAAACATTCTCCAAAGTCGTAATCTTGTTAATATTCTTAAAAGTATGTTATTAAAAAAAATATTTAATAAATAAACAACGTTTTCTTTATAATTTTTTTAATAACATACTTTTAACAATATTCTTCTCCTAGGGATCGTAAGACCTTGTTGTTGGTGGAGAAGCTTACGGGCCTAATCGGGCAACGTCTCTAGACCCCTTTCTCTCTCTCGTAGTCTGTCGGTGAGGGCCCACTCCCCGTAAAGGAGGGACCGTCCGGGCAGTAGAGGGAGTAGAAAGGTGAGGAAGCGACCATTGGTGGGAAGTAATGACCACCACTGGAAGCGGAGGAGACTGTTGCCTGCGGGGCCTTAACTAAGAAACGGTCCCTCTGGTTTCCGTGGCAAAGGAACTAGAGTATTGAGCGCGAGCTCTGCCCCCAATCTAAGACGTACGGATACGTGTCGATGGATGGATGGCACCAGGGTTACCAAAGCCGCCGCGTGTCCCGGGCGGATCGGCCGGACGTTGGTCTGGGCTGTACTGGCCGGGCTGTGAACCCGTAAAGCTCGGGGGATCGGTCCGGTTGGGGCTCTGGCTGGTGGACGGTCGATCTGTCCGGGGCGCTGTGGATGGTGGTGTCGCAAACGGCGGTCAGGGATACCGGGAGACCTCCCTGTACTAATTTGACTCCTTACTCCTACATGCGGGGCTCTGTAGGAGTGGACATTTTGCTTTCCCTAGCTACTCGTGGGACTTATATGGAATCTCATTTTAAGAACTTAAAAATTGACACACGCCAAGAAGACGAGGCGGCTGCGTCTGAGGTCTCCTCGGAGGCTAAAGACATGACGGCCCCTGTTCCCGAGGTGGTGAGCCAACCGCCTCCATCGGCTGGCCCAACGGTCCCATTGCGGGCTGACGGACCAACGGTCATGGAGCAGGTTGGATCTGGCTCGACTGAAGGGCCCCAGAATAAAAAAAGGAAAAACCTCACCGGTTCTGCAAAGAAACGGTTGAGGAAACAACGGCTGGAGGCCGGTAATAATGATCCCACTTCTTCGAAAGTGGTCGAGACCGGGTCGAAAAGAAAAAACGACCAAAAGGACTCCCCACCGGCGGATAAGTCGGACCATAAAAGACCAAAGTCGGTCCATCATGAAACCAGGAAAGATGGTGGAGGGGCTGGGCTAACTTTGGCACAGAAGACTAATCCTCTGACGATGGTGGTCTCCGACGTCGGCTACCCGGAGGAGGTCCTTTCTGAGGAGCAATTTTGGCTTTTCAGGAAGGCCTTAACGCCGCTCGTTCGCAACGAGCCGGCGGACCGGCTGCCGAGGTTTGAGGCCTCCTTCTTTAGAGGAGGAGTCTTCATTTTTGTCGCATCCAACCCGGAGGCTAAAGCTTGGCTTACAAAAACTGTGGTCGAGCTAAGGCCCTGGGAAGGAGCGCGATTAAAAGTCAGTGGGGTGGAGGTGCTCCAAAGGATGCTGAAGGCTACGGTGCGGATCCCGGGTGAACCGGAGGACGTGCAAGTGGTCTTCAAGACTCTTGAGGCGTACAACCCCTCACTGAAAACGTCAACTTGGCGCCATGTCAATATTGACGGACCTCAGGCGGCTAGTATGGCTGAGAGGAACTTTCTCTTGGTTATACAGGTCCCTGAGAGTCAAGCGAGAGCTCTTGCTGCTCTCGACTTCAGACCCTTCTATGACTTCGGTCGGGTAACCTTTAGGGTTGCTAGCCTTGGTCAGGATGGGTCTGAAGAAAAAGAGGTAAGTGAATAACAACCATAATGGCTGCCCGTAAGCTTACCCTTAAACAAATTAACTTGCATCATAGTAAAGGCGCCTCAGCAGTTTTGATGAGGGGCATGACTAGGATGCACACTGGCATATCACTAATTCAAGAACCATGGTTAGTTCGAGGTGCTATTAGGGGACTTGGGGGGCTGGCTTTAATGTTTACAGGGACCCCAAGGCTACCAAACCAAGAGCGTGCATCCTTACGAAGGGCATTAATGTTGTACCTTTGCTGGACCTGTGCACTGGAGACCTGATGGCGGTATTGACCGACTACGAGGGTATCGGAAGGATGGTCATTGGATCGGCTTACTTTCCGTATGATAGCAAAGTTAATCCTCCAAATGAGGTATGTAAATTGGTGGATTACTGTGCAGAGAGGGGACTGCCCCTTTTGATGGGCTGTGATGCTAACTCACAACACAGGGTGTGGGGGAGCTCAAAGAACAACCAAAGGGGACAGGAGCTATTGGAATATCTATTGGGAACAGGACTGGATATTCTAAACACGGGTTAGGTACCGACATTCAGTAATGCTGTCAGGGAGGAGGTGATTGATATCACCCTCTGCTCGTGCAGTATTGCACACAATGTAAGAAGATGGAGAGTATCTAATGAACCTTCACTTTCTGATCATTTACAGATAGTCTTCGAGCTGGACGCTGTGGTCCCTTCGGAAACCAAGTGGATTCGTAATCCCAGGAAAACGGATTGGGCTAAATACAGCGCAGAGCTGAAGGAGACACTTTCTGTATTACCAGGCAGGATTAGAGATCATGAAACCCTGGATGAGGTGGCTGGTACTTTTACAACAGCCATAATAACAGCTTTTGAGAACAGCTGCAAACCAACGAAAGTTCGTTCGGCAAAAGAGACCTACTGGTGGAATGAGAGGCTAGAAAACCTCAGAAAAGAGACCAGGAAGTTATTTAAACGTGCTAAAAAATACCGCACTGCTGACAGTTGGTCCACATATGCAAAAATGAGGGACAACTATAGAAATGAAATAAGGAAGGCACAACAGGATAGCTGGACTGCCTTCTGCTCCAGCATCGATAAGGGCAAAGAGGCAGCGCGGTTAGACAAACTGCTTTCAAAAAACCCAGATGCAATTTTAGGCACCTTAAGACTGCCTAACGGAGGATTTGCCGAGTCGGACGAGGAGACTTTGGCTCACCTGGTCCAGACCCATTTCCCAGGCTTCTAGATTTCAGATTTCTAGATCTGAGAAGGGCGGTCCCGATTCTCGGCCTCTGAGTAAACTACCGCAGGCTGAATATAGGCCGCGGAGACAGTTGGCTAATGGAATCGTGACTGCCGAGAGGGTCAGGTGGGCCGTGGAATCCTTTAGCCCTTATAAGTCTCCCGGACCAGACGGCGTTTTCCCCGTCCTTTTGCAAAGGGCGATGGATCAGGCGATCGGACCGTTGGTAAGGCTTATCAGGGCAAGTCTAACTCTTGAATATGTCCCAAAAGCGTGGAGGGGCACTAAAGTCGTCTTCATACCAAAGGCTGGCAGAAACGGATATACCTCACCAAAGGATTTTCGTCCAATTAGCCTAACATCTTTCATTCTGAAGTTGGTTGAAAGATTAGTGGATAGATACATCCGCAGTGAGATCTTAAAGCAAAATCCTTTGCATAGAGATCAGCATGCCTATAGAACGGGATGTTCTACAGAATCAGCCCTTGCCAGAGCTGTTAACTTAATAGATGGACAGCTACAGGATAAGGGTTTCGCAGTGGGTGTTTTCATGGATATAGAGGGAGCTTTCAATTATACCTCCTCGGAGATTATAAAGAAAGCCATGATCTCTCATGGTATTCCCACAACCATTGTTGACTGGACCTGTCACATGTTGGGTAACAGGAACCTATTAACAACTAAAGGGAGCTCAACCCTTCGAGGAACAGTTAATTCTGGATGTCCTCAGGGAGGAGTTCTATCGCCCTTACTTTGGTGTCTGGTAGTGGATGAACTGCTAAGACTCCTCAGTGAGAAGGGATATCATGCGATTGGTTATGCGGACGATATCTTATTAATCGCTCGCGGTCCTCATCTGGATGTATTACTAGGTGTGGTGCAGCAGGCGTTAAATATGGTAGATGGATGGTGCGGACAAACTGGTTTGTCAGTCAATCCATCAAAAACGGAAGTTGTTATTTTCACCAGACGATACAAGTGGAAAGCCACATGTATGCTAAAACTGGCTGGAAAAGAACTCCAATTCACAGAGAAAGCGAAGTACCTAGGAGTCATCTTGGATAGTAAGCTTCTTTGGAAAGAACACTTGGATGAGAAGTGTAATAAACTCTCAGCTACTCTATGGCAATGTAGGAGAGCTATAGGATGTAGCTGGGGTCTTAAACCGGATACACTTTTGTGGATCTACGAATCGATTCTGCTTCCTAGGCTGACCTATCTGTGGTCTGTGGTCAGCCTGTGGTCTGTGGTCTGGTGGAGCAGAGTTGAACTTAAAACGGCAAAAGACCGGTTGGAGGGCGTAAGGAGGCTGGTCCTGAGGAGCATCACTGGTGCTGTGCGCACTACGCCCACGATGGCCCTTGGTGCTCTTCTGTGACTGGAACCTTTACCCCTGATCATTAAAGCAGAGGCGGCGAAAGCTGCCCTGAGATTAGGTGGGGACAGAGGCCGTAGGGAAGTTGGCAGATGGCGTCTCCCCAGCAAATTGGTGGAAAAACCCATTCTCAATATGATTAGAGATAAGGTGACTCCACTTTACCTCTTTGACAAGAAGTATAGAATAAGTATACCTAATAGAGAGGATTGGCATGATGGGCCTGCCCTTCTTCCCAGAGATGCTATTGTCTGGTATACGGACGGATCGAAGGGAAGAATTGGCGCGGGCGCAGGCGTCTATCAAGAAGCAGTGGGGGTAGCTCTCGCATATAGTTTGGGAACCATCACTACTGTTTTACAATCCGAAATTGTAGCGATTCTCTACGGTGCTTCTGAGGCTCTAGAGCGCTGCCAAGATAGAAATATCTATATTGCTTCGGACAGCAAGGCAGCCATTTGCGCTTTGAAACGATATGTTACGACATCCCAACTGGTCGGAGATTGCCACGAGGCGCTCAACAGGCTAGCTGGAATTAACCGTGTTACCCTCATCTGGGTCCCAGGACACTGTGGAATTAAGGGTAATAACGTAGCGGATGAACTAGTCAAAGAAGGTGCTAGGAAACGATTTATCGGACCAGAACCAATAGTTGGTGTCTCCAACAAGTGCCTGACTTTGGAATTTAAACAATGGCGGACACTAGAGCACCAAAAAGAGTGGCGGGCAGTTGCAGGTTGTAGACAGGCCAAAGCACTCATTGGGGAAAACTTAAATCCTAAAAGAGCGGCGGATTTCCGCAGGCTTAATAGGAAAGAGGCGAAAATCATAACAGGTTTGTTAACAGGCCATGGAGATTTACGCTATCACAGGCATAAGATGGGCATCGTCGAGGATCCCAAATGCCGTAAATGTGGTGAGGAAAACGAAACCTCAGCTCACATTCTGTGTCGATGCCCTGCCTTGGTGAGGGAACGATATCAGATCACAGGTTGTTACTTCCTTAAGGAAACAGCAATCGCTACTAAAGAACTGGCCGCGGTCCTGTTTCTATGGAAGGGGCTTTGGGCTTAGGTCAGGCGGTTTAGTAGGACTTTGGGGACGTAAAGGGATTATCCAAGCGTCAGCGGCTGCTAAGCGGCTGCAACCCTAATAGTTAATAATAATAATAATAATAATTTAACAATATTAAAAAAATAACGATTGTAGAGAATGTTTTACTGAATTAAATGAGCTATTGTTTATAAAAATTAGTTGAAAATTGCAATTTTTGTTTCATCTCAAAATGATCTCAAAAGAAAAAAATAATAAATGTTGAAAAAAAATTGTTAACAAAATATTTTGTGTTATAATTTTGTCGAGAATAATAAAACAAGATCTAAAATTGTTTCTAATTGATATTTATCTTGTTTTTGTTTACGTTAGAAATCATTTTTTAGTTTTGTCAGATTTTGAGGTCGTGCTGCGCTCATCATCCTCCTTAAGTACCTTATCGAAATTCTTGATTCAATTTAAAGAATGAAAAATTAATTTACAAATAAAATTTCTTAATAATAAAAATAATGAAAAAATTACCGTGTGGAGTAGGAGAGGCTCGACTGTGTTCAGAAGGACTGTGAGGACTGTGAGGTGAATGCGATCGTTGCATATAAATCCCATGTGGTCCAACATATCCCGGTTGCTGTGGATATCCAAGATATGGATCGTAGTGATCGAAACTGACCATGTAAGGATCAGCAGCATATCGAGGATCGGTGTGCTGATATTCTTGTGACATTAGAGGAACTGACATATAACTGACGGCTCCTGGATCTGGATCCATGTGTGACACTTCTCGTACAACTTTCGTCACGGTTGTCACCTGAAACAAAAATTATTTATATCGTTTACATTTTATATCATTTTACAAAAACTGTCTTCTCACAAAAATTTAATTTTCTTTTTTCCTGACCCTCAAGATATTTCAATGTACTTTAAATATTTAATTAAAATTTTTCAATACATTCAAATTCAAACCATTTTGAAATTCAACTACTTATGTGAATGTTATTAGGTCCATGATGACAAAACAAAATCGAAAAATAATTCATTTTTTTTCTCGGTTTATGATTA
Organism: Leptopilina drosophilae; assembly: GCA_032873175.1. NCBI lineage: Eukaryota > Metazoa > Arthropoda > Insecta > Hymenoptera > Figitidae > Leptopilina > Leptopilina drosophilae. The sequence goes on from CM065480.1 coordinate 33,876,882, forward strand.
AAAAAATACTTTTAAAAAGATTTTTTCTTCTTCAGTCAATGAAAGAAGTGAAATTGTAAAAATTTTGTCACTAAAAATAAGATAAAATAGTTTTCGGTGCTGAGCGTCGCCGCCAACTTCAGGAACGTATATTATTACAAAACAAAAAGATATTGAACATTCCGATAAAACTTATTCAAAATTATTTTCATCATTAGAATTCAATTATTATTTTTTAGAATTTTTAATTAATATTCTTCTTTAAATCATTATTTTTAATTTTTGAAAAGTTCTTTGAGAATTTTCAAATCCATTTATTAACAATTCAAATTTACGAAATTGCGACTGTCCAAAAATTCTTTAATTCAATATATTTAAAATAAAAGCTTCAAATAATTCTTTTGAAAAATTCAATAATAACTTTTTATTAAAAATTAATTCTACAGAATCCCATGTAGAAATTAAGATTGCAGTTTGATAGGGTTCTAGTCAGAAGTCCCTATCTGTAGTGGGGAACTGATTAGGGCTAATAGTTGGAACCCAATTACTTTCATAACGGTCGTCAGATCGGGTACTAGTCTAGAATTTCTAGTCGGGAACTAGCAAGTAAAACTAGCTGCTACCCTACAAGTATAAAATAAACGGATCCTCTTGGCTGCAATCCAGCAATCTTTTCCGTTCGAGTTGTTAAACTGGCTTAGGTAGTTCACAGCGTAGGCGATGTCGGGCCTTGATTCTACGACCAGGTACATCAGGGTACCGATGAATTATCTCATTGGGTGATTGTCTTCTTGTTCAGCTACCCATTCAATCAAGTCTTTTTAATTTAATTCCACACTAAAGAAAAAATTTATTTGATTTAAATAATCGATTATTTGATTATTATCAAATAAATATTTACTTGAAACAAATAATTTTTATTTGAATCAATTAAATTATATTTGCTTCAAATACTGAAATATTTGATTCAAATAAAAATTATTTGTTTGATAATAGTCAAATAATCGGTTATTTGACCGACAGATTAGCTCGGTCGGATAAATGCCTCGCTTGGCGGACGTTCTAGGACCAAGAGTACTTGGTTCGCGCCCATTTGGCTTGGATTTTTCCGGCATGTGAGATAATCTGAGCGGGAGGTTTGACGTCGAGGTATAATAATGTGCACTGTCGATTATTGTCCGGTACACACCATTAGAACTCGACTGTCGTGTACTCAGAAGAAGGTTTTCTACAGTTTCCCTCTCCTCTGGCGAGAAAACCCATTAGACGGGTAGTCCAGGCTAATGCGAGTACTCCTAAATTTCGAAAGACGTTCTGTAGGCGCAAACTCAGTATTAAGAATTGTATGTAAGAAAAATTTGTAAAGCAAGAAATTGTAAGAAACACTTGTATAGCCAAGTATGTAAGGCTGAAGACAGGTGTATAAACCAATAAATAAAAATAATCGGTTATTTGAATCAAATAAATTTTTTTTCAGTGCAGAATTCGTCGAAGTAGCAGCTCGTTTCGATTCCTCCATTCCGAATTTGTTTAATATTGTTTTAAAGTATCCGCTTTGACAGATTTCTAAAAAGTCGTTTCCATTTTTACAGTTGTTTAGATGTAAACTTTCGATTTATAAAGGTTTTAATCGGTATGAAATGAAAAAAAGTTACGTTATTTTTCACCTATTCACCCACTGCCCCAGCACCGGCCTGCCAGACGTGCGTTTCTGTTACATATTTATATATGTTAAGAAATCTACACTCAAATTTTCAGCCTGTATGAAATGAGAAAGTTGTTTTGGTCGTCAGTTTCCGTACTATAAGAGTAATATGTCGTCGATGTAGATTGCCATAGAGTTATTAGAATAAAGTGTACCAGTTATATCATTTACGGTAAGAAGTATTATTGAAAAAAAATTATTTGATCTTAATTTGGAGATACTACTTTGGAATGTTTACAGAAAATTCTCCTAAGTGTGTATTTTTAAGAAATATTTTTGTTAATTTTTTTAATCAGATACCACATAGTGAAAAAAATTAAAATCCTAGGTAGTGCATCATTCAATTCAAGCAAATGCGATAAATTTTTCAAAAAGTCGTTCGCCATTTTGAATTTTTCATGCTTATTCGGCTTGGTTTATTTTGTTTCGGAAGAACGGTGTTCGTGAGTTTGATGTGTCTTGTTATTTCGACTTTTCTTTTGTTCGGCAACCAGACTCAATAACCTTTTGATTCTGCAGAATACCTCAAGAATATATACTTTTGCGTTCGTGGTTTTGCCGTTCTGTTGTGGGGTGTGAGGTATCGTGAACCTTCTTGTAATAAGCATTTTATTTTTCTACCGATCTGATTTTCCACCACAAATTGGTAGCTTTTGAAAGCGTTCACGAGTTCGTCTTTACTTTTAAAAAATTTCACTTTACACATACGGGTCGCTTCGTCGATGAAGGTTACAAAATAACTTGCTTGTGCGCATCGGCCCGCACAAGCCCGTGTGCACTAGATCGAGTATTTTATTTTCAGGGTTTCAAGTTCCGGTAAATTATCCCGTGTTTCGATGGCGCAAAGAAAGTTTTCATGGCTGAAGGGGAGACTGCATAGAAAAAGCCGCGAATATGTTCTTGGACATCATCATGCTCCACCATTTTGTGCAACATCAGTTGTTACAATAAGGTGACCTTTTTGGCCGGTCCTGGAGACTGATATATCGTTTGCAGCTTGTGTCTTACTTTATGCGCGGTTTCGCATCCTTTCATCTGTTTTAGTTCGGATGGATCTATTGAGAGAATTAGCTCTCTACGATATTAGGTTTAACTTTTTTGCCTTTAATGTACTCCCAGACGTCATTCTTTATTATTAATGATCTAACTTGAAGTTTCCACGTATCTGAATTATGTTTTCCAAGAGCTTCAATACGTTTCGGGTACATAGAGTTCATTTTGCCTGATTTTTAAGAGAGCACGCTTCTTCTCGAATAATACTTCGTTTCTTTCTCGATTTTTACACGGTTGTTTCACTTGCGAACTATACGCGATGAAATCTGGGCCCATAACCTATTGGACCGAGAGGCTATAAATTAAGTAAGGAATATAATCAGATTACACTAAGACCTTCTACTGGTAACGAATGACTCGAGATTAACTTTGGAGAGAGTACAAAGGAACTGTGGTGATAGAAGTGTGTGTGTAAAGAAAATGTGTAAGCCCATGCGCACAAATGGCATAGCAGGGACGTAGTTAGTCAGGGTTGCTAGATTGGGCTACAAAGCGCGATTTGGACTATCTTTTGTCATAGTTTCGTGGAGTAAATTTCATTTTCGCTAGAGGTAGCGAATTGGGCTATATTTCTTTCATAAAATTGCGCTTTTTTACTATTAGCACATTTTTTTAAACACATGAAAATCAAATAACAAATCAATAATATAATGAGAACTTTCAACAGGCGCCCTTTGTTAAATCTATTTACTAGTGATATGTACAAAAATTATGAGGTTCTGAATGAAAACGAGACTCATGATACAAATGAGACCGAGAACACAGAGACTGATTTGCCGGAAAAAGAGTACAGAGATTTAATTGATCTATTTGGGTAAGACTCCGTCAGAAAATATACGATTTGCATGGGGTCTTTGGATTAGGCTGTAATTTGGTGAAATTGTAGTATTGGATACTAGAAACAAGTGTGCCAAAAATTTTTTGAAAATTTTGGAATTTGTTGAAGTTACGCCATTTTCAATTTTTAGGTTATAATTTTTTTAAATCTTAATATTTCCGAAAGTTTTACATAAAATTTAATAAAATTTGGAAGGCTTATACTTGACATCATGTTTCTTCTGACTATCACATAAAAAAAAATTTTTTGCTCAAAAAAAGTCAAAAAAAAATTTTTTGAAACCGTTTTACGCGAGCGGGACTGATTTTTGAGTTTTCTTATCAATTAATAAAATATTCTTTATAATTTTGAAGTTAATAATTATCATTGTTATTAAAAATTATATTTATGTAAAATATAAATTAAAAATTAATTAATCAATTTTTTATTACGTACTTATATCATTATTTATATAAGCATAAATTTGTCTCTAAAAAATACAATTTTTTTTAATAAATGTTAATAACAATGATATTTATTAACTTTAAAATTATTTTGTAACAAAAGAGACATAAATTACTTAAATAAATATGAATTTATCTGTAAAAAATACAATTTTTTAAAAAAAGGACCAGAGTTATCTATTTCTTAATTAACGAAATTATTTAAATAAATTGAATTATGCATTATTATTTATCGGGTGGTCATACTAGACTAATTTAAATTGATTTCGATCATGAGGAATGGAAAAATAAAAAATAAACACGATTTTTTTCAAAATTCTTGTAAATTGTTTACTTTGAGTAACAAAAAAATATATAAACATTAGGATTCCCGGGCACTCACACATCGCTGACACTGAAACCTGGTCGTCCTTCCACAAAAATTGCAATATCTCGAAAACTATTTGAGTCTCCATCGATTTTCTTTTTTTAAATGAAAGGTGAAATTATAAAGAATATTTTATTAATTGACAAGAAAACTAAAAAAAAATAGATAACTCTCGTCCTTCCTAAAAAAATTGTATTTTTTACAGATAAATTTATGTCTATTTAAGTAGTTTATGTTTATTTTGTTACAAAATAATTTTAAAGTTAATAATTATCATTGTTATTAACATTTATTAAAAAAAATTGTATTTTTTAGAGACAAATTTATGCTTATATAAATAATGATATAAGTAAGTAATAAAAAATTGATTAATTAATTTTTAATTTATATTTTACATAAATATAATTTTTAATAACAATGATAATTATTAACTTTAAAATTATAAAGAATATTTTATTAATTGACAAGAAAACTCAAAAATCAGTCCCGCTCGCGCAAAACGGTTTCAAAAAATTTTTTTTTGACTTTTTTTGGGCAAAAAATTTTTTTTTATGTGATAGTCAGAAGAAACATGATGTCAAGTATAAGCCTTCCAAATTTTATTAAATTTTATGTAAAACTTTCGGAAATATTAAGATTTAAAAAAATTATAACCTAAAAATTTAAAATGGCGTAACTTCAACAAATTCCAAAATTTTCAAAAAATTTTTGGCACACTTGTTTCTAGTATCCAATACTACAATTTCACCAAATTACAGCCTAATCCAAAGACCCCATGCAAATCGCATATTTTCTGACGGAGTCTTATCCATTTCAAAATCACTTCGACCAGTGTAGTTCTGTTGCTACATTTTTTTAAATATAACCAAAACTAACCTTATCCCTTTAAAAATCTTAAACATTAATGTTATTAAACTGCAAATTATTTAAAATAATATATTAAAGTTATTTAATGTATAAAGACAAAAATATAATTATTTTAATAACAAAAAACAAAAATAAAAGTCCCGCGGTTTTGGGCTACGGTAGCGTCTTCTATCCCCGGTTTGTGGTTCTAAAAATCTGGCAACCCTACCATCAACCCCAAAAACTACCCCTATTTCGATTTATTTAAAAAATAATAAGATTGGGGGGATTCAACTTGCGGGATACCAGGAACTGGTGTATGAATCTGAAAGGTTTATGTCTATAAACGACGCCTTTCATGCCTGTGAAATAAAAGGGGAACCTTCCGGAGAGGCTTCTTCTTGAATACGTGTGTGGGATGAGCTATAAACGCCTTATTTCCTTGGTTTTAGTGTGCGAAAGGGGATCTCTAACTTGTCTTGGCCTTGGGGGCTCTTTAGACAACATTAACACAAATACATTTATTTTACACTGATATGGGTACACCCACTTACATAAAGAACATATATACACTTACACAAATAATTATCACACCCATATCCTTTCATTCAAACTTAAAAAATGGAAATGCGCAATGAGATCAACAGTATCCCCCAAGCAGGTACCTCAGTAACGAAGTTGAAGTCCGCAACGTATTTAAAAACGAAAAATTAAAAAAAGAATTTTTTTCATATATAATTCATCTCTAATTTTCATTTGCCTTAATTATTAAGAAATCTGTTGTTAATAAGGGTTTAATTATCAAAAAATAACATTATTTACAATCAAAAATAAAAGTACCGTCCAATTATTTTTTGTTTTCGTTTTTAAAAACGTCGTGGACTTCAGCCTCATCCTCAGTAGAGGATAATCCTGCCGCTGATTCCGATCGGGTGAAAGCCACCGTGGTCAGCGCAAGGCCCACGGATTTTGGGTGGGGGCAACATTCCGCATCTTCTTTGTCTGACAAAGAACAAACTAGAATGGAAACGGAGACGATAGAAATCTCCGACACCAAAAGGACAGAAACTGCGTTACCGTTGGTCGAAGAATGGAACGGTATGTTTTCACTTATGAAACGACAGTTCGAAATGTCTTAGGAGCTAAATAAGGCCCTGAGGGTTGTAAGAGAAGGGATTCTGAAAAACAACCCAAAACCGGTGAAAGATAGCGCTGTGGAGGTATTTCATTATGAAGAAAGCCTCTTCGGAATGGCTAAAGATATGGTAGAGAAAGGGGGAGAATTTCAGAAAAAGTTGGAACCCTACACGGAGAGAAAAATCAAGCGTTTGTAGTATGGAGACTTCCTATGGTAGTTTTGTATGAACGCCCTTCTTAAAAGGCGTGTTTTTATACCTCAGTTGCATGAAACATATACTAAAATAGCATGGATCTCTTGCATTCGTAGTACACTGACGTCCCATACGTTAAAGGTAGAACTTTTATGCTGATAACGTAGAAATTTATACAAATACAGCAGAAATTTTACGCCTATTGCGCATGTGCATTCTTTTACGAAATAAGGTTAACTGTCCATACTACAAACGCTTGATTTTTCTCTCCGTGTACCAACCCCTTCTTCACGCAAGAAGACTGAGCAAAGGGAAACTTCCCAGAAGAAACCTTTGCCAGACAGAAAGAAGAGGGAGGCTTCGTCGATACCTCCGGATAGAATGTCGAAAAAAGGGAAGAGATCCGAGTCTCCTCAGCAGATTGCTGAGAGCGGACCTGTTGAGAAGACATGAACATTTTCCGAAGTGGTCAGGGAACCTTGGGTTAAGGTAAAAAAAGCAACGAAAAAGGTTAAAAGTTTAGAGAACACAGCGGGGAGGTCTAAAAACTCCTCGAACCCTCGCAAACGAAAAAAAGGGAAACCGACGCAATTAAAATAAGCGCTAGGGAAGGACAGGACTATCCAAAAATAATGTAAGACATGTTCTCAGGGGTCAGTCCTGCTGAAAAGAATGTCGAGATCCTGTCGGTCCGAAGATCTGGAAGGAATGAACTCCTCCTGGTTTTAAAGAAGGGACAGGATCTTACAGGCTTTAGCAGTGAGCTGACAAATGTGCTTCAAGGTCAGGCTAAAGTCACAACCGTGGTCTCGACGAGGTCAATAGAAATTTTAGACCTCGATGAGACCGTAGTTGTTAACCGTAGTTAAAAAAGCTCGACCGTAGTAAAAAGCTGTCTGGACAAGCCCGAGTACCTTGCCAGCTAGTGTCTCGGTAAGGAAAAACGCAGATGGCGATTCTACGCCTGTCTGATGTAGATGCGGAGTCGCTATTCAGGGCGGGTCGAGTTAAGATTGGCTGGGTCAACTGCAGGGTCCGAGCCAGGGTGGAGGCAGACAGGTGCTTAAGATACCTGTGCTACAGCCACTTGGCGCGGGGCTGCTGTGGCCCAGATAAAAGAAACACTTGTTGGAAGTGTGGTGGTCTGGACCATAAAAGCAAGTCATGTAAGGGTTCTGCTCGCTGCATGACTTGCTCCGACAAGGGGACAAAGGAGATAAACCACCTTCCCGGAAGCAGGGCTTGCCTAGTCTATTGGGGTATCCTCTCAGGTCTAAAAGACAAAATACGGGGTTCTCCAGGTTAACCTCGGAAGAGGAAGAGCCGCGCTGGACCTCCTGATGCAGACTGCAAAACAGAGAAAGGCTGATATACTGATCTTCAGTGAGCAGTGTAGAAAGACAGAATTCTCTGTCTGGTTTCAGGTACCCGTGGGGTGCCCGGGTGCAGAATAGGCCCCCTGTGACCGGCTACAGGTCGTAAAAGGCGATCATATGAGGCTCGGAGTGGCGCCACTGCTTGCGGTTAGTACTCGGTTCGTCCCAGGCTTTCTTATAGAGCAGTGGCATACGATGATGATGGGCAGTGCCGTGACGGCACGGCAAGTCTAATTATAGACCGTCGACCTCACTTGCCGAAGCAAGGGTGGTAAGACTCTTAATCGGTACTCATACCAGAGTACTAAACGGTATTATGGGGATCGGTCCGAGCCCGGGGGACTTGCCGAAAGGCTGCACGTAAACTCTAAATAGGCGCTGTCTGGTTTCAGGTACCCGTGGGGTGTCCGGGTGCAGAATAGGCCCCCTGTGACCGGCTACAGGTCGTAAGAGGCGATCATATGAGGCTCGGAGTGGCGTCACTGGTTGCGGTTGGTACTTGGTTCGTCCTAGGCTTTCTTATAGAGCAGTAGCTTACGATGATGATGGTCAGTGCCGTGACGGCCCGGCAAGTCTAATTATAGACCGTCGCTCTCACTTGCCGAAGCAAGGGTGTTAAGACTCTTAATCGATATTCATACCAGAGTACTAAACGGTACAACTCGGGTGGTTACCTGCAGAGTAACCAGAGATTGGAATGGTCTCGCCCTTCTACCGAAGGGCCGCAAATGTTTTTACCAACTTTGCGGAGATCGGAAGATGGTCACTTGTTGGCCATCGGCGTTGGAGAGCGTGATCTCTCCCAGTTACACTAGTATGCGAGCCGTGTAGTTATACCAGTATTGAGAGGTACTGCACGTATACTCTACATAGACGCTGTCTGGTTCCAGGACGCATCGGGAAGGTCTTGGATACAAGTGCTCAACCCGGACATCGCTGTCAGTGATTTCTTGGAGACCGATAGGGGCTTTCTTTGGGTAGAGGTGGCGGGTGTTCGTATATACAGCTGCTACTTCTCCCCAAATGATCCTCTTAAAAAGTTCGATGCCGAGATCAGCTCTCTTGAAGAAAGCATAAATGCTTTCGACGGGGATGTCCTCATTGCGGGAGACTTCAATAGCAAGTCGCCGGAATGGGGAGAGACCCGTCAGGACAGGAGGGGGGGTCTTTGTCAGGGACATGGTCTCGACGAATGACCTGGTAGTAATGAACCGGGGGAAAGAGTTCACTTTTAGACGGGGATCGTCAGGATCAAGTATTGACCTGATATTAGCATTTCCCCGCCTGGCCTGCAGAGTAAGAAATTGGAAGGTATAGGACCAGGTAACCATGAGCGACCACTAGTACATTGAGTTTACAGTCTCCGAGGAAAAGGCAGGAGAGCGCATTCGCCCACAAAAGGGTAAGAATACGCCCTCCTGGAACCTTAGGAGACTGGACAGGGAGAAGTTGGCAAAATCTCTTGTTGAGGCTCGCCTTATTAAGAGACTCAACTGGCAGAAGGAGCCAACTCCTTTAAAGGGCATAGTGCGAGAGGCGAGGCAAATTACAGTGGATGCTTGCAACCACTCCATGCTTCGCCGGCATCAAACAAAAGCAAGGAGAGGTGCTCTGTACTGTTGGAGCGATGAACTAGCCCGCTTAAGAAGAGAATGCAACGCGGCGCGAAGGAAATATACCCATTCTAAGGGAGACCTCGCGCTGCAAGAAGATTGGCATAAAGCCAGACGCATCTTCAAGCGGGCTATAAGGAGTAGCCAACAAATATGCTGAAATGACCTTATCAGAATGACCGAGACCGATCCATGGGGTTTGGCATTTAAAATTGTTATTAAGAAATTACTTTCAAGGCAAAAAACCCCCGGTATAGACAATCCGATATGGGTCCAGAAGATCATAAAAGCGCTATGTTCTCACGTGGAACCGAGCCCCAAGGAGAACTATACTTGTGTAGTACAGATAGAGGAGCTCTTTTTAGCAGGAATAACTTATAAAGGCGGCAAGGACGTTGAAGAACGGCAAAGCGCCAGGCAATGATGGAATACCGAGCGAGATCCTAAAAGAGGTGATCGCAGTGTATCCAGAGTTGCTTCTCAACGTCTTTAATGCATGTTTAAAAGCTGGAGAGTTCTTCAGTGACTGGAAAGTGCAAAAGTTAGTCCTTCTTAGGAAAGGCGATAAGCCTCTAGATGAAGTCTCATCGTTCAGACCAATTTGCCTGTTGAAGGCTTCTGGAGCTTGACTTCTGGAGGCTATGGTTCTAGAAAGATTTTAGGGAATCCTGGACCGGCTTCCGGAAAGGCCGGTCAACAGTTGATGCAATACTCTCTGTTGTGGACCTGGCAAAGGAAGTCAATCAGGGGAAGAAGAAGGGTTTCTGCGGCGAGTAGAGCGTTAGTTATGTCGTCATGGGCTGCAAATGGCCCTAGAGAAGACAGAGGCTTTGCTCGTTACAGCCCGGAGAGCTTTTGAAGCCCCTATAAGGTGAAAATAGGTGGAACCGAAGTCTCATGGGGAAAAAAGCTTTAGTTCCTGGGAGCGACGGTGGACCAAAGGTTAAATTTTGGCCAACATGTGGATATCACAGCGCTCAAGGCCACCGAATTTATGGGTAATATACATATGTTAGGTTAATGCCCAACATTGGTGGTCGACGGCTGTTTCGGACAGTACCTTCATAGATTTAAGATCAGAGAAGAGGCAAAATGTGTGTATTGCGGCGCTGAAATTGACGACGCGGAACACACTCTCTTCTCCTGCGGGCAATGGAGTGAGCTGAGACGGGCCATGTTTAACGCGGTAAAAACTCAATTCACCGCTGATAACATGGTCTCGATTATGCTCCAAAGCGCAGACTCTTGGCGCCACATCGAGTTCTTCATTACCTCGGTAATGAAGACAAAAAATGTGGATGGAAGAAGAGGTTGACCTGGAGAAATTGCTGGGGGCGATTTGCGGGAGGGGGAGGAGGAAGTAGTTTTAGTTCCTCCTCCCACTCCCGCGACCCCCCCCCCTGGTGGTTAATGGAAATAATTGTTAAACACGACGGACAGGGAGGACTTAGAGAGAGGACTTCCACTTGCGAAGTAAAGCCAATAGGTAGTTCCGCAAGTGGATTAGGTGTCTCAGAACAAGAGCGGTCATCCCCACATAACCTGGGAATTCATTACACAGGTATCTGAATTCGCAGATTTTCCACTTCCGACTACAAAAAAATAGTCTCAATAACGTTTAAAGAATTTTTGAATAGCTCTAATTTCTAAAAATCTTTGATTCGTTTGTAACGTCTCGTGGACTTTGAACATTATTTATATCTTCTTTTTTTTCCTCTCTCACTTTTCGTTTATCATTTTATTCTTATTTTATTTTATTTTTATTTTCCTTCATATTTAATAAAATTCCTGAGATCATATAAATTTATGAGAGATCATATATTTCCAACTTTGAAAATCTTAATCCCAAAAATCAATATTTTCGGTTTCTGAAATCTTGTCAAAATAAAACAATCGGAAATTTTATAACATCATAAATTTATCTGAACTCAAGAATTTTCACCATATTATATTAAGGATAAAATACTTTAAAATAGGAGTACAATAAACGGTCCCCAGCAAACAAGAACCACTTAAGGCCCCTTTTATGGCTCTTGTATGCACTATATATATATATATATATATATATATATATATATATATATATATATATATATATATATATATATATATATATATATATATATATATATATATATATATATATATATATATATATATATATATATATATATATATATATATATATATATATAGATACAGAAAAAGAGAAAGTTAGCATCTGGTGATGTACTGTATATATATATATATATATACAAAATATTAAATTTATGAAATATAATTTTCACTATTTCTTTTTAATATTTTCTAAGAAATAATTATAATTATTGATTGTTTAACAAGATATTGTTTATAAATAATTATAGTAAAATTTATTTACTATAATTAACAATTTTAATATTTTTAAATTAATTATTTAATAAAAATAAGTAATAATAAAAATCAATTATTAAAAATAAGTTATTAATAAACAATTATTGTTAAACAATAAATAATGGACAATTTATATTGTTAATTAACAAATTGATTAAATATTTATTAAATTATGCAATTTACATCAAATTAATTTTAAAAATCTATTAATTAATAATCTTATTGTTATTAACAAAAACAAACATAATTTTAATTGTTATTAAACAAACTCTCATTTTTTTATTATATAAAATATATGAAAAACCATAGAAAATGTTGAAAATTAAGAAATCACCATTTTTGTAATTTCTAGAAATTGGAAATGGAAGGGGAGATGAAGTTGAGATAGGTAATGACTCAGCCCCTTTTTCAAGATCCTCCTACGCGTTAAACCCCTGAAAAAGGGACGGACCCAAAATTCACCAATAAGGCCTATTTCTTAATGCATTTTTTCTCCATTTTCTTTACCTTAAACCAATCCTAAAATACCCAACCTTTTTTTCCCTTTCTTTTGACATTTACTTCCTCAAATTTTCCTCCCTTAAGAAAATCGGAAGTGGAAACAGTGATATAAATATGTGTTCCTTAAGAAAAATTCAGTTCTCGAACAATTGTCAACTATAACTTAGAGTTCTCCTCAAGTTCTAGTTCAAATACTAATTCAAAATTCTATTTCAAGTTCCAAGTTCTAATTCAAATTCTATATCAAGTTCCAAGTTCTAATTCGATTTCAAGTTACAAGTTTATAATAAAAAGAAAATCCAAACGACTTCATCTTCGCTGCCAGTTCCAGTTTCAACATCTTCAAATTGTTATTAAAAAGTGAGTATTGATTAAAAATTGCTGTCTATTTTCTTTCTAAAATCTTGTCATTAATTCCATATCCAGAATAGGAGTATACTCAATATTTGTATTCGAATATTCCACCAATTTTAAATTCAATTAAAACCTTCAGTGATTCCTTATTTGTTAAACCTTTGAATCCGAGATCAAGTATGAAACTCGATATTTCTTAAAGAAAGATCTCATTCCGTCTTTTTTATTTTATCATCCTTAATTCTTTTCTAATTAAATCAAAATAAAGAAGATTAAAACGAAAGTATTCCCAAGCTATTGGACGCAAGTCTAGGCTTAAAAATTAATTTAAAATAAAACATATATTGTTACTTTTCATATTTTTGAGACGTAACACGTTCATGGGTGCAAAAAAATGTTTAATTTTGTCGGACGGTGTAATATTAGAAAGAATAGAATAAAAAATATTTTTTGTAATATAAATTTATATAAAGCGAAAAAGATAATCATTACGCGAGAGAAAAATCTAGAGTTTGTAATATGTTACAGCTCCATGTCTTTCTTCTTTGAGTTTTTCTTAGCAATATAGCATAAATTCATACCTTTTTTGCATTGCAGTGATCACAGAAAAAACCTAAGACTAACATGCCCTTTTTCCATAAATTACAATGGGTTAAACGCGTGGCGCCTTACACGGGAAAAAATTTTGTGTATTACCTGTCCACTAGTGGTTACGCACTGCTGTCTATGCTTTGTGTGTAGCTGGTATCCAACTTCAGGACATGAGATACCCACTAACAGCGCACGCGCTGTACGCAAATGCCTAACTGATGTGAAATGTGTACGAGTTGTCTGTAACATGGGTAGCTGATGCCCATAATCTGAGCCGCTGCTATACGTAGTCTGTAGAAATGCCGCTACACAGTAAAAAAACAGCGCTTATCCAAAATTGTTTCACGTGTAAGTATATATCATGAAAACTTTCTTAGTAAATTTGCAAGACCATCACAGTATTCGGACAAGATGTTCGGAGGCCTGTGCAGTAAACCGGTATACAGGTTTTTTTCGGTATTACTGGAAACCGGTTTCCGGTTTTGAATTCCCGGTTTAAGGTTTTGTTTTTTAACCGGTTTTATGTTTTAAACCGGTTTTTCAAAAAATACCGGCTTTTCGAATGCAATACCGAATGACTTGCGCGTTACACCTGCGCAAGAGCAGCACAACCCTAAAATTTGAAGTTTTGAACATGAAAAAGCAATATTTTACTTAACAGATCAATTTAAATTTAAAATTTTTAAAAATACCGCTATTTTTTTTAATACCGAAAACCGACTGAAGAACTGTTGTACGACGAATGATACGTCATGAGATTTGGGTTTTTCCCAAATCGGCGTCGCCGACCCAGGCCCGACAAAACCAATCTAGGTTTTTCCCAAATCGGCGTCGCCGACCCAGGCCCGACAAAACCAATCCGGTTTTTTCCCAAATTGACGTCGAAAACCAACGCCAACAGAACTGGGTTTTCCCCATGTCAGCATCGCCGAGCCTGGGCTGGACGACACAATGCCAGCGAAACAACGGCCTTTCCAACTTTGCTACTCCGGAATTATTTTATAACTACATTATATAAACAAAATTATTCTAATTTTTTTCATTATTAAATATTCTTACTCCTCAAATTTCTTTCATTTATTTCCGTTAATCAACTATTCTTAATATTGCAAGTAATATTATTGTTATTCATTCTTAATATTATTGTCACTCGTATTAGTAATACTATTATTTAATATTAATTTGATTTTTTTAATTATTATTAATATTACTGTTTACTTTTTCTTTTTCTTATTACTATTCCTACTATTATTATTATCATTCTTATTATGACTATTATTATTGTTATTATTATTATCATTATTATTAGCATGATGTATCGGACCATGGTGCAGAAGTTTTTTTTCGTGGCATGGCGGAAAAAAACGTAGAGAGAGGGAAACTCGGCACGTCTTCTACATTCCGCTGCTCTCGCTCGACTAACCCTCGCTTCACCACACTGCGCATGCGCGCGTCAGAGTGGGAGCGCCTCGTACGCTGATTGGCTCATGCTCTTTGGAAAGAGAAGCCGCGGATGCGACTCGGCAGAGGCGCATAAATATGCCGCATTTCCCTTTACAAGGACACAACTCGCTGGAAATCGAAGGAGACAGGTCGTCTCTTCTACCACCACTACCTCGAGGAAACGAGACCACTTCGACGCCTTTTCACCGCCGTACGGGTTTGCTGGAGCAAACCCAGTCGCTTGCTGACGTCCGAAGGAAGACGACCACCAGAGCCTTTATTGGAAATAGGACGAACCACGTTGCCGGGGAGCTCTCTCTCTCTCTCTACCTACCTCGCCATCGATATCTGCCACGAAAACAACCGAAGCACCAGGTCCTCTATTGGATCAAATAATGGATTGTTCTACAACTGCGGTCTCGTTACTCTCTCGCCTTGTGTAAGAGAACTCAACCTGTCCTTTTCAGGACAAAAATTTACTTACAACCTGCCCTTTTCAGGGCAAATTTTACGTAGAATTCATAAAGATAACTTGTCCTTTTTAGGATTAGTTATCTTCCTTAAACGTGAGAATATTTTGAGGCTCGTGACAGTCCATGACAACCGACTCCAGGGGACAGTGCTCAGAACCTTGTTAAGGTTCGAGTGCCCGACACCTGGAGTGGAACGGGATTTCGAAACGCGAACCCTGCTTGGGTTCCTTTCTCGAACGACACCGATCGGCTCTTTTTCGGTGACTGCTCATGCCAGCCAGATCCGAATGCGTCAAGAGACGCCGTCTAGGAAAGGCAGCTCGCGCGCGTGCCCATCGTAGAAACGTCCGGGAACATAACTCGGAACTCGAGGCGTACCTTGCCTACGATCTGGAGCACCCTCAGTTATCGTCGAGGTTCTTTGTGTAATTAATCCGTGGACACCCTCTGACAAGGGACCCCCGCCGTAGGCCAGCACGGGAGCAACTTTCACTGCCGGTGCCGAAATACACGTCGGTTCCGGCCTCTTCCACCACTAGTGCCGTTGCGCGTCCTATTAGCGGACCGCGTCCGGGCTCCTCCGACCATCTCCTCAGGCAACAGCCACCTCTCGCCGTACCCCGGGACGCGACACCGTTGTTGCCAACCAGCCGTCGGCAAAGGAAGCAGTTTGAAGAACTTTTCGGTCTCAGCCCGAATAAAGGTCAAGCCCTGCTGGTGACACCTTCACGCCTCGCGACTGTCCCGGCTCCGAACCAGCACTCACCTGACACGCTCTTCATCCCTGTCGGCGTCTCCCCGAGGCCTTCTCGCCGGTCAAACACTTCTCCCCCGTAACGTTGGCGTCCACCTCGCGCAGGCGCCTACGCTTCGAGCCCTATTAGCTCTTAATCGCCCTCAACCGGCCCTTTTCAGGGCCACCAAAGATTTTTGCGTAAGAAGAATTTTCACTCTCTTCGAGAACTACCTCAATACACCTTTTACATCGTACCACATAACCACGTCACTACCCGCAACACGGTACCTATTATTATAATATTGTAAAAATGCTGTGAAGTTCAGTTAATATTCTCTCAGTTCTGTTGCTTGCCAAATTTCTAATTTGCAAAAGATGGCGAACTGTGGGATGAAAAATAAACTATTTTTTATAGATTTTACAGGAAGTGAATTTATCATTCGGTTTACAAATATTAAATGAGAAGAAGCTATCAATTTTCCGAATCAAATAATTAAGTCTTAAATAAATCTCTATAAGCTCATGGGCTTCATATGTATCGACAGCACAGCTGCCCTAATACAGAAACCTGCTTAATCAGAAAAATATTTTGGAAATCAATTAATAATTTCAAAATTATCAAAAAACTCAGAAAAAATTGGTTAGCATGGTGGGATACGAGCCCATGACCTTTCTATTGCCGCACAGTGGCGCAAAATGTACTTTTTTGTTCCAAATCACTCTGCAGGTCACAATTTTGACCAAAATGGCTTTATTTTTTTTCTCAATCTTCGTAGAAAAATTCTCTATCGATCTCTCGAGCCCGATTTTTAAATTTTTGTTTTTAAATAATTTTTTAATAACAATAAGTGTTAAAAAATCATGAAATTTTATAAAAATTTTTTTTTAGCTTAATTAATTTAAAAAATTAATCAAAAAACCTATGTAAATAAAGTTCGAGTGTTTCTGATGCAGAAGAAAAATATAACAATTTATTAAATTGTTTAAACAATTAATTGTTCTTACTTTTTTCAAAAGTTGTACTTAGGGCTAGAAATTTCTAGTTTTTTCGCAATTGTGCAATTTTCCATAAGTAAATCATCTACTAATGATACAAATAAATTAATCTTGTTTAAACAATTAATTGTTGTTATTTTTTTCATTAACTGAACTTAGGACTACAATATTAGGTCTAAAAACACTAATTTTTTTGTAGATCATGTAGCCCTTAAAAGGGCTGTTTGGTAAATCATAATCATAGGTAAAATATTTGCTAATGATCAAAAAAGTTAATTACTAAATTGGTTAAACAATGAATTGTTGTTATTTTGTTCATAGGTTGTACTTAGGGCTAGAAATTTCTAGTTTTTTCTCAATTGTGCAATTTTTCATAAGTATAACATCTACTATAGATAAAAAAAGTTAATTAACTAAACATTGTTTAAACAATTAATTGTTTTTATTTTTTTCATTCACTGAACTTAGGGCTAGAAATTTCTAATTTGTTTCTGTATTGTGCATTTTTTGTTATAAAAACATTCAAGTATAAAAAAAATAAAAATTAAATATTAAAATGTTTAGTTTTTATTTGTTTATTAATAATAATAATAATAATAATAATTTGTTAAATTTTCCACTTTATTGTATTTAAAACTTGAAATTTCTAATTTTTCTCAATTATGTAATTTCTTGTAACTTAAACACTTAATTTGAATAAAAAATAGAAAAATTACTATTATTGTGAATTTTAATTTATGGTGTTTTTTAATAGACGTTTTTAATTTATTCTTTATTTTATATATTCTGATGTGTAAAAGAACTAAAATCACATTTAAAAAAGCGCGCCTTTTATGTTTAACTGCTCATCATGACCGCTAGATGTTGCTCTCTTAATTCCATTAAATTGTCTCACAAGCGACACGCGTTTCAAAGATTATAAGTACAGAAGACTATTCAGCTCTGAATTTTACGAATTTTTCGTGAAATTTGGCAGGTAAGTGGAATTTTTGGTGTTCATTTTCGCATTAATAATTTTTTAAATGAATTGTTCATTTTTCATCTAATTAGTTTATATCTAAAAAATTATTGTTCTTTTTTTATGTTTATGTTTGACTAAATTTTTTTGGTCGGTGTTCTTTTCAACTGTTCACAGTTTTCTTTGAAATGAATATTTCTATAAAAAATAGTGTATTGGCGGATGTTTTAATGAATTCTGACAAAAAAACTACTTTTGTTTTATTAGATTATTTAAAAAGTCATTATGAAATTGAGACACAAATGCATCAGTCTGTTGAATTAAAATTGAATCAACACTTTCTACCAACATTTTTAAAAAAATGGAAAAATTCTTTTTATGGAAAAGAAAAATTCATTAAGAATAATATTAAATGGCTAAATGATGATTTTATCATTTCACCTTCTTCTGGAAAGCCTCGTAAAATTTCGAAATTGTTTGAAGAAGTAAGCACTACTACTAAAAGAAGAAGGATTAATCAAGCATTAGAAAATATTTCGATTAATGAGGTATTTAATGTTTGTGCTAAGAAAGTTGATATCAGTAGTGAGAAACAAAATACAAATAAAACTTCTAATGCAGTGTATACAAATGTTTTATCTGATGACGAAGCTTTAGCCATGTTTGTCGATGCTCAGTTAACTAAGTATCAGTATAATATAATTAGAGAGAAACTAAAGGCAAATAAAATAAACGTTTTACCTGCATATAAGCACATTACTGATGCAAAAACGAAATGTTATCCTAGAATCGAAGTTACGGAAACTAGTGCAACTATTAAGCTTCAAGATATTCTTGATCATACAGCTAAACGACTATTGGAAGTTGATGATATTAAAAAATCTGTAGTAGAAGACAATAATACTTCTTTCAAATTAATATCTAAGTATGGTTGTGATGGTACTTCAGGTTTCACACAATATAAACAAGCGTTTAATAATTCTAGTGGTTTGCAAAGTAGTTCTATTTTTATGATGTGTACAGTACCTCTATCTTTAGAAAGTGACAGTAAAGATACCTCACTAGTAAAATTTTGGAAAAACCGTCATCCTAACTCAACTCGTCTTTGTCGTCCTATAAAGTTTGCTTACCAAAAAGAAACAACAGAGACAATAAAGTCTGAAATTAATAATTTAAAGAAACAAATTTCTGAGCTAAGTCCGACGAAAATTATCTTTGAAGGTAAAACAATTTCAATCGAGCATATTGTGTTATGCACAATGATTGACGAAAAAGCCCGCCTAGCACTCACAAATACTTCATCCACTCAAAAATGCCCTTTATGTCATGCTACTCCAAAAGAGATGAATTCTATAGACAGTGTTCGTAAGAAAGAAGTCAACGAAGAAGGATTTCAATATGGAGTTTCAAGCTTACATGCATGGCTAAAATGTTTAGACTGGATGAACAATGTCGCATACAAATTACCACTTAAAAAATATAACGCTCGACTGACGAGTGAAGAAAAAGACATTGTTCAGAGAAATAAAAACACAATTCAAAATGAAATTCATAATCAATTAGGTTTGCTAATTGATTGTGTGAAGCAAGGCAGAGGAACAACAAATGATGGTAATACGGCTAGAAAATATTTTCAAAATTTTGAAATAATTGCCACAATTACAGGTATAAATGTTAATATACTTAAAAGGATATATGTAATTCTGCAAGTGTTAGCATCAAAACATCCGATCAATGCGGATAAAGGTGATTTTTGCATTGAAACAGCCAAAATTTACGCGAACGAATATCCTTGGTATCCAATGCCTCAGAGTTGTCATATGATTCTAATACATGCAGCTGATATTATCCGAACAATGTTTGTTCCAATTGGTCAGCTTTCTGAGGAAGCTCAAGAGGCAAGAAACAAAGACCTTAAAAGATACCGAGAAAATAATTCAAGAAAATCTTCACCAATCTTTACCAATGAAGACATCATGCATTATATGCTGGTATCATCAGATCCATACATCACAAGTAAGAGGCATGAAACCCAAAAAATAGAAAAAGCAATGATAGCAGAAGCACGAGAATTACTTTTACCGAATGATGAAGAATAATCAACAGTTCTACTTATAAAAAGTTGAACAAATCAGATGAAATATGAATTTATAATTTTAAATTCATTGTTTAAACAATGTTTAATTAAATAATTTTTTATCATTATCAAACATTTTACTTATGATTGTACTTTACCAAACAGCCCTTTTAAGGGCTACAAGATCTAAAAGAAATTAGTATTTCTGGCCCTAATTTTGAAGCCCTAAATTCAGTGAATGAAAAAAAAATAAAAACAATTAATTGTTTAAAAAATGTTTAATTAATTTATTTTTTTATCATTATCAAATATTTTACTTATGATTATGATTTACCAAACAGACCTTTTAAGGGCTACATGATCTACAAAAAAATTAGTGTTTTTAGACCTAATATTGTAGTCCTAAATTCAGTTAATGAAAAAAATAACAACAATTAATTGTTTAAACAATGATTAATTTATTTGTATCATTAGTAGATGTTTTACTTATGGAAAATTGCACAATTGCGAAAAAACTAGAAATTTCTAGCCCTAAGTACAACTTTTGAAAAAAGTAAGAACAATTAATTGTTTAAACAATTTAATAAATTGTTATATTTTTCTTCTGCATCAGAAACACTCGAACTTTATTTACATAGGTTTTTTGATTAATTTTTTAAATTAATTAAGCTAAAAAAAAAATTTTTTATAAAATTTCATGATTTTTTTAACACTTATTGTTATTAAAAAATTGTTTAAAAACAAAAATTTAAAAATCGGGCTCGAGACATCGATAGAGAATTTATCTACGAAGATTGAGAAAAAAAATAAAGCCATTTTGGTCAAAATTGTGACCTGCAGAGTGATTTGGAACAAAAAAGTACATTTTGCGCCACTGTGTGCCGGTAGACTGCTCTGACCACTGAGATTCTCCAAGTTCCTTGATATATACTATCACTTCCTACATTATTTTGATGATAACGTAGGAAGGTTAGTGTTAGTATATATCAAGGAACTTGGAGAATCTCGGGTGCATGTAGCTCAGTGGTCAGAGCAGTCTACCGGCAATAGAAAGATCGTGGGCTCGTATCCCACCATGCTAACCATTTTTTTCTGAGTTCTTTGATAATTTTGAAGTTATTAATTGATGTCGAAAATATTTTTCTGATTAAGCAGATTTCTGGATTAGGGCAGCTGTGCTGTCGATACATATGAAGCCCATGAGCTTATAGAGATTTATTTAAGACTTAATTATTTGATTCGAAAAATTGATAGCTTTTTCTCATTTAATATTTTCTATAGATTTTCGAACTATGGGAAAAAGATGGAGAACTATGGAAGGAAAAAAAACTATTTTTTCTAACACACGCATTGAAAGTACATCATTTCCTACCTGTCAAGCGGAAGAAAAGTTAATCTTTTCCTGACGTCATTACCAGGGAGAAAAAGTTACTTACCTTCTCGGTAATATTATTAGGTGCGATGTATAAATCAAAGTATAACCATTAGTGAATCAGTTGCGTGAGTTAAGTAACTTAAACGACTGGCGTTACTTACGTATGTGATGTTAGTTACGTAATTTACGTGTGTGATGTTAGTAACGTAACTTACGTCTCTGATGTTAGTAACATAACTTACGTATGTGATGTTAGTAACGTAACTTACGTATCTGATGTTAGTTAAGATACTTACGCAACTTACGTAATTCATGTAACTTACGTAACTAACTTTTTCGTTTACATTCGACAGTTACGTGACTTACGTAACTTGCGTCAGTTACGTAATTTACGTAACTAACTTTTTTATTTACATTCAACAGTTACATAACTTAGGTAACTAACTTTTTTATTTACATTCAACAGTTACGTAACTTAGGTAACTAACTTTTTTATTTGTATTCGACCGTGGCGTAAATGTATTTAAAGTTTCATTAAATATTTGTACTTTCGGTATACGTATGTTAGAAAAAATAGTATGTGCAACTTGGAAGAATAAATGATTTCAAATCACCGATTTTTCTCCCTAGATGCACAATATACTATTCTATACATTTTCGAACTATGGGCAAAGTATGGCGAACTATGGGATGAAATAAAAACTATTTCCTATAAATTTTCGAATCATAGTTCGCCATCTTTTGACCATAGTTCGAAAATATATAAAAAATATATTTTCTACAACACATGCACGAAAAACTCGTGTTTTTTCCCTGTTTACATGGCAAGAAACAGACTTTTCTAGACTAGTAACTCGCAGCGGGAAAAAAACTTTTGCGCAGGGAAAAAAAACTCTCAATCAAGCCAATTTCATTGGCTCAAGTCGCTCGTGTGAAGTGTACAATGTTTTCAGAAATATTCTTTCACGATTCAGAGGTACCAACTCTTATATTCAAAATATTACTATAAATCCCTATACTTGCACGTTATGTTCAAAGTTGGCAACATTTAAAAATAGTCAAATTGATAACTTCGTGATGACAACACTGGAATGTGTAGCCAACTAACCTAAAAATTATCATTAAAAATTATTCTAAGTTGGTTTTTTTGCAGTCGGGGGGCTCCGCCCCCCGAACTCCCTGGCCGGAGCTCTGCCCCTGGACCCTGTCGGGAGGAGACCCCCCGAACCCCCCCGCGCGATCAAACAGCTGAGTACGTTTCAATGTATATCGGTACACTAGTATGTACCACAGTGTCTCATTTCTGACATGCGAAACAGCTATCCAAATAAATCATTCCTCGTTCTTAAACAGTTGTTGACACTTGTTTTTCTAGCATGTTTTGTAGAAAATAACATTTGCACCACGGGTGGAATGTTTTTGTGCCTCGCGCGATGTTTGCAAAACGAGCCGTAGCCGTAGCTTGTGCTACGGCTCGTTCTGCAAACATCGCCCTTGGCGCAAAAACACGCAATTCCACCCTAGATGCATAATATACTATTTTTATTTCATCGTTCGCTATACTTTGCCCACGGTTCGAAAATGAATAAGAAATACTTTTTTTAATCCATCTTTTGCCCATTGTTCAAAAATGTATAGAAAATAGTTTTTTTCCTTGCATAGTTCTCCATCTTTTGCCCATAGTTCGAAAATGTGTAGAAAATAGTTTTTTCCCATCCCATAGTTCGCCATACTTTGCCCATAGTTCATTTTAACAGTTAAATTAAAAAAACCATTTAAAAAATAATTTTTGTATATGCCTCACTTTGTTTATGATTTAAAAATGAAAAATATTTGAAGTTTTTGTGTTTTTTATTATTTTGTTTGATGAAAAATTGATTTTTGTTGCTGCCATACTTAAACCATTGGATTCGCTCCTTAGCAATACTTTGCCATACTTTGTCAAACTTAGTGCCACATTTCGCTATACTTTACCCACACTTTCCCATACTTTGCCATATTTTGCCCATACTTTCATTTCCACGCGAATTCAGCTTAAGTGAGTCTATAAATATTTGCTTTAAATAAATTTTTAATTATTTATATGTTAATAAGTTGAGATTAGACAAACCTTTTTTACATTATCTTAAAAATAAGTTTTATTTAGAAAAATGATAATATGTTAAATCATGTTATAACTAATCTTTCTGCAGTCTGTAGGCGTGGCCTGAAAGGCCCATTGAAGGAACATTTTGACAGAATACTGTGATGGTCTTGCAAATGTACTAAGAAAGTTTTCATGCTATATACCTAAGGCGCCACGCGTTTAAACCATTGTGATTCAAGGAAAAAGGCGATGTTTGTCTTACTACAAATGCGAGATTTTTCTCTCCCTGTAGAGATGAAAAATTTATTACATACTTGTTGTGAGGTTTGCTGCTTATGAGTTCGTATAAGCAGTGGATCTTCCTGAACTGATAAATGCGATGAATGCAGGGAATGTGTATCAGCCTGACCATTACTTCCATGGTAGTCAGTCTCGCCTTGTCCACTAAAATAAGAACTATAATTAGTTTGACAAAAATAGGTCGCACAATAAAGTGGGATAAAAATACTTACGTATATTGCGGCATGTCGGGGCCTTTATCTTGTAGAACGCGTCTGTAACAAGAAAAGAAAAAATTGTAAAGCAAGAAAAATAAATTTCTCCAAAAAAGAATTTTTAACAAAATAAAATTTAAATTATTTAATAATTAAATTAAGATTTGCTAATAACCTAAATTAATATAATAATTTCTTAAGTTAAATTAAGATTATAATTTCTAACTAAATTAAGATCACTATTTAATAACTAAATTAAAATTATAATTTACTCATTAAATTAAGACTAAAAATATTTCTACACGAAAAAAATAAGTTCAGCATATTTTACGAAACTAATTTCGCACTAGCGGATATTTAAGATTCCTTGACGAAGTTTTTCAAAAACCCAGAAACTTACACTACTTTAAGCAGAACAATTTTCAAGAAACTGCAACCAGTGTTGTAATTTCTAAAACAAGTTTGAATGTAGAAATGTTTCGTATTTTCTGGTGAACATTTTATCAGAAAATGGTAAAAATGTTTCGTGCAATCTAAAAATGCGTGGATGGGGTTTTCACTTCGCTGTCTATCGTGAATTCTCGAATACAGAGTTTCGTAAAATTCTATACGGGGTGTACCAAAAGTCGCGTTATAAATAGATATGTTAAAGCTTGTCAAGTGTAAAAAAAGTCAATTAATTCAGAAGAAATCAATTTTAATGCTCTTGTTGAAGCTATTTCATTGTGTTTATTAGATAGTCATATTTTGGCGAATAAATATTATTATTTAGTATATAATAATATATATTATTAATATATTTAATTATTTCTACTAAACATAACGTTTTATATCAAACTTGTTAAAGTTTAGCAATTTTCAAGGAGTGTCTCACAACTGGAGACATTTTTTTTTTTTAAAAGCGATGTGCTCCGAAAATGTGTCGTAAAATTTATTCAGTTTATCGAAATACTATAATTTCTTTTAATAAAAGTTGCATATTTCTGTTACCTTTCGAACGGTGTATTTTATTTACAATTTCGTTTCCCCGTTTACAATTTACGGGTCAAAAATAAAACCCGTCTCACAACTGGAGACTCTCCCCTATATATTAATTTCTCAACATTTTAATTAATTCTAATTTTTATTAGTTTTAACTGTTATTCAAACCGCAGCTTTCTAGCTGCATTAGTTTTCTCATAATTTCACTTCAAATTTAGATACTTTGACAAAAAACAGTGCAAAAAAACTAACTTGGTAAACTTCGAAGTCGTTTTTCTCGAAATCTTTTTTTCGGGTCGTAGGTCCCTTTTAACTGTCCGTGTCACATATAATCTCACAAACTGAATTAGAAAATGTTTGAATTAAACTTAAATCCACCGAAAAAAATATTCTTGTTTTAAGAGGACAATTCCTCTTCTAAAATCCTCTTACATTTTATTCTTAAATTAGGAATATTACTCTTCATTGGAGACTATTCCTCTACTTTTAAGAGGAATTACGCTTAAGTGAAGAATAATCATCCTAAAATAAGAGGACGTTTTTTGATCCATATACCGGAGAAAAATATGCATTGAAATAAGAGGAATCCTCTTAAAACAAGAATATTTTTTTCGGTGTATGTTTGACTATATAGCAAAGATATTTTAAGTTGGATTTAAACAAAATTTGTTTGAATCAAATAATTGTTTTCTCAGTGTAGGAAAATCCATGATGTTCCTAGCATGTTTTTAACAATAAAAAATTATTGTTTAAACAAATTATAAAAAATTAATTTTTCTCCACTTTTTTCAATAATTTAAAAAATTGACATGTTTTGTACACGGAAAAACTTTTATCAAGAGTTATTACGAAATTTATTCAAGAACTCAGGCTATGGGGAAAATTTTAAACTTCTTTTAGAAAAGTTCAATATTTATTAAAGAATTTGCAGATGTTTTTCTAATGGCTTGGAAATAATTGTTCTTGACGCTGCGACTGAGTACTTCAGTCACTGCACGCTCAAAAAGTCTCGAACTATTTAAGAAGACGAAGCATAACCAATAGGTATACAGCGCCAGTTGGCTTTAAGCTGCGGTTACACCTCTGCAGGCTGCCTGCCTCCGCAGGCAGGAGCAACGAGAGTAAGGGAGAAGTTTGAAGTCACTGACTTTCTTACTCTTGTACGTTACCATGACAACCTGCAGGCAGGCAAGCTGCCTGCAGAGGTGTAACCGCAGCCTCAAACGCTTTCAATACGATCAAAAACTACAGTATCGTGACGCGTCCCTGCAGCCGAGCCGAGTGGTTTAAGGCGGAAATATATTGAGTTTCGAGGTCTTAAGATCGATTACTCACGCGGGCAAATTTTTTTCGGTAATTTCACATTTTTCCTATTCTTAAACCAGTCCAGGACTTTTTCAAGAAACTTGAACAAGTTGTCCAGAAATTTTTCACAGTTATCCCCGAACAGCTTAAAATAATATTTCAATCTACGGTTTTGAAGCATTTCTTGTTTTTTCCATATTCTGAATTCTTGAATAAGTTTCTAAATAACTCTTGAAAAAAGTTTTTCAGTGTACAACTTTGAACAAATGACTTTTTCTTGTAGAATCTATAGTTATTGAAATAAAAATTCTCGAAGAAAGTCATTTTATTCAAATTTGGAATTTTTACATGTAAATATCTTGCAAAAAAAATGTTTTTTCCAAAACTGTTTGGCACAATTATTTAGTAAACCAAGGAGGGGAGACCGGGACGTAATGGATCACTTCAATTTATTCAAACGTGGTAAATCAGAGTAATTTAGGTTTTTGATCAAAATAATGTACTTGGCATACTGTGAGTTTGTACCAAGTTTCATTGTTCTTCATTTATTATTGTTAAAAATATGGTAGAAAAAGTGATTTTGACGCTCGAAAGTAAATTTTTGGAATCTTTATTTTTTTGTTATATCTTTTTCAAAATTACTATAGTATAAAAAATTTTTGTATATCAGGTTTTGAGCTTAAAACATTTGTTCTTACCCAGGCGGAAACTTACCACTGGCATTGTACCGCGCCTGTACAGCCGTCGGTAAAACTGTACTGACATTTGTCCGAGAGACAACCGGATCGGTGCAGGCATTCTACTGGAATATGACAATGTGTTGTAATGGCTGCGCGTCCGGCTCGCACAGATCTTCTAAAGTGGAATGTTTCTTCTGTACGTCAGAAAATTTTTGAACAAAAATTGGAAAAGTTATAAACATTTAAAAAAAATGTCGTTACGGTCGGAACAAGTCTTTACGGTCGGGCCACCGTAGAAAATCAATGTGATATGAAGGAATATTACTAAAATTGGCCCATAAATTACACAAGAATGCTGAAATACACTTGAAAATAGAAAAAGGAGATATAAAATGAATATAAAAATTAATCTAAAAACGTTCTCAGTACACGAAACGTTTACAATACGTTATCGAAGGAGATGTGAAATGAGACTTTTTAAAATGTTTTACGAACGTTTTTCGAACATGAATATATTTTTTTCACTGTAAAATGACGTTCTTCACACATCTCTACCTTAAACAAATGAATTTCCGATGTCAGAACGCACCATAATTGTAAAATAATGCGTCCCAACATGCACGATATAAAGTGACCCGACCGTAAGTTTCGCGTCGTTTTTAGTTTTTTAGCACACAGACATCAACGCACGATATAAAAACTAAATAACATACCAAAGTATTAAAGCACTCTCTAATGAATAAATTTCATCATCTTTCTTTATTGTTTGCATCTTCCCTTTTGTTTAATTAATCTTTCTCGACACTAAGAAAAAGTTTTGCTTTAAAAATTCACCACACATTTACGTTTTACGTTTATACTGCTCGCGTACTTCATTGGAACTTAATTAAAATGACATGAAAAGTTTTCTACCATTACTAACAACTAAGAAACCTGAGGTGACCCAACCGTAAAGGTGTCCCGACCGTAGTGACTCTCCCCAAAATATTAAAGAAATTTGAATATAACAAAAAATTTAATTCTTTAATTTATTTGTTAATGTTAATTAATAAATAAAAAATATAATTAAAACCTATTTTTCAAATTCATTCATTTTTACAATTAAATTTTATATTCTTGTATTGTTAATTCTTTTTTTAATATTTAAACTTTAAACAATTCTCCTACAAAAATGTTTTACAACATAATGGATTTAAAATTTTTATTACTATAATTATTTTATTCATTTTAATTTATTAATTTTTATTGAAAACAATAAGACTGTAGCTAAATTTTTTCATTGTAAAAATTCTATTTCTGAAGATTCTAAATAATGTGTTAATTAAAAAAAAATAATTTTAGAAAACATTAAATTGTTTTAAAAACAATGACAATAACCATATTCTTAGCATATTATTATTAATTGAAATCTTAATAATAACAACATAAATGATATTAGTTCGCAATCGGTAGAATGTCTGTACCGCTCGGGTTGTCAGACGGACGAATGCAAACAACGACGGTTGTTCGGCGGCATCGAATCTGTATCGAGCCGGACGCACAGCCATTACAACACAGTATAAATTTTGATCCGGCGGTCGGATCCGTCTTTGTACCGCGTCAGCAGACATTAACATCCGAATCGGTACATACTGCCTGTACCGGCATTGACTCTCCGATTCAATCGGCGCGGATCCTTGACGGTTGGATGATACGGCATTCGTCCGACTTTTCCGCCTAGGTAAAGAACAATTGACAATTTTTGTTTAATACTTACAGTACTGATAAATAATAACAAAATTTTCAACAAACACCTCTAGGGCGTAATGGATCACTTTGGCCGTGGCGTATTGGCTCACTTATTCTATTAAGAAAAACCTATTATATTTAAAATATTAATAAACTACATTCTGTAAAGTTTAATTTCTTGTAATTTATATATTAATATAAGTATCAATAATAACCCTTTATAAAAAATAAGTGGAGAATATAGATTTTTTAAGTCAATAGATTTTACATTTTGCTACAACTTTTTAAAATTTGAAAATTTCATGAAAATGCTTAAAGTTTAAATTAAATATGTTCCATTTTCAATATTCTTTGTTATAAATGTACAATAGATACCAAAATTGTCAATATTAAATAATATTTTATGGTCAAAATTATAATTTCAATGCTGATTCAATACGCCCCGAGTAGTGATCCATTACGCCCCGGTCCGAAGCGAAATGGCTCACCCTGCATTTCTCCAAAAACATTGTTCTAAAAAAAGTATAAGTGATATTAGGACATACTTTTTTTAACTGAAAGCTGAGATGTTAGGCTAAGTTTTCCACGTAATGAAATTTTTATTAAAGCAAGAATGACGAAGTTAAGCAACAACAAGTAAAAAGTGATCCATTATGCCCCGGTCTCCCCTACTACAAAATTACTAACTTCAAGAAAAATTGATGAACCACCGTTTGCTTTTCCTATAGAACTGCCTAACTGAGTCTATATTGATTTTATTACCACTTTTTCTGACGTCATTTCTATTACGAACAATCATAAAAGCAGGAAATTACAATATTCCATAAAAAGTACTACACGGAGAAAGTTTGTACACTAGTTTTCGTTAAACACACTATGTGTTTTTAGTAAATTGACTACTAAAGTGGGGAAAAACTGCGACGGTATCAATATTTCGTAATCTGACTATTAAAACCCAGAAAGAGAGTTTGAAAATTTAGTAGTCAGTTGATGAAAGTTTAAAACTCATGATTTCACTAAAAAAAACATTGTCGAATGGCAGTGTCAGGCACATATATAGAATGTCACATACTATTGAGTAAGGTGGAAATCTATTTTACCTATGTCGATTGATAACTTGATTATAACGCAACCTAATCCATCTAATCACCTAATATACAGATAAAGTAACACACACTTTAATCGACTGAACGCATATACAATTTATATTAAGAAAATAAGTCAGTGTTCTTATATACTAATCCAGCATTTGTATTTACACTTGGGAGAAAATTTGTATGCGTTACCTAAATTATGTTTTGAACAATATTTGTTTGTTAAACAAAATTGATAAAATTAGTTAAATATAAATACTTAAAATTAATAAGGTCAATTTTTGAAATGAATATAATTAATTTTAATCCAAACGGGATATTTGTAATAAATTATAAAAATGTTTGACACATAGAAAAATAAGATATGATATAATATTATTATTTCGTAAAATATTTTTATTCTTTACTTAATTTTTATTTAATTATTTAATTAAATTAATTAATTAAATAATATTATTTAAATAATTTAATTTCATTATTAATTTTTTATTATCAAAAAACATATTAATGCGTCATTTACAATTATTTTTCATTAATTTAAAATAATTATATAAATATTAAGAAATTTAGGAAAATCCTTTTAAATATAATTTAAATATTTATAAAATTTGAATTTAATTAAAAATTTTAATTAAAAAACAATTACACTGAGAAAAATATTAATTGTCAATATCTATGACTGATATACATAAACATCTTGTTCAAATTTAAAAGACTTGTTCAAACATAACCTCAAATTTGTAGATTATACTTTTTGACATCTGAAACATTAAGCAATAACACAATGCATGATG
This sequence comes from Leptopilina drosophilae, assembly GCA_032873175.1. Taxonomy (NCBI): domain Eukaryota; kingdom Metazoa; phylum Arthropoda; class Insecta; order Hymenoptera; family Figitidae; genus Leptopilina; species Leptopilina drosophilae. The sequence continues at coordinate 33,907,472 of CM065480.1, forward strand.
ATAAATATTAGCATCTTTTTTCTAATATTTAGTATTTGAAGATTTTTATTATACACTTTTCTTCGTATAATTAATTATTAATTTATTGAAAAAGAATGAGTTACATTGACAGCAGCCATTTAACTCGAACACATGTTTATGAGGTTAAGTGTTATGTGTGACCACACGAACAGGGGTGCTCGTTTGTATGCGTGCAGTTTTGATCGTTTGGCGACTAAATTGTAAACGCGGCGCAAAGAAAATATCATTTTTACGAATATAGAAAATAAAATTTTGACATTAACTTTTGCTATACTAACTTATTTCTCGTATGTCATAAGCGAATTTTTCTCAACTTTACTACTAAATGTTGAAAAAATAGAAATCACATAATATTATAGAAATTTCTATTAAATTATAAATCTCGTCTATTGACCACTTTTTCCCCACTTTAGTAGTCAGTTTACTAAAAATACATTGTGAGTTTCACAAAAAATAGTATACAAAGCTTTTCCTTGTACCAAAAAAAGTTGAAGTATCATAGGTATAAAAAATTGATTTTTTTATATAAGGAGACTGTGGTAAACTCGCTCTTTGTAAATTTAGCTGAAACATCTACTATTTACATTTACCCCAAATAACCCTACGTGAAATATTTTATTCTAAATTTAAAATTAAGTGACACAGCTGACAGGCTTTTCCCCGAATGTATTACTCACATTTCATAATAAATTTAATTAAATCTTCTTGAAATCAAACAAAACTATATATGGGGCATTCCACACCAAATCGGAAATTATTTTGCTTTGCATCTCCAATTTTTTCAAATATTTTTTTCTTTTAGTTCTCGTTGAAATGAGCTACCATGATTTTTTTCAAATTTTTAGATAAAGCGACTGAAGAGATACAGATTTTTAAAATATCACGTTTTTTACGTAAATTTTATTTTCAAATACTTATATTGAAAAAACTTTAGGCGGTTGGCTGTACTGGTTCCAGAACAACCAATTTCCCTTTCGACCAGCACGTCAGACGTGCTGATTTCTAGATAGCAGACATACTTTTTTAGCGCATGCGTTGTTCTGTGGACTAGAGAAATAGTTATCGGCACAGCGGTTAAACAGAAAAAGTAAGTCTACTGTCTAGAAAAAGGATGTCTGACGTGCTGGTCAGAAGGAAAATATTTGTTCCGGCGTTTTAAGAGAACCAGTACAGCCAACCGCATAAAATTTTTTCAGTGTATAACTCGGCTAAATATTGATCAAATTGGACGCTCTTATAATGACAATTTTTGTTACGTGTAGTTTAAAAAAAAAATATAAAAAAATTTTTTCAAATAATTACTATAAAATTTATAAATTTTTAAAATATAATTTTATTTTTTACAATGTATGTATCGATCAATTTTTTAAAAAATTTTGTAAGAAACTTGCACTAAATTAACAATTTTTAATCCTTGTCTAATTGTGGGCAAACGATGAAATCTATTTATTTTGAAATTCTTATAAAACGACAAGTAGCCAAGTGCATAACTTGCAAATTGACCAAATCACAATTTTAGACAGTAAGGAGATACGGTTCGGAGAGACTCAGACTGAAAATAGTTGTGGTATAAAAAATTCGTGTGACTTGGTCAAATTGCAAGTTAGGGGCCATTCAAGTATTACGTAAGCACATTTATGAGGTTTTTAGACCTCCCCTCCCCATCGTAAGATTTTTTATATGCATTAGCGCCATTTTTTCTAATGGAAATAAGCAACATCCAGACCCCCACCCTTTAAATGCTTCCGTAATACTTAAATGATCCCTTAAGCATTATTTGGCTTTCTAATATGTACCTCTAAAAACATAAGTTGAATGTTAAGTACTATTCACAGTACCAATATCTCCATCTTCAGTAGAGTATATAGCGTCAAATCGCTAGTGAGCGGATTTACCTTGTGAGCGGGTTTATCGTTTATCCCAGTCTCCTCTACTCTTTTAAGAAAAAATATTCATAAATGTAAATATTAATTTTTGTATGCAATAAAAATATCAACACCAATTAAATATAAAAAAAACATTAACTACAATTTTCAAATCAACTTTCACGACATAAACATGCTTTTCTCATTAAATAAGTCTTTTCGTATTAAATATTTCTTCTTTTCTTATTTTTCTCTCTAATACAAAACGTTTTTAAAAACCCCCATTTTATTAAAAATTAAACCCTTTCAAATTGCAAAAAACAATTTTCAATGAAATAATTATAATACAGGGCTCGAACCAGTAAACTTACTGAAAAATATGAAATTTACGGACAAAAAATGAAAAGTTAAGGACCATTTACGGACTAATTCTTAAAGAAAAATTATATTTTGCAGTATTGTTTTTAGTCAGATCGTAGGAAAAAACAGTAGAAAAATAAAGAATAAATAGTGTAGTAAGCTGGAGTTTTATTCTGCGTATACATAATACGGGTGAGAAACGTGCGCTGGGCGTTCAGCCGCAGACGACTTTTAACATTCGCCATTTGTTAACTAATTGTTTAATTGAACTGTAACTTTCGGGAAAAACTTGTTTAAACCTTAATAAACAACTTTCTCGCTGGAAGTATTTTGTTGCTCAAGTTCAACTTTCCCGCTTAGTGAAAATTTTAGTTTACGAATCTTGCAATATCGCAATAAAAAATTAATAACTTTTTTATTTATAATTAAAACATCATTTTTCTTTTTTAGTCACTCGTAGGATAAAATAACGCGTATTTTCGTTTTTGTTTCATTAAGAAATTCGTAAAATTGACTGAATAATCGCGAGTTGAAGTGAAAAAAACAATTAAAATTTCGTTTTTTAAAAAAACAGTTTTTCCCTTATATTTCGAAAACGGTAATAGAAACAAAAAAATTTCATAAGAAAAAAAGATGCGCAATGAAATTTCCTAAAAGGATATGTACATGAGATATTTAAATTCGAAAGTCGAATTTTGGATGTCCAGGGGACTTCGATTTCGGCCGAGAAAAATTTACGTGCCCTTCTACGATCCGGCGGCTCAATTACAGACTTCAAACCGATTTACGGACCTAGTTCGAGCCCTGTAATAGAACAAATTAAATTAAATTAAAGCTCTTAAATTTCATAATAAAAATAAAATAATACTTTCCAATTGAAAAATTTAAAAAGGGGACAAAATGTGAAATGCGCATATAAAATATTAATGTGATGGATCGAACGGTCAGATGTTGACAATTTAAATTTATATTACCTACATATTAATAATAATATATAAAACTTATGAGATTAATTAAATATATAGAAACTTTAAAAGAGAAGATTAATTAGCATACACTTGAGAAACTTGTTTGCAATTAGCCTTCAATATTGTAATCGAATATGATAAAGCATCGATTAATTATAAAGAAGCTTATTCTGCATTTTTGAAGGATTATACAGTTGCAAATATTTGCATTATATACCTTCGCTCGATCACTAATTTGAATACTCATGAAATAAGCAGGAATGTTAATCGATTTTTACATTATAATTTATTTAATTTTCCATAAGTCACGTTTCGGAGATAAATCTTCAAAATTTATTATTATTAGTATAAGATTGAAAAATAAATTTCATTGTTCCATTAAGGAATCTGTATATAATTATTGATTTTAAAGAATGTTTATTTTTATTATAATTATGTAATCTTTGCAATAATCTTTTTATTATCACTTTTCTATTTTATCGCTACTATTATTATATTGATGTATTTTCTTAATACTTTTGTATTTTTATTTTTTTATTAACATATTGATATTGATATTTGTTATATTTAATATTCATTATTTGTTTCCTAAATTTTTAATAATTCAAATATTTATGAAAAAAAACTAAATTTTTAAAAAATTGAATTCTTCTGAGAAATTATATTATAATTGAATTCGTTCGACGACTTTTATCATTTATAATAATAATTTAATTCTTAAAAAGAATTTTATTATTATGAAAATAATGAAATTCTTTTTAAGGGGACATTCCAGTTCAAAACAGGCAAAAAGAAGGCTTTTTTAGTATATATTATTAAAATGACTATAATATTTATTTAAAAAATTTGTTTTACATGTAATAAATTATTTATTAAAGAATTCGTAAAAAAAAATTTTTATTTTTATTTCAAAATGGCGGCGATATAACCCGCCATTTTGAAAATACCCATTTTTGGTGGTAAGATCGATTCCAAACTTTCTAAAACAGATAAAACCAAAAACGAAGTGAGATTCTCTTCGTTAGATATTTCATTAGGTGTGGAACCTCAAAAAAGTAGAATTTTCTTCCCCCCCTTTTTTTAAAGTACTTTTTCCCCAAAATATGCAAAAAAGGTGTTTTTATTAAGAATTTCTCTTACAAAAAAGGAGAGTTGGAAATTTTCCAGTTTTTGAGGTTTCACTTATAGGCATGATGACGCTGAATCGAAAACCGTTTGATTTTTTAAAATCGCTGCAGAAGAACTCGAGATATCAGTCTTACCAGATCAAAAAAAGACATTTTGAGAAAAACGCATTTAAAGTTTTTGTTCATAAGTTGCGACATTTTTTTAAAAAATTATCGGATTTGCTTCAAAGTCGTTACTCGGGGGTTTTTGAGGTCGCTAATTACGAATATGGAATCAGATTTTTAAAATTCAAAAGGACGGTTCCAATATGGCGGACATTTTATTTTTCGAAATCATTGAATTTTCTTGAAAATCGTTACGGGGGTGTTTTTGGGGTCGCTGATTACGAATATGACATAATTTTTTCAAAATTAAAAATGTCGGATGCAATATGGTGGATGAAAAAAAAATTTAACGAAAAAAATTTAAAATAAAAAAATGTTCTTTTTCGCCATATTGAATCCGCCGTTTTGAATTTTGAAAATTTGATATCTAATTTGTGATCAGCAACACCAAATACATTTCTGTTTGTCTTTTTTAAAAAATGCAAATGAGAAAACATTTAAATCATTCGATTGCTTATCCGCATACAAAAACATCTTTGACATGACGTAGAATAAAAATGTATAACTTTTGTTTTACTTTGAATTTTGCAATAATGTTTTAGGAGAGTATTCTGGGCACTAAGAAATCCGAAAATAAAAACAAAAAAATCGACTTGTTTGACATTTTGAACTGGAATGTCCCCTTAAAAATTTTTCTGAATTTTCCTGAAATAAGGGAGTTTTTTAAATATTTTCAATCATAAATTTTGGAATGTAATTGAATTCTATGAAGAATTTAATTTAACTTTTTATAAAATAATTGTGTATATTAATGATTGTAATTAATACCTAATCTTTTATTACATTTTATTAAAAATATTTATAGAAAATTAAATTCTTTTAAAAAATTTTATAAGTTTTCATAAATATTACAGCAATATTTTGAAGAATTTTATCAAAATTTTAGAAAATAATTTTACAATAATGTTGATTCCGTGCCCAGTTGGAACTTTTGTTCTAACTGAGGCGCATTTAAACTATTTATTTTGCGCGGGGTTGCTGCACCCAGAGAAAAAAGTTATTTATTTTAACTAAAAGTGTATATTTAAAAAAAATTTATTTGTTGCAAATAAATATTTTATTCAAAATAAATAAAATAATATTTATTTCAAATAAATGAACTTAGTAATCTAAAATAAAGAAATATATTTGCAATTTTGGAAATAGTATATTTGTAGCAAATAAAAAATATATTTGATTCAAATAAATGTTTGTTTGACTTATAAGTGGACGCCTGCGCATAATTGCATTACTATAGTAAAATATAAGATGTTTTGCTTTTAACCAGCTATTAACAGTTAAACGCGTATAAGTATAAGAGATTTATTCATTATGAATAGTTAACAAATTTCATTATATTAAGTACAACATTTATCTTTTCAAGTGAAAATTTAAATTAATACAAAGTAACAGACTTGAATGTGATTTCATTTGCATTTTAGTGTCTTATTTGAGAATTTGTGAGAAAAATGTGACAGTGGACTTTTACATATGAAGTTGAACAGTAAAATAAAATAAAATAAAATGACTGAGAAGATCTGAGTTTATTTAACAAATATTCTTATAAAAATAAACATTTATTTTAATGAATATTAAGAGTTTCATTAGTGATTGTGATTGTTAAATTTATTTGAAGGTTATAAGTGAATTTTAATATTTCAGAATGCTTACAGGATTTATTAAAATGAAAAATGTTTTTACTTGCTCTAAATATAAAATATATTTAAAGAAAATATAAAATATTTTTCATTCAAATAAAAATGGATTCATTTTAAAAAGAAAAATCAGGGGGGATCATCTTGTACACCCATTAATAGATTATCTTGACCTAAATGCCACTATTTTGTAATTTGTATTGAGTTGAAGAACGTAACGTTAAAACCTTAACGAAAATAAAAAGGTGATTATCAGAGTCCGTTCAAATTTGTTCCCATGTTAACTACTACCATTCGAAAGAGCGTCAAAAAAGGAGTCAGAAAATATTTTTGTCGGAACATTAAGGGCGGCGGAAAGGGGCAAAAAGTACAACTGAATTTGTAAATTTAAGTTTTTCAAAGTTTAATGATCATTTTATTAGTCTCCATTAAAATTTGTTCCCATTTTAACTATTACCATTCGAAAGAGCGTCAAAAAAGGAGTCAGAAAATATTCTTGTCAGAACATTAAGGGCGGCGGAAAGGGGCATAAAGTACAATTGAATCTGTAAATTTAATTTTTTCAATGTTCAACGATCGTTTTACTAGTCTGCATTAAAATTTGTTTCCATTTTAACTACTACCATTGTGTCTACATTGTAGAGCATTTTTTTTGTCCAGTTTTGGCTGCAGACAGAACAAGCAGTCCAGTGTTTATTTGAGTCTAAATAATAACCATTACAGTAGAGACTAGGTGTATGAACCACTTTACTATTGCTTATTCATAGATTATATTCAGATTTAAGTAGTTTTCTTAACTTCTCTTATTTCTCTTTTCTTTTGCACAATTTGTGAACTTCGTCTTGCCCACCCTCCCTCACGGAAAGAAAAGAATTAGCTGCAGCAGTAAACAAATGTTTGCTGTGAAATCTCTGAAAATTAGCTACTACAGCTAAAAAGTTCGCAGTGGCAGCGAACATGTTCGCTGTGACAGCAAACATCAGTAAAAATTTATGCGAGTTTGCTGTCATAGCGAACTTGTTTGATCTCACAGAGAACTTTTTCGCTGTCCCTATTTCAACGAACAAGGGTTTGCAAACCCTTTCTATGCGTGCTTATTCGTGTAAATATAATAAAGAAATTAAATTTTTAAAAATATTTAACTATTTTTTAAATTATTATTCACATGAATGGTAGTAGTTAAAATAGGAACAAATTTTAATGTAGACTAGTTGTTGTAGTTAAAATGGGAACAAATTTGAACGGACTCTTTTAATCACCTTTTTATTTTCGTTAAGGTTTTAACGTTACGTTCTTCAACTCAATGTAATTTGTTCGTAATTTAATTGACCTAAGCATCTTTCCTTAGATCAAAACTATAAAATTTTTATATTCTCCAATAAAATTTTTTTAATGACACATGGTGTTATGACAGTTAAATTGATTCATAGGTATGTCGTTGGCAACGTATTATCGAATTTACCTAAAAGGTGACGCCAATAGGTTCTCTAAAATTTTAAACGATCATCTGGTCCCAGGGGATCATTTTGCAAACCTTTTCCCTACACTGAAAAAATTAAAAGCACGCTGCTGTCTTTGTAGAGATAGATGCTTTCTTTTTTGCAGGACAGCAGCACACTCTATCAGAAAAGAACGCAGTTAACCGCAAAAAGCGAGCAGTTATTCTTTCTTTTGTGCGCTGAGTCCGACATACCCCACTGTAAGTGGGGGCTTCCTGAACAATAATAAAAATATTATTCTATTGTTTTATTATTACTTTTGCCACTTTAACTTTGGGTCAGAATTCGTGAAATTTTTACAGAAAACAAAAAGTATTTTTTTTAAATCTCGCATTGAAGTCAGCAGTGCGCTTTAAATTTTTTCAGTGTACCTGTGGGGTAATGCTGCAGCTAAATCCCTTACTGGTTCCGATCGTCAAGCGCTTTCGAGCGTGCGGGCGGTGGCCAGTGGCCCAAGGATGCAGTAGTGCAGCAACGCATTAGAAGTGCCAAAGATCATCGTGGACAAGGTGAAGAGAAGAGGAAGTACGAGCAGCGTCACACGTCAGGCCAGCTGCATCTCTGTTTTCAGTAGTGCGTCAGCAAATGACATTGCAAGCTGCAAAGAAGATCGGGAAGAATGCATTAAGCAACGGGAGGAAGACGCAGCAACCATTCTGAAGATAGAGGAGATCAGCAAGATTCTGAAGTTCTGTAAGATCCAAAAAAATATCAATATGTCAATGAAATATGGACTCAGAAGCTTAACATCGCTCAGACAGAATGTGAAGTAGCAGCATGTAGCAGCGGCTAGAAAGGATGAAAAGTTCTACCAGAGATTAACTTGGTCAGAAGAAGCACACAAAGACCGAAGAATGAGAAGCGACCCTTTCAACGCAGCAATGCTAAGACACGTCGTTTTGGAGAGTCAGAAGCGAAAGAGAAGCGGTCCTGAGTTCGTGAAGGTAACAAAGAGGAAGAAGGAGGATGGACCTCCTAAAAAGACTGTAAGCAAGGGTTCTAAACCGGTACCAAAGACAAATTTAGTCATGAAAAGAAGTGCGGAGAAACCGGCCATAGGCTATTAGATTGTAAGAAGAGCCCATGCTGCTTCTTATGTCAGGCAAAGTTCGGCGAAAAGTAGAACATCCAACATGTCGCTGGATCAGCAGGATGCAGAGTCTTCAGAACTGTACTTGAGAAAGCAAAGAAGGACAAGGAAAAAATAAGATCCCATCAAGAGCAGCACGGGAAAGTCGCACCAGCGACTACATGGGACCATTTATCTACGAAGTCTAAAGTTGCAAGGTAGTTCCGTAGGTGGATAGAAGGTTCGAAACCTAAAGTAGGTATGCAATGTTTAACTTTTTATCCCTGCATTTTGTGCGCTGAGTCCGACATACCCCACTGTAAGTGGGGGCTTCCTGAACAATAATAAAAATATTATTCTATTGTTTTATTATTACTTTTGCCACTTTAACTTTGGGTCAGAATTCGTGAAATTTTTACAGAAAACAAAAAGTATTTTTTTAAAATCAAAATGGTGAAAAAACATTTCTATTTGGTCTTAGGAATGTGTTCACCAAAGAACAGAAAAAAAAAAATTATTTTTTATAAAAGTTATTGCAAAATTAATTTTTTTTGCAACTTTTTAAACAAAATGTTATTTCTTCTAAATGAATGAACCGATTTTAGTGAACCAAGCGGGAATATAAAGGGAATAAAAAATACTTTCCTTTAGAATTAGAAAATTTTAAAAAAGTTTATATTTTAATAATTATTTAATAAATTTTTTATACACAATTAATTTTTTTAAATGTTCTACGCCTTTAAAAAATTTTTTAAAAATATCTACATACACTTAAAACTATAAGAAATCAAAATAAGTTGAGAAAATTTTGGAGCGACAATTATTTTAAAAGTTATAGTGGAAATTATATTGGCGCGGTGTAGTGAATCAACACTGAACCTAGTTTTTGATCATTTTTATGGTTATATAACTGAATAAAAATGTTAATTCGACAGTGTTTTGTTCATTTCATAGTTAAAAGTAATGTTTTAATTCTGAAAATCATAAAAATCGCATCTCCGTTCGATATAATTTCCATTATAACTTTTAAAATAATTGTCGCTCCAAAATTTTCTCAACGGATTTTGATTTCTTATAGTTTTAAGTGTATGTAGATATTTTTAAAAATTTTTTTAAAGGCGTAGAACATTTAAAAAAATTAATTATTTATAAAAAATTTATTAAATAATTATTAAAATATAAACTTTTTTAAAATTTTCTAATTCTAAAGGAAAGTATTTTTTATTCCCTTTATATTCCCGCTTGGTTCACTAAAATCGGTTCATTCATTTAGGAGAAATGACATTTTGTTTAAAAAGTTGCAAAAAAATTAATTTTACAATAACTTTTATAAAAAATATTTTTTTCTGTTCTTTGGTGGACACATTCCTAGGACCAAATAGAAATGTTTTTTCACCATTTTGATTTAAAAAAAATACTTTTTGTTTTCTGTGGAAATTTCACGAATTCTGACCCCTTTCCTTTTTTCCATTTTATTTAATATTTTTATTTCTTTTATTAGATACATTGAAATTTTGTACCAAAAAATTCAGTAATTTTTTCTATTTTCGCGAATAATAATGTAAAGTTGAATTTTAAATTGAAAATCAAGGAAAGATGAAACGTATAATCTATTAGTTGATGTAGGCGCATTAAAGTACTTGAAATTACTTTATTGAGATTGAATTTATTAAGTTCAAAAGAGATACAGATGATCAGTAAGATCTTTATAACGATATATGATACTATTTTAAGTGATATATACGACGTTAAGACCCTGGGGAAAATTTTTTATATTTATCATTAGTTTTAGTCATAATACTCTATTTTGATCCAACAATTCAGAAATGGCTGCAGAAAAGAAAAAAAGGTATCAGTTTTCTCATCATCCAGATAAAATGTACATAATCTGATTTATAATAAATTGCTATAAAAAACTATTGCGAACATTGTTTAAAAAAAGTAAAGTGCTAATTAAAGAAAAAAGTAATTCTTATATAAATACTGCGTTACACTAAAAAAATAGAATATCTTTTTTTCACAATTTGTATATTTTTGAAAAAATAATAAAAATTTAATACTGGAAATCTTTGTATAGGCAATTTAAAAATTATAATTATAACATATTTTTCATTAATAGAATGTTTCTTTTTTTAAGTTTAAAATTTTTTTTAAATAAAATTTAATATTTTAATACTTATTTTAATATTTTAATAATTTAGTACAGTCAATCTGTCATTTTTTGTGGAAAAAATACCTTACTCGAGATTTTATCATAAATCGTTAGTGGAACATGTGACAAACTTAAAATCAAAAAGTAGGGACCCCCACCTCTGGGGAAGGGGGAGAAAATCAAATTTTTTTGGATTCGATTTTGTGCGAAAACCGTAATATGTCCGTATGTCACAGAATCTTTGTTCGCGAATCACTTAAAAACGGTTCAACCGTTTGAAACCAAATTTGGCAGAAAGTTTGACCTTAGGCCAAGGAAGGTTTTTAAATTTACAGATTTGAAAAATATTAATTAGAACAGGAGATATTAAATTTTTTCAAAAAATTCAAAAATCAAAAATTTTCAAATTTTACCTTTTTTTAAAAAATGCTTTCAAACTTTGTATAATTGAGTATAACATGTTATTTAATCACATTCTAGAATAGATTTGCAAAAAAAATGTCCTATAACTAAGATGAAAGTATAAACATGATTTTAAAAAAATTCCATAAATCGCAAATATCATATTTTTTAATGAATTGATTTTAAATGATCTGTAATTGATTGTTACATGTCATTTCGTTAAATTTTAGCATAATTTTTCCAAAAATTGTGTCCTATAACTAAGATGTAAAGAGACTATGTTAAACGCCATAGAACGTGGCGCCACCTAAGAGTCTCATTTTTGTTGCAACTCAAAATGAGTAGCATATGATACTCATTTTGAGACTAGGATTTTTCAGTATGTTATTCAGTCACATTTTAGCATAATTTAGCAAAAAATACTATTCCATATTTCAGATGTAAGTATAATAATGTTTTCGGAAAATTAAAAAAAATGTAAAAATTATCTATTTATAAGAGACAATTTTTGGAAAAATTATGCCAAAATTTGACCAAATTACATGTACACGGAAAAAATTAGTCGTTGAAGTTTTCAGCTACCACTCGAAGACTCTCGGATATGAAAAAATTCTTTATAAACTTATAGAAATACTCTATGATTTTAGCAGAAATTCTCTAAAAAAAGTCGAGGACTTTTTATAAACCTAGTAGCGGAAAAAAAGTCGAGGACTTTTTATAAACCTAGTAGCGGAAAAAAGTCGTGGAATTATTGTAACACCGTTTATTTATTTAACACCGTTCATTTACAAATTCTTCTGTACAGTGTTTGTAAATTATATTGGAGGATTAAAATCTTTTTGTAAATATGAAATGTAATTATTAATCGTTAAATAAGTTTTTACAATAATGAAGAGAAAATAATTGTAAAATAGTCTTTAACGTATACTGAAATACTCTTTAAAATTCTAAAGTATGTTGAAGAGAAATATTTGAGATTTTTAATTTTCAAAATATTGCATTTTTTCTCGCAAGCGGTAAAGAAAGATTCCATTTAGTATATAAGGACGATGAAAAAGTAGATTCATATAGCGTGCGAAACAACGAAAGTGTAGGATAATATGCATATTGGTGTTAGCTATTTAGTTTTAGGTAGGTGATTAGAGATTAAATAGTGTCAAATTACATGTGATGAGTGTTGTGATTATGTATAAATGTAGGATTGTAATTAAATATAAGGCATAAAAGGAATGAAATATATAAGAACTGAAAGAATTTTTTTTACTGGTCCGCAGAATTTTTCATTTTCCGCGATTATAATCGTTGAAAGTTTAGAATACTGTAGAAGAAAATCCGGACACGTCTTTTTTCCTCGACTGTCGCTGAATCGTTCGCGCTAGCTGTGTTTTCATTTTCCTCGACTGTCTCTGAAAGTTTCAAATCCTTTTTCTAAATTCTCTTCGAATGTAGTACATTTTTTCTTCGATTTCAATATGATTTTTAAAACAGAGTGATTTTAAAAATTTAAATACTTTCGACTATATCCGAGAGTCTTCTACAAAGTCGAGGAAAATTTCAGTAACTAATTTTTTCCGTGTAACAATGAATTATAGATCATTTAAAAGCAATTCATTAAAAAATATAAAATTTGAAAAATTTCGATTTTTTTAATTTTTTGAAAACATTTTTATACGTTTACATCTTGGTTATAGGACATTATTTTTGGCAAAAAAATTTTACATTTTGATAGATTGCAGTAAAATAATCAGTTATGACTTTTGTGAGATATAAATAAACAATAAATTTACAGTTTTTAAACATATTAATTAGAACGGGAGGTATTCAATTTTTTCTAATCATTTAAAAAATGGAAAATTTTTAATTTTTATTTTTTAATATATATCTTTTAAACTTTTGACGTCAAAATAATGGAATTTAGAATGATTTGTTTATCCAATTAATCAAAAAATTTTCAATTACAAAACTTCGAAAATATTAAAAATGGAAAACGATAAATGGTAAACAATGTGAAAAAATATTAATTCATAGCTTTAAAATTATTTTTAAAGGAGATTGAAAATGGAGATTTTTTATGATAAAATTCATACTACAGAAATTCAAGAATACCTGCACGGAAAAAAAAAGTCCATCAATCATTAATAGACTAGTATATTACTTTGAGACGGGACACAAAATCATTGAATGGATAACATACTTGGAGTCACAATATATAAAACTCGTTCACTAAAATTTAGAAAACTGTCTATTAAATTTTCCATGACTATCAAAAGCATTCAAAAAATTCAACTTATTCTTTCAGAATTATCCCTAATTTTAGACACTATTTAATACAGAATAAACACATTTTTCCGTTGCACAGTTCCGATATTTTATTTACACTCTTAGACGCTTTAGACCAATACATTTTCGCACTTATAATAACTACACGTAGAAACGCACACTTATAACACTTTAAGTTTAGAAGCGAACTGTTCTTATATACCAAATAACAAAATTTTTCACAACTTGTGAGAAATGATTTTGCACTAATAACTACTTTTTAATTAGCGAGAAATATAAAAGAAAATATATTTTCATCGAGGTCAATTTCTAGACGCAATCAAACTGCAAATTATTAGTTAAGTTAAATATTCACATTGCACATAATAGTATATAGGGATTTGTATAGCAGACAGCAAAAACACATGGACTATAGAGAAACCGGAAGAAATGCGCATCGGTACACTGCGCAACAATGCGCTGGTGAAGAGCACCGATTTAGACTACGAGTCAACTAACGTTTCACAAACTTTACTAATGATTCGTAAACATTCAAACATCCATTGATATAATAATTCACCATTAAATCTAAAACAATTGGTCACATACTGGCATTCTAATCATTCCATGACTCTTTTTTAATACTTCAATGATGTTTTTCAATTGTTAAGTGAAGTTAAGTAACCATCAACGGAAAAAGAGTCCCGTCTCAAAGTAATATACTAATCCATTAATGGTTGATGGACTTTTTTTTTCCGTGTGTGAAACGATACTTGCATTATGCTACTGGGGAAAAACTTAAAAAGTAAAAAGTTTTGTAATTTTAATTCTAGATTTAACTATTCTGGATGTTTTGAGCATTGTAAAGGCAAAAGTTAAACAGAGTGTCTATTATTATTTTTGTGTAACAAACTATCCGGTTTTCCCATCTTTGTCCAAATTTTTCCAGGTGTATATTTTCTCATCAAATATAAATTCACATATTTTATGAAAATACTCTTCGACGGGTTTTTGTTTTTACAAATACTTTTAACAAGGGTTCTACCAACTGGAAAAAAACGGGAAATATGCAGGAATTTTATTTAATCGGGAAAAATTGTGAATTCAGCTTGCAATATAGGTCTTATTTTACATTTAAGCAATTATGATACAATTAGTTGGAATTTGACTTTACTATAACTCCAAAAACCCAGGCGGAACTGTACTGGCTCGGAACTGCCTGGCAACCGGATGTGAACGGGCATTCTACCGAATAGTGACTAGGCCAGGAGCGCGCTGGCAACCGGCTCGGAACTGGCATTCCTACCGGACGGGAGAAGCCGTTTCGTGTATAATTCAACCGGCTGGGACCTGGCACTCTACCGACTGCGGATTTTCAATTTGAGGTAATGTGAGGCCTTTATTTATCCTCTTTTTGACCTATAGGTAAAAAATAGGTCAATTTTGACATAGATTTTAACGTAATGTTAGGCCGTCATTTATCCTCCTTTTGACCTATAGGTCAAAAAATAGGTCAATTTTGACATAAGTTTTGACGGCCTCTTTGGGATAGGGGGCCCTTACAGAATCTTGAAACAGCGGCGGCGGCGATATCTTTTTATAATTATATATATATATATATATATATATATATATATATATATATATATATATATATATATATATATATATATATATATATATATATATATGCACATTATAACTATAAATATAACACTGAGACAATTGTATATTATGCACGATGGGTGTAAGGCACAGTTTACGAACATAATAAAAGATGTTAAAAGTGCGTTGATCAATCCATTCGTAATTAGTGAATAGATGTTAAAAACTTTTTTAATTCTTCTGATCAGATATTTTTATTTTTTAAACTTAGCTTAGCTTTTACCCTACGACGCAAATAAAATTCTTTCACACATGCGCTATATAAAAACAACCTCATAACTCAAAACATAATGAGTCCACTGGATCGATTTTAATGAAATTTATACGTGTTTTCAAAATTCAAAATGGCGGATCCAATATGGCGGACGGTTTTTAAAAAATTCACTGTATTCGTTTTAAACTTGTCACTTAAGGGGTTTTTAGGATCGCTGAATACAAATATAATGTTAGTTTTTCAAAATTCAAAATGGAGGACAACTTTTTAAAAAATTTTATTTTAATTTTTTTCACTATCCCTATATGACTCTTACTTTTCTTCTACAATGATTTTCTAAAGCAATGCAGAGCTATCCCTGACCCGGGGTGTATTGGATTATATATATATAATATATATCCATAATCTATCTTCATTTACCTTGAGTTCGGTAAAACCTGGAGTTGCAATCAAATTTCTTAAAGAATTTTCATACCTGACTTGCCCCAGTCAAATGAATTATATTCTTCTGCATTATAGCTAATCTTTCCATATCCGCAGTCTTCACAAGTTTTCTTTCATTAAGATCAGTCCTAAATACTAAATACTGACCTAAATACAGAATTCCATCTGTTTAGGACTGTCACTGATTTGATTTATCAGGAGTAAAATTGGTAGATGCGGACATAAAATGAGAGTACTTTGAGACAGATTAATAAAGTTTAACTATATATTTTTTTGATTTTTAATTTTTCAAAAAAACGTTTTTTGCCCATAACATTAAAAAAATGTTAGGACACCTATAAATGTTTTTCTCTAATTTTGTAGAGTTTTTTTAGACGCATCTTTTGAGCCCTTAATGAAAATTTTTCGTCCATATTCACCAGAGATTTTAAACTTCTAAAAATAAAAAATTTTGGAAAATAAGACTTTTTTTGAATATTTTGTTGAAAAATGTAGAAATAACTTTAAAACTATCATTATCATTTTGTAGAGCATTCAAAAACGCTTCGATTAACCTATTTTTAAAGCTAATTCGATTAGAAATAAAGAAGTTATTCACATTTTAAAAAACAGAAATTGTGATGGAATCTTTAAAAAAAATTTTTTAATGTGGAACTTGAATTTTTAATCAAATAAAGAGAAAAAATTATTACAGCAATTGAGAATAATTGTTCAAAATTTATATTTTATTATTATTAACATCTCTATGAGGAAGAAAAGTGTTCATGAAATGATCACCAAAATTATAACAAAAAAAAATATATAACTTGGCAGCGGTTTTCTTGTATGATTATACTATCCTCATTTTTTGTTTTTTCACTGGATTAACTCTCTCACTATCACTATTGGGTTAAAAATGGCTGCCGTCACAATCCGAGGATTTCCTGACACGTTTGTCGACAGAAGTAGAAGAAACTTAAGGATTAGCACTCATCTTGATAAATAAACATAATGACTATCTCGAAAATGTGCCAAAACTGCGACGGCTGGGTCTAGGCAAGATATACCCTTTGAAAGAATGTAATTCAATGGAGACTGTGTCTGCAATTTTTCAATTAGTGTTTGCAAACCTTTTCGACATTGATGTTGAAACTCTAGAACATCCCGATCACTCACAATGGTTCGCACTTTAGATATTGCTTCACGAGTCTCATAACCGATTTCAACATATTTTGATTTTAGAAGGTTCTTTTCATCGAAAACGTCAATGCTTTGTACAGACTTTGCTGCTGGAATGATATCAGCCTTTACAAACTTAAGCATGATGTTTTTAATGATTTTACATAAAGTTTCGTATAAAAACGGAGCCAAAGGCTTACTGGTCTGGAATTCTCTTAGGAACGGTTCCACATCTGCGGCTATAGATTGGGAAAAAGTTAAATTGCAGATTAATAAATTATATTTTAACGCCAATTTTACAGTTTTGAAACTTTTATTTTTAGAAATCGTTTTTTGTCTCGCGTAATACCTGCAAAGTACTTTTTAAGATGCGGAATAATAGCAATTGCCCTATCAGAAACTGATCAATTTTAACCCAACGAATGGTGCAGAATTTTAGAGAAAAACTACACTGAAATCTGGATCGCTGAGACTCGGTTTACATAGTTTATTGGCGAGGAAAGGTAGAGGGCCGAGCGGGGACTCTAAAGTGGCGATCAGTGCCGTACATAACTGTAGAGAAAAAAGGTTCTCAGTGCCCGATGCTATTAAAGCATTTACAGAAACACGAAAAATAAATCATTATTTAACAAATAAACAAAGATATGAAATCGCTACGAAGATTGAAGCAGGAGAAACTAAAGAAAATAAATATTAATTAATATTAAAATATTATAATGAAATTTAAAAAGAAACGTGCACGCATTCAATACTTCGTACGGCCCTGTTTGTTTGCTTTTCAGTCTCAACTGATCCTCTGGATCGGTGAGAAGCCATCCTCGATCAGTCTCGCCGATCAAGATTCCAGTGTAATTTAGATTTTGAAAAATCTGAAACGTACCAGTCAGTAAATTTCATGCCCGCTTTAAATGCTCCATTTACATTATGAAGTCCACAGCTACCAATGTCTAAGAGCAATCGATCATCAGGATCTACTGCCAAAATTACGCTGAATTCTCTGTGAAATTTATGGTTCTCATTTGGTTTATCCGGAGAAATTTGTAGAATTATTATTAAATTTAACTCTGAAAGTGCCGTTTTAAACGCTTGAAGAAGATCAGCAGAAGTTGCGTGATTTAAAAAAGCAGAATTGAAATATTTCGTTGAAACTTAATTAATATCTTGTCGCCAAAACCTTATACGAAAAGATCCATTTGCCCACATTGAGCAACTTTATTGAGAGACTCGTCGAAACCAACCACGATATCGATGCAGTTATTTAAATGGTCAATTAGCTGATTGTGAAAGAATTGAGCTAAATCATGAACTAATAAATATGCTAGTTTCGTGCGCTGAATTTTTTTTTACTTGCATTTGTGAATCTGGAAACATTAATGGGAACAACAAAATACTTTTAGCAGCACCACTTAATGAGTTATGTGTTTCAATACTATGGAAATACCACATTATTTCCGCACGAGTAAGATTTTCGCTAACCAAAAAAGGCTTGATTCCCTGTGAAATTTGATTGTCCCGAATTTCGACTGCATCTGGGAATGAATCTACTCTTTATTTAATATCTTATTCCTTGCTCCTATGATACTTTTATGTTTTTTGACTCTACGTGGCTTAAAATTGCTCGTTTTCCAATCGCATCGAGCAATATTTTGATTATTTAAAACTTCTTTAAGCCAAGGAGAGAAGCTCATACTCTTAAGCCAGATTTTATTGAAATTGATTCTTTTTGTCTTTCTACTCATTTTTTAACGTTCAATATTTTTGTATTAAGCTGTAAAGAAAAAAAAGTATACAAATTTAAAGATTATATTAAGTTTTCTTATATGTATACTTTTACTTAACACAAGACTTTTCCATAAAGTAAATGAAATTGATGGATTGTCAACCTATAAAATTTTTAATTTAACTGATGCGCGCGCAGTTATCTAGGGAATTAACAGTGAGCGGTAGGTTTTCGCCAGTACTATAATACAATTATGATCGTACCTTTACGCGTAAGCAGAACCTAAACGTTCACGTACCATGCAATGTGCATCTGCCTTAATAAAAACGAATACAGGAACGTGTGTAAGACAAGGACAAAAAAAAGAATACTTGTCGCAGAGTATGTAGTGGAACATCTCATATAAAAAATGTCTTCCTTTCGTAATGTTTCCAATTTCCCTGACTTTTCCCTGACCTATTTTTTTCCCTGACTTTTAAGTTTTCCCTGGCTAGTGGCTGATCTTTTCTAAAATTTAAAATTTTCAAAAAATAAAATACTTTTTAAAAGAGGAAAAAACATTTCTGAGTGTTTTTTTACAGAAAAAGACGAACAATTTTTAAAGACGCAAAAATATAAACTAAGCACTAAACTCCATGCCCAGATTAAACACAGACATGTTTTTAATATGTGAAATGCCGATAAATAAAGTGAAAAATTTTGATCTGGAGGAAACCAGGTGGCCTAGCAAAAAGTAATTAAAATTCCCTTGAAGTAACAAATGAATAAAAGAATGATTCATGAGCCATCTAAGGAAAGAAAATAAAAATAGGAAAAAAAGAATGGAGAACACAAATACTTTTAAATGGAACAAATCACAATTTAATTTAAAATCACCTTTGTGTTATTTCAGTTCTTGTAAAATTGTGCTCCTGTCGCTGCTCAATTCTTCGATTCATGAGTCTTTTTTGTGTTTGCAAAAAAGAAGATTTTTATTATGAATTTATTTATGTTAAAAATTTGTTTCTCTTCGTTAATTTCTATAATTAATTCTGTTACAATATAATAAATTTTAAATTTCACAATACTATTCACATTTTTAGTCATTCTTTAGCCGTGACTTTTATAAATAATTAGTTTAACTTTTTTATTCAGGGTAGTTATTGATCAGACGTCGAGACGACTCGGTCCTAATTATTTGATACGAAGCGTATGTAGAGTCAGTGAGTTTATACGCCAACATTCATATATATATATATATATATATATATATATATATATATATATATATATATATATATATATATATATATATATATATATATATATATATATATATAATACGACACAAGCTAATCAAAATTAACGAATTTTAAAATCAGTTTAATAATTACTATTTCTATATTAATTAAATTTGGTTTATTGTAAATAATAAGCAAATTTTTGCAGCTTAACAAAAGTAATTAATATTTAATTCGAATTTGTTTGCAGAAACGTTCCTACTAATTAACAATTTCAAGCTTTTAACTTGTACACTGAAAAAAATGATGTTAATTTTGACATACAAGTATGGTTAGGATGTATAGCTGAAACAGCAATACCGTATTGCTGTTTTTAAAATACAGTATTCGTGTTCTCCGCATACATATTATTGTCTCTCAAATACATATTGCTGTTCTACACTGCGTATGGCTAAAACAGCAATACTGTATGGAAGTATCATATCTACCAATATAATATGTCAGAATTGGCTATATTTATGTCAGTACCATAAATATATTTTTTTCAGTGTAAGAATTATTTATTTTTAAAATTTAATTTTTATTTTTAATCTTTCATATTTTGCAAAATAGTTTTTAATAATAATGTAATTATTTATATGATTAACTGACATTTATATTATTGTTTTCTCTAAAAAAAATTCTTATTTTACAAAAAAAATATTAAAGTTTACGTATAATAAGTAAAATTGAGCACCTGGATTGTATAACTCCCGTTCGCCCGAATATGTCGCCTGTATGCCAGTCAGGTTAACCAAAAGTTTAAAAAATAAAATTAATTGTTTTAATTTTTAAAAAACACTATAGTTTAGAAAATAAAAATGCCTATATTTCTTTCCTTTGTCTTTTTTGTTAATTAAGTATTTTAAGTAATAAAGACAAAAAGACTTCTAGTAGGAGATTGGTTTAGAGTACACGGAAAAAAATGGTTCGACCATTATAACCAAACTGGGTTTGGTTGACTGAAAGGAGGTTGTTTCAAACAAGTGAATAGTTGAGTTAACCCAAGAGAATTAGTTTCTAGTACAAAACTTGAATGGTTATATAAGTTTGACTATTTGAACCAAATGATCGTTTATGATCATCAAACTGTTACTAGTGAAGCAGTTTCTACTACCCCCACTACTTAAGAAGTGGAACTTAGAAAAATTTTCCACAATTTATTCTTTAAGCATTTAGTAAGAATTAAATAAAATGAAATTAATAAATTAATTAATAAAAAATTTAAAGAATTAAATTAAAGAATACAATACATTTAAAATCTATTATTATAGTAATGTTATTATTATTATTATAATAATTGTTTCTATTTTTAAAGGTAAAATTTAATACACTGAGAAAAAGAATTATTTGATTCAAACAAATTATGTTTAAATCAAACTTAAAATATCTTTGTTATACAGTCAAACATATTTTGTTTCATTTTAAAAAATTATATATTTAAATCAAACATATTTTGTGTTTATATATATATTGAAATTAACATTACAAACTAATTTCAATTAAACAAAATCATCTAACATTATTTTTGTGTTTCATTTAAGTATATTGTTTTCTCAGTGTATACACGGAAAAAAATAATTTAACAGATTTTACAAAACGGTTATACTGAGTTTTATAAAATGTAAGGAATATTTTAGGATAAAGTACAGAACTTTCGTAGTTTCTACTGAATATTTTTGAAGTTTATCCTGAAATATTCCTGACATTTTACAAAACTCAGTTTCGTAAAAAGCTGTATCCAGATGTCCGTGACAGTTTCGTAAAATCTGCTAACTTTATTTCTTCCGTGTAATATAAATTTTTTTCAGTGCGTGTATATATATATATATATATATATATATATATATATATATATATATATATAATAAGTATATATTTTTAGAACTTTAATAATTTAAAATAAATTAAATATATTTATTTTTATACAGAGTGGCAGATACAGAATTTAATTTTTTTATTTTTTTATAACTATAATCTTTTTCTCTCATTGTGAGTCACGTTTCTGGTGACAAACAATGCTAAAACTTTTATGATACTTTTCGGGCTGGTTAACATGGGACCGATGACATCTGGAAGCAATTTCAGCGCTGTACTTAACGCGCCTGGGACCGCTTGGCCGAGCGTAGTTCAAATTTCAGTAATTTTTTTTGCAAGGGTTTTAGATCTTTGAATTTTTTTTTAATATGGAAAAATGAAAATGCAATGTTGTCAAATGTTTTCTTTTTCAACGTTGTCAAGTCTAAATTTTGATTTTCGGCTATAGGGCTAAAGCATTTTCAGTCTTCAGGATTTGCTCTTGCAGTAATCTTGCTCTTAGAAGTGAAGTGTTGTGAGTTTGTGAAGTGTAATTTGTGCATTAATTTTTTTTAACAACTGCAATAATGAGTTATAAAGTTTTGCTTAGTGAATGGGGTTTCGCAAAATACATTGAAAAATTTGAAGGTAAGAAATATTTTTAAACAAATTTTTAAAAATCATGTGTAATTTTTCATTTTCTTCTTTATCAAAAAAATCCAAAGATTTTACAGAAAAAGCTTTAAATCAGAATTTATAAATTAAATTGATTGAAGCAAATATAATATATAAGGGGCATTCACCGTGAGATTTTCACTCAAATATTTTTTTGGATTAAAACAATTTTTTCGAATTCTATATGAAAAATAAGTAAATACGTGTTTTTTTATTTTTTTATTTGATAAAAATTACGAGAGTTATGCTTTTTCAAAATTTAACATCTTCAGTAGCAACGGACTTTTGAAACACTTTTTTTCTGTTATACTAAATGATAAAAAATAATATAATATATGGAAATTATTTATTTTTTCCTGAATATTTCAAATATGTAATAAAAAATAACGTTAATAAAGCGAAAACATTAAATAATTTAAATTTCGTCTAAAATGTGACTTTTCTCAAAAGCGAAGTAATTGATTTTCGATTTTTTTCTTTCATTACTACCGCTGATAAATAAACAAATTTTTCCCATTTATGCTAAAGTGGTGTTCTTTAGGGTTCAAATTATATTTAAAATTACATCAGCCGTTACACAGATTTTAGAGAAGGAAATTGAGAAATTAACCACAAAACATTCGTTTTTTTTGGTTCTGAAGGTTAATTTTTTAAAAAGTGGAAAAATCATATAAAACTCTGTACAACGACTGATGTAATTTTACATATAATTTGAACCCTAAAGAGTACCACTTTGGCATGAATCGGAAAAATTAGTTTATTTATCAGCGGTTGTAATGGAAGAAAAAAATCGAAAATCAATTACTTCGCTTTTGAGA
Organism: Leptopilina drosophilae; assembly: GCA_032873175.1. Classification (NCBI taxonomy): domain Eukaryota; kingdom Metazoa; phylum Arthropoda; class Insecta; order Hymenoptera; family Figitidae; genus Leptopilina; species Leptopilina drosophilae. The sequence continues at coordinate 33,930,743 of CM065480.1, forward strand.
AAAGTCACATTTTAAACAAAATTTCAAATTATTTAATGTTTTCGCTTTATTAACGTTATTTTTTATTACATATTTGAAATATTCAGGAAAAAATAAATAATTTCCATATATTATATTATTTTTTATCATTTAGTATAACAGAAAAAAAGTGTTTCAAAAGTCCGTTGCTACTGAAGATGTTAAATTTTTAAAAATCATAACTCTCATAATTTTTATCAAATAAAAATATAAAAAACACGTATTTACTTATTTTTCATATAGAATTCGAAAAAAATTGTTTTAATCCAAAAAAATTTTTGAGTGATGTGATGTTGGTCTTCGATGTTTAATATAAGTAATATATTATATGAGTAATTTTTATAAATATAGAGATTTAGAATGTAAGTTTAGAAAAATATAAATTGTTGATTTTCATATTTGACAAATTTTAATAAATTATCGTTTAAAATTTAAATAATTTCTTATTTTATTCATAAACCTCGTCTAATCCTCATCCCCTCCCCTCAAATAGTATTCAAGAATTTTTGTTCCCTTAAACAAATCGTTCGGTTGGTAAAACCGAACAACACACAGTACTACTAACCCAACATACTATTTAAAGGAACCAAACTCTTCTAACCAAGTGAGTTTGGTTACTGAAACCTGTGAGTTGGGTCAGTCCATAGCCAACCTCCCAATAAAGTTGATGTAACCGAAGTTTTGTTTGTTATGGCAAAACTCTTTTTTCCGTGTACACGCGTGTATAAAAGCGGATAATGATACCCAAAATTTATCGAGTAAAAGTAGTTAAAGGAAAGTTTAAGTGTAAGAACCTCCCTCGAAGGCTAAAGTCTTACGACAGTTCCGAGGGAGGATAAAGGGCTCCAAAAGGAAGGGTTACGGGTTTTAGTGGGTCGGGCTGGCAGTAGGTCGCCAGTATTCTAAATTTATTATAATACTTATTTATTTTACTTTTTTTTATTTTTTCTTCTGTTTTGTTATACCAACCCCACATAACCTTGGAGTGCGGAATCCAAGGTATCTGTAGGCAGATTTCCCAAAAGTCCCTAAGCAAAAAAAAAAAAAAAAAGTGTAAAAACCTGTTGGGGAAGGATAAAAAGATGATGTGTTAAAGTTGGAGTGAAGAGAGGGTTAATATTGTGAAAGTGAGGAAGAGATGGAAAAGTGGATGACAAATGGATAAAATGGGACGAATGGAATCAGAGATTCGTGGAAGAGAGAGGAGGAAGGAAAAGGAAAATTCAATTGGCAATGTTCATTTGCAGAAAGAAAAAATAAAAAGGGAAGAGCAAAAGGAGGAATAATAGTAGGGACAAATCAAAAACTGAAGGAAATAGAATATAGAGAATGGAAAAGAAATTTAGTATAACAAGAAATAGAGTATAACGGAAAAGAATGGAGGTTGGTGAATGTATATAGCCAAAACATTAGAAATACATTGGAAACAATTAAAGAAGTAATAAAAGAGGAAAATGAAGGATGGTTAATATTGGAAGGGGATTGGAATGCAAGAACAGGAGAAGAAGGAGGACAGATAGTGCAAGAGATAGGGAGACAGGATGTAAGAATATCAAAAGATAACGTAATAAATAGGTATAGGGACAGGAACTTTATGCTTTTCAGCAATGCGATTTCTGCTTTTAAAAAACTTGTAATTATGTTGTAATTCTGCTTGAAAAAATGGAAATTATGCTACAATTATGCTATTAAAAGTGCTAATTTATGCTTCAATTAAGCTTTGCCTTTAAGAAATTTTAACTTAATCTTAATATTACTAAATATATCTCATAAATTTTACAAGAAGTTATGAAATAACAAAATATTAAAAAATTTTCATATCATTTAATAATATTGGGAAAAACATTGCCTGAAATTGAATATTTGTAAAATAAAAAATTGTAGTCAATTCAAAAAGTTAAATACTTTCACAAAACCAAATTAAATTCAAGGCTTTTATGTGCTAGTATTACACATTACAATCAGTCTCGAAGATACTAAAAATATTTTATAATTTAACATTTTAAAAGTATTATTTATACATCATTTAAAGAATCGCCGAAGTTTCACGAAAAATTACGAAACATATACCGCGTAAATTAATTTTATTACCGCCAATTTTTAAAAGTTGATTGTGACTTTTATCGTCAATATTTATAAATTTAACAATTTTTAACAAATAAATTTTTTAAAAATACAATATTACACAAATAATTTAAAATTATCAAATAAAAATTATTTAAATTAAATAAAAAACTTTTTTTAAATAAATTTTTTTTTAAATTACACAGGCCGACAAGATTTACTTTCCAAGAATCAGGCAATACTTTTCCGAAGGATTTTGACGTGCTGAATCCGAATCCGACCTCAAAAAGGACCCATCACGTCAGGTTTTCGAGATATTTTAACCTAAAAGTGCGAAAAACCTGTTTTTAGTTAAATTTGATGTCATGTAACACCAAGAGATAATTTTTTTCTTTTAGAGCTCAATCTTGCTACTAAAAGTGTTACTCTTCTCCTTTAATATATATTTTGAAAATTAAAAAAATCTTCATTTGTCTCTGAGTAATCGTTCATTGAATTTTCTGAGTTTGGCGAATTCTTCGAAAACTGAGTAGAAACAAAAAATCTTCGATAATAAAGCAGAATTTAACTACAAACATCTAAATTTTAAACAGTTCTGAAGATTTTCAATATAACTGAATACGAATTCGATATCAGATTGACAGAATTAAAAATTACATATCTGAGGGAAATACAATCAATTTAAAATAAATCGTCTGCCATATTGTATACGCCATTTTTAATTTTGTGAATCTGATATTGTATTCGTATTCAGTTATATCGAAAATCCTCAGAACTATTTAAAATTTATATGTTTGTAGTTAAATTCTGCTTTATTATCAAAATTTCTTTGTTTCTAATCAGTTTTCGAAGAATTCGCCAAACTCAGAAAATTCAATGAACGATCACTCAGAAACAAATGAAGATTTTTTTAATTTTCAAAATGTATATTAAAGGAGAAGAGTAGCACTTTTAGTATTATGTCAAATGGAATTTCGGACAAACAGATTTTATGTTGACTGGTTATTCGAATAAATGAAAATTATGACAAATAAAATTTCGATAAATGAAATTTCTTAAATATAACGTTTCTAAGATTTGAAGGTTATGTCACATGAGAATTCGAGTAAATGCGTTTTACGTCACTTGATAATTCGAGTAAATAAACATTATGACAAATCAAATTTCGATAAATGGAATTTCTTAAATATGACATTTTGAAGATTTAAAGGTTATGTCACATGAGAATTTGACTAAATGCGTTTTATGTCACTTGATAAGTCGAGTAAATGAACATTATGACAAATAAAATTTCGATAAATGGAATTTCTTAAATATGACATTTTGAAGATTTGAAAATTATGTCAAATGGCAATTCGGAGGATTAATAATTATGAAAAATAGTCATTCGAAAAAACAAAATTTATGTCAAAGAATTTTTCGACATATTAAAAATTATATTAAAAAACAATTCGTCTATTTAAATATTAGGATAAAAAATAATTCGATAAATTAAAAATTATGTTAAATGAAATTTCGAAATCTGAAAATTATGCGAAATGAAGTTTAGATAATTTCCATGTTTTGTATATTAGGAAATTGAAATTTGGGGAATAATCATGCGCCCCTATCTCTATAGGGGAAAGAAGATAGGCAATAGTAAACAAGAGTACTCTCTAAATCTGAATCAGCGATAAGTATATGGCACTATTTCAATTAGCGTATATGCACTGTGAATTAGTGAAATTTCACTGATTAATTAGCGCATATACGCTGATTGAAATTAGTGGCATACTTATCGCTGAGAATCAGTGAAATTTCGCTGATTCAGATTTAGAAAGTAAGGAAAAGAAAATAGAATACACCTACGTGAGAAAAAGAAGAGCCTCAGTAATAGACTACGTAATTGGGAACCAGGAAACAGTTGAAGAAATAAAGAAATTAAAAATAGGACAAGACAGAATCAGATCATTTACCATTGGAATTGTAAATAAAGGGAGAGGAAATGGAAGAAGAAGAAACAGTACAAAATGAAAGCAGATTAATAAGAGACTGGTCGGAAGAAGGGATTAAAGAATATCACGAAAAGTGTAAAGATTGGAAGTTTAATGAAGAAACCACAGATGAGATATGGATGGAAATTAAAGACAACATAGAAGAAGCAATCGCAAAAATAAGAATGAAGAGAAAAAATCTATATTAAGAGAACAACTATGGCATAACAAGGAACGGAAAGATAGGAAGAGAGATATAAGAAAGATCAGACGGAAAGAGAAGAATGTAAACAAAGAAAAAAGGAATATAAAGACTGGTGTAAAGAAAAAAGAAAAGAACATGAAAGGGAAGAAGAAGAGAAGATAAAGAGCATAAAACGGAACAAAAAACTTGAAAATATATTAATAAATTAAAAAAAGGGAAACAATTAAAATAAACATCGAAATAGAAGAGTGGCGACCTCACTTTCAAAAGAGGTTTGGAGGAAAAGATGCAAGAAAAACACTAGAGAAAGAAGACGAAGAAGCGGAATTGACTAATGATGAAGAGGATAAAATTAAAAAAGAATAGGTAATAAAAATAATAAAAAACGAAGTAAGGAAGTTGATGCCTATCGCAATTGGTGAAGTTTTTTGGAAGATGATGAACAAAATTTGGAAGGAAGGAAACAACACTATACAATATATATGAGCGATACCACGTCAAGTGATCAAGGGGTCTTACGGTGTAATGTTTATTTCGATCATTTTTTATTCTTAAACTATTAAAAATATAAAGTTGGCAAAGTACATTTTAGAAATGTTTTTTCATACTCTTTCGATTGGAAATAAGGGGCCGTTCACAAAATACGTAACACTATTTTTCGGAAATTTGGTCTCCCCCTCCCCCACGTAACACAATGTTATATACATTAGCGCCATTTTTTCTCCTTACCGTAACAAATTGCTTGACCCCCCCCCCTCCCCACAAAACGCGTTACGTATTTTTTGAACGGCCCCTAAGCATTTTGAACAAAAAGTTTTGACCCAAAAAAATCAAAATTGAAAATAAATTTTTATTTTTTGGGAGGAAAGGTACGATTCTTCTTAAACGAAAGCTGAGGTTTTTACAAAAAGGACATATTTATTATCGAAATAAGCATTGAACTGAAAAACTAAAAAATTTAACCCTCTCCCCCTTTGGAAAATATTGGACTAGGTAAAAAAATATTTCCACGAAAAATTACTAAGGTAAATGTACACAATTGCGTGCTAGTACGTTATTCTTTGCCATTTTCTTAATTTAAGTAGAATAATAAATTGACAAAATATTTCAACAAGTGAAAAATTTTAGCACAAACTTTGCTATTTATTAAATCAATATTCTGTGTTCTAATTGCATCTGTTTAGTTTATAAACTCAAAATAAAATATTTTGTCAGTCAATAGACGATTGCGCGTCGTGCAATGCGGTATGCTGCGAGTGACAGCTTTTAATTTATGCTTTTATTTTTTTAATAATTAAGACCTATTTAAATTGTATTTCCTATTGCTGAGTTATTTTTAAAAGTTTTTTAACATAAAAATTACTTTTTTAAATACATAGGATTACGTTCGCTCTTCTCACACGAAGTACATTATTTTAATAAATCTAATAAGAATAATTAATATACTTACATTTTTTAATAAAAAATAAAATTGTAAATAAATGAGGAAATTGCGTGGTAGTGTTTTACTAACCATATGTGTATTATGTTTTTTTGCTTAGGGACTTTTGGGAAATCTGCCTACAGATACTTTCTTTGAGCGAAATTTAAATATTTTTTGATCAAATATTCGGCTTCTTTCACTAAGTCATCTTGCAACTTATAAGCGTCTTTTAGATTTTTCCAAATAACATTAACTTCTTCCTGTGCTTTACCAGCAGACTTTGTCAATTGAGATTTTTTGTAAGCGTCAAATAATCGTTGATAGATATTGACAATATCAGGTTTCATTTTTTACAAATGAAGATATTATCACACTAGTCATTTAAATTATTCAACAATAAATAATAAGTAAGAAAAATCACGACGACGACGACAAACGACAAGATTACCGATTCCGAAAATTGGAAATAATAATCGATTATACTAAAAATCGATTCTTAAAACGATTCGATTCTGCACTTAAAATCGAGTACAGTGAAAAGGCAGCCAAGGGCAGATTTTTTAAAAACATTTTAACATTTCTAGAGAAATTGAAAAATAAATGTTACAAATATTACGTATCAATGAATATTGACCCCCCCCTCCCCCCAGTAACAAATGATAACATTTTCTCGACCCCATCCCCCTAAACGTGTTACGTAATTTATGGATGGACCCTATGTAGGAAAATGTGAAAATTTACAAATAATATCTTAAATTACTTTATTTATAATAAATATACTGTACTGTTACAGGTGATACACGGAAAAAATTAGTTGCTGAAATTTTCCTCGACTTTGTAGAAGACTCTCGGATATAGTCGAAAGTATTTAAATTTTTAAAATCACTCTGTTTTAAAAATCATATTGAAATCGAAGAAAAAATGTACTACATTCGAAGAGAATTTAGAAAAAGGATTTGAAACTTTCAGAGACAGTCGAGGAAAATGAAAACACAGCTAGCGCGAACGATTCAGCGACAGTCGAGGAAAAAAGACGTGTCCGGATTTTCTTCTACAGTATTCTAAACTTTCAACGATTATAATCGCGGAAAATGAAAAATTCTGCGGACCAGTAAAAAAAATTCCTTCAGTTCTTATATATTTCATTCCTTTTATGCCTTATATTTAATTACAATCCTACATTTACCCAGTGAGAAATTGCCAATAGACTTTGAACGGTCCAATATTGGTTGCCGTGCTGGGTGCCGATTGACTCCCAATATTAGACCAATATGGGCTGATGCTTGGGATGTAACGGCATCGCCAATCATCGGTTGTTAATATTGGTCCAATATTGGCCGAATATTGGCAACCAAGAGAAAAAAAAAATTTTAAATAAATTTTTTTAATTAAATAATAATAATAAATTAATCTTTATAATTTTTGTTTATTATATTTATTTAATTAATTATTTAAATATTCATTTTTAATAATTTATATAAATAATATATTATTAATAAATTATAATTATTTAAAAATGCAGCAGCTATTAGGAAACAGCATTCTGCAAAAAAATCCTATCATTGAAAAATCAATGATAGGCGAGAGCTAGAGATATCCGCGTCATTAAATAGATTCGCAGATATACTCTGGTCTCGCGATGAATCTCTCGATACTTATATACACTGGTGTCGCCGTGTCAGTTGCGAGAACGGTTACAGCGTCCCTCTTGCGTCAGAGATTGGATTTTTCGCGTGGTAAAGTGAAGTGTGAAAAGTGTGTATGAGCCGTCGGTAACATTGATTTCTCTTCTCCCTAAAGTTCATTTGAACGTTCAGAACTTTAGAATTATGTATTTTAAAGAAAGACAGGTAGGATATTTAATACATTAACTTAATAATTTTTATAAATAATGAATTCTAGTTAGTGAATAATTCTACTAATAAATATACAGTTTAAATAAAAAGTTTATTTTCAAAACTGAAATTATTTAAAAATTAATAATTTTTATTATAAATAATAAGAATCGCTTTAGTTTCCTTTTCTTAAATTTCGATTTGTCTAGAAGTACCTATAGCTTAGATTAAATGTGGGTTTTTCTAAAGTTTTGAACGTTCAAATGAACTTTAGAGAGAAGAGAAATCAATGTTACCGACGGCTCATACACACTTTTCACACTTCACTTTACCACGCGAAAAATCCAATCTCTGCCGCAAGAGGGACGCTGTAACCGTTCTCGCAACTGACACGTCGACACCAGTGTATATATAAGTATCGAGAGATTCATCGCGAGAACAGAGTATATCTGCGAATCTATTTAATGACGCGGATATCTCTAGCTCTCGCCTATCATTGATTTTTCAATGATAGGATTTTTTTTGCAGAATGCTGTTTCCTAATAGCTGCTGCATTTTTAAATAATTATAATTTATAAATAATATATTATTTATATAAATTATTAAAAATAAATAATTAAATAATTAATTAAATAAATATAATAAACAAAAATTATAAACATTAATTTATTATTATTATTATTTAATTAAAAAAATTTATTTAGAAAATTTTTTTTTCTCTTGGTTGCCAATATTCGGCCAATATTGGACCAATATTAACAACCGATGATTGGCGATGTAATTTGACACTATTTAATCTCTAATCACCCACCTAAAACTAAATAGCTAACACCAATATGCATATTATCCTACACTTTCGTTGTTTCGCACGCTATATGAATCTACTTTTTCATCGTCCTTATATATTAAATGGAATCTTTCTTTACCGCTTGCGAGAAAAAATGCAATATTTTGAAAATTAAAAATCTCAAATATTTCTCTTCTCTCTAAATCTGAATTAGTAGAATTCTACTAAGAATTAGTAAAATTTTACTAATTTTTAGTAGTTTTCATGAACGACTTTTCACCTTTTTAATTAGTAGAATATTACTAATTTTTAGTAAAATTCTACTAATGTTTTAGTAGAATTTTACTAATTGAAAGTCACTTTTTCACTAAATGAATTAGTGAAACTGTTTTATCGACTATTAATAAAACAGTTCTACTAATTGTTAGTAGAATTATTACTAAATCATTTAGTGGACGACTTTTCACCATTTCATTAGTAACTTTCTACTAATTCAGATTTAGAGAGTGCAACATACTTTAGAATTTTAAAGAGTATTTCAGTATACGTTAAAGACTATTTTACAATTATTTTTAATTTATAAGATGAATTTAAAAATGATATTTAATTAAAATAATAATTAAGTGGAGAACAAGGGCGATTTCTCGCGAGCTTGAAGTTTGCTGCTCGAGCGCAGCGAGAGCAGCAATCAAGCGAGCGAAAATCGCTGTTCGCCACGAATTGCACATATTACTTTGTCCAACAACTGAAAAACACTTTCTATTAATTTTTTATACTAATTATAATAATTTTATTCATTTATTGTCAGAACTTAACTCTCTAAATCTGAATTAGTAGAAAGTTACTAATGAAATGGTGAAAAGTCGTCTACTAAATGATTTAGTAATAATTCTACTAACAATTAGTAAAATTTTACTAATTGTTAGTAGAGCGTTACTAATTGATTAGTAGAATTCTACTAACAATTAGTAGAACTGTTTTATTAATAGTCGATAAAACAGTTTCACTAATTCATTTAGTGAAAAAGTGACTTTCAATTAGTAAAATTCTACTAAAACATTAGTAGAATTTTACTAAAAATTAGTAATATTCTACTAATTAAAAAGGTGAAAGTCGTTCATGAAAACTACTAAAAATTAGTAAAATTTTACTAATTCTTAGTAGAATTCTACTAATTCAGATTTAGAGAGAACATATTAATAATACAATTAATTTTTCAAAATTTTAATTTTTAGTTATAAATTACTTATTTAGGACAAAATTTAACAAAGTTAAAGCAAATTAGAATAGATTTTTATGATTTATTTATAGTGATATGGAACCGAAATAACCACACATAATGTGCCTTTACTCTTTTCACCGCTCATTTCTCCACTGGACAAACGGCCAGTGGAGATATGAGGTACATTTCTCCACTGGTGCCTAGTGCACAATGACTCCATTTCCCCGAAGGCGTTGGACAAAAATTATTTTCTGTTCATTATTGTAAAAACTTATTTAACGATTAATAATTATATTTCATATTTACAAAAAGATTTTAATCCTCCAATATAATTCACAAACACTGTACAGAAGAATTTGTAAATGAACGGTGTTAAATAAATAAACGGTGTTACAATAATTCCACGACTTTTTTCCGCTACTAGGTTTATAAAAAGTCCTCGACTTTTTTTAGAGAATTTCTGCTAAAATCATAGAGTATTTCTATAAGTTTATAAAGAATTTTTTCATATCCGAGAGTCTTCGAGTGGTAGCTGAAAACATCAACGACTAATTTTTTCCGTGTACATGTAATTTGGTCAAATTTTGGCATAATTTTTCCAAAAATTGTCTAATATTATATAGGTTATAATATTATAAATAAATAATTTAAAAAGCAATAAAAAATAAAAATTTTTTTAAACAAAATATATTTTTAAATTCTACGCTTCAAGACGAAAAAAACGCCTATTTGGTTTTTAAAATCGGTTAAAAAGAACTCAAGAAAAAAATGTTTTCATTTAATATTGTTAAAAACTTTAATTGTCAATAACTGTAACAAAAAATTTTTTTTGCTTTTAATTTATTATGACAATATTTTTATCACATAAAGATGAGAATAAAAGATATTTTATTGAAAAAAGCCTGACCCCTTTTTTAAACATGATAGGACATTCTAAGCTGGAGGAAAATTGTTTGTCAGTTAAATAAAATTAAAAAATGTTGAAATTGTCATTCTAAAATGTATGAACCTAAAATCTATGAAAAATAATTTTTGACTATTGTTAAAAGAGATTCTTGATAACTGTAAGTATTTCAAAATCTATGAAAATTTATTTGTATTTGTAAATAGAAAAACATATATAATAAAAAACGCCGGCGCCAAGTTTTAACCTCTTAATTTTTTTGTAAATTTTAATTTAAAATATATACTTTAAAAGCTAAAAGTTAGCATGATCATGCTATAGAGGTGGTAAATTTTTGAAAGCTCAATATAAATGAGTGCATTAATCCATAAATAATAATTTTTTTCGTTTCTGTTTGGAACTCACAAAAAGGAGTATTTCGGGAGAATCACCCAGATATTTGTGCAAGTACTTTTTTTCTGCGGAGTGAAGTGTTCAATGAACAATTGAAAAGCGGTTTAGATAGTTCCTGTCATAACGTTTGTTATTTTGGACGCAAAATCAATTAGTAGTAATTAATAAATCAAATGTTTACAATTATGGCTGAACGCATTAAAAGAAATCGAGACGTACTATTTTCTTCCAAATGTTTGCAATTCTCGGAGTTATCACACAAAGGGATAGCAAGAGAAATTCCAATGACATAGCATTACATTACGTATATGCTCTTTTGGAAAGCAAAGAAAAATCTTATACGCAAGTCTTGAATGTCGTCATGGAAAAAGGACGTCTCTTAGGACTTCAAAATGTACCGGATGTGGTGATGTCAGATTTTGAACTGGCTATCATAAACTCCATCCAACAGACAATAGGAGAAGAAACAGTCAAATGTTGTTTTTTTTACTTCTGTCAAAGTGTTTATCGCCATATTCAAGGTGGCCACATCAGTAAAAAAAGAGCGCAAATGTTGTGTGCTCTAGCTTTTGTTCCTGTATAGGACATTTCGAATCATCTAGAATCTCTACAACCACATCTTGTCCAAGAGTTAAAACCTATATATGACTATTTTAAAAAAACATACGTAACTGGTGTTCCGGCACGGGGTCGCAGAAGAGCTGTTCCACCACAATATCCTCCAAAACTATACATTTCATTAAATTTCCTTAAGTTGTTACTGAGTTTTGCTTAGCTGAAGTTACAATTTCGATACTCATTAAGGATTTTTACTAAAAATTTTGAATTTTAAGTAACATTTAGAAATAGTAAGAAATGTGTTGTAAATTTCAAGCAAATGTAACTTATGAATACTTTCAGTACCGTCATTTGGAAAATTACGTTACATTTGTGTCTGAATTCTATAGGAATTTTCAGAACATTTTTAACAGTGTATGGTCGCAATACGATTCGGTGCAACACAGAAGAGCTCGAACGAATAATGCTTCGGAGGGCTGGCACAATAAATTCCAGTTGGTAGTTGGAAAAACCCCATCCCTGTATACCTTCCTTACGGAATTATCAAAAGAGCAGTGCGATGTAGAAACAATGTTGCGACAGATAGAACTTGGCCAAAGAGTGAGAAGAGGTTGGAATAGAGATAGAAAACGAAGAGAAGAACAGATTTGAAACATTGTATCGTACACTGAAAGAATGTCGGTACATGTGCTGTGCTGCCTACTGCGCATGGTATGTGGGATGAGTTCCGCTCATCCCAAGTCTTCTTGTGCACATCCCATGCGCAGAAGTCGAGACAACAGTTGTGTTATGGCACGGTCACACCTCAGCTGCCTGCCTGCCTGCCTGCGCAGGCAGCCGCCACGGGAGTAGGAGAGAGGAGACGAATAATTTAAATTGTCTGACCCTCTTACTCTTATGTATTGCCATGACGACCTGCAGGCAGGCAGGCAGCCGAGGTGTGACCGTGCCATTATAGCAGACGATCAGGTGATGCGCACATGGCATGTGCGCAGAAAGCACATCTCACGTCTCGAAAATGCACAACACACGTGCATTATGAACGTACATCCCATGCCATGTAGTTTTCGACATGCGGAAATTCTTTCAGTGTACTACACTGAAAAAAATGATAATGTTAATTTTGACATACAAGTATGGTTAGGATGTATAGCTGAAACAGCAATACCGTATTGCTGTTCTTAAAATACAGTATTCGTGTTCTTCGCATACATATTATTGTCTCTCAAATACATATGTGACGTGCCGCGACAAAAGGGACCTTAGCTGTTTTTGACAGAACTAAAATTAGAAGTATAAATAAATAAAAATGACCAATTTTCTTTACAAACTTTTAATATTTCATTCATTATTATGTACAATATTTTCAGAAAAATATGCTTTTGATGTTAAATAATCAATAATAAATTTTCAATGAAGTTAAAAGTACTCTAAACATAACCTAAAATTCTAAGCAGCTAAGGTCCCTTTTGTCGCGGCACGTCACATATTGCTGTTCTACACTGCATATGGCTGAAACAGCAATACTGTATGGCAGTATCATATCTACCAATATAATATATCAGAATTGGCTATATTTATGGCTGTACCATAAATATATTTTTTTCAGTGTACGGAGATTTTCGACATAGAAATGATATGACTGGATATTTGCAAATTATTGGTTACAACATACAATTCTAAATTCTTCGTATTTTCACATTTGAGCGGCTGGATTCCATAAGGGCATGTAAATTTTTCTTGGCAGAAATCAAAGTCCCCTAAACACTCAAAATTCAACTTCTGAATTTAAATGTTTAAAATATATGTATCCTTATATTTTATATACTATATATATTTTAAACATTTAAATTCAGAAGTTGAATTTTGAGTTTCCAGAGGTCTTCGATTTCGGCCGAGAAAAATTTACATGCCCTTATGGAATCCAGCCGCTCATTTTTATATTTTTACATTATTTTATTGAAATTGAGCGGATGGGAAGAAGAACTCGCCGAGATGCTCCGCTGCACGCTGTATTGTCAGTCAAGAGTTCCAAATGCCGATAAAATTAAAGTTTGAAATTTTGAATTTTAAAGAAGTGCTACACTATAGAAAATAAAGAGGCGCATCTTTTTTTCCTTTCAAATTTTTTTATAGGACAATTAGTTTAAATAATAAGTGCAAAAAACTAAAAAAAAATTAATTTTCATTTTTCATTAAATTTTAAAAGAAGTTTCAGTGAGACATTTGTTCTTTAATGTATAAAGATGTTTCCTGGAAAATTTCAAATTGATTTATTGAAAAGTTTAGAAAATATCGAAGTTTAAACAAATTGTGCGTGGCGCGCTAGCGAGTCGCCGTGTATAGAGAATAATATTCTGCTTATTATGAATGATCTGCTTCTTATAACTTTTACATATACATTATTTTTATTTACATAATACCAAGAATATTTTATTCGATTTATTTAGTAAAATTTTATTAATTTAAACATTAAATCAATTTTAATTTATCAATATAAATAAATTGTAAATAATTTATTTGCGTCAGTAAATAAATGTATATATGTAAAAGTTATAAGAAGCAGATCATTCATAATAAGCAGAATATTATTCTCTATACACGGCGACTCACTAGCGCGCCGCGCAATATTTGTTTAAACTTCGATATTTTCTAAACTTTTCAATAAATCAATTTGAAATTTTCCAGAAAACATCCTTATACATTGAAGAACAAATGTCTCACTGGAAGTTTTTTTTATTCGAAACTTCCGCACTGACTTTTTGTCGGCGAAAGTAAGAAAATGTGATTGCTGGTAGATCATTAATAACAATTAACTATTATTAAACAATCATTAATTTTTAAGTTTTTTGATATGTTATCATCTTCTATAGACCCTAATAAGTTTGTATATTAAATACCGATTAATTTTATTAATATTTGTCTTAACTACGATGATTTATGTTTTAAAATTGAATGAAAAATGAAAGGGCTTAGGGGGTTAAGTATGCAAAAAGTGCCCCCGCTTCTATTTTTCTCAAATTTGGCCCATATGTTACTATCCATATCTTCTTCTTCTTTTTTGATGTCTTCTGGCTTAGCCGACTGACAAAACTATAAAATATTAAAGAAGTAGAATATAACTTAGGTGTGTTAGAGTATTTGTATATAGCAAAGATCCCACATCAGATCATAGAGTTCAAAACGGTGAGAGTACTAAGATGGTCTTCTCCCTCCGAGTCATCCTCAGTTACAAGCTGTTGCCGATGAAAGTTATAGTCCATGGATAGGAAATTAAACTAGTGGATAGGAAGTTGGCGCTGGCAACTGAAAGTTGCACAGCAAGTGCAATTCTAATGAGTATGCAACTCCAGCTTATTCCCGACAAATCTCAATTATTTAAATAAAGCAAAAATTATATAATCAGGTAGATAAATAAATGAATGAGTGTACAGCTAAGTAATAGAATTATAATTAATTAAGTTAAGCAAAGTAAATCCAAATTAATAAATCAACTCAAATTGAAAGAGACAGGCAATATAGAAGTGCACCTTATGCACCTGCAAGGAATCTGAATGGATCAACATTAGTTAATAAATGTCAAATCATCTGCTCTGAGTGAGCGAAAAAACCACCCAACTCTCTCACAGTTTCACCATCCGGTGGGAAGATTAGATCGTCAATCGAGACAGTCGCAGGATCAATTCCCGGGAATCTTCTATTAAAGAAACCATACAAACCAACCCTAGCCGTTGCCAGGTTGGGACAAACGTTCAACACATGTTGGAGAGTTCTCCGTTCCTCGCCGCAGCCACATCTCACAGCTACATTCCAATTCAATCTTTGAAATAAGTCATAAGTAAAAGTGTGACCGGTTCTAACCAGGGCCTACTAGTCTTCGGCGACACACGCGAGAAGTACCTGTGTCCTTCCAGATTTCGATCCGAAAATGGCCACAAATGTGCCCAATTTGCAGTTCTGTCTGGAACCAGGACATCCCGCGCGATGTCGCTCAAAGGAAGTCCAAAATATATTCTATTATTTTGTTTGTTGACCTCTTTACAGATAGAGTCCACAAACTCGTTGCCTCTTATTCCCGAATGTGCAGGTACCCACAGAAATCCAACCTCCGTTTTGGGAGATGCAGGACAGGAAGAAAAGAGTAGGTTCAAAATGTCATATATTAAGTAAGAGTTGTCCTTATAGAGATGAGGGTCCCTTAGGCGATACAGAGAAGAGAGTGAATCAGTAACCAATAGAATCTTAGGTAGTCTATTGTTATGTGCATATAAAATGGCCTTGTATATAGCAAGTAGTTCGGCCGTTAAAATGGAAGCGAATGGTTGAAGCGGAATACCTCTGGAATATGAATTTGTTTCATCGTAAAATGCCGAGGAAGCCAATCCATTGACAGGATTCAAGGAGCCATCTGTATAGATTATTCTAAACTCTTAAAAATATTCAGTGAGTATACCGCGAAAGTCTCGCTCCGGGTTTTCACTGGATTTCAGTGCTTGACCTGAATTTACATTACAATTAAGTGAAAAAATCATGGACTGCCACTTCCAATCAAATTGAGCCGGCTTCAATGTCCTTTTACAAATCGCTGCAACAGGGTCTATTCTATCGAAGGCATCTAAGAGAGGTATCTTATTTGATTTAATTTTTTGTGGGAATAGTTTAGAAGTATTTTTTAAATTTTGCAAAAGTGAGATCAGGGGATTCTCCGACCACTGGGAGTTACGCAAGATGAAAGAGTTCGAAAGATATGCTCTCCTAAAACCCAGAGTCGGCTCGTTCGCCTCCGTCAGCAAGACCGGGATGGGGGTTGATTTTAAACACCCCATCGCGACTCTCAGTGCCGCAGACTGAACTCTGTCAAGACATTTCAGGGTGGTAGGAGTGGCATTTGTATATAAAGGTGATCCCCAGTCCAGAATTGCGCGTATTAAATTTCGGTATACCATTAGGGCAAGTATGGGGGAGGTACCCCAAGTAATTCTAGATATAATTCTCATTATTCCCAACGCCTTGACTGCTTTATCTGCCAAGTATCTAATATGTAAGGACCATGAGAGTTTTTTATCAAGGACAATGCCCAGACGTTTCATTTCCGTACCACAGTTAATTCTGGTATCACCTATATGTATGTTTATATGATCGAAATTCCTTCTTGATTTAGAGAAAATACAACATGTGGTTTTAACCGGAGCAACATCCATGCCCAGCCTCTTAAGCCATTTGACCAGTCTTCTAAGCGCTTGGTTTGCGATTTGTTCAATGTTATCGTTCTTGTTAAATTTTATGTAGAGGAGGAGATCATCAGCGTACATAACAAACCTCATGTTTACTGGGAGTACCTTGGCCAGGTCTCTAAGGTATATGTTGAATAGTAGGGGGGAGAGGACACCTCCTTGCGGGACTCCCACTCCACATTCTCTTGGGGTACAGTTCGATGAGCCAAAGTAGATATGTCTTCTTGATGTCATGAAGTTGATGAAGTTTGTTGTGCACGGATGTATACCTAGGCCAATCAGCATATTGTTCAGAATTTTTGGTCTGACGTTGTTAAAGGCTCCTTTGATGCCGATAGAGAGAGCTAAGGTGTCAAGTGATCTCAGGAAACCTGTAGTGGTGTCCACGACAAAGGCTGCCACACAGTCAACCGCCGATCTTCCCTTCCTAAAGCCAAACTGCTGTGGTGGAATTAGTCTTCTCGATTCCACTTCATGTTCCAATCTTCTATGGACCAATCTCTCGAAGATTTTGGAGATAACCGAGGTCAGAGCGATTGGTCTAAATCCCTTGCCTCCAGGCTTTGGGAGGGCTATAACCCTGGTTTTCCTCCATGTCTCTGGATAGGACGAGGACTGAAACATTCTGTTGAAAATCAACAGAAGTAGGCCCCTTGCAATCGGTCCCAATTGTTTGAGGACCTCTCCCGTAATTCCGTCCAAACCGGGTGCCGGCTTGGGTTTGCAGTGTGTTATAGCAGCATTTAGTTCGTTTTCAGTAAAAGGGGGAAATTCAGGGTCATTCAGTCTGACCGGTGTTGTCAAGAAAGGTATATCTGATGGGGGTATGTGTGACTGTATCAAATCGTCTCTAAATTTTGTCATTTCCGGGGTGTTTGTGTCGGTAGAGATATTTGTGTGCATCTGAGCGGAACGCGAAGTGAGAGCCCTCAATGTGCGCCATAAGGTCGAAATGCCCCTAGCTGGAGTCATATTTTGACAAAAGTCCTTGAAGGCCATTGACTTCTGTTCTCGCAGAGCTTTTTTAATTTCGGAGTCCATCCTACGAAACTCAATTCTGTTTTCGACTGACTGGTTTGCCTCATACCACCTATAATTGTTTCTTCTTTCTGATAACAGGTCGTCACATCTTTTGTTCCACCAGAGCGGCTTGGAGATAGGACGCAGGGGTCCCTTTCTGGGGATATATGCACCTGCCTCTAGAAGGTTATCTTTCATAACAGAAACAAATTTCTCATAGATTTAGTTGGGTACCAAATTCGAACTGAAAAGATTGGTGAGTTCCAAAGAATCTTCTTCCATTCCTCGTCTGAAAGAACCCCAGTTGATTGACTTAAGACAAAAATTATTCTCCGATGGGGCCGTTAGTCCCGGAGCAACGTCTGCCCTAAGTAGCACCGGATAATGGTCCGACTCATAAGAATCCTCCATCACGCTAACAACAGAAGCCTGTAAAATAGATGCGGAAACGAAAATTAAGTCTAAGTTATTTCCAAGCTCGTTTGTTTCCTGGAATCTAGTTGGTTGTGTTGAATTTGTGATAAAAATGTCCTTCTCCAGAGTAAAAGTCATGAGGGAGGAACCCCTTAGATTAGTATTGCTATCACCTCAACATGTATGGTGGGCATTAAAATGGCCACATAAGATGTGATTAGTATGTGCAGGTAAATTTTTAAAAATGTCAGTCCAGGTCTGTGGAGTAATGTCACCACCCGGTGGGGCATATATACATGTAAATTGAGTGTGTCCAAATAAAGTGTTTATTGAAATGGAAGTAATGTCCATTGTTATATTGTCATTATTGTAAGTAAATCGGTTTGTGATCTGAAAAGTAATCTCTCTACGTATCAAAAATAACACCCCACCCCCTCTACCATTGGGTCTGTCTTGCCTGACAGTGATGTAATTATATATTTCAAATGAGGTTTTAGGCGTAAGCCAGGATTCCGTAATACAAACCACGTCCGGATTGTGTTTCCACAACAAGAGCTCCAACTCAGGCTTCTTGGAAACTATGCTTCTTGCATTCCAGAGAACTAATGTGAGAGATCTATGTATGGGCCTAGTTTCATTTGTCATGTTTCAGTGAGTTCTTATGTTAAAATTATACACAAATAAATACACAAATTATTAATCAAACCAATAAAGGGAGAAATTAAGCGAATATATAAATAATTTGTAATTTGTATATTTCAGTGCTGTAGCTATTTAGGCGGGTTAGCTTTAGTCAATATTATATAGTATTTAATTAGTATATGGTTAAAATGATTATTTATAATATGCATGCATGTGAATGATATATAAATCTAAATATTAAATAATAAAATATTAAATAAATAAATAAATGAATAAATCAAATCTAAAACTTTGTCCAACTATAATAAAATAAATAAATAAATATGTAGTCAATTCTAAATTATAAATTGTCTGATTCGGCATCTTCGACAGACATATCCTTATCATATGATGAGGAATGAGACTCATGTGGATTTGCTGTATTGTCGGTCTCTATATTAGGTAGAGTTGCTGTTGTCCCTGTCATAGCAGGTGTATCTGTTGTAATTTCTTCCTCTTCTTCACTTGTTCCCTCCCATATCACCTCATATCCTGGTTTCGCTATGCCTTGACTGATTAGTAAGATTTCAGCTTCTTCGTAACTCACGTTTTCTTCTAATCTGCATCTCATAATTTCGAATTCGTATAGATAGTAAGGACAAATTTTTGATGATGCAGCATGTTTACCTGAGCAATTGGAGCATTGTGCAGAGCGATTGTGGTGAGGACATTTTTTTTCTACATGAGGACCAGCGCAATATTCACATGTAAAGTGTGTGGATTTACATTGGTCTGATAAATGTCTGAATCTTTGGCATTTATAGCAACGTTTTGGGGGAGTAACTATGAGAGAAAGTCTAAATAGAACACCTGAAATAAGTATAGAAGGTGGAAATGTAACGCCTGAAAAAACAAATTCCATCATGTCTGAAAGATTACTTTTATCTATAGTTTTTCTGCGGATTGAAATAATTGAATCTCTGACTTCTGTCTCGAGTCTACTGCTAATAGTAAGAGGTGACAAATCTACATCCACGTCATGCATCAATGTTTTTCTGCTAACTAATGAAGTAGGGATAAATGATCTATAACCTCTCTCAGTAAGTTTGCCCGAATTCAGGAGATCATTAGCCAATGACCAAGTTGAGGATGTAATCCTAAGTTGATTTAAACCATTAGAAATAATTGTTCTCTGGGGATCGCTCACCACTGATTCCAAAAAATCGGCAAAAGCGATTCTATTATATTTGCCGATTTTTTGATTAGGCAGTGTAGACTCCACCATGATAGTGTAGGGCGTTGGAGAAGTGTGAGAATATCTTGCCTCATTTTTATAATCCGAGTTGAGCCAGATCAGCTGATAAGGGGTGATATTTTCATTAGGCAGAGATGGAGATGGGGGACGATTGGAATTAAACTCCACTTCCAAATCAGCCGAACTACATGCTACCGAAATTTGTGGCTGGATATTTGTTGTTAATGATGAGTTAGATTCCGATGGAATAACTGACTGTCCAGGATCAGAGTGGAGAGGAAGAGTACTCCGAGTCATAGTGTCAGTTAAGTTATGGATGTTTACAGGAATCGGACAAGTGTTATTGCTATTTTGATTTTGATTAATGTTTATTGGTGTAAGAGTATGTGTTCTTTGTGGTGTCTGTGGGTTTGATTGTGTAGGTGAATGTGTGTTTTCTACTTTAATATTTATTAGCCCTTCATTTATTGAGGTGGTAAGCCCTGGTTTGCGATTAATCCGATTAGCAATGTTTCTAATGTTACTGATATATCCTCTACCACGTGTTGCATTACTTTTGATTGCAACTGTGGTCCGTGGACCCGACTGGGTAGGAGTATTTTTAAAATTACGCGGGGATGTTGGTGCCATTTTGTTTAAAAAGAAAGTTTAAAATAATTAGTTCCCACGACTGTCTCCGATGCCGAGTAAATCCTGTTCAAATTATTTTAATTTTAATTGAACTTATTGTTTAGATTATTGAGCGCTATGATGATTTATTTAGAAAAGTTCTCTGTTAAGATTAATATTTATTTGAATTGGGATTTTAAATTAGTAAAAATTAATAAAGTATACTGAATAAGGTTAATACTTATACAACTTATTTCAGTTTAAATTTTATTTTACTCAGAAATAAGTTTTAACAGCGTTCAATAATCATATTTAATTTATCAAAATATTTGTGTGTGTATAATGGTAAAACAAAAATTAAATTAAATATCTTCCTCTTAGGTAAAATTGTATTTGTCTTATTAAGGAACTAGTAAAAAATATAAAATATTTATCTAGGTTTATGTGAGAGGTTGTTAAGTGTTTATGTGCTATATTGTATTTAAGTTTAATTTATTTTAATTTATTTCATTCCTGTCTCAATTCAATTTTATTATTTGCCTGAAATTATTGTAGATTTTATTTGGTTTAGAGAAATGGGAATGTATGTTCTCCAAATTAAATTACAAATTAATATATACAAAATTTTAAAATAGATAAATTTGAAATTATTAATGGTTCAAATATTATTGTACTTACACTTACTGTCTTTAACATACCAAGAGGAAGTGAATAGGAATAGTAGGTTTAGTGTATTGGTAAAATTATAAGATAGGAGTGACTATACCTTCTTTCCTGTTTGTTTATTTGTCTGACCTTATAGGTTATTGTTATATCTGTTTCTTCCGACAATTAACTGGACTCTGACGTGTTGTGCAAAATAGGTTTTATAAATTATTGCATGAGATCCGTATTCGATTAGATGATTTCTTTCCAAAATGTTGCATCAGTTCTGCACTATTGGACAATGCCTGGCCAGAAATGTTGGCAATTAGATGGTATTGGAGTGAGTTGATGGCAAATATCTTGGGCACAAATCCAGCCCAGCAAATCAAGATCCAAATGTAAAATGCTCCAAATTTTGGTAATCAAACAATTAGACTCCCACACCATAAGCAAACTACTCTTTGAGCACTTTCCGTATCAAGTTCAGTAATTTTATTTTATTTTAAGCTTTAATGTTAAGGTTCGAAGTGAGGTGATATCCTCACAAAAATTTTCACCTAAGTTCAAGTATGCTTTCACGAGAACGGTCTAAGCCAGACTCCTTACTATCCATATGACTATAACTTTCTGCAATTTTGAACTCAAAATTCGCTTTTTTGGGGGAGTTATGGAGGGGGAAAGCAAAATCAAAAAACTTATTTTTCTCGAAAACTACTGAACCGATTTTAATGAAATTTTAAGAGGTTGTAAATATAGATAAGGCGATTTTTAAAAAAAAATCAAAATTTTTTTTTCAAAAAAAATTTTCAAAAAAAAATTTTGAAATTTTCAAAATTTTTTTAGGGTTATTTTTTAAAGTGACCACTTTCTCTTTTGTTGTAAAAAGTACCTTATAATGTCCCCTTTAACATATATTTTTTTCAAATTTTTAAAAAATATGGTTTTTGAGTAAAATGTCAAAAACCATGGTCATGCTATTTGTCACGTACGGTAATGCACATATATACATATGGGCCATATTAATGTGATAGGGTATAGCTAAATAAGCATGGAAAAAGTGACCCGAATATATTTTTCCCATTCATTCCTACTCACTTAAAAATAACTTTTTCAAATTTTTAACTTAAAATTTTGAGTTTTTTGGAACTTATGGAGGAGAAAAAATCGAAAAACGCATTTTCCTCAAAAACTACTGTATGTATTTTAATCAGCTTTGGATATGTTGAAAAGACAATTAAAGAGATTCCAATAAAAAAAATTTCAAATTTTTTTTTCAAAAAATTCCAAAAATATTTTTTTTTTTTTTTTAAAATTTCAAAATGAAAATTTTTCGAAATTTTCAAAAAAATTTTTTTAGTTCTATTAAAGTGACATTTTTAAGTATTTTCTCATTTCATTCTCTTATGTGATCTACTTAATAAAAAAATTTTGCTCGACATAATTTCAAGGTGTGTCACGGTAAATAACTTAAAAACCGTACCCGGAACATTTTTATGTTGTATGCGAATGGTTAATTTTAAAAAAACTGTCAAATATTTTTGCAACTTATTACTATAGTGGCTTATTAAGGTTGATAAATACAAATCTGAAGTTGATATTAAAAAATATTTTTGGACAAACAAAAAAATTTCGAAAATTTTGAAATCAAATTTTAGGATTTTTGGAGTTTTTTTACCGTGTCGCACTCTAAAATCATCTTGGCCATTATTTTTTAAAAAGTAAGACTTTTAAAGAAGTTAAATAAAAAATGTGTGATGTACCGCTTCAACAATCCAAAAAGAAAAAAATTTTAAATGTAAAAATAAAAATTTTTGGATTTTTCTTTGGAAATAATTTTTTTGACATCGATTTCAGGCTTGCATTCAGAAAACCCCTAACTATTATTTTGTAATTAAGTAAATAATTAATCAGTTAACTATTCGCATACAACATAAAAATGTTCCGGGTACGGTTTTTGAGTTATTTACCGTAACACACCTTGAAATTATATCGAGCAAAATTTTTTTATTAAGTAGATCACATAAGAGAATGAAATGAGAAAATACTTAAAAATGTCACTTTAATAGAACTAAAAAATTTTTTTTTGGAAATTTCGAAAAATTTTCATTTTGAAATTTTCAAAAAAAATATTTTTGGAATTTTTTGAAAAAAAAATTTGAAATTTTTTTATTGGAATCTCTTTAATTGTCTTTTCAACATATCCAAAGCTGATTAAAATACATACAGTAGTTTTTGAGGAAAATGCGTTTTTCGATTTTTTCTCCTCCATAAGTTCCAAAAAACTCAAAATTTTAAGTTAAAAATTTGAAAAAGTTATTTTTAAGTGAGTAGGAATGAATGGGAAAAATATATTCGGGTCACTTTTTCCATGCTTATTTAGCTATACCCTATCACATTAATATGGCCCATATGTATATATGTGCATTACCGTACGTGACAAATAGCATGACCATGGTTTTTGACATTTTACTCAAAAACCATATTTTTTAAAAATTTGAAAAAAATATATGTTAAAGGGGACATTATAAGGTACTTTTTACAACAAAAGAGAAAGTGGTCACTTTAAAAAATAACCCTAAAAAAATTTTGAAAATTTCAAAATTTTTTTTTGAAAATTTTTTTTGAAAAAAAAATTTTGATTTTTTTTTAAAAATCGCCTTATCTATATTTACAACCTCTTAAAATTTCATTAAAATCGGTTCAGTAGTTTTCGAGAAAAATAAGTTTTTTGATTTTGCTTTCCCCCTCCATAACTCCCCCAAAAAAGCGAATTTTGAGTTCAAAATTGCAGAAAGTTATAGTCATATGGATAGTAACATATGGGCCAAATTTGAGAAAAATAGAAGCGGGGGCACTTTTTGCATACTTAACCCCCTAAGCCCTTTAATTTTTTTTAGTTTTTTTGCACTTATTATTTAAACTAATTGTCCTATAGAAAAATTTTAAAGGAAAAAAAGATGCGCCCTTTTTTATTTTTTATAATGTAGCACTTCTTTAAAATTCAAAATTTCAAACTTTAATTTTATCGGCATTTGGAACTCTTGACTGACAATACGGCGTGCAGCGGAGCGTCTCGGCGAGTTCTTCTTCCCATCCGCTCAATTGTATTTGTATGTTTTTATTTTGTAATTGATTTATTTATATTGTTACATTGTTTTATTGAAATTTTATTTATTCGTTATTATTTTAAAATTGTTTCATTTAGATGTACACACTGGACATAATAAAAAAATAATTTATATTTTAGCTTATGAACAATTTTATTTTGCGAAAAAAGTACTTTGGGAATGACACTTCTTTGGGAATACGATTTTTTAGGAAAAAATCTACTTTGGGAAAATGAGTTTGGGAAAAGTGACCCCCTACCAATAATGAATATGGATAGGTTTATAAGACAGTGAATTTTTTTGGTCAGGGAAAAGATAGGGAATTTTGAAAACAGTTTTTACTCGCCACCCTGAAAACAGCATTTTTTTCTTTAAAAAACAGGAATTCTTGTCCAAAACACCAAAAAATTTTGTTTAAATAAAAAAATGTATACTCACAAACAAGAGTCAACCAGCTGATTGTTTGACATACCAGCTGACCTTCGACTGTTGTTCTCAGCTATCGGTCAATTTCACCTGCAATAAAAAACTTAGTTTAAAATAGTTCTTCTAGTTTTTTTTGTAGAAATCGTCAATATTTATACAACAATAATAGCAGATAGGAGCGTGGGGTAATGGGACTTTTAAATTTTACGTACTTACACGGAGAGAAAAACCAAGCTTTTATAGTATGAACAGTCATACTTATTTCGTAAAAGAATTTTACATAAGTTATAGGCGTAAATTTTTACAGTATTTGTATAAAATTTGTACAATATGAGCATGAACTCTCTACCTTTAAATGCATGGGACATCAGCATACTACGATTGCAAGAATTCATGCTTTTTCGGTATGAGATTCATGCAACTATAGTATGAGGCCACGCCCCTTAAGCAGGAACGTCCATAAAAAATGAGCATAGACGACTTCATACTAAAAACGCTTGGTTTTTCTCTCCGTGTAGAAGCCTTAAAATTTGCTGTAATGCCTAGAAAATATTCAACAATAATTGTTTATGTCATTCGAAAATAAACAATCACACACGGAAAAAAAAAGATAAACTTATTCCTCGCTGCGTCCGCTCTTTCCAAAAACATTTATAATTTCACAAATTGTGAATAAATTGACCAGATAAACGTTCAAATAAACACAATTAAAAAGGACACAAAAATTAAAAAGAATAACGTGTAATTAAAAAAATCGTGATTACAAAAAAATGCGATGAGCAGAAAGGTGATATAAATAAGTCTAAAAACGACAATATAACGAATTCGTTAAACGACAAAAGTGACAGAATAAAACGCTTTGAGATTCATACACACAAGTTAAACATAATATTTATGAATTTATATACAATAAAAAATAGAATAATAATTCAAAGGAGAGTAATATTTCAAAGAATATAGTTGAGAGAAGCATATGATTCTCGACAAGATTATAACTAAAAAAAACATGGATAAATGATTAAAGAATTTAAATCGTACAAGAATGGGGATAATGTGTGAATTTTGTAAGCATTTTGAAATACTAAAATTCACTTATAACTTTTAAATAAATTTAACAATTACAATCATTAATGAAACTTCTAATATTCATTAAAATAAATGTAGGGGAGACTGGGGTAAATTCGCACACAGGGTAAACCCGCTCACTAGCGACTTGACGCTATAAACTCAACTTAAGATGGAGATATTTGTACTGTGAATAGTACTTAACATACAATTAATGTTAACGAACTTTCGTTTAGTTTCATGAATTCGTCATGGAATCTCAGGCGGTCAATTGTTTTTAGAAGTGCAAAAAAAGAAAAATGATCCTCTGATTTTTAAGTTTTTCCATTATTATTTTTGAGATTTAATATAATCGACAAATTTTTTGATGTTATTGGATGTCCTTTTTCGAAATATATGTGTAGTTTTGTTTGATTTCAAAAAGATTTATTTAAATTTATTCTGAAATTTGAGAAATACTTTCGGAGTAAAGCCGCTCACTTATTAAATTAGTGTAGGAAGCCGAATAAGTAATAACAGTATTTCTTTTTTTTGCGATCTTGAAATTTTTAATATTAAAAATATTTATTAAAAGATAAATAATATTTATTTTCTAATAATATTATTGAATTATTGGGTAATTAGTTGAACATTTTGAATGTCCCGCATTTCGCGATTTGTTGCGATTTTTTTCAACAGATGGCGCCGAACTACCAATATTTGTTGGCAACATTGAGCGGATTCATGTCTACACTGAGAAAAAAATTTATTTGATTCAAATAATTCAAATTATTTGAAAAATATTTAATTGATTCAAATACTTTTTAGTTGGATCAAAAAAATATGTATTGGATTCAAATAACTTGAATTATTTTAATCACACTTATTTGAACCAAATAAATCGTATTTGATTCAATTAAATAATTATTAAAATTGAATAAATAAATTTATTTAATATTAATAATGAGTTACTTGAAACTATTCTTTTATTTATTTCATTCAAATACTTCGTATATTTGATGCAAATAAAAATTATTTGACACAATAAATTTATTTTATTGATTCTAATAAACTTAATTATTTAATCCGAATAATTCTTTATTCAAAGCAAATATACTATTTTATCAAGACAAATAAAAAATATTTCAATCAATTAAATAATGATTTGAAACGAAAATAATGAAAAACTTGAAACTGTTCATTTATTTATTTCACTTAAATATTTCATTTATTTAATACAAATAAATGTGTTATTTGGATACAGAATATACGACACTGGCTTTGATATAGTTAATCAGCCCGGGTTCTCACCAAGTCTCAGTAGCGGTGTGGTTTAAATAGGTGCGTTTATAGGCTTGCGGTCAGCGTTATGGGCGCGGGGGGACATGAGTTCGATTCCACATGCGAGCGAATATTTTTCATTCTTCGTTTAAAGCGTTATATACAATAATAAAATTGTGTGTTGTGAATAAAAACTGTGTGAACATGTTTATAAATAATGTTAAAAGTCTGATAAAAAATCAGTTATTATATATATATATATATATATATATATATATATATATATATATATATATATATATATATATATATATATATATATATATATATACATAATATAATAATATATTAATTAATTAAAAAAATAATAAATATTAAAAAAAAATTTTTGTCTTAAATACAATATGGAATAATTTTCGTAATTGATTTAAATAAATAATTATTTACCAACTTGAAATATTACACTTACTTGATTTGAATAATTCCAGAATTGATTCAAATAATTATTTATTAGTTTGAAATATTCCATTTATTTGATTTGAATAATTTGTATTTGATTCAAATAAATAGTTATTTGATGCAATAAAATAAAATATTTAGGTCAAATAAATATGTATTTGGTTACTAAACAACCGAGTGATAATATCATATAATAATTTAAATATGTATTTGGTTCAAATACACATTTATTGGATTATAACCAAATAAATTTTTTTTTCAGTGTATATCAGTCATTATTAGTGATTATTAGGTTATAACGGTTCTAATCACGAAGTAGTATAAGGAGACCTCACGACAATGCTTAGCAGCGGAAAAATCAACACATTTTAGGGCGGTTAGAGTTACGAGTATTTGCACCATAAGCAGAGGCAGCGCTATTGCGGTTGAAATGTAAACCATGTCCGCCATAACACTTCGTCATATTTCACTAATTTGTAGGTTATGTTCATATACAGAAAACTGTAGTACAAAATTTTCACCACAGAGGCGCAACCTCTGTTAATGGTGCAAACTCTGATAACTCTGTCCCCCCAAATGTGTGCAGATTTTTTTGTCGCGTGAGGTCTCCTTATACTACTTCGTGGTTCTAATAAACAACACAAACAAATAATCAAAATTTGTCGCTGTCTTTTTCGGCTAAAAAAAGACATAAATCTAAGTTTGTTGTCTTCGATCAGTTCACGTTTTATCATTGTTTATTTTAAAACGTTAACGTTATGTTATTAGAATATGCAATTAAATTGGCCCATGTCAATTTTTAGTGTCCGTCAGTCGTGCCGATTTCACAAGCAAACTGCAAATTTTGCTTTAATCACCGTCATTGCTATTTTATATAAAATTGTAAAAATAAAAATAGTAAAGCAAATAATTAAATAATACTAAGATAAATAAAAAATACAATAAACACAAACTTATCTTTCGAAATGCGAAAAGTTGTCAATGTGATTAGTTTTTCGTCGTTTCTTAACCTCAAACTTAAGGTTTTTGCTATACACTCTTTCGCGCTCGCGTACCTATCACGAAAATATTTTCAATTTTAATTAAAATGAAACAATGACTCAAAACAATAGGGAGTTTACCAAAATTTTTTTTTAATTTCAATTGATAGATCGGGTCTAATTTATATAACAAATTATTTTTCTTATAATTTGTTAATGAAAAATAAGTATATAAATAAATAAAAACAATTTGCATAATTTAAAACTACCAAAAATGGTCCGGAAATAACCGAGTCCTACCGAAGGGACTGTGACGTCACATGTGCTCAGTCGTTTTGAATTCCGCATATAAAACATAATGTAACGGAAGATTTTTAACAAAATTTTTATGAAATGGAAAAAACAAAAGGTATGAAACGTGTTTTGTGCCAGAGTGTATCAGCACAACAATAAAAACACAAGAAAAATTACTTTTTTCTGTGCCACAAAAAGAAGACATCAGGAGACAATGGTTTCAAATTGCGCAACGAAATGATAATATGCTGTCATTTAAAACAAAATTTTTCTGCTGTCAAGATCATTTTAATGTATGTATTCACATTGCAAAAAATATTTATCTTTTGAGATATGCAGGGATAAATAAAAATTTTAAATATTACTGTTTTATGTAATAAATATATTTAAAAAAATTTCTAGTCTATATAACCTAAAAATAAAAACAAATTTGAATTGAAAACTTAAAATAGTTTCCCTATTACACCAATATTTTAATCATTTATTATTTATTGTAGCTGAAGGAGGATATAGACAATTATTTAAGATTTTGTTTAATGGCAGCTCCTACAAAATTAAAAAATGATGTGACACCGCACAAGTTTAACTGCCAGGTAAACCGAGTAAAAACTTGGATTGATCTCGGCCTGCATTAGAAAAAATAACTAGAAAAAGAGAAGTTTCTGAAATACTTTCAAATTCGGAAAATAATATTTTAAACTCGAATAGCGAAGAAGGAAAAATTTCCAACAAGAGAAGAAAAACAGAAGAATCTAATACAAGCACAGTTTTTGCAGATTTAACTAATTACGTAAGTTATTAAAGCAACTGATTTAAAAATTATTACACATTAAAAATTAATTTTATTAACTATATTTATTCGTGAATTAAATAATCTACTTTTGCAAATTTTTTGTAATGTGATGAGACTATAGCGATTATTTTTGTCTGTTAAAGTATACCCGTGTAGAAATTTCCCTACTTCGCCTTATTTAAAAAGGGGCGCTGATAAGGAATTAGTAAGGCTAACCACACTAGAAATTTCTAGATAGGTAATGACCGGGCTCTGACAAGAATGCCTTCTTTTTCAGATAGGGAAATCTAACTGGATCTATTTATGTCTCTATTAAATATTTCAATCAGGCCCTGACTAGAATACCTTTATTTGAATTCACACATTTTGATAATCTACTAAGGCACTGACAAGGCGATCTAGTTAGAACCTCTCTATTTTTCCACATCATCACCTGATATTCCAAGCGTGACGAAATTAGACAGGTCCTGACGAATTTTCCTAGTTTGCGCCTCACTTGCGAAAGGGCATCTATTCAGGTCCTTATTGAAGCCTATTTTCAATTTCTACACGGGTATGTAAGACTTAGTGATTTAAGAGCAAAAGTATAATAAAATATGTTTCGTGCTTTACAGAAGAATTTACCATCTCAATCAATTGAGGATTCTCTACAAGACACTTTTCATATTGTACCGGATATACAACAGAAAAACCTAGAACCCTATGATTGCAATAAAATTAATAATTCTGAGCCTGATTGTTCGACATCATCAATCTAGAATTATTCAAAAGTGTCTTGCGATTTCGGTGTTCAAGTCGAGCAAAAGCTTGTAAAGACGCATGTTCGTAGTAAATCTATTATATGTAAGCCTGAAAGTAAAAGTATATCTATTATGTGCAAGTCAGATCTCATTGATGCAAGTGTACAATGCGATCTACATTATGCCCATTAACAAGAAATAAAGTAATAACGCAAACTTTGAGCACTTCCGAGGGTACAAGTTCAATTTTATTATCTTCTTCAACAAATCCGTCAAGTGGATATAAACTTCCATCGTCCCTTAGCGAAACTGTAATTTCTTCTGGCTGCAGTGATGTAGTGAGAGAAAAGAAGAAAATTATGAAAGACACAGCTGTAGAAGTTATAAAATATTTTATTTCTATTGAATCCAAGAAATATGTTGGTATAACCAACAACATAATATGGGTTGTTGATTTGTTGCAATCTGCTACTGGATGTTCTAGTGACGACATTCTTTTAACATTGATGAAAATAAAAACGTACGACACATTCAGCAGATTGGGTGATCGTTTTGGTTTGTCAACATCTCAAACTAGTAAAATCTTTTGTAAAACAGTAAAACACATTGCTCATTATTTAAAAACTCTTGTCTACTGTCCAGACCTCAAAATGATTGTAAATAATTTACCCATTGCATTTCGAGCGTACTATAGTAACGTTTGTATTATTGTTGATGCCTTCGAAATTGAAATTGAAAAACCATCCGATCCATTACAACAAGCCTTGACATGGTCGGATTATAAAAAGTGTAACACTTTAAAATATTTAATAGGGTGTACTCCTGACGGATTAGTTTCTTTTATGTCTTCTGGCTTCGGAGGTCGAATTAGCGACATTGTACTTTTTGAAGAAAGTAAAATAATGGCTGTTATTCCTGCAAACAGTGGTATGATGGCAGACAGAGGATTCAAACTATTTTGAATAAAAAAATGTAAGTTGGTGCGTCCTCCTTCTGTTTCTAGTTCCAGCAAATCATCGAAAAAGAATGTATTGAAAACAAAAAGTGTGGCTAGTTTAAGAATTCATGTAGAAAGAGTTATAGGAAGGGTTCGAAAGTACAAAATGTTATCACCGCACGCATGTCTTGATTGGAATTTAATACCGTACATCGATGATATTGCACAAATTGTAGCAGGTTTGATTAATTTGCAAAAACCAATTTTTAAAAAAATAAATTGTATAAAAATCTTGTAAATATTTGTATTCTGTTTTGAAAATGATATACCTCGAAATATCATTAAATATTATGTATGATTAATAAGATTTAAATACGAATATCTATAATTATTTATTTGCAGAACGGGACATACCAAATGTTCATAATTATAAATTAACAAAATTTTACACAATATGGGTAATATAAATATTACATTAATGGTTTGACAACAATTTTTTATTACAACATATTTTCTTTTTGAAAGTAAGAAATTTGCAAAGATTTCAACGTGCAATAGCATTTAATAAAACAGGAAACACATATTGCTTCCAGAACTTTTCCGCTTTTTTTATCAATGCAGTAATAAATTTTTCCTCAAATTCAATCCATAAAAATTCAAACTTCTTATTTTTTTCAAAATCAGGATCAGCCACACAAAATAATATTTTCTTTTTCCCTGCACACATAGTTTGCAAATTGATTTGTCCCCTGCACTTATCGCTAATTTTCCCATTGCAAATATAATTTTTCACTGTTTTTGACGAACTGGGACACTTAATTTCTACGCCAAAATCATCACCTACACCATCGGGTGAAGCTCCGAATATTGATCGTGATGGAAGAAGAAATACACCACTTTCAATAACATTTATGTTTAGTTTTTTTTCAACTTCAGCAATAACTTGCGCTTCTAATTTTCGTCCGCGTTTCATGCATATATTATTAAAGATTTTTGCTACTCCTACACTGAGAAAATTTTGGGGACGCTGCGGAAATTCATGAGAGTCGCTGGCGATCTCTGTCCACGATTCGCAGCT
Organism: Leptopilina drosophilae; assembly: GCA_032873175.1. Taxonomy (NCBI): domain Eukaryota; kingdom Metazoa; phylum Arthropoda; class Insecta; order Hymenoptera; family Figitidae; genus Leptopilina; species Leptopilina drosophilae. Next base: position 33,963,062 of record CM065480.1, read on the forward strand.
GCTCCACAAAAAGCAGCATCTACTCCTCACGGGGCTGATTTTGACTTTTGAAAGATAAGAATCAGTTCTGTGAGCACGGAGTAAAGTCTATGAGAACAGATTCTTACTTTTTTCTGGGCGGCTGAAAATCGTAGCTAAAGTTGCGCTCCAGCTCTTGATTTGGGGCGCATGATTATTCCCCAAATTTCAATTTCCTAATATACAAAACATGAAAATTTTTATCATCGAAACTTCATTTCGCATAATTTTCAGATTTCGAAATTTCATTCAACATAATTTTTAATATATCGAATTATTTTTTATCCTAATATTTCAATAGTCGAATTGTTTTTTAATATAATTTTTAATATGTCAAAAAATTCTTTGACACAAATTTTGTTTTTTCGAATGACTATTTTTCATAATTATTAATCCTCCGAATTGCCATTTGACATAATCTTCAAACCTTCGAAATATTATGTTACATAAATTTCATTTATCGAAATTTTATTTGTCGTAATGTTCATTTACTCGACTTATCAAGTGACATAAAACGCATTTACTCAAATTCTCATGTGACATAACCTTAAAATCTTCGAAATGTCATATTTAAGAAATTCCATTTATCGAAATTTTATTTGTCGTAATGTACATTTACTCGACTTATCAAGTGACATAAAACGCATTTACTCGAATTCTCATGTGACATAACCTTAAAATCTTAGAAACGTCATATTTAAGAAATTTCATTTATCGAAATTTTATTCGTCATAATCATGAAGTAGTATAAGGAGACCCAACGCCAATGGTTATAGTGACAAAAATCAGCATTATTTTGGGGGATCAGAGTTACTATGAGAAAATATAATCTGCACAACGTTCAGAGGCAGCGCGCTCATGCGGAGAAAATGTAAAGTACAGAATAAGTTTTAAAAATGTACGGTTTATATTTTGATGAAGATCGTATACACGTGGTTCAAATTTTGTTTATCGTGTTGTGATAGTGTTATGACTCAAAATGCCTACAAATTGTGTAATAAATAATTGTAATTCGGGTAGTCGTGAGCAAATTAAATCGCAAGTATATCGAAGTTTTTTTTCACCACAAACGGTATGTTGTAAACTTTTGACGTAAATATTTTGCATTAATATCTTATTTATGCCACACATTTTGAATTTACACTAAAACTTTGTTAACTCTGGTTCCCCTTCAAAAAGCGTATAAATCTTTCGCCTTTTACTGACTCAAAATTTCTTTAAATCACGTTCTTGTTGTATGTAATATGTAAATACTAAGCAGACGATATCACCCCCGTTCAACTCTGTTCGAAAAAGTGGGCTCGAAAATCTTGTAGTTCAACTTGCCCTGTGCAGGTGGCGCTGTACTAAAGCCATGACGTGGCAGACATGACAGATGTCAAAAGCATACGCAACTTTTTTTTAACAATTATTTAAACGAAAAGTATGATTAATTAGAAATAGTCGAAATCACCATGGATTAAAAATACTTTTTTTTATTAAATGTTATATATTAAATTCTTTAAAAAAATAATAATGTCTTAAAGCATAATATTTTATACTGGCAATTAAAAAAATATATTCTATTGAAACAACCGATTAAGTAATCGGTCTATTATCGAATAAATATTTACTTTTATCAAATAATTTTTATGGAAATCAATGACATTGTATTTAAACCAATAATTTTAAATTAAATTATTAGTTAAATACTATAATAATTTTAGTATTAAATACAAATACCATTGAATTTATTAAAATAAAAAATATTTGATTAAAATAAAAACTTATTTGCTAATAAACAAATAATTCATTATTTACATGAATATAAATATACGATTTCAATATGTATAATATATAAAGAAAACAATAAAAATAAATTTTACAGAATTGTTTTGAATTTTAGCACGTATTTAAATCATTCGTATACATATACGGAAACTATTTCATGTGCTGAGCATTACATTTTTTTAGTTTTTTTAGTTCAACTTGCTCAGTGCAGGTGGCTCTGAAGCTTGCCAAAAATTTTACATTGAGTTGAACGGGGCTGGACGATATTTTAATACCAAATTTCCACCACAGAGGCGCAACCTCTGAACGTTGTGAGAACTCTCATAACTCTGATCCCCCAAATGCAGGCTGATTTTAAACCCGCGTGAGGTCTCCTTATACTACTTCATGGTCATAATTTTCATTTATTCGAATAACCATTCAACATAAAATCTGTTTGTCCGAAATTCCATTTGACATAATTTTCAAACATCAGAATTACTTTTTAACCTATACTGTAAGTCACAGAAATTCCATTTGTCCTAAAATAACAATGCAATTTTCAATTATTTTTCTCATCTCTATTGTTATTTTAGGAAAAATGGAATTTCTGTGACTTACAGTATAGGTTAAAAAGTAATTCTGATGTTTGAAAATTATGTCAAATGGAATTTCGGACAAACAGATTTTATGTTGAATGGTTATTCGAATAAATGAAAATTATGACGAATAAAATTTCGATAAATGAAATTTCTTAAATATGACGTTTCTAAGATTTTAAGGTTATGTCACATGAGAATTCGAGTAAATGCGTTTTATGTCACTTGATAAGTCGAGTAAATGAACATTACGACAAATAAAATTTCGATAAATGAAATTTATGTAACATAATATTTCGAAGGTTTGAAGATTATGTCAAATGGCAATTCGGAGGATTAATAATTATGAAAAATAGTCATTCGAAAAAACAAAATTTATGTCAAAGAATTTTTCGACATATTATTCAAAATTATATTAAAAAACAATTCGAATATTTAAATATTAGGATAAAAAATAATTCGATAAATTAAAAATTATGTTGAATGAAATTTCGAAATCTGAAAATTATGCGAAATGAAGTTTCGATGATAAAAATTCCCATGTTTTGTATATTAGGAAATTGAAATTTGGGGAATAATCATGCGCCCCTCTTAATTTAACGTAGCGGTGACACCTACCGGAGCAGTATTGTCCCCAAAATTTTCTCAGTGCACAATGCTATTTTTATGAGAGAAAGTATTTAAAATTCATTAAATTTGTAAACAATGAATATTTTTTATAACTTTAAAAATCTAAATTTCAGTTCCTTATAAATCTCGTCGAGAGTCTCGGTCTCGTGACATATAGTATCGGTATCGTTTAAATTCATCCAAAACTAGTATCGTCTCGGTATCGTCTCAAAAAACTGAGACGACACGAGACCGAGACTAGTCCTTGGTATCGTGGGCAGCACTAAATTAATCTCACCCAAATCCATGCAAAAAATATATTTATAATCATAAAACTCTTAAATTCTTGAAAAACCTATATTTATATATTATTTTTTTGGCATAAAATCGATATTCCGACTCAAATATCTCGAAATCTATTCAATATGGGATCTTGCTACTAGAGACTTTTTTTTCGTCTCATCCTCAGCTACAACTTTGCTGTTGACAACTTTTTGCCTAACCCTAAACTTTTTATTGTATTTTTTCTTTAATTTTTTTAAAAAGTTTTTGGGCCCGACCAACTCTTGTGTTAAAAAAAATTTCATTGATCTTCTAAAATCTTAAAACTTTTATAAAAATCGGTATATTTTATAATAAAAGAAAAGAACATTTTCAACTATTTTTTAAAAAATTTTTTTACTTTTTGCGTTATAATAGAATATTACAACATTTTTAAAAATAATTAATAAGTCAAAATGCGTTCACAATAAATTAATGAAACTTACATTGATTACACAAAATTGTTCACTTTTTTAAGTGAAAATATTTGTATGATTGTAAATTAAAAAATTCCACATTTTTAGTAACAATTTTATAAACAATTTGAACTATTTGTGTTCACTCCCCCCCCCATATTGCAATTTAATTCATAGGAAATGTATTCATTAGTTTCTTGTAAATTCTAATACTTTTAGAATATTGTAGCTTCTTCAGCAAGTCATGTTTCTGCTAAAAGAGTTAGTAATTAAGGGTATATACCTTTTCGACCACAAAAAATTTTTTGAAATAATGTACTTTGCTATTCATAGTACATGTTGTTATGATAATTTAGCAACTTTCAAACTGAAAAATTGAGGCGCTGGATGCTATAAGGGGATACGCGTGGATTCTGATGAATAACTATATTGTCCAATAGGTCGATTTTAAAAAGTTTTTCAAATTGCAATTTTAATCATTGTTTCTTGCAGAGAATAAAATTCTATATCTTTTTTCTTCTGTAAACATTTTTCTATCTTTTTTACTTTTAAAGTTAATGAGAAAAAACTGCATTTTTAAAAATCGTAGAATTTTAATATTTTTTAACTTCAACTAGTGATATTTTGGTTAATTCTTATTATTTTTTGATAAAACAAAAACGAAATTAAACCTCAGAATGTTCCAAAACTAAATAAAGCATAGAAAAAAACATTTTTTTAAAACAAAAAATAATAATAATTTTTTTTCAAAACAATGTAAAAAATATAGTTTTACACTTTCAATAGCTTCGTTTATCTGAAAAATTTTAAGACCTGACAAACTTCCAGTGAGAAAGTTGTTCATTAATAAGTAAAGAAGTTTTCTGGAAAATTTTACTAACATTGGATAAAAACTTTAAAAGTTAGTAACATTTAAAGATCCGAGCGCATCCTAACCTTAAAGTTCCCATGTTTCGCACTGCAACTGAGTCATCGTGGTCGTCATCTCTATTTACACATTTTCATAACACAATGTCTATATATTTATAATAACCATTAAAATAAGTTAAAATTTAAAAAAATTATTTAATAAATTAAATTATCATTTGATTGAAACAGAAAAGTTTTTACTATTTTTTTCATTTTTTTCGTTTGTCCTTGACAAAATGTCAATGCACAGTTTTTAAATGTTTTGACGCAAAAAATTGAGAGCATGCTTTTATTTAAAAAATTACTAATTTAAGTATTAGAATACTTTTTTAAAAAAAGTGAAGTGAAATATTTGGTATTTAGTGAAGTGAATTGGGATTGTTATATTTAATTATGGAAAATCGAGAAAAAACAAGAAAGAAAACAGAAAAGGAGCGAAGAGACATGGGAAACAAATGTTCAAAAAGCTAAGAAAAATAAGGTAAAAATGTAAAAAATAATATTTAAAAAAATTAAAATTTATATACCTATTTAAATTAAAAAATTAGTTATTTAAAATAATATGTTTGATTCAAAATACTTTCTGGTCGGGTTGAGCCAAAAATATTTTCTCTGCTTATTGTGTATTTAATTTTAACTTATTTTAATGGTTATTATAAATATATAGACATTGTGTTATGAAAATGTGTAAATAGAGATGACGACCACGATGACTCAGTTGCAGTGCGAAACATGGGAACTTTAAGGTTAGGATGCGCTCGGATCTTTAAATGTTACTAACTTTTAAAGTTTTTATCCAATGTTAGTAAAATTTTCCAGAAAACTTCTTTACTTATTAATGAACAACTTTCTCACTGGAAGTTTGTCAGGTCTTAAAATTTTTCAGATAAACGAAGCTATTGAAAGTGTAAAACTATATTTTTTACATTGTTTTGAAAAAAAATTATTATTATTTTTTGTTTTTAAAAAATGTTTTTTTTCTATGCTTTATTTAGTTTTGGAACATTCTGAGGTTTAATTTCGTCTTTGTTTTATCAAAAAATAATAAGAATTAACCAAAATATCACTAGTTGAAGTTAAAAAATATTAAAATTCTACGATTTTTAAAAATGCAGTTTTTTCTCATTAACTTTAAAAGTAAAAAAGATAGAAAAATGTTTACAGAAGAAAAAAGATATAGAATTTTATTCTCTACAAGAAACAATGATTAAAATTGAAGGGTGGCATGACAAAAGGGGTCAAGCCACAATTTTTCGAAATTGAGATTTTTTTATAAACAAATCAAGTAAATTCTTTTACACATTTCTGTAAAAGGATTTTCTTGTAAATTGTCTTTTTAAACTCGTTTTTAATGAAAATAAGACTAAAAAATAGCCCAAATTTCTACTTACAATGCAATTCAGTTAAAAAACAAAAGAAATGAATACTATTTTGAATAGGTTAATATGGTTAAAAATATTCCTTATTTTTAATATTATTAAATATAATATTAAATTTTGCTAGAAGATTTAATGTCTATTTAGAAATAGTTTTATCCATCATTTAATTTTCAACAACCTAAATATTATTCTTCACACGGAGAGAAGAGAATAGTGAAGGCGACTGTCGGTTCAGTTCTGATAACTAAACAGTTTAGTTAATTTTCGACGGACAAAAATAACAGTCGCATCTACTATATAATAGTAGGAACGACTGTACGTTCAGTCAGAGTAACTAAACAGGAACTAAACCGCCAGGGGCGCTACTATCGCTCTCCATGTATTTCTGCTACTAAACGTGTTTAGTTGTCACAACTGTAACTCTTCTCTCCGTGCAGTTAATTTTTAAATATTCCTGATTGTAGATAGCATTTGAAAATTTCGTTACTGTTTACTTTTAAAAATAAGTATTTAATTTATATTTTTCTTGAAAACGAACAACTTTTTTGAATCAAACTGTTTTGCATTTAATTCATCAATTCAAAATTAACAAACTAATTTTTCAGTTTTTCTTTAAACTGTATATTTTTTTAACAATTAATTTTAAAAGAAAATATGGGCATTTGACGTAACCCCAAAATGATCTACTTTTACTTATTTTTCTCACTAATCTGTACGTTTATCTCCATAAATTGTATTTCCACTGGTAAAGCGAAATAATATCTCGAAACGGTTTTTTTTAGATTTTTCTTAAATGACCAGAAAAATTTTTAAATGTTTTATTTTTGTTTCCTGTAAAATCATGAAATTGTTGCTTGACCCCTTTTGTCATGCCACCCTTCAATTGCAATTTGAAAAACTTTTTAAAATCGACCTATTGGACAATAATTACCCGTGCAGAAATTGACCTACTTGACGCCTAAACCTGATCAGGGCCAGACGTGGCAACCCTGGTCAGGCCCACATCAGGAAAGTCTTAGGGATCAGATCAGGGACACGTAGGATTTAAATTTAGAATTTATATCTTTCGAAGATTTTAGTATGAAATAAATATTTGGAAATAAATTTATATATATATATATATATATATATATATATATATATATATATATATATATATACAATAATATTTATATTTATATTAATAAAAATAAAAATAAATGAAATAAATTCTTATAATTTATCTTACATTATCGACGACGACCATTTTTAATTAAAAAATCTTATTCTTGATTTTTAAAATTATGTTTCATTATTTTAAAAATATTGCTCTACATTAAGGGCATTTGAACCACTATATGACGTCACAATGTGTGAAAAGCATGAGTTTTAAAATTGTGACGTCATAATGGTTCAAACGCCCTTAATTATGTAATTTATTATTAAATTATTATTAAATATTTCAATTATTTGTTTATAATCATAAATTAATATACATAGTAATAAAAACAATAATAACATCATAATAATAAATCAATCAAAATATTAATTAATTTAATTACATAAATTAATGTAAATATACCTTTGCAGAAAAAAGTATAACCAACCTGATCAGTGGGATCCAGATGTGGCCCTGGCAAGGTCCTGATGTGGTTTTTTTATATTTATTTCTAAAATTATTATAAAATTATTTATCATTTTAATAATGAAAAAGAAATTAAATTTTAATATAATAATAGCAAATTGTTTGTTTTTGTTTTTAAATATTATTTTAATTAATACAAAATTATTCTTTAAACTCATTTAAAAACAAATAATTTTTTGATATTAAAATCTGTAGGTAATAATTTTATATTATTGAAAATAATATTTTTTAAATAAAAACAAACTATTTTTTGTTATTAAAATGTATAAATAATTTTTTAATTTGAGAAATAAGTATTAAAAAGATCGACATCAGGGCCACAAATGAGCCCTACTGACCAGATTGTTTATACTTTTTCAGCAAGGGTTTTACATTAATTTATGTAATTAAATTAATTAATACTTTTAAAATTTTTTATTTTATTTTGATGGTAAAAATAGTCCAATTTTAATAAAATATACTTCATATTTTCAGGAAACTTTTTTTATAAATCATTTAAATACTTTATTTATTGTTATTATTATTAATTTATTATTGTTATTAGTATTATTAAAATTATTAAATGAATAACTTTCAATAAATTAATTTATTATTAAATAATACAGGTCCAACATTCAAATGGTAGTTTGAGTCGAATAACTTCCAAGCTTGCGTGGCTGTGCGGTTAGTGTATTCGACTTGCGTCCTCGAGGTCTGGGGTTCGATTCCCAGTGCGTGCGATATTTTTCCGTCTTAGTTTTAAGTGTTTTTATGTACAATTTATGTTAATTAATGTAAAGTGAAATGTCGGATTTATGAAACAATAATAATTTATTAATTACAGTAATAGTAATAATAATAAATTAATATAAAAATTGGTTTGTTAAAAGTAGTAAAAAAGTTTAATAAACTCAAAAAATATATTTTTTTAAATAAATGCAAAAAGAATAAATACAGAATAATTATTATTTGTAATGTTTTAACAAATAAATAAATTATTAATTAATTATTACTTATTAATTAATAATTCATTCTTATTATTATTTATAATAGGTTTTAATAGTTTTTCTATTAATAGTAGGTTTAATTTTCATAGTAGGTTTGTTTAAAATTAATCAATATTTAAACTAATATTTAAAAAAAAAATTTTCTGTTATTAAAATGCATAAATGATTTGATACTTTTAGAAATGAATATTTAAAAAATCAGGCAGAGAAGCAGGCGCAATGCGCCTACATCATAGGATTTCGTGGCCTAAAATGACAAAAATGATGTTAATGATAATGAATGAATAAAAAACAACCATTACCATAGTAACGGTTGCCATGGCAACGGTTGTTATGGTAAACATCAGCATAGCAATGGCTTCCAAGGCAACGGCTATTATGACAAACATTAACATAGCAACGGTTGCTATGACAACGCTTGCTATGGCAACGGTTGATATGGCAACGGTTGCTATGATAACGGTTGCCATGGCAACCGTTGATTTGGCAACGCTGCCAAAAACTACGGACGGACACCGGAGTCTCGCTATAAGGGTTTTGGCCCTTGGCCACTAAACCCTAAAAAAACAAATCAAGCCACATGAGGACCCTACTAGGGATCATCCTATCTGGCCCTGATCAGGATAGGCGTTTCGTCCCATGTGTGGCACGGATCGGATTGCCTGATCAGGGACATATTTACCCCTATCAGGGCCTGATCAGCGCCATACCAAAATTTCTGCACGGGTATTCGTCAGAATCCACGCGTATACCCTTATAGCATCCAGCCCATCAGTTATTGAGATTTGTGGAAACTGTAGCTGTTTAACCAAAACACTTTTTTTAACGTGGCTTGCGGTGTGCAATATTAAAGGGGAACAACTTAACTGAAATCGAAGGCAAAGGAAAATTTGTGTCTTTACTACGTTATTTAGTTTGTGAACGAAGGGTTTTGAGAAATTTTTTTTTCTAGAAATGGCAAATGATTTGGTGAAAATTAAAATTCCTTCGTTCGCGAACCACACGGAGAGAAATTCTGTTTTAATATTTCGTATTATTATATTAGTATTTAGTAAAACCGTTTGCAATTTGGGGAAAACGTGCACTTTTATTAATTAATATTACCATTTTTAAGAAAGTTTATAATCAAATTATTACTTTGTATTATTCTGAAGTAACAGAAACTAGAATAGTCAGTAAAAAATTTTAATATTATAAGTAAGAAAGTCTACAATAGTAAAAAGTATTACTAGAGAATTATACTAAATACTATCGAAGTATTGCATAAATTGTAAATTTAGTAACGAATAGTGTTATCGACTATATTAAAAATTATGACCAGCCTAGTAGCAGGCTTTCGGCTGTCAAAGAGCGGTTACGAAACTGTCAGAGATTAGCCGAACATTTTAGTCGAGCAGTCCCGAAATTATCCGAGCCAAACTTCGTGGCATTTCAGACATTTAAGTTTAATTTCTCTTTAAATATAAATAAGTAAAAATTTACGATTAGATTAGTGGAAACGTCTATTTATTAGTAAAATCTGCTAATTCAAAAGCAAAAAGTCAGTTGCCAATTCAAATTAGTAAATATTTTTACTAATTAATTAAGAGAGTTTTCAATTATTATTTAAAATTTTAACTAAAATATTCATATTTAAATTAATTTTTATTAGAAAATTCTACGAAAATTCAATTATTTAAATACAAAAATAAATAATTTATTGAATAGTTGAATGTTTCTTAAAGTTGTTGAACTTTTAAAGAATTATTTTGACGAATTTTAATAAAATTTTTAAGAATAATTTCATTTTTAGAGAAATTTTGATGAAAATTATATAAAAAATAATTGAATCTTTGTAAAAAATTATTGAATTCTTATTAAATTTTTAATATTTATTAGAGTGAATGTATTTAATGTTTCATTAAATGTTTGTACTTTCGGTATACGTGGTGTTAGAAAAAATAGTATGTGCAACTCGGGAGAAAAAATGATTTCCAACTCGTGTGTTTACAGTTGTGGAAATCACCCATTTTTCTCCCTAGATGCACAATATACTATTTTTCAGTGTATATAAGGAAGTTGAGAACTGTATCTCTCAATGTACAGCGTGCGTGCGACATTGCGTTTATTTGTATCGCTTAATTTTATATGTATGCGTTTTTAGGTTTTAACATATATCTCCGAAATTGTATATAGTTTGTGTTTATATGTATAGTATAGTGCTTGCGTTAACTTATTTGTGTGTATGTGTGTGTGTGTGAAATACTCTCGAAACGCTAATTCTACCCTTCTCCTTCTTACGTCTTTTCATTTTTTATCCTTTTCGACTCACTCATAATTTTTAGTATTGGCTATATTAAAGGTATTCTTTCGATACTTTCCCGGACTATGATTTTAATATAGTCAGTTTTAAAGATTATAATTCTTTTACTAATTTTTCTAAAATATATTAAGAGCTACCTACTAATATGCACAATATTAATTTTTAATATAAAACACGATTTCCCTAAATTGAAAAAGAATATATTAAATTCTATTACCAATTTTAACAAATATTAATACAAAATCTCTCTCCGTGTAGTTATCATATCTATAAAGAAATCGTGTAAATTTTAAGCTGATTGCTTTAGCGGTTTTGAAGAAATCATGCACAGCGTAACAGTACTTTAAAAAAATACAATTCAATGATAATAGCGTTAAAAACTTTAAGTTCAGTTCTGATCTTTTGAGAAATACCGCGATCAAAATATTAATAACTTCGGTTCTAGTGCACCGATTTCAATGAAAATTTGGAAAAATATTCTCGAAAATATATACTTTTAAAATAATCAATAAAATTTTTTTTCGATTTTTTGAATTCCAAAAAGGTATGTAACCCCATAAGTATAATTTCACAATTTTACTCACCAACACCAAAAATATACATTGAAGTCTACTTAATCTCACAATCATCATCAAAACCATGTGATGAAAATGTAGTCCTTAAAGTCGTGGTAACTTTAAGAAAAAAAAATGTTTTATAAGACATATAATTGAGAACTAACAATCGCAAATCATCGCGAGCTATTTGCGCGCGAAGCGCGACGACTGATATTAGCGCGACGACCGATATTCGCGCGCCCCGAGGCGCGATGAATCTGGCAACCTTTCCGCGCGTAGCGCGGGCAGATTTTTTTTAAATTGCAAATCTCCCCATCTTGCCCCACCGGCGGGTAAGATGGGGTAATCAAGAAAGCAACCTATTTCTGTAGAAAAATTTAACAAGTAAAGATTGCACCTTCATCTTCGTCATCGACAACAGCACAACTGCAGCGAACCCATTGGCTCCAGACATAACAAGCAGCCTAGCCTTCATTTGAGTCTAAATAATAACCATTACAATAGAGACAATGTGTATGAACCACTTTACCAACGCTAATTCATGATTTAACAAGTCCAATCATTTACGATATATTTCTTCTGTAATCTACACGTGAAAATGGGACACCCTCGGCAATTGGTACACTTACTCTAGTTGTGTATTTTCTAAAAACACTTAAATTTGTTATTATAGGAAATTTAAAAAAATCAGGGAAATAAAGAATAAAAAATTTTTATGATTTTTGTGAATCCATTAAAACGAGTTTTTAGTTGTAAAATAAAATTTTCATATACATACCTACTTTTTTTACTACTTCCTAATAATCTTAAATCTACTTTTTGTTACTTTTTTAAAATTAATTAATACTAATCATTAAATTTACAATAATCTAATCAAAGTTTTCAATTTCAAGAAGTAAAACTAGAACCTTTTGTTTTACTACTTGAAATGAAGAAGGAAAAAACATTGCGAAACTTGATAGAATTTTATTTATCGACAGTTACAACGGTGCATAGTGAAATATTCTATAAAACTGAAGCGTCATGTATGACAATCAACAAAATCTATCACGACGTCCATTAAAATGTCGCATTAACCGTCTAGAATCGATTTGAACATCGTGGATAGTGGAGCACTCTCTCCATTTCCCTCTCTCACTGAGATAGAAGGGCTTTAATTCGATAACGATTACAATCTTTGGTCGTGTCTTCCGGTGGACACCGATGAAGTTAAGTCAAAAATAAAGTAGGTAATACTCCACTGTGAGTTCAAATTGAACCGTTGATCGTAAGGGCTATGACCTAATAGAGCTTCAATTACATTATATGTCTGATCAATTGAAGATTATTCCTATATAGCTCTTTGGCAGATGGTTCATTTCCTCTTAAGACGAACTGAACAATAAAGAAGAAATATTTGCCTTTCATTTTTTTCTAATTAAAATTACATAGTGTGCGTAATGAAAGTCGTTTCTTAATTTTTATTTTTTCTTCTTCAATGATTTCACAGGCACACGAAAAATTAAAATTTCGCAAATCAGAGGACAGACCTAGTGTTCTTAAATTCTCGAAAATTTAAGTTGGGTCAATTTCGCGATGGAAATTTTTTATAATAAATATATGGAAATTATTTGTGAATAAAGGCTCTCTCTCCGCTCTGCTGCGAGAGTAAGAGAGAAAACCCATTAAATTTGAATTTTCTGACTCTCTTACTGTTGTGTGTTACCATGACAACCTGCAGTCAGTACACGGAAATAATAAGTACATAAAAGATTATTTTTAATTAAGCAACCCGTGTAGAAATTTCTCGTGGCCTTCCTAGAAATAGACAAATGCTAGATAGCATTTATCGTGGAAAATTATTCTGAAAAAACTGTCCTGGCCCCGAAATGTTAATGTACAGTTTTCCCCTTTATTTTCTTCGTTATGAAGTCAGTCTAGAATCTGGCTAAAATTTGTCTAGGATACTGAATTTAAAATTCAGTACAAGTTCGTATAGCAGGTTGTCTAGGAATTAGCTAGGCACTGTCTAGGAAGCTGACTTAAGAATTTAGTACAAGTTTGTGGAGAAGGTGGCACTGAGAGTCCACTAAGCTAGCAGACGAAATCAGTTCTTGACGTCGTAGTGCTTTGTAAAAAGAAGCCAAAAGTCTACAATTGTAACTTATCTTGTTGCGAAAATAAAATCAAATTTATAAATCTAGTGAAAAGTTTTAAGTTTTCCATTTTTGAACAGAGACAGGGTTCAAGTTTAAATATATTACAGCGAAAAGATGGTATATTAGAAAAAGGACATGTGATGTCATCATTCGAGTAGTAACAGATTGTTTCTCATATTGTAATGTTCATAATAAATAATAAAACTTTGGTAATTTTAAGTGAATTTTTTGTGATTACAACAATATAACATGCAATTAATTTTATTATCGGTATACAAGTACGAATCTTTGTAGTGAATGTGTTTGTGTTTTAAAAAAGAAATCCAATGTAGGAAAATATGTTACAATTAATTTCAAAAATAATTGTAAGAGGAATTGTGGTAATAGCAAATACTTTTGTATTACTCTTTTGTTTGTTTAAAAGTTAAACAAACAAAACAGTAAACTTGAAAAATATTCTTTTATTATTTATAAACTTAACAATTACTCCGAGTAGGTAGAAACTGCTTATTTTAATATCGAGGAACTAGCTAGAAATGATTTATTTTACTAGACAAGGACTAGACAAAATAACTGTACAAAATCTTGACGTTGCTAGCGTTACATCCCAAGTTCAAGCCTGTCCATTTTTCCCATCTAGTTGCTAGATTGAATCTAGCACAACTGGACAGTTTCTTATACACTTCCACAGTAAATTTCTACACGGGAAGATTTCGACTGTATCAGTAATTAGTGACATCTATTAGACGTCGATAGAACTCTTTGGTTTAGAGTCAGGTGTTATTCTTAAGATAATTATTCCGATATGGTTGTCCCGCAACAGGCAGCTATTAACTGGGATTCGAGTCCTCACAGATGCACTGAAAAAAAAATTTATTTGATTCAAAGAACCGATTATTTGTCTATAATCAAATAAATATTTACTTAGATCAAATAATTTTTATTTGAATCAATTAATTAGTATTTGCTTCAAATACTGAAATATTTTATTCAGATACAATTTATTTGATTCAAATAAAAATTATTTGATTCAAGTAAATATTTATTTGATTATAGACAAATAATCGGTTTTTGAATCAAATAAATTTTTTTTCAGTGCATCTGTGAGGACTCGAACCCCAGTTAATAGCTGCCTTTTGCGGGACAACCATATCGGAATAATTATCTTAAGAATAACACCTGACTCTAAACCAAAGAGTTCAATCGATGTCTAATAGATGTCACTAATTGCTGATATAGTCGAAATCTTCCTTAATTAAAAGTTCTTAATCAGCATATAATTTCATACATGAAAGATTACTTGACAGTACTTGACGTTTGGATAGGGAAATATTCTGTAAATATTTCGTAGACAGTCCTAGAATTTTTCGTTGACTTATGTGAAATAATCACAAGCAGTACTATATAGAATATTTAAAGTAATCAATTGATTACTTTAAATATTAAGTCAAGTTCTAAATAAATATAACTGAACATTTTTTTGAGTACTCTCTAAATTTGAATCAGCGAAAAATCGCTGATTATGCAGCTATAAGTATGCAGCTGATTCAATCAGCATATATACACTAATAAAACAGCGAATAGTCACTGATATTTCAGCCTATATACGCTGATTGAATCAGCTGCATACTTATAGCTGCATAATCAGCGACTTTTCGCTGATTCAAATTTAGAGAGTAATATTTTTTTCTTTATTTTTGAAAAATTTTAAATTTCATTTTCAATTAAAATTTGTAATTGACAAATGGACTATAAACATTTTTCTCTGGATTATTGAAAAAATTTTGAATTTTTTTAAAGTAATAGAAATATTAAAAAATAGAAATAATGCAAATAATTTCCTTATTAAAATTTATTCATAAGATTATGTTTAATTTTTAAATAACACATTTAGGTCATTTTGAATATTTTTTTACTTTAGCATACACTGAAAAAAATGATAATGTTAATTTTGACATACAAGTATGGTTAGGATGTATAGCTGAAACAGCAATACCGTATTGCTGTTCTTAAAATACAGTATTCGTGTTCTCCACATACATATTATCGTCTCTCAAATATATATTGCTGTTCTACACTGCATATGGCTGAAACAGCAATACTGTATGGCAGTATCATATCTACCAATATAATATGTCAGAATTGGCTATATTTATGGCAGTACCATAAATATATTTTTTTCAGTGTACGTTAAGGCACCCTAATACTGCCGTACTAAGGAAGAACTTAGGTAAGCGCCATTTCGATCAAACTGAGAAAATCAAGAAAAACTTTTTGTATTAAGAACCCTAATATAATCTAAAAAATTGTTAAATTTAACTTCACATACTGGGTAAAGTGATAGTGCTCTATTTATTTATGTAATAAAAAGTTATTATTAATAATTTGAAATATGAAGATTTCGACTATATCAGCAGAGAGTGACATCTATTAGATGTCAATTAAACTCTTTGGTTTAGAGTTAGGTATTACAAATGGTAATTACTTTCGATATGGTTGTCGATAAGTAATTAATTTATTAAATTAATTTTGATCTGAAAAAATAAGCTGCGTGAACGAATGCACTGTGCATCTGTGAGGACTCGAACCCCAGTTCATAGCTGCCTGTCGCGGGACCTATGCCTATCAATGCACCTTGCCAACACAGCCTGGACGATCACGCTTCTTATATTATCTTATCGACAACCATATCGAAAGTAATTACCATTTGTAACACCTAACTCTAAACCAAAGAGTTTAATTGACATCTAATAGATGTCACTCTCTGCTGATATAATCGAAATCTTCATATTTCAAAATATTCTGTCAGCGAATAATTTCTAACATTAACTATATAGCTCTCGACTAGTGATGGGCTTGATCTGATAATATAAGAAGCGTGATCGTATATTCGAGCTCAAAGTCTCGTACGATTTTTAGACTACGTAAAGCACTTTCGTTAAGTTTTTGTCATTTATTCTTTTATTTTCTAGAGTTTCTAAGATTTTAATAACAAGTTTTTTACAACAAATAATTTTTAAAGATAATTTAAACTATATCTATCAAATGCAGTTTTTTTCAATGAATCCATTCATATCAAAAACTCATTTTTCGTAAAAATGTCGCTTACCTAAGTTTTTTTTTAGTACGGCAGAAAACTACTTTGTATTATATACACTGAAAAAAAAATTTATTTGGATCAAATAAAAATTATTAAATCCAAATATATCATTTATTTGGTTATAATCCAATAAATATGTATTTGAATAAATTTGATATGGGTGATTTTCAAATAACTGTCATATTTGCATGTCATCATAGATAAATGACTAATAAAATTATTAATTTTTGCCACTCACTTCATAAATCACTTAATAGAAGTCTCTTCTTAAAGATACTTAATATTCAGTTTGTTAACATGAACATTATCATAGTTAAAATTAAGAAAATAGGGTTAAATTGTCAGGTCCGTGGCATACGTTTTTTTTAAATTTTGTTCTGAAATTTTCACGTACACGGAAAAAAAAGTCCATCAATCATTAATAGACTAGTATATTACTTTGAGACGGGACACAAAATCATTGAATGGATAACATTCTTGGAGTCACAATATATAAAACTCGTTCACTAAAATTTAGAAAACTGTCTATTAAATTTTCCATGACTATCAAAAGCATTCAAAAAATTCAACTTATTCTTTCAGAATTATCCCTAATTTTAGACACTATTTGGTACAGAATAAACACATTTTTTCGTTGCACAGTTCCGATATTTTATTTACACTCTTAGACGCTTTAGACCAATACATTTTCGCACTTATAATAACTACACGTAGAAACGCACACTTATAACACTTTAAGTTTAGAAGCGAACTGTTCTTATATACCAATAAACATAATTTTTCACAACTTGTGAGAAATGCTTTTGCACTAATAACTACTTTTTAATTAGCGAGAAATATAAAAGAAAATATATTTTCATCGAGGTCAATTTCTAGACGCAATCAAACTGCAAATTATTAGTTAAGTTAAATATTCACATTACACATAATAGTATATAGCAGACAGCAAAAACACATGGACTATAGAGAAACCGGAAGAAATGCGCATCGGTACACTGCGCAACAATGCGCTGGTGAAGAGCACCGATTTAGACTACGAGTCAACTAACGTTTCACAAACTTTACTAATGATTCGTAAACATTCAAACATCCATTGATATAATAATTCACCATTAAATCTAAAACAATTGGTCACATACTGGCATTCTAATCAATCCATTACTCGTTTTTTACACTTTGATGAAGTTTTTCAATTGTTAAGTGAAGTTAAGTAACCATCAACGGAAAAAGAGTCCCGTCTCAAAGTAATATACTAATCCATTAATGGTTGATGGACTTTTTTTCCGTGTAAGCAAATATTAAAACTATCTTTTAAGTACTTTGTAGGCCAAATCTAACGAGATGTTTTACATATAAAAATATTTTTATTACAATGATATTCTACGAACACGAGCACTTTTTTCATGTTTTAAATTGTTAATTACTTTCTACCAACACATGTTAACGTCATCGTGATTTTATTACTCAATTTTATGTTTAATTGACTTCTACTGGTAATATTTTGAAGTGCGAACATTGAAAAGAAAATATTTATTCGATTTTTTATTTCTTTACGTGTTTTAACTGTGACACACATGTCAGGACCGTGGAAAAATGTCAGGTCCGTGGCATGTAACTTTTGCATTTTCTTTGCGTTTTCCATCGTAACTTTAGAAATATTTAAAATCTTGTAGTTACCATTTGAACATATACTTTAACCCTTTGCCGTTCTTGTGTTACGAAATGTCGTTTAGAGTCTTTTCTGGGGGAACAACCAATGAGAAAAGGCGGTATGCTTGTGTTGGTAAATTAGTTATGTGTGAGAATGTAAGTGTTCTGAATTTGCAGGAACGTACCTAAGTAAAAAATGGATCCATTTATATTTTAAAATAAATTATATTTAAAAATAAAATTTAATACCTAAAAATCTGTTTTTTTGTATAAAGTGGAAGTGTATTTGCAATTTATTACTTTTTAAACATAGGTATATTTGATTATTAAAGACTTTTATCAAATCTACATAACCCATGTAAACATAACCTCAAAATCAAACTAATCCGGCCCTGATATTATCCACGTGATTCCACTGTCAAAATGATTTTTTCTAAGGTGGGGAAAGCTTATGCACGGCAAAGGGTTAATAACAAAAATGTACTGGAATATGTAATAAATGTCAAATTTGGTTCAGTATTTTAGCAGAAAAATGTCTTATTCAAAAAAATCACAGTTATTTGAAAATCACCCATATGTATTTGAATTATTTTGAATAAATATCTATTTTGAACATATTTATTTGACCTAAATATTTTATTTTATAGCATCAAATAACTTTATTTTAATCAAGTACAAATTATTCAATTAAAATAAATGGAAAATTCCAAACTAATAATTAATTATTTGAATCAATGCTAGAAATTATTCAAATCAAATAAATGTAATATTTCAAGCTATACGGAAAAAATAAGTACATGAAAAATTACTTGACAGTGCTTGACTTTTGGATGGGACAATAATTCTGTAAATATTTCATAGCCTGTCCTACAATTTTTCATTGACTTATGTGAAATAATTACGAGCAGTGCTAGAGTATTTAAAATATTCAATTGATTACTTTAAATATTCCAGCACTGCTTGTGATTCTTTCACATAAGTCAATGTAAAATTCTAGAACTGTCTGTGAAATATTTACAGAATTATTGTCCTATCCAAAAATCAAGTACTGTCATGTAATCTTTCATGCACTTATTTTTTCCGTGTAGCAAATAGTTATTTGAATCAATTATGAAAATTATTTTATTCTATATATAATAAAAAAATTTTTTTTTAATCTTTAGTATTTTTTTAATTTATTAATATATTATTATATTATATATATTAACTGATTTTTTAACAGACATTTAACATTATTTACAAACATGGTTTTTACAGAAAAATATTAATTTTCTCGTTCGACTACACGGTTTATTAATTAATCATTAATCTCTAAACAAATTTTAATTATTATTAATTAATAATTAATTATAAAAATATTAACAAATTCGTCGTCGTTTTGTCGTCCGTCGTTCGTGTAACTCCGTACTTCATCGTTCGGTCGTTCAACTTTTATCATTCATTTATCGTATCGTTTATATATTTACTCATTGTACATACATACACGCATGTCAGGCATGCACAGTAGAGTTCTGTCATTTTCAGACATGCGCAGTAGTATTCTGTCATTATCAGACATGCGCAATAATGCACGGAAAAAAAGAAATTAGGTGCAGTAGTAAACAGATGTTTGCTGTGAAATCTCTGAAAATTAGCTACCACACCTACACCCAGAGAAAAAAGTTATTTATTTTAACTAAAAGTGTATATTTAAAAAAAATTATTTGTTGCAAATAGATATTTTATTTAAAATAAATAAACTAATATTTTTTTCAAATAAATGCACTTATTAATCTAAAATAAAGAAATATATTTGTAATTTAGGAAACAGTAAGGTAAATGCGTCAGTGCTCGTCATTGCTTTAGTCGTCGGCAGGTTGTCACAACTTAACCAAAAAATAAGACACACAGTCATTTTATGCATGAATAAACAATAATTTCTGGTAAGTTTCAATATCGAGATATCGGATAACAACAAAAGGGAGTTTGCATAAAAAAATTTTATTTATTTTTTTTAAAGAAACAGTAAATATAGATTTTTTGAAATATATTAGCGTTAAAAGTTTTTAATTTTATCAAGATTATGCATTAAAAAATTAAATTGAAATTACAAAATTTTTTAAAATATTCATGCTGAAAGAAAACGATTTTTATTGGTTATTGGAATGTGACGTCAAAGGTGCCTATTGTCGCGTCTTCTGCTATGCATGATGATCCATGCGCGATTTGTTTACAATTTACAGTCACCGTTTTAAAATTATTTTACTATTATTTAAAGTGAAAGTAAGCGATTTATTTTTATCAAAAAATGTCTTGTGCATTGGACCCGGGATTTGAAAAAGCAGATTCTTCAAATTTGCCTAAAATATCGATTTTTATGGTTCGGGAATATCTTGTGACTAATGACAGATACAATGCTCCCGAAGTGTGAGGTGTAAAAACGTCTGTGTAAGTATGTTTATTAGTAGTATTTTACACATTATTTTATTTAAAAATAATAAATTTCTTAATGCGTATGTTAGAAATGCTAGAGAAAGTTACGGCGATTCAGCCATAGGTTATGTCTTCTTCTTCTTCTACTCCACACTAAATATGGAGTTTGTATGGCTTCGAATTATCAGGCCAATCCAATTCATAGGTTATGTCAGTGTCAAAAGAGATGCGAACTTATGTACCATAAAGGGAAGAATTTTCCCCGAACATCGTGTTCGTCAGAAAGCATATGGTGTGATTATAAAAATTGACGAAAAAGAGGAAAAAATAAAATCTTTGGAGTGTTTGGATTGTGCAGCATTAGAAGGTAATAATTCTCTGATTTCATCTAGTCAAATATTTAAATTTAAATCCTGTAATTTTATAAAGATTTTATTTTATCATTCTGAACTTTAAAATACAATACTATTTTTTTGCTATTTTAAATTTGAATTTTATTTTTAAATTTTTATTTACTCTATAATTATTGGATTTATTTTTCATAAAAATATATTAATTTTGGAAAATATGTTGTAGACAATATATATATATTTTTTTTAAATATAATTTTCAAAAAATAATTAATGTTTTCAATTTTAGGAGGTTGTAAACATGGCATTGCCTTTTTAATGTGGAGTAATCGCAGATCCGAATCTGCTTCTCCGACAGATGTAGAATGTTATTGGAAAAAACCAACTTTATCAAATGTTGGAGTATCTATAAAATTTATAACAGCGAAAGAAATGGTCGACATCAGCGATTCATTGACATCTACCGATTTTGGTGACAATACTACATTTTTACAACAAGTTACTGCACAATTTCAATCACGAAAAGTAGACAGTCAACTGTCAAGATACACTATTACTTTAACAGAACGCGCTGTTCATTCTATATTGATTCATTAGTTAATTTGCAATTTCTGTTTTAACCAGAATTCTCCTGATGATTTTTTCTCTTATGCTACAGAGAAAATGTGTCAAAATTTTTGTATAGAAGCTGAATCTAGGACAAGAGATCAAAAGAACGATGTCTTGTGGCATGAATTGAGATTCGGAAGAATAACAGCGTCGAATATTTATGAAGCTAGTAGCCGGCAGACGGCTCGTTGGTTAAACGTATTATACACTGAGAAAATTTTAGGGACAATGCTGCTCCGGCACGTATCACTGCTGCGTTAAATCAAGAGCTGCAGCGCAACTTCACCTACGATTCGCAGCCGCCCGGAAAAAAGTAAGAATCTGTTCTCATGGACTTTACTCCGTGCTCATGGAACTGATTCTTACCTTTCAAAAGTCAGAATCAGCCCCGTGAGGAGTAGATGTTGCCTTTTTCGGAACGGCTACGAATAGTGGACAGAGAGCGCCAGCGACTCTCCTGAATTTCCGCAGCGTCTCCAAAATTTTCTCAGTGTAGATATTAAGAAAAGATGGGATTTCTTAACATCTAGATGTTATTGTTTAATATCCATCTCGCTGGAAGTTTTTTGATGCTCAAAATTTGCTCAACTTCCCCGCTTAGTGAAAATTTCAGTTTACGAATTTTGCAATATCTCAATAAAAAATTAATAACTTTTTTATTTATAATTAAAACATCATTTTTCTTTTTTAGTCACTCGTAGGATAAAATAACGCGTATTTTCTTTTTTGTTTCATTAAGAAATTCTTTTAGAATTGACTGAGTAATCGCGAGTTGAAGTGAAAACAAGTTGTAAATCCAGATGTTCATTACATGAACATTTTGCTTCCACTATACGATCAGCAAAAAAATTTGCTTCCTCGTGGAGGAAGCACTAACTTATTGTCACGTATTGACATATTTATAAAATCAAAAAAATATTTATAAAATTTGTTTTAATCCTAAATGAACAAAGTAAAATTTTTAATAAAAAAATGAATTTTTCATCTTTAATTGTAATTAATTCCATAATTTTCAATGGAATATATATTTTACATACATCAATCGATTCGTCTTGATGCAAGGAATAAGATTTTAGATTTATTTTTCAATAAATAATAACATTTTATTGTACAGCAACATGATTCTTAAGAAAAAATGAATTTTTCATCTTTAATTGTAATTCATTATACAATTTTCAATAGAATATATATTTTACATACATCAATCAATTCGTCTTGATGCAAGGAATAAGATTTTAGATTTATTTTTCAATAAATAATAACATTTTATTGTACAGCAACATGATTCTTAAGAAAAAATGAATTTTTATTAAAAATGCAAATTTTGTGTCTGTAATTGGTTTTAATTTTATAAATTTAAATACAATATATACTTTATATATACCAATCGATCCATCTTGATGCAAAGAATAAAATTTTAGAAATAAGTGAGTAAGATTTTCTTATACAGCAACATAATTTTGCGGAAAGAACTCATTTTTTGAGAAAAATGCGAATTTTTCAGCTTTAATTGTGATTAACTCTATAAATTCTCATACAATTTATTCTTTTTATATACCAATCGATTCGTCTTGATGCAAAGAATAAGATTTTATTATATATTAACTTCAATAACCAACTTAAAAAAAAATTTTTGAAAAAAAATTTTTTTTAGAAAAAAGTCAAAAAAAAAATTTTTTCTGAGAATTTTTTAAAGTCTATCAATCCAGTTCGAGATATTTTTATGATAAATATACCTGGTAAATTTTAGCCAAATTCGTTAAAACCTCTTCGAGTTATCGTGTTCACAAAAATCGGGATCCACACACACACACACACATACATACATCCGGACAATTGTTCAGGGTCTTATATAACATAGTCCCATATAGAAGAAAATTTGTCAAAAGGATTTTTAAAAATTTTGTAAATTAAACGACTACAAAGCTTCCTCACGAGGAAGCAAAAACAATTAAAATTTTGTTTTTTAAAAAACAGTTTTTCCCTTACATTTCGAAAACAGTAATAGATACAAAAAAATTTCATAAGAAAAAAAGATGCGCAATGAAATTTCCTATAAGGATATGTACATGAAATATTTAAATTCGGAAGTCGAATTTTGGATATCTAGGGGACTTCGATTTCGGCTGAGAAAAATTTACGTGCCCTTCTACGATCCGGCGGCTCAATTTGTAGGTTATGTTACACTCTACTTCTTTATCAATTTATAGTTCTGTCAGTCAGCTAAGCCAGAAGACATCAAAGAAGAAGAAGAAGATATTGACCGTTAATAACTAGATATTAAACCTCAAAATCTATTTTTCTCAGTGTACTATATTTGCTATATAATATCCATTGCTATAGGTTTCATTTTCAATACAATTAAATCAAGAAGAGAAATATTTTATGAATAATAACTATTTATCAATATTAAGATACATTGAATTTATTGAATAAATGATTGTTTAGAAGTACTTCCAATATTTACATTTCTAAAAGTTATTAATGCAATGAAGGAAAGTTTTTCAAACATTTTATTATTTGAATTTCGTAGTTTTGTTTAATCATATTTACAGGTTAATAAAATTTAATAATACGTTAATATGTAAATATTACATTAAATATATGTATAATAACAATTTATTATTACAAATATATTACACAGGCCGCACGGAAGTGCGGCCAATGTCGAAGCTCTTTCTGGTATGTTTTTTCACGCTGATTAAGAATCTGTAAATGAAAATTAACCATCAGCCCTGGTTTTTGAGAAAAATGGGATTAAAAGGTAAAAAAATCGCGTTCTTGACAAAGTTTGAGCACCTCTAGCGACAAAACGAAAGGTGTGGTAGAAGCTTCTACTTGAGCTCAAATTAAAGCTTAATCTTTCGTCTGTAAACCATGAAAATTCCATTCATGTACCATAACCTCAAGGTTCATAGTACTCAATTTTTTGGAAGGTAAAAAATGTTTTTGGCAAAGTTTAGGTACCTCCAGCGGGAGGGGTCAAAATATGCAAAAAATCTTTCTGTATTTAATAAACGGCTACTTAATTTTAAGCACTTTTATTAAAAAATGTAAGCTTTAATTTAAGTCTAGAAATGACTGAAATGACAGCAAGAATGAATTTTTATATGTAAGAAATTTGGATTTCCTTTCTCTTTTACTCTTGTACATTACCATGACAACCTGCAGACAGACAGACAGGCTGCAGAGGTCTGAATGCTCCATAATACTCCTTTATGGTTTTGTCACTAAAGAGGCTCAAACTTTGCCTAAAACGCGATGTTTTGACCTTTTCACACTGTTTTTCTCGAAAATAAGAGCTGAAGGCTAATTTTTATTTACAGATTCTTAATCAGCGTATTGGTAACACCAAAACTGTTTTTTAATTTTATTGGTCTGTGTTATTTGTATTATGTATTATTTATTATTAATTTATCAGTTACTCAGGGATCACAGTACCTATTATCATTAAAAAAGGTGAAAAGGTACAATTTTTTCGAAAATAGGTAACAATAAAAGTACTGTAAAACATGTAATTTAAGTTTTATTAACATTTTTATTGTTAACAGAAAGTACTTTTCTCAAATATCCAATTATATAATTATAAATTTTATATATTTGTAAAATATATATAATCAAAATTTATTCCAAATATATTTATTTCAGGATTGTCACAAAACATGGATTTTAAAATTCCATACCTTTTTAAAGTTTTCCAGATTATTGTTTAAAAAATTCCAGACCCAAATGTGAAATCGTTTTGATAAATTTTCTAATTACGACATAAAATTTAAAAATCTACAAGTAAATTATAAATAACATACGTTATTAATTTTTAGTTTTATATATGTGACACGGACAGTTAAAAGGGACCTACGATCCGAAAAAATCGATTTTGACTTTTTTATCTGCTCTTATAGTAAATAAACCGATCTTTCTAACGCAATAAACCGCAGCTTTCTAGCTGCATTAGTTTTCTCACAATTTCACTTCAAAGTTAGGTACTTTGACAAAAAGCAGTGCAAAAAAACTAACTTGGTAAACTTCAAAGTCGTTTTTCTCGAAATCTTTTTTTCGGACCGTAGGTCCCTTTTAACTGTCCGTGCCACATATAATTAAAATTTAAGTTTAAATTTGCTAGATTATTTGTGATACACTCCGAAAAAAAGTCCTAAGAAAACCTTAGAAGCAAATCGTTATGTTTGTCTTTTTTTTAACTTAATTAAAAGTAACAAATTAAAAGTTTTTGTTTAATTTTGTAAAACCGCAAATTTAATTTTGATTTATAATGTTAGTTATGTAAAGAAGATTTTAATATTAGTTTTTTTATATTGAGAGTTAATCTCCTTTGTGTAATTTCATTTAAAAAATTACAACCATAACCTACCTAGTTTTGTTCAGAATTTTTCCCAATTAAACGAGTATTTTAATCATTTTAATAACATTTTGAGTTTCTAAAATGTATTTGAAAATATTAATTTTTAAATTATGCAAAGAAAAATATTGACCTAAACTAAACTTTAGAAATGATTTAGATTTCAATTTTAAGTACTGAATTTAAAATCAAAAACAATGACAACTTGAAAACTTGAGATTTTGAATATGCAAATAGAAAAAATTGAATTTTCAGAATGAGAATTTTTTAAATTCGCTGACAATTCAAGGTTTTCCAGGTCTATGGCAACCCTGTATTTGTTTGATGATGATCTCTAGCATGATTTTTCACTGCTCCTTTTAAAGCATTTTGCATTGATTCTTAAATTTTAGTAAAAAATGTAATGTTACATCGTCCAACGGGTGAAAAAGTGACCACCCAGGTGCGAATTTTCGGTTGGCTCATAGTTGGGCCAACTTTTACAAGGTCGGTCCAACTTCTCGTGCCAGAGGTTGGGCCAACCATACAGATGATAACGGTTGGCCGTCTAATGGCGACGATGGTTGGCCCGACAAGTCATAAGGAAGTTGGCCCAACTTAAAATGCATATGTTGTGCCAGCTATACATTTCAATGGTTGGTCCAAAAACTGACGCCAAAGTTGGCACGACTTTAAATGCGTAAGTTTGGCCAACTTTAACAGCCAAAGGTAAAAAATTATTAAAAAACTAAATTATTTAAACAATTAACACGTTATTATTAGCAAGAACATCAGATATAACCTTTAGTTTAAGTCATTTAAACTGTTTTTCACAAAGTTTTGCCAACCGTCGGGCCAACCGTGGCCCAGAGTTAGGCCAGCCGAGAAAGTTTAAGTCATTTAAACTGTTTTTCACAAAGTTTTGCCAACCGTCGGGCCAACCGTGGCCCAGAGTTAGGCCAACCGAGAAAGTTTAAGTCATTTAAACTGTTTTTCACAAAGTTTTGCCAACCGTCGGGCCAACCGTGGCCCAGAGTTAGGCCAACCGAGAAAGTTTAAGTCATTTAAACTGTTTTTCACAAAGTTTTGCCAACCGTCGGGCCAACCGTGGCCCAGAGTTTGGCCAACCATAAAGTTTGAGTTATTTAAACTGCGTTTTACAGAGTTTTGCCAACCGTTGGGCCAACCGTGGCCCAGAGTTTGGCCAATCTAAATTTGTAAGTCATATGAGATACGTTCCCCATAGTTGTGTCGACCTTTGTCGCCAAAGTTGGCCCGACGGTTGGTTATACTCTGCATGTAATGGTTGGCTTGCAAAGTCGGGCCAACTGTGGGCACTAGTACTTGCCAAAGTTGGGCAAACTCTGGCAACCAAAACTTCGCTTGCCAAAGTTAGGCCAACCGTGGGCCAACCTTCAAACTCTGGCGGCCAACCTAAATTCGCACCTGGGCACACGTCCAACTGATTAATTAATGCTTTATTTTGATACTTATTAAATAAGAGTTAATTTTTGTAAGAAAAAAAATATTCAAACGTAGAAAAATAATTATGAAATAAAAAATAAATTTTAAAACTTACTGTGATAACTGAAAATAGGTAAAGAAAGGTACCAAATCATCAAAAAAAGGTACAAAAGGTAGCTATTTTCAAAATAGGTACAAAAAGGTGAATAGGTAACACTCTGTGATCCCTGGTTACTTCTTAAATTTTTAATATGGAAATATTCTGAAATTTCAGAAAAATAATGGGAACACAGCACGAAGAGCCTTTGAAGATCCAGTGAAATTAGCCGAGTTATTGAGACTAGGAAAAGAGTTAATTATAAACTTTAAAACAATTTTAATAGCGTTATCCGTTCAGCTCCCAATCGATACTTTATTTGATGAAGTATGTTTTTCTACAGCCAAAATATACGTTAAGTATTATTCGTGGTTTCCAATGTCATCAAACTGCTCATAAAATTCTTGTCTTTGGAGGTGACATAATAAGAAACAGTATGGTACCTGTGGGAATGCTTAGAGAGGAAGCATCTGAGTCTTGAAACAAAGATTACACGAATTACAGACAGAATCACAGTCGAAAATGTAGTTGTCTAGTAACTTTGACAGATTTATTTTACAGAGTAATGGACACATCTGTTCCCATAGTTAATGATTTCAACTTAACCTCTAGAATTAAAACTCCATCCGAACTTTCGGAATTTTATAATCAGCTAGAGGATATAGAACTATCAGAAGAACAATTTGAGTAACACTCCAGAATTAAAAAGAATATATGAGGCATTCCATGTCAAGTGATCCAGGTGGAGAAAAATTTTTCTCCAATCGTAGCAAAACTTGGGGCTTTTGTAGTACAAATAGATAGTAATTTTTCGTAAAAATATTTTTTTACCTAGTCCAATATTTTCCAAGGGAGAGGGGGTTAAATTTTTGGGGTTTTCAGTACAATGTTTATTTCGATAATTTTTTACTCTTAAACTATTAAACATAAAAATTTGGCAAATTACATTTTGGAAAGGTTTTTTCATGCTCTTTCGATTGAAAATAAGCATTTTAAAAAAACAAGTTTTTTTGACACAAAAAAATAAAATTAAAAATAAATTTTAATTTTTGAGAAGGAAAGGCCCGATTTTTCTTTAAACGAAAGCTGAGGTTTTTTCCTAAAAGGACGTATATATGAAAAAGTGGGACAAGAATTTTTAAACATTGAAGAAATGAATTTTCTCCTAAACAGAGCTAAAAACAGGGTTTAGAGCGCTCCGGTGAGTAGAAACTTCTTTTTTCAATGTTTAAACCTTCTTGTCCCACGTTTTCATATATATGTCCTTTTAGGAAAAAACCTCAGCTTTCGTTTAAAAAAAATCGGACCTTTCCTTCCCAAAAATTAAAATTTATTTTTAATTTTGATTTTTTTGGGTCAAAAAATTTTTTTTTCAAAATGCTTATTTTCAATCGGAAGAGCATGAAAAAACCTTTCTAAAATGTACCTTGCCAAATTTTTATGTTCAATAGTTTAAGAGTAAAAAATTATCGAAATAAGCATTACACCGTAAGATTCCTGGATCACTTAACATGGAATGCCTCATATATTCTTTTAGTTTCACAAATCCAAAAAAAGTATCCAGATAGTAGTGAATCTTAAAAAATATAGTAAATAAGTGCAAAGTCTACTTTATTTATAATAATATAAAGACAGTAATTTATTAATTATAATAATAAAAAGACAGTAATAAAGAAACAGCATCGTAAAACAAAAATAAAAGAAGAGAAATAAAATGGAAGTTAATAAAAATGAAAGAATATATTTACTGGTATGAGTGACCATTTCCGATGGAGATCACTCATTGTTCGGAAGGGCTAGAAAATCCACTGGAATAATAAACCGGAAGATGACTTTAATTATACTATTATCCGATCGAAAATGACAATGCGACGTTTCGTATTCGACTCGCTTACCCGAGCAACGCGGAAATACTATTCTTTTTTTCTCCTCTCCTCTATTATTTTTTTCTCTATCTTTATAACTATATAAATGAAAATAACATTCAATTTGGTAAATTACAAGAGAGTGAGGAAAAAATACCACATACACGAGAATTAAATTCTTATCTACTGTAAATCTTGAGAAGAAAAAAATAGGAGAATACACGGAGAGAGATTTTGTATTAATATTTGTTAAAATTGGTAGTAAAATTTAATATATTTTTTTTCAATTTAGGGAAATCGTGTTTTATATTAAAAATTAATATTGTCCATATTAGTAGGCAGCTCTTAATATATTTTAGAAAAATTATTAAAGGAATTATAATCTTTAAAACTGACTATATTAAAATTATAGTCCGGGAAAGTATCGAAAGAATACCTTTAATATAGCCAATACTAAAAATTATGAGTGAGTCGAAAAGGATAGAAAATAAAAAGACGTAAGAAGGGGAAGGATATAATTAGCGTTTCGAGAGTATTTCTTACTTATAATATTAAAATTTCTTACTGACTATTCTAATTTCTGTTACTTCAGAATAATACAAAGTAATAATTTGATTATAAATTTTCTTAAAAATGGTAATAATAATTAATAAAAGGGCACTAATATAATAATACGAAATATTTAAACGAAATTTCTCTCCGTGTAATATTTTCTTGAGATCGAAAGAGAGAAAAGAAAGAAAACAAAAGATAGAGAGAGGGAGATTTATGGCGAAGAGAGAGGAAAAGAGAGAAATAATTGTCATGTACAAATATTGAAAGAAAAAATATTTTGTGTTTTACTCCATACTGTCACTTCCAAACTTTTTTTGTTATCTACTGCATCAAATATTGAACTAGTCGGAATGTTAAGCGATACTTTAACTTCCTGAAATGTTTCTCTGTTTACTTCAACAATAGTTTCACAGACTATCGTCAGTAAAGTTAACTTCGTTAATTAACTATTGCTTGTAGAATCGAACTTAAAGGGATTATTCTCGTACAATTTCAGTCATGTGAGTCCACAACAGACTAACCACCACGTTTACTAACATTTTTTAACTAACCAGTTTATATATAGAAACAAAATTCAAAATTATTAATTGCGAACTACCATCGAGTGTGTATAATCTCGGTCCACAAAAATATATTCAACATAAACACTTTATTCAAAATATAACACAAACAATATAGACTAAAATTTAGACTAAATTTACTCCTCTGTTTTTCATCCTACCTTCGTTTTTAATTATTATTCTCAAAACAGAATTTTTGCCTCCAAAGAAACAATTTAATTAAATAGCAAAGAAAATTAATTCACTAATATACAAAACAATTCTTTATTAAAAATATAAATTTACTTTTCACTGATAAAGATCATTTAATTAGAGCGTCATCTTGAGGAATTTTTGGGGTATATGAAATTAGTGAATATGAAGATGCCTGGACGAGAATCTTGAGTAAACAACATAATTTGGAATAATTAAATTATTCCAGAGATTCGAGATACGAAACTAACATTTAAGTTGAAAAAGAAAAAAGAGAGAGAAAAGTCAAATTTCTGGGTAAACTCTCACAAAAACGTGACTGTCATTGCGCCTCGAGATCTGGCATTTTATGTCATTTGTAATATCAGTGTCGCCACATCGACTAAACTAACGGTAACAGGCTAGGCTTTAGAGTTTCTGAACTGAAGTACAACTCTAAAGCATATTTCCATCAAAAAAAAAGAGAGGAAGAAAAAAAATTGTGGAAAAATAAAGGAGAACTTTTGCCTAACAGGGGTTTCTTTCCAACGAGTTTTCTTCCATTGTATGCCAATCACTGCCTGTATATATAACATGTATAAAATATATGTACGAGAAATGCGAGTTTCTTGATGAACATGAGTATTTAATTTCCTTCAAATATAAATTTATCTTCTCTTTTAACTAAATTGCAAAATTTACATACAAATGACGAGTCATTAACGTCATAATCGTCATAAACGAAACAATTACCAACGAAAAAAACAAGATATAAACGATAAAAAAACCAAGAAATAAAAAACAGAAACTAAAAAAGACAAAAAATCATGTCCTAAAAATTCAAATAAAAATTATTTTTATTTTCTAAAACTTAATATTATATTAAAAATTTATTTAAATATTTAATGTTAGAAATTATTCGCTGACAGAATATTTTGAAATATGAAGATTTCGACTATATCAGCAGAGAGTGACATCTATTAGATGTCAATTGAATTATTTCTCTACTAAAATAGAACATTTACGTTTATTTGCACTTTTAAAATTTTAGTGAATAAAAAACAGTTACAATAAAAAATAAAAAAGTCTAAAAGGAAAAAAATTTTGGTAAAATTAAACTAATATAAAAATTAAATTATATTATTCAACATTATAAAATTGAATGCTTGCTAACAAATGAGTTCAAAGACTTTCACATCGTAGAATTTTTATTTATTTTAAAGCTAATTAAGGGGTCTACCCACTTTAAAAAAAAGAAAAAATCGATTTTTTATTACATTTTTTGACAGTATATATATCCTAAAGTATCATACATAAATATTATAAAGACTGGAGCAGTCTAAATGCACTTTTGTGCAACTTTTATTTTGTTATTTCAATTTTTTCACGTTCAGTTCCTTCAGATTTACATGAAACTCGTTACTCAAAAGTTTTTTGGGTCGCAGATTACGTAACTGATATAGTTTTTATCAATTCAAAATGGCGGATCCAATATGGCGGATTACTTTTTTTTAAAAATGTTGGAATTTTATGAAACTTGGTTTCCGGGGGTTTTTTGGGTCGATGATTACGAATCTGATATGAGTTTTAAAAAATTCAAAATGGCGAATCCAATATGGCGAACATTTTTAAAACTTCATTAAAGTTAGGATTCGCCATTTAGGATTCGCTATTTTGAATTTGCAAAAACAGACACTAGACTTGTAATCAGCGACCTCAAAAACGTTTTTCGAAAGTATATATTTCTAGTAGTATTATACTAAAATTTTATAAAAATCGGAGCAGTCTAACTGCACTTTTGTTTTTTTAAAAAAGTCATCCACCATATTGGATTCGCCATTTTGAATTTTTGAAAACTGATATCAGATTTGTAATTAGCGACCCAAAATACCCCTGGATACCAAATTTCATAAAATTCAAACATTTTTTAAAAAAGTCATCCGCCATATTGGATCCGCCATTTTGAATTTTGAAAAACTGACATCGAATTCGGAATCAGCGCCACGAAAACCATATATACAAATGATATTGTATTTTTGAAATCAATTTAAAAATAAAAAACTATAATTCTCTTCTTGAAAACAATCTGGCGTTAAAAGTATAGCAAAAACTTTAAACGCGTTTTTCTCAAAACAACGTTTTTCGACCGCTTGTTGATGATATCTCCGAAACTACTGAACCGATCCTTAACAAATTTATACCACATATTCTTTGGGACCATAGCTCTAGCGTATATCGAGGGATTTTCAAAATTTTGATTTTAAATATTTTTTGGGGCTCAAAAGGGTCAAAAAACAACGTTTTTTTACTTTTTTTTCGAAAAATGTCCTCCATTTTATCAATTTTGAAAAAAAATCGTATGAAATGCGCTAGAGCTATTAACATGCAGAATCTAATACCGTTTGAATTTTTTGTTTCAGATCATCCACGCCAAAAATTTTATCAACAGCGCACACCCCTTTTTTTAAACATGTTTTTTAACAATTATTTTTAAATAAAAAATAAATTGAAAAAAATAAAAATAGTCTTTTTGCACTTTGAGATCGTATTTAAGATGTGTAATACCTCACATTAAAATATTTATAATATTAACCTATTAAAAAAATTAATGAAAATAGCCTTTTTTTAGCGCGTCTAAAGTAGGTAGACCCCTTAAGTAAATTTTCTACTTTATTTGAATTTTTCATTTAAATATTTATTTTAAGAGAATTTCGATTTAATGATGAAAGACAATTATAATCATTAAAATATAAAATTATTATTAATAGAATTATTGTTTGTCGAAATTATTATTTAGTCTCATTTTTTATAAAATTCTATGCACAAGTTTTGAACGTGTGAATAAACAAAATATTTGTAATTAAAAGTATTTTTATAAATTACTGATGGCAATAAAAATTAAAAACTTAAATTTAACATATTCAGTAACTTTATAATTAATTTATGTCCCTAAAGTTTTGAGCGTTCAAATGAACGAAAGTTATTTATTTTCAGTTCAAATGCAAGTTCTCTTATACAATAATATTAGGTCATATATTAAAAATTAATTTTTAAAGTTTCAAAATGTTTCATTCAATTTTTTTAATGCAATAGATAGTTTTAGAAAAATATTTATAGGGATAAAATGTTTCGTTTCTTTGAAAGTGGTATAGAAATTTTGAAAAAATAAATTTCATGATACGTGACACAAAATGTAATAAAATTCTAATTTAAAGGAAGAAAAGGAACATTTTATTTATTTCTTATTATTTAGAAATTTGTTTTAACTTTTACTTCATAAAAACTATCTTATAGTTTACAATCAAAAACCATTTTTTTTATTTATTTCCTTTATCTTAACACGAGCCATGAAGGAGAATAAGAAGATGAAACACGTATAGGGGAGAGTGGGCTACATTGAAACTAATTTTTCATGAAGTCCTAGTATTAATTAAATTGTACTAATTTCTACCATTTTCTTGCATGAGTATAAAACTAAAATACTCCTTTAGGAAATACACCTGTTAAAAACGCAAATTATTTTGGTTAATTAGCCAAATTTATTTTTTGCTTCCTCGTGAGGAAGCTTTGTAGTCGTTTAATTTACAAAATTTTAAAAAATCCTTTTAACAAATTTTCTTCTATATGGGACTATGTTATATAAGACCCTGAACAATTGTCCGGATGTATGTATGTGTGTGTGTGTGTGGATCCCGATTTTTGTGAACACGATAACTCGAAGAGGTTTTAACGAATTTGGCTAAAATTTACCAGGTATATTTATCATAAAAATATCTCGAACTGGATTGATAGACTTTAAAAAATTCTCAGAAAAAAATTTTTTTTTGACTTTTTTCTAAAAAAAATTTTTGTTCAAAAAATTTTTTTTAAGTTGGTTATTGAAGTTAATATATAATAAAATCTTATTCTTTGCATCAAGACGAATCGATTGGTATATAAAAAGAATAAATTGTATGAGAATTTATAGAGTTAATCACAATTAAAGCTGAAAAATTCGCATTTTTCTCAAAAAATGAGTTCTTTCCGCAAAATTATGTTGCTGTATAAGAAAATCTTACTCACTTATTTCTAAAATTTTATTCTTTGCATCAAGATGGATCGATTGGTATATATAAAGTATATATTGTATTTAAATTTATAAAATTAAAACCAATTACAGACACAAAATTTGCATTTTTAATAAAAATTCATTTTTTCTTAAGAATCATGTTGCTGTACAATAAAATGTTATTATTTATTGAAAAATAAATCTAAAATCTTATTCCTTGCATCAAGACGAATTGATTGATGTATGTAAAATATATATTCTATTGAAAATTGTATAATGAATTACAATTAAAGATGAAAAATTCATTTTTTTATTAAAAATTTTATTTTGTTCATTTAGGATTAAAACAAATTTTATAAATATTTTTTTGATTTTATAAATATTAGATCGTATTAGAAATTACTTAAAAATTAAATATACTTAATATACTTAATTATAATTATAATAAATATAACAAATTTTTAAAATTAATTTTTAATTAGATGTGAAGACAACAACATGGAAAATATGTCAATACGTGACAATAAGTTAGTGCTTCCTCCACGAGGAAGCAAATTTTTTTGCTGATCGTATAGAGGAAGCAAAATGTTCATGTAATGAACATCTGGATTTACAACTTGTTTTCTAATCTGATCCACTACTCTCATTTAGAAAACCTTGTGTTTACATTGAACCACCTCTATTAAAACAGTTAAACTTATATAAATAATAATATTTCTAATAACACTTTATAAATAAACTTGCTTTTTACACAATAAAACAAAAAACTATTGTTAAATAATTATCATTTGATAATTTTTAACAATAATATAATCGGATGTAAAGTTACACAGCAAAAATGCACTGAAAAAAAGTTTATTTGATTCAAATAATTCAAATTATTTGAAATATATTTAATTGATTCAAATACTTTTTATTTGGATCAAAAAAATATGTGTTTGATTCAAATAACTTGAATTATTTAAATCACACTTATTTGAACCAAATAAATCGTATTTGATTCAATTAAATAATTATTTGAATTGAATAAATGAATTTATTTAATACTAATAGTGAGTTACTTGAAACTAATCTTTTATTTATTTCACTCAAATAATTATTTAATTAAATTAAATACGATTTATTTGACACAATAAATTTATTTTATTGATTCTAATTAACTTAATTATTTAATCCGAATAATTCATTATTCAAAGCAAATACACTATTTTATCAAGACAAATAAAAAATTATTTCAATCAATTAAATAATTATTTGAAATGAATTACTTGAAACTGTTCATTTATTTATTTCACTTAACTATTTCATTTATTTAATACAAATAAAAAATATTTCGACAAATAAATGTGTTATTTGGATACAGAATATACGACACTGGCTTTGATATAGTTGATTAGCCCGGGTTCTCACCAAGACTCAGTGGCGGTGTGGTTTAAATAGGTGCGTTTATAGGCTTGCGGTCAGCGTTATGGGCGCGGGGGAACGTGAGTTCGATTCCACATGCGAGCGAATATTTTTCATTCTTCGTTTTAAGCGTTATATAAAATAATATAATTGTGTGTTGTGTTGTGAATAAAAATTGTGTGAATATGTTTATAAATAATGTTAAAAGTCTGTTAAAAAATCAGTTAATGTATATAATATATACATATAATATAATAATATATTAATGAATTAAAAAAATACTAAATATTTTTAAAAAATTTTTGTATTAAATATAGAATGAAATAATTTTCATATTTGATTCAAATAATTATTTATTAGCTTGAAATATTACATTTATTTGATTTGAATAATTTAAATAATTGATTCAATTAATTATTTATTAGTTTGAAATATTCCATTTATTTGAATTGAATAATTTGTATTTGATTCAAATAAATAGTTATTTGATGCGATAAAATCAAATATTTAGGTCAAATAAATATGTATTTGATTCAAATACACATTTATTGGATTGTAACCAAATAAATGATTTATTTGGATCAAATAATTTTTATTTGATTCAAATAAATTTTTTTTTCAGTGTGATAATTTAAGTTTGTTATGTTGAGAACCATACCAAACTTTCTAACCTCAAAATTAATATGTTAGCGGCAAATTTTAAACTTATTTGAATTGAAACAATTCCATTAAAATGAAAATAATATTATCACAAAAAGAAATTCAAATTATATGTATATAAGTGTGTAGCATCATCATCTTAGTACATTTTGCGAATTAAACCGGCGTGCATATGTGCACGTGATGCTACTAGCTTATATATAATTAATTAAGAATTTTTTCCTTTTAATATTTTTTTAAACTCAATGGAATAATATGTACACTACCGTCGGGAATTACCGGTACGATTGACTTGCTGGCAGTGAAAAGTCAGCGCTGACTTTAAATCAAGATATTCAATTGTAGGGAAAAGATAGAGATTTCAAATCTAGACTGTTTTAAAGCTTATTAAATTCTGCGTCTAATCACATTTAATTTGAATTTTTCTAAACATTTGAACAAATAATTTGATATGAAATATTTGGAAAAAAATTCAATAATTTTCCCATTTTCGTACATCAAGTTTGAACCCTTGCACATTTTTTAATAATGTATTGAAAATTTTGAATTTTAAGCGGCATAATCCTTGAATCCTCAGCTTCAATTTAAGCCTTTGAAAGTTAAAAAATATTGACTGGTTCATGAAATATCTTAAAAAATGTGAGAGCATGTTTTTCTATTAGTCAATCGTTGATGAACATGACTCGTTCTCTCGCCTCCCTACTCTTTCGTTTCCCCAGGCCCGAAATGTCAGTTGAGCTGGGCCTTTTTTGAAACTTGAAATAATATTAAAGATTCATAATTTTTATTATTATTGTTGCTATTATTATTATTATTATGTTTATTATAATTGTTCGCAAGAATTAAATTATTTTCATTACTAATAACATTCTTCAAGAAAATTTAATTATTTTTATAAAT
The DNA here is from genome assembly GCA_032873175.1 of Leptopilina drosophilae. NCBI lineage: Eukaryota > Metazoa > Arthropoda > Insecta > Hymenoptera > Figitidae > Leptopilina > Leptopilina drosophilae. The sequence continues at coordinate 34,000,850 of CM065480.1, forward strand.
AGTAATTAATTAAATTAATTTTCCATAAAATTCAATTACTTTTAATTTTTTTGAACAAAAATTATTAAAGAAACTGTATTGTATTTTAAAAAAATTCTTCAAAAGAATTCAATTATTTTCATAAATAATAAAATAATTTAATAATTTTTCAATAATAATAAAAATAATAAATCTTTAATATTATTTCAAGTTTCAAAAAAGGCCCCGCTCAACTGACATTTCGGGCCTGGGGAAACGAAAGAGTAGGGAGGCGAGAGAACGAGTCATGTTCATCAACGATTGACTAATAGAAAAACATGCTCTCACATTTTTTAAGATATTTCATGAACCAGTCAATATTTTTTAACTTTCAAAGGCTTAAATTGAAGCTGAGGATTCAAGGATTATGCCGCTAAAAATTCAAAATTTTCAATACATTATTAAAAAATGTGCAGGAGTTCAAACTTCATGTACGAAAATGGGAAAATTGAAGCATTGGGTGCAAGAAGGGCGTTAACTAAATAAACTGTTTTTGAAAAACATTATTATTTATTATTTAATTACAATTTTGCCATTATTTTACACTTGAATTTAATAGTTCAATAGTGGACTAATGAATTAAAAAAAAGTATATTTAATTTTAATGTTCAGTTTTTGACCAATTAAAGTTTAAAAACATAAGGTTTTTTGTGATACGCCCTTCTTGCACCCAATGCTTCAATTATTGAATTTTTTTCCAAATATTTCATATCAAAATATTTGTTCAAATGTTTAGAAAAATTCAAATTAAATGTGATTAGACGCAGAATTTAATAAGATTTAAAACAGTCTAGATCTAAAATCTCTATCTTTTCCCTACAATTAAATATCTTGATTTAAAGACAGCGCTGACTTTTCACTGCCAGCAAGTCAATCGTGACGATAATTCCCGACGGTAGTGTACAAAAAGAATTTTTTGTTAAATATGATAAATAACAATAATCATTTGTTGTTAAAAAATCTTTTTTTTATTATTCCAAAAAATAATGTATTTTGAAAAAATATAAAATCATTCTCGGATTCAGCATAAAAAATATATCAAATTAAAAAAAGAAAGATTAAAATCGGTTAATAATTAACGAAGATATAACCAATTTTGTAAATTTGAACGGCTGATTTCAGTTGTAGCGTCGATAACCATGCGCCACTGAGTACCCCCACTCCGCCGTCCATGAGTTGAAAAAACTATATATGTATTTTTACTTAATATAAATAAAAAATAAAAGCCTAAAATATAACAATTAACTTTCTTTCATAAAATAAGTGTATTAAACTGTAGATGGTGCAAATTTCATTTAAAAACATTAATAATTAACTAGTCAGGAAATTTTTGAAATAAGAAAAACTAACTCTCCCACCCTTGTACCTAGGTCGAATTTTTTTTTGGAAAAGATTTGTGAAAACACATGAAATATAATGCCGTTTAGACCAAATTGATAAAGTGAAAATTGGCTGAGTTATTCCATTTGTTTATGACTAAAAAACGTACCCTTTTTTAATCTCCATTATTATGCATTTAAATAAAAAATATCGAATTTCCATTTAAGTGGGATGAAAGTTTGACTCCTAAACTGTACTCTCGAAAAAAAACCGAAATTCGTTGGTCCAAACGTGGGGAAATTCCGTTGAAAAATTACATGTTTTTAGTTAACAAATGGAATTATGCATAAACTATTTATCCGATCAAGATCATTTTTTTGGGGATTTATTCAGCTTTGCAAGGAGAATATTTCTGGAAAATTAGAAACAAATTCGATAATTATTAACAAAGTTATTAAACAATTAAAAAAGTGCTATTTTTGATGGTTTAAATTCATTTGCAACTAAACTAATAAACCTTTTTCAACGTATAACCAGTCATTTGAAAGGTATTTTTAGGCTCTACAACTTTCAATAACAACTTTTTCCTCTAAAATTTAACCGGAAGCAAGGGTCATCGAAAAACTACCGTTCTCGAACTTTGACGATTATTTACACTATTTTTTGCAACTGGAAATCGAGAGCAAACCATGGGGCTCTTATATGGGGCCCCCAAACCACAAGAAACTATTCTGCCGTCCTGATTTAAAAACACCATAACTACACTTTGGGTTGTTTCGAGATATTTAGCAAAATACGTTTTTATTTATATCTTCTTTAACATAATGTTTCTTCAAAAGGTAATGGTGCTTCTTTACTAATTCGGGTACGCTGAATTTTATTATGCAAAAAAATTGCAAATTTTCATTGGAAATATGCAAAACTGTAGTTATGCTAATTAATTAAATGAAAAATTGCGGCGATTCCTTACAAAAAAGCATAACTACGCAGTTATGCTTTTTTGTCAGGAGAACAGCTCAAGTACGGTCGACTTTCCTGATGTAGAAGTACATTAACTACAAATACTTAAGAGTTTAGTTTTGAAAAAATGGATTAAAGTGTACAATTTTTTTTATTTTGTGTAATTAAAATGCGTTTTTTAATTTCTAACAAGAAAAAAATAAAAAACCTGCAGAAGGTAATGAATAACATAATTTTAATTAAAATAAATTAAATTTCATTAAATTCCCTGTTCACCATTTTAATATAATTAAATGATTAATTTTTAAAACCTTAACAATTTTTAAAATCCCATTCAAAGATTAAAATGTTTAAATATCTACTATTGATTCTATTTTGAGGAGATGTGTGTAATAATTTTAAAGTAAGCAGTTATCTTTATGTTCTTTATTAATTAATTAACATATTAATTACTATTATTATGCAAATTACAAAACTTATTTTCAAATATGAATTTTTGAACAATTTCAAATTCAAACTTTAAAAAAAATTTAATTCTTAACTAATTTACTAATTAATTATTCTTGTTTATTCCTTTCAAAATTTTGTCGCAAAAATTCAATTATTTTTTTAAAAAGCCAAATCTTTGCAAACATTTAATTATTTAAAAAAAAATTTCCCGAAAGAATTGAATGTTTTTTCTTAATTCAGTATAAAATATTTCAAAAATTAAATTAAATTCTAAAATTTTATGAAAGAATTTAATTAAAAGAAAAACATTATCAATAATTTCTTTAAGATTGAGTATTAATAAATTTGTTGATTACTATTTATTTAGTTTGTTTAAATAATCTTCTGCATTTTATAAATACAGTCAATTTTTTTATCGAATTATTGCTAATAACTAATAATTATTGAACTAAAATAAAAAACTATTTAAAAAACTTTTTTCAATTAATTAACCTTAAAAAATTCTATTAAAAATAAAAATTGTTAAAAATAGCTATATTTATTATTAACAGTTTATTTAATAAAAATATATTAAAATTGAAAAACTTCTTGTTTCAATAAAGTGAATGTAGATCTGCTTTTTTTAAAGGAAAGTGTTGTAGATTTTCATGAGATTCCTGACGAAGAAACACACTATGTACTTAGGCCAAAGTCCATAAGGAAAGTAGCCTCTACAGAGCTCGAGTTCCTGATCTCAAAAAGCATAACTACGTAGATAGGCCTTTTTATAAGGAAATCACCGGTTAGACGACCCGAATTCCTTACAAACTGTAGTTAGGCCTGTAGTTAGGCCTCTTAATATCAGGATTCGACGGAAATCGATGTAGATAGTGCTTTTTAGTAAAATTAATTCCTAATTAACTCGAAAATTAATTAAGATTAATAATTTTAATTAGCATAGAAAAATTCGTCTTTTTTTACGAATCCAACGGTATAAAAAACTCATTTTTGATAAAAAGTGTAGTTATGGTGTTTTTAAATCAGGACGGCAGTATTGAGACTTTTCAGGTTGCACTTTTGTGCACTCACCGACTGGCCTACGATGGGTTGAAGCTTGATTGAGCCTTGAGCGCCCAGCGTGGGTAACCCAGAGTTGAAGCAGTCTTTAAAACACTGTCTCTCAATGTTGGTTCAACATTGAAGACCAATGTTCGTCCCATGCTCGATTCAAGACTCGTTCAATCTTTGTGTGTGAAGCTTGAATATCCAATCTTTATTCAAGCTTGAATCATATATTATTTTTTATATACATTGGAAGCGTTTTTAATTCTTTTTGTTACTGTCTATCTATTGGTTCCATTTTTTGCAATGTCCAGGCACTGGTGCTTTTACCTTACTTTGAAAAAAATACAATTTTCTTAATTGCACAAATGGTGTTGCTCCAAATTTTATGGACTACCAAAGTTACATAAAAATAACATTCCTAAGAGACCAATTACATCTTTTATAGGCAATCCAATATATAATTTATCAAAACTTTTAGCAAACATTTTTAAAAAATCTTTAAATACTGATAATAGCCACTATATTAAAGATAGCTGGGATTTTAAAAATAAAATTAATATGTAATATTTTATTCCACCAAATTTTACTATCTTTTCACTCGATGTTGTTTCCATGTATACATCTTGGACACTTATCAATAACACTATCAAAAGCAAATGGTTAGAAATTGAAAAACATACAAACCTCTCGTAGGATGATTTTCTTGAAGCTTTAAATTTATGCTTAAATTCTGCATACTGTCAATTTCAAGGAGAATTTTATAAACAAATATTTGACTTACCAATGGGTTCCCCAATATCCTCAAGTGCAGCTAATATAATTCTCATGGAGGGTATTGAGGACGAAATTTTAAGCAAAATTACATATAAAATTATTTATTACTTTCGATATATTGATGATATATTAATTTGTGCACCTTCAAATAAGGTGGATGATATATTATGCAAATTTAACTACATCGATAAATATTTAAAATTTACTTTAGAGTTATCTAGAAATAGTAAAATTAATTTTTTAGATCTTTCCCTCTCAATTGACAGTACATAATAACTTTATTATAACAAATTGGTTTCGTAAATCTATTTGGACTGGCAGATATGTATATGAATTTCTATTCACATCACCTTTTTAGTTATAGAATTGGCATTATATACACTCTTGTTGATAGGGCCATAAAATTGTCAGATCAACGATTCCATCTTAAAAATCTTGATATTGTTAAAAAAAACTTTAATTGTTAACGGATATCCAATTGATATGTTAAATAGAGAGATTTCACAGAGGTATAATGCTCTTACCAGTAACTCACATAAAAGAAAAATAAATAACAATCTTCCACTTGAAAAGATTATAAGCATTCCATATATTCAAAATTTTGATAAAATTCTTTTTAATATTTTCAAAAAACATAATTTTAATTTAGTTTTTACTAACTCTAATAATTTAAAAAATTCTATTTTTCCAAATTTTAAAAATTCAACAAAGAAATTTCAGAAGGTTGGATGAGTAAATAAAATTCAATGCAAAAATTATAATAGTTATATCGGAGAATGTCTAAGACATCTTAAAACTAGAATAAAAGAACATAAACGATACGTCACTCTCAACCAAAATATTAACGCTTTAACTAATCACACCTTTGATAATAATCACTCTTTTGATTTTGACAATATAAATATTTTACATATTGAAACAAATAATTGGAAAAGAAAAAATCTAGAAATGTTTTTTATAAAAAATAATGCTAATAGTATTAATTATAGAACGGATATTGACAATTTAGATAAAGTATATTATAATTTAATTACGTTTTAAAACATAATTTAAAAAGTTTAATAATATAGATTTCTTCTTTACCAGCTATACCTGGACCCAAATATATAACCCACCTCTCTGTCAAAACTCTCTAATCATAGAAGCACATTTCTTTAAAAAAATGTGTTTCTACAAAATTTTTCAAATTAATTAATTATAAAAATAATAATATGAAGAATAATAACAAGGAATTTTTTGAAAAATTGTTTGTCACATGCTTGTATTTTTTTCTAAAGGGTAAGAAGTCTTTTTTGCTTTCTTTTTCACAAATTAAAATATAACCTTAAAATACATATTTCAATTTTTAATTCTAAAATAATTTTTTTAATTTTTATTTCAGATAATTTAAAAATTTAATCCTTTTTGAAATCTTTTGTGTGCTGTCTTTTTTTTGGATTATGTATTTGTGAAATATTCACCCCCTGATGAGGAGCCATATATGGCTTGAAACTAGTTGGGATTAAAATAATAAATATCATCTTTAAAAACCCTAAAATAGGCCTTTTTCATTAACTTACAAATTAATATTTAATACGGTCAAACAAACAAAAATTACTAAAGAAAGTGAATATTGTATCTTCGCTCACGAAGATTGACCGAGTCTTGAATCGAGCATGGGACGAACATTGGTGTCCCATGCTGAATCAATGGCTCTGGCAGTGATATAGTAGATTAAGCAGGATCCCTTCCAACCTTCGTTGGCCGTGCGGTTTAAACAGGTGCGTTAATAGGGCTGTCGGATATGCGTCAGGGTGTTCGAATATTTTTCAGTTTTCGTTTCTAAGCGATATATAAAATAATAAAATTTTGTGTTGTGAACAAAAAATGTGAACATGCTTGTAAATAATATTAAAAGTTTGTTAAAAAATCAAGAAAAAAATGTACCGATTAACAGAAAAATTATCTTTTTTTACTAAAATTAATTTTTTTAATGTTACTATTTCAAATGACATTTATTTTTATAGTAATATATTATTTACATGAAAATAATATAATTGTTCTAATAGTATATTGCAATTAAATTTATACACACATATAATATGAATAAAAATAATAACAATAATATTTATTATTTTTATTATCAATTGATATTTTCATATTATATTGAATGAGCGCGAGAAATGTCTCAATCAATCCTGACCAAGCCTCAATCAGGCTTCGTAAAGCCTGAACTCTCCGTCAGTTCTCACCTGGGCATACTTACCTCTAAGTGCTGCGTGAGTTTCAAAATGGAATCTGCTTAACTTTCCGAGAAATAAATAAAAATGTTCAATTCTGTAGGTCAAAATTCTAGCTTTACATGAAACAAACGAACAAGATTTTGAAGATGAGCCATATTCGCATTGTATAAAACTATATAGTTTTGACCTACCGAATTGAACATTTTTATTTTTTTCTCGGAAAGTTAAGCAGCTCCCATTTTGAAAGTCACGCAGCACTTAGAGGTAAGTATGTACTAGCACCACAAAAAAAATTAACCAAAATAAAAGTGAAGTTTTTTCAAAAATTAAAAAATAAATTTTTATTTTTTTAATATTAATAAAGTATTGAATAAATTTTCTTCCGAAATTTTTTTAGATGAAAGTGTGTCTTTTTATTGACAATTTAAAAACTAATTGACCTAAAAATCTTTTGCCGAAAAAAGTTATGGGGTTTCAAAGAAAAAATGCTATAATAAATTTCAATGTTGTAAATCTCCTATGTTTATGAATATTTTTCCAAAAAAGTTTCACTATTTTGTTAGTGGTATCCAAGAGAACAATAAAGCACAGTTTCATCCAAATCCCATACTAGAAGGAAATTTCTATGATCACTTACTATGGCATTGCTCACAATTTAAATAAATTGAATTATGCATAAATATTTATCGGGTGGTCATACTAGACTAATTTAAATTGATTTCGATCATGAGGAATGAAAAATAAAAAATATACACGATTTTTTTAAATCTTGTAAATTGCTAACTTTAAGTAACAAAAATATATATAAACAATTAAAAATTGAATCCTGTTTCTAGGAAACTCTTCGAAAACTGATCTCCTTTCATTTAGGACCAAGAACATTAAAATCGGATAAAATTTCTAGGCTCTAGACAATTTTGAACAGAAAAGTGTAAGAATCCTACTGTGCGAGGCGTCGCACTGAGAAAATGTTTTGTACAAACTTTAGTCAAAAGTTGAGTAAAATGGCTACACATGCGCTTTTGAATAAAGTTTAACCAACTGTAGTTCAAAATAAATTTTTCGTAGGTGAAAATAAAATTAGTCAGTTTTTAAATTAAATTTCATAGAATTTTAACAATACTTTGTAAAGAAAAGAAAAGTGTTAGAATAAAGCCTAGTCTACATGTGAACACAATATAAACAAAAAAATGAGAGAACGTATTCAACACATTTCAGAGAGTGACCTATGGAAACTTATATTTCAGTCAAAAGTTAAGTAAAATGTGAACAAGCTATTGGTAAAATGTGGGGAAGGAAATTTAATGAGGAGACTAGTAAAATCATCATTCCTACATACCGACGATTGATTCCTAGGACTAATTCCTGTATTACCAACATTTTTAAAACGATAAAAAAAATTAATTATCGATTGTGGATTTTTATATGCTGTACGAATTTCTGCATTACCTACACACTTTGCATTAAACAATATGTCTATTTCACTCATACACCTTATAAATACTCAAACACAAATACAACACTCTTAACATATAACATAACCTAACCTAATACACACATATAACGTAAGACTAAGTTCGCACACATTTACATATAAATGAATGATTTGAACTGTCCTTATATAGTAAGTGGCAGAGTTGATTCACAACTTGCGAGAAACGGATTAAAAATGAATAACTAATTAATTACTTGTTATTTTAGTTTTATTATTTTATTATTGTTTTAAATTAAATAAAACAATTCGTGATCAATTAATGAAGTGTTATTATTTATAAATTAAAAATTTTTTTGGATTTTTAAACTTATCTTTACAAATATAAATAAAACATTAATCTATTTTAAAAGTTAAAATAAAAATAAATTAAAATAAATATTTATCCCAATAAATCTTATTTTATTTTAAAATAAATAACTAATTAAAAGATAAAATAATTTTAAATTTATATATTAACAGATTTTTTCACGTATATATATTTCTATATTTATACATATTTTTCTATTATAAATTTATACAGACACAAAAGCAAATAAGAAATAAAGAAAATAGTTTAATTTAACATCATAATCTATAATATCTTCATTTTATGTAAATTATAACTTTTAAATAATTAAAATAATAAATTATTGATAATTAATATCTTTGATCTTCCTTAACTATTGTTTTAAAAGTAAATGTTTGTAATTAAGTTTTGATAGACTTTAAAATACATTTATAAATATTGTTAAAAGGACAAATTTCCTAAGGGCTCCTAGAATTTCACATACAGTCCTGATAGTATAGTTGCGTGGTGGGGGTTTCATTTTACCCAACTTCTGGACAAACTGTGACACACGCAGGTAAATATCTACCAAAGTACAGCATAAAGTATTAAAAATAGTAAATCAGTTTATGATAAAATGCATACCAAACTTTAATCTAATGTCTGTTTTAATCTTTAAATTACTTTTTGAACAATCTTTGGAAAATACATTTTAATAACCATACAAGACAATTTTAAACATTATTAAAATGCCTATGTGTAGCCATTTTAACCAACTTTTGAGTAAACTTTATACAAAATATTTTCTCAGTGCGGGCATCGACACAGCGCTGGCACTGAAACGTGGACGCGTTTCCACAAAAATTACAATATCTCGAAAACTATTTGAGTCTCCATTGATTTTTTTTTAATGAAAGGTGAAATTATAAGGAATATTTTATTATTTGCCAAGAAAACCTAAAAAGTCGGTCCCGCTCGAGCAAAAAGGTTTCAAAAAATTTTTTTGACTTATTTTGGGCAAAAAAATTTTTTGTTTGTTATGTGATAGAAGAAATATGATTTCAAGTATAAGCATTCCAAATTTTATTAAATTTAATCGAAAACTTTCGGAAATATTAAGATTTAATACACGGAAAAACTTTGTATACTATTTTTTGTGAAACTTACAATGTATTTTTAGTAAACTGACTACTAAAGTGGGGAAAAAGTGATCAATAGACGAGATTTATAATTTAATAGAAATTTCTATAATATTATGTGATTTCTATTTTTTCAACATTTAGTAGTAAAGTTGAGAAAAATTCGCTTATGATATACGAGAAATAAGTTAGTATAGCAAAAGTTAATGTCAAAATTTTATTTTCTATATTCGTAAAAATGATATTTTCTTTGCGCCGCGTTTACAATTTAGTCGCCAAACGATCAAAACTGCACGCATACAAACGAGCACCCCTGTTCGTGTGGTCACACATAATACTTAACCTCATAAACATGTGTTCGAGTTAAATGGCTGCTGTCAATCTAACTCATTCTTTTTCAATAAATTAATAATTAATTATACGAAGAAAAGTGTATAATAAAAATCTTCAAATACTAAATATTAGAAAAAAGATGCTAATATTTATCATCATGCATTGTGTTATTGCTTAATGTTTCAGATGTCAAAAAGTATAATCTACAAATTTGAGGTTATGTTTGAACAAGTCTTTTAAATTTGAACAAGATGTTTATGTATATCAGTCATAGATATTGACAATTAATATTTTTCTCAGTGTAATTGTTTTTTAATTAAAATTTTTAATTAAATTCAAATTTTATAAATATTTAAATTATATTTAAAAGGATTTTCCTAAATTTCTTAATATTTATATAATTATTTTAAATTAATGAAAAATAATTGTAAATGACGCATTAATATGTTTTTTGATAATAAAAAATTAATAATGAAATTAAATTATTTAAATAATATTATTTAATTAATTAATTTAATTAAATAATTAAATAAAAATTAAGTAAAGAATAAAAATATTTTACGAAATAATAATATTATATCATATCTTATTTTTCTATGTGTCAAACATTTTTATAATTGAGGGGCTGGATGCTATAAGGGGATACGCGTGAACACACGGCCAGTCAGTTTGGACGTAAAGATAAAATTTTGAAGTTGTTCAAAATGAATTTAAAATTATTGTTTCTTGTTTAGAATTTCAAGGCGAAACTTTTTTTCTAATAAAATTTTTTTATATAATTTTTTGTTTTTAAGGAAATTGAGAAAAAAGTGATTTTTTAACCTAAGAAATTTTAATGAATTTTTGACTTTAACTCGTGATTACTTCGTTAAATATTAATATTTTTCCACGAAATTTATACACAATATTCTTCAAACTATACTAAAAGTGATACAATATTTAGTATTTTTTCAAAAAATTCTGTGCCTATGTAAATAATTATTTAAACAATTTTGCCGGAAAAATGATTCACCTATTTTCAATTGAAAAAGTTGAGTGACGAATTTTCGTTTACAGAAAACTTTCAGTGACAAAAATGTTCATCAATATGTTAGGAAGTTTTTCGAAAAATTTTTCGTCATTTGATAATAAATTTTAAAAAATAGAGCAATTTTAACAGCGTCGCGCTATGCTGTAAAATTACGGCGTGGCCGCGCACGTGTAGAATGGCCGCCATTACAAGACCAATGTATACAGTTAGACATTGTTTACGTTTACAGCATAGCGCGACGCTGTTAAAATTGCTCTATTTTCTTTAATTTATTATCAAATGACGAAAAATTTTCCGAAAAACTTCCTAACATATTGATGAACATTTTTGTCACTGAAAGTTTTCTGTTAACGAAAATTCGTCACTCAACTTTTTCAATTGAAAATAGGAGAATCATTTTTCCGGCAAAATTGTTTAAATAATTATTTACATAGACACAGAATTTTTTGAAAAAATACTAAATATTGTTTCACCTTTGGTATAGTTTGAAGAATATTGTGTGTAAATTTCGTGGAAAAATATTAATATTTAACGAAGTAATCACGAGTTGAAGTCAAAAATTCATTAAAATTTCTTAGGTTAAAAAATCACTTTTTTCTCAATTTACTTAAAAACAAAAAATTATATAAAAAAATTTTATTAGAAAAAAAGTTTCGCCTTGAAATTCTGAACAAGAAACAATAATTTTAAATTCATTTTGAACAACTTCAAAATTTTATATCTACGTCCGAACTGACTGGCCGTGTGTTCACGCGTATCCCCTTATAGCATCCAGCCCCTCAATTTATTACAAATATCCCGTTTGGATTAAAATTAATTATATTCATTTCAAAAATTGACCTTATTAATTTTAAGTATTTATATTTAACTAATTTTATCAATTTTGTTTAACAAACAAATATTGTTCAAAACAGCATTTAGGTAAGGTAAATGCGTTAGTGCTCGGCAGCTTAAGGAATTTTTCAATTTTAAAATGACTAATTAGCAGTTTCAAAGACAATTTTTTCAAATGAAACAAATTTTATTGATTAAAGAGGATTATAAAGAAGAGTAATTAACATCACTTTTTATGAAATCAAATACTATGTAATATTTATTTGCATTTAAAGTCAAAAATATGCAAATGCGTTAGTAATCGGTAGGTACGAAACCTGACTGTGTCAGTAATCGGCAGTTGTTTGCGTTAGTTACCGGCAGTGCGCTCTGCACTAAAAAAAATGATAATGTTAATTTTTACATACAAGTATGGTTAGGATGTATAGCTGAAACAGCAATACCGTATTGCTGTTCTTAAAATACAGTATTCGTGTTCTCCACATACATATTATTGCCTCTCAAATACATATTGCTGTTCTACACTGCGTATGGCTAAAACAGCAATACTGTATGGCAGTATCATATCTACCAATATAATATGTCAGAATTGGCTATATTTATGGCAGTACCATAAATATACTTTTTTCAGTGTGATTGGTTGGTTCAGTGGTCGTCACTTCTGTGCCTTAGTTACCGTCAGTTACATTATAATGCTGTTTTGTCAAACAGTTTTTATCTGCCGAACACTAAAACATTAGTCTTTTTTATATAATTGCTTTAGTTATCGGCAGCAAATTTAAATATAGTTTATTTTTATTTATCAATGAGATTTTGCCTGACGAATACTAAAATTTACGACCATTAATATATAAAGAATTTAATATTGCAAAGAAAACAAGTCTTATTAACGTTATGTTATTAGAATATGCAATTAAATTGGCCCATGTCAATTTTTAGTGTCCGTCAGTCGTGCCGATTTCACAAGCAAGCTGCAAATTTTGCTTTAGTCACCATCATTGTTATTTTATATATAAAATTGTAAAAATACAAATAGTAAAACAAATAATTAAATAATACTAAGAATAAATACAATAAACACAAATTTACCTTTCGAAACGCAAAAAGTTGTCAAAGGCAATGTTTTTAGTTTTTCGTCGTTTCTTAACCTCAAACTTAAGGTTTTTGCTACATTATGTCGCGTTCGCGTACCTATCACGAAAATATTTTCAATTTTCAATTTAAATGAAATAATAAGTCAAAACAATTGTTGTTATCCGATGGCGCGATATTGAAACTTACCAGAAATATTGTTTATTCATGCATAAAATGACTGTGTGTCTTATTTTTTGGATAAGTTGTGACAACCTGCCGACGACTAAAGCACTGACGAGCACTGACGCATTTACCTTAACGCACACAAATTTTCTCCCAAGTGGAAATACAAATGCTGGATTAGTATATAAGAACACTGACTTATTTTCTCAACATAAATTGTATATGCGTTCAGTCGATTAAAGTGTGTGTTACTTTATCTGTACACTGAAAAAAAATGTAATTGAACCAAGTAAATGCATTTACTTGACAGAATTTACTTGAATCAATCCCATATTTATTTGAAGAGAGAAATTTATTTTCTTGTGCTAAGTAATTATGAGCATTGGGTATAGTTCTTGTATTAATAATTTAGTATTTGGTGGAAGTAAATATGTTATTATTACGATCAAATATTTTATACCAAAAAGGATTGAATCAAGAATATTATGTTCTTAAGCGAAATAGTAAAGTATTGTCTAGAGAATTCGTGTTTTTTAAATCAAATCATTTCATTCATTTGCTTTGAAACTTTTTTTTACTTAACACAATGACGGTGTTCTTGATCCAAGAAAATATTTTTCTTCAAATGGATGTGCAACTTAAATAGCAGTTTTTGAAAACTATTCATTGAGGCTTGGATGGCATAGTGGCAACGGTACGGCTTCTGACGCGTGCAACCCGAGTTCGATTCCTCCGACCGTGGAAAATTTTCTTTCAAGGTATATTTGTTGTATTTGTATTAATTAAATGTAAATATTATGTAAAATAACAATTGTTTAATTATTTAAATAAAAAATATAAATGTTAATTAATTAAATAATAAAAATGTTTGACCTAAGTATTAGAAATAATGGGATGGGGGAAGGGGGGGGGGATTCAAGTAAATAATTTACTTGAATTGAGAAAATATTTTTTTGATTGAAATCTATAATTTTCTCAAATCAAGAAAATATTTTCTCAATACAAGTAAACTATTTATTTGATTTGATACACAAATGATATTGAATTAATATATTCAGCATTTCTTACAAGTTACTTAATTTCTTGATCGAATTCCATATTTTCTTGGATCAAGAACATATGCTCTCCAACCAAGTATACTATGTCAAGAAAATCATTTTCTTGAGCCAATCGCATAATTGGATTGACCCTATGCAATCCCGATATTTACTTGAACCAGTTCAAATTTTCTTGATTCAATTAAATTTTTTTTCAGTGTATATTAGGTGATTAGATGGATTAGGTTGCGTTATAATTATATTATAATTCTCGAATTGTTTATTTCAAAGGCTGCTAAACCTGAAAATCACAGTAGATGGCACATTCACCCTATTTTTATATTAAATTACTAGTAGAAATAATAATAAAAAATGAAACTTAAATTATACAAATTCTACAACCAATTTTTCGTTACTGGTAAATAAATTAATTTCGTTTCACAGCTTCCAGGATCATTAAAATAATCTAAAAATAACATTTTAGAAAATTATTGCAACAAGTTTATTAATAAACGAGCACTAAAACAATTGTTTAGAAGAAAGAATATAGAACTAATTAAAGAAGTGATAATGAAGTGACAATTCGCCCGGTCACGTAATTATCATTATGATGTCCCAAGAACGCTTGTGTAAATACACGATACTTATCCGTCTTATGCACTCAGATAATAATATTTCTACGATGAAAAAATTTTTTTAAAATATTTTAAATAAATTAATAATAATAATAAATTAATTAACGATCGTAATTATAAAATTTGTCGAGACTAAAAAAAATATTCAAAAAAATCCTTATAGTAGGATATAAATGTTTAATAGCTAGCCTTAAAAATAATCTTTGACCCGTGATCTATGAATGCGAGTGCAAGGAAGGGCAGGCCAAGTGCAAAGTGATGGCTTTTCACCCTTTTCATTCAATGCGCAAATGACTTTCTAGGGTTGTTTGCAGAAAATCAAGAGTACGTTTTTATACTGAACTACTTTTATTTCAAAAGGTATTTTGAAAGATGTTGAAACTTTAAAAAAAAGAATAAAATAAAAAAACACAAAAAATTGTAGAAATTAAAAACGAATGAATTTAGAAAAAAATGCCACATGCTTCGAAAAATGATAAAAATAATCGTTCAGTGGCCAAAAACTATTTTATCACTGAAACAAATATTTAAAACATTGGGAACAAAAAATAAATAAAATAAAAACAAAATAAAACGATAAAGAAAAAAATGAAAACAAAATAAAATTAAAAATAAAATGATAAAGAAAAAAATAATAATTTAAATATTAATATATTAATATAATTAATAGAAATTTAAATGTTATAAATAGATTTTATTTAAGAAAAATTCGCCAAAGTAAAAACAAATTAAAGAGTAAGAGTAAAATAAATAGAAATTGATATAAAAAAAATTAATTGAGTTTTTTCAAACATCTTCCCAGGAAAATCAATTACGATCAAGAATGTGAAAAGTTAATTAATAGTGAGAATATTTAAATGCATTACGGGTTGCGGTTTTAATTGCACAAGCTCGTATTCCACACGGTCTTTGAACACATTGTTTGGTTTGTTCCACCTACGCAAATTTGTACGAAAGCAGATTGTATAGCTTGACCTAAAGAAGTTAATAAAAGACCCGGTTTTCTTGACACGGTCACTTATTCCATATTTAGAAAAAGGATCTCACGACTTTAAATGAAAACAATGAACATAGATCGCGTATCCTTTTATTTCTACAACGCAACGTGTGTGAAGTTTAAGAACAATTTTTTGTTTAATAAGTGAAAAAGTAAACACCCGAATGGAAAAAAACTGAATTCCATTATAGAATTTAGTATCTATAATAAAGAATTCATAAAATAAAAAATAGATATTATTTTTCTTTCTTTCCTTTCTGCGTGTGGACAAATTTAGAATAATTATTGCTACTTTTCCATTTTCTCACGCCAAGTATGATGTTAAGAACTGCGAACAGCGCCTCCTATTATTTTCACGGTTTTCTCCCTACGGCGATGATCTCCCCGTCACATTCCAAGAAAGAATGAGAAACGTATGAGGAGTCCGGGGGGAATACTGAATCCGAGCCAAGATTCGAGAATGATTCACAAGTGCATAAAGCATGAACTATTCGACGGAAATTTCTGTCTTTCTTTCTTTCGTCTTTTTTTACTCTTTCTCTATATACTACATTCTAACACCTATAGCAGCGTAGATCCACGCCTTCTTTGATTTACCCAACTCACCCGAGGTAAACAATCGATTTTATCAACCACGAGTTTCGAGGAAACGAGCACTCAATTTCACAAAAATTTACTAATTTTTACGCAATAGACACTTCAACGAATATTAATAATACATTGTTCTTGGGAATCCAATAAAAGAAATTGATTTCCAATTAAATGAAGGAAGAAACCAATTTAAAATACTAAAAATACCTTTCGAGTCGTCCGTACAGTTGACAGACCGGTTTGATAACCAACAATTACAATACAACCTAAAAGAGATTAATTGTTGCAATTGACAGTTGAAGGAAGACACAATATAAAATGGACAAAAATTCAATAAATAAGAGATAATATAAAAAATTGAAAACAAGTTGTAATAAAAAATAGTCTATATATAACGGATTGGTATTCGTAATTTAAATGGCAGAGGGAAAGAAGATTTTTTCTCGGAAGGAAAAAAGGGAGGATCACATTCAACATGCAATAAAAAATTTGTAAACACTCACATATTATAATCCAACTCCACGTATGCACCCCGTCGGGCGATGACACCGTTTTTGAAGGCGGGATAATGCACCTATAAAAATGATCTTTAATTCTCGAATGTAGCTTCTATACGATGAAACAATTGTATCATCCCGCACCGAAATTCTCCGAGATTGTGTGCATTTCCCGTGTAAACGTTTTGCAAGTGTAAAACAAGTTAGGCAGAACACTCCGGCGACAATCAATCCATGGCATACAATCGCGAATTCGTTTTTTTTACGGGACAGACTTTTATTTTACGATATGCCGCTCGTGTTTCATTCGATTAAATTGTCCTGGAAATTCACGTGCAATAAACTATGAGACAAGAGGATCTCACGATGCACTAACGACACTTCCCAAAGAATTTGTATGCTAGAAAATCGCGGAACTTGACGTGATGACACCAAAATGGCCGAGAAGCGTCACGGCTCGCGCTTTTTCACCGTTGATGCAAAACACATGTGCGAGTTAGCAAGTGAAAACTTGAAAATCCTTTACGAACACATCCCTGAACAGCCTTGTCTTCTCGCCCTCACTTGCCAACGCCTACACGATACACCACATTGCACAGCACGCAGTAACGACGCCCTTACAACGCCAAGATCAGCGGTTCTCTGCAATACTCTCCTCAGCCTCACCGAACACTCTTGAAATGCTTGAAATCAACTTTCTTCGCTGGGGGGGTTGTCTACACTGGTACAACCAGTGCCACTCAACTTATTGTAAATACACGAAATATACTAGTGATGGGATATCGAAAAAATTTGACGTCGATATATCGCTTACCGATATTGCATCAGTTATATCGATGTTTAAAAATATGTCGTTATCGAAAACGAATATCGATATATCGTAAGAACGATATCGCGCGTGTGCAAACTAAGGCTGCGGTTACACCTCTGCAGGCAGCCTGCCTGTCTGCAGGTTGTCATGGTAACGTACAAGAGTAAAAGAGTCAGTGACTTCAAACTTCTCCCTCAGGCTGAAGTAAAAGAGTAAGGAAATTCAAATTTATTACACCTTCTCCCTTACTCTTATTGCTTCTGGCTGCGCAGACAGACAGTCTGCAGAGGTCTGAATGCTCCTTAAAGCTGCGGCAACAAGAGTGAAAAAAGTGCATTAAATTTGAATGCCTGACTCTCTTACACCTGTTTATTAACATGACAACCTGCAGCCTGCCTGCAAAAGTGTTTATTATTATTAAAAATGACTAATTACATATTATTTATCAATAAATATGAAGAACGTAAATAAATAAGAAAACGTTATAATGATAAAGAGAAAAATAAAAAATATTTTTAATTATTTAAATAGGAAAATGGGGTTCTTATATTAATGTATACTGTATTAGTATAGACAATATACAAAAAAACGTTATAAAAAATTTAATTTAAGTAAAAATATTTTTAAATTCAACCTCCTTTATCTTTTGTACTGATAGATTTATTATTTGAAGAGTAAGTTTTCAAAACTTGATAAATCCAAATTTTGTCATTTCGAGAAATTTAAACAAATGACAATTCTCACATAAACATTAAAATTATCTTTAATGTTAAAAAATGTAATAAATTATTCAATTTTTAATATTTTTTCTATTTTAAATGCTATCCCTGTCGAATTGGTTTGTTTGATAGAAGTTCGTAAACGACCCTCTCTCGACCCTCCTTCGACCTTGTTCCAGAAAATTGAAAATAAATCATATTTATTGATAATTAATGTGAAAAAAAGATTGTTACTAATAAATTAATATTTGTAGAATATATTAGTGTAACATTGAAGCTGAATTAAGTGATATTTTATGATTAATACATTTTTAAAGTGCGAAATGTATACCTGTCATTTTATCAATACACGGTTTTTCGCTAATTTTGTGAGAATGCATTTTCAAATGCATAAAAAACTAATTACTTACAAAGTAGTATTAAAAGCATTAAGATTTTTCACTTACTTAATATAAAATATATATTAATAATTATTAAATTAAATAAATAAGTTCTAAAATCAACATGATTGCCATAAAGCTACGGCCACAACTCACACTGGTTAATGCAAGCTACGGTTGCGTTCAAATGTCACTAGGGTGTTTCACTTGTGACGTCAGATAACTGGAGGGAAAACAAACAGACGACACAATACAATTCTTATGGGAGAGATAAAATAATTGTCTTGGAATTAGCACTTCACAGTAACTACAAAATATGTTGAAATCTTAAGATTTTCCAATGTTTTCAAGATTAAAAAAATTGTGCACTTTGTGTGGCGATTATTTATTTATATTGAACTCAAATTACTGTAAATTTTATATATACTTATTTATAATTCTAAATAATTAATCATATGGATTTTCCAGAATTTTAATTTACAAAGAATAAAATAATAAAATCATACTCGAACTCTTAATATCTTGAAGTATTGAAGCAGCCTTAGGCTCTGTTTAAATGCTTGCATTTAAACTACGCTTTTGTGATTTTATCAGGGGCTTTCTACAACAGCTTTTTTTATCGACAAGAGCAAAATGCACCATGTAAAATAGTGTGAAAACGTTGCGCGCGCAACGTTTTTACACTGATTTCGATGAAAAAAAGCTGTTGTAGAAGCAGCCTTAAAACCATGCAAAATAGTGTTGTAGAAGCAGCCTAAGAGAGTCAGTGGGTGTTTCCGACATTCGCTCTCTTGGGGAATCCACACTTCGATCTAAAAAGCTAAGCGGGACGTTTTTTCGTGGCGCTTCCTATGATTTACTATATCTATATACATAGAAGCGTCACGGAAAGTGTCCCGCTTATATACATCTTAGATCAAAGTGTGGATTCCCCATCTGAGCGCTCTGAAACTACGAAACATGATTGGTTGGATTAGGGGAATTGTGAATAATGTTAGGGGAATTGTGGGTTTTGATTGGCTACAACTCTAACTCGACAGTTTCGTGCTCTGCTTTTTCGCTCCATGGAGATATACGGAGCGTGAGAGCAGAGTACGAAACTGTCAACTTAGAGTTGCAGCCAATTAAAATCCACAATTCCCCTAATCCAACCAATCATATTTCGTAGTTTCAGAGGGCTCAGAGAGCGAATGTCGGAAACACCCAATGATTTCAAACTTTTCCCTTAAGCTGAGTCTCCAATAGGTGCCAATGTAGGTGCAAGTGCCAATCTCCAATACATTTTAAATGGGTTTGGCACTGGCACTTGCACATGAATATTGGCACCTATTGAGGAGAGTCTACAATAGGTGCCATGTGCAAGTGCCAGTGCCAATGCCCAATACATTTTGAATGGGTTTGGCACTGGCACTGGCACTTGCACATGCATATTGGCACCTATTGGAGACCCAGCTTTAAGGCTAACGCAGAATAGAATCTTTAACCGTAACCGCAATCGTAAGCGTAACCGTAAGAATGAGTTAAAGAAGGATAGGTATATTGTTTATCCTTCTCTAACTCATTCTTACGCTTATGGCACGGTCACACCTCAGCTGCCTGCCTGCCTGCGCAGGCAGCCGCCACGGGAGTAGGAGAGAGGAGACGAATAATTTAAATTGTCTGACCCTCTTACTCTTATGTATTGCCATGACGACCTGCAGGCAGGCAGGCAGCCGAGGTGTGACCGTGCCATTACGGTTACGATTGCGGTTCCGGTTAAAAATTCTATTCTGCGTTGGCCTTTATTCTCGTTGCTCCTGCCTGCGTAGGCAGGCAGCCTGCAGAGGTGTAACCGCAGCTTAAGTACTGGGGCCGTATTCTCGAAAGCCTTCGACAATTGTCGCATGCGTAAAATCGTCGCTTGGGGGCAGCAACAAGCCGACTCAGCTAAACGGTGAAAAAGATGCCGTTTCAAAAAGAAAAGTGAAAAACATGCCATTTCGCGAAAGCGCTGAGAAACATACCTTCTTCAAACGAACGGTGAAGAACATGCCTTTTCAACCGTTAATATTAAATATAATATTAAATAAATAAATAATTAATATAATAATATTAATAATTATAAATTAATCAATTAATTAAATTAATTAATTAATCATTAATTGTTTATAATAAATATAATATTATTAATTATTTATAATTAATATAATATGAATATTAAATATTAACAGTTGAAAAGGCATGTTCTTCACCGTTCGTTTGAAGAAGGTATGTTTCTCAGCGCTTTCGCGAAATGGCATGTTTTTAACTTTTCTTTTTGAAACGGAATCTTTTTCACCGTTTAGCTGAGTCGGCATGTTGCTGCCCCCAAGCGACGAAATGTCGAATGGTTAATGTCTCATGCGACTTCAAAAGTATATTCTCGATGACCGTTCGAGATTGGTTGTTCGGAAATTTCCGTATGCGACATTTATAAAGGCCAACGCAGAATAGAATCTTTAACCGGAACCGTTAGAATGAGTTAAAGAAGGATAAACAATATACCTATCCTTCTTTAACTCATTCTTACGGTTACGCTTACGATTACGGTTCCGGTTAAAGATTCTATTCTGCGTTGGCCTCACAGCGTTGCCGTCGTTTCCAAATACTTATATACCAATAAGAATTAAGGTAGAAAAGAATTTAACATATAAAAAAAGCACAAAGAAGAATAAAATATGAATATAGTTATCGGTTAATTTTAAAAGTGTTGCATTTTTACAACTTCATAATAGGGTAAACGTACCAATTGTCGAGGGTGGTTCCTATTGTCGAGTAAACAAACTTCGAAATTTATTTAAACATTGTAGCACATTGTAAATGGAAAAAAGTGATGAATATTAATTTTCTTATGCATTATAAATGTGAAAAAATTTATTAATATTATATCCACAAACAAATGAGACATTTTAGACAATATTTTTTGGTTATTTCCATGGTAACATCGACAAATGGGACACCCTCGGCAATTGGTACACTTACCCTATTTCAATTTTTAATAAATTTAATTAGCAATTTTAATACGCAGATTGTTGAAGAACTTTGAAAATTTTAATTCTTCTAAAATTAGTTAAATTTGTCAACACATACAAATGATTGCAGAATATATTAAATTAATTATTTAAAAAAATTTTTTGGTGTCAATTAATAAATTCATTGAGAAGATGCGTACTTAAATTTTTGATGTTAGTAGTTTACAACAATGCGTTCAACTAATTAATAATGTGAAATTATTTTAATAGTACTTATTTTTACTATTGAGCGATGATCATGTTCGTTTACATTAAAATAATTAAATAAACAGTAATAAAATTCTTCTCACAAAATTCAATTAATTTCAATTTTTTTTAAATTACGTAAAATCTTATGGAAAAAAATAATTATTATTTATTTAAAAAAGAAATTACTGATGTTTTCGAATACACGGAAAAGTTTTGGGGCGAACAACTCTATTTGCTCTAGTAACTTTAAAATTAAATAAATTTCTAAATAAATGTAAACAATCAAGAAAATATCAGCATATTTTCAATGTGTCAAACAATAGTTAAAAAACCGGACAAGTGCGAGTAGAACTCGTACTAAAACCGAGGGTTCCGTACCCTCCATAAAAACTTCTAATTTTTTTCTTACAAAAAAATTTTAGTATTTCGCTAAAAAAAATTTGAAGATCAAATCTAATCATGTTCGGTATATTTTTCTTGAAATCTACAAATGGAAATACATAAAATAAAAAAAAGCAGTCCAATAGGCAAAGAATTGTGAAAACCAAGGGGGGTACACACTTTTTTTTTAAAAACGAAATTTTTTTTTTCGTTTTTCGCAAAAAACAATATGAAGATGAATTCCAATAATTTTTTCTGTATGTTTGTTGGAATCTACACGAAAAAATAAACAAAAATATATAACACCAGTCCACTAGATTAAGAATTGAGAGAACCAGCAAGGGTTGAAGAATTTTCGAGCTTGCAAAAAGAGATTTTAGTTTTTCGATGAAAACACCATGAAGAGATCTTCATTCTAATCACTTCCGCTATATTTTTCCTGTAATCTATGCATAAAAACGAATAAGTATGCCAATTTTCAGCTCTCCAGGTAAAAAACTGTGGGCGCCAGGGGGGGGGTACATGCATTTTTTTCGAAATTTTCAAAATTTTCGAGTTTTTCGCTGAAAAAATTATGAAGATCGATACCGAATGTGTTCGCTATATTTTTCCTTTAATCCATTTTTGAAAATACATATGCATACCAATTTTCAACTTTCTAGGTAAAAAACTGTGAGCGCTAGGGGGGGGGGGTACATGCCTTTTTTGCGAAAAATGGCCAAAATTTGATGTTTTTCGTCGAAAACTCTATGAAGATCAATCCCAATCACGTTCGCTATATTTTTCCTGTAATCTACGCGTGAAAATACATAAGTGTACCAATTTTTAGCTCTCTAGATGAAAAACTGTGAGTTCTAGGGGGGGGGGGGGTACATGGTCATTTTTGTAACCGTTCCAATAGGGTTCCTACCGGGGTACGGAACCCTAAAAAAACAAAAAACCACATATACACAAAAACTAACTTAAAAAAAACTTAAAAGTGTGTACAGATAGCTAAGATTAATAATAAATAATAATTAATAATAATTGAAAATTTATATTATTTTACAAAAATAACTCAAACATTTAAATTTTTTATTATAAATGATACTTATTAAAATCGCTTTAAAAGATAAGGAGCCGTTCAAAAAATACGTAACGCTATTTTTCGGAAATTTGGACCCCCCCTCCCCCCACGTAACACAATGTTATATACATTAGCGCCATTTTTCTCCTTACCGTAACAAATTGCTTGACTCCCCCTTCCCCCCAAAACGAGTTACGTATTTTTTGAACGGCCCCTAATTTGAAAAATTGTTACATAAACATTTATTTCATTATAAGATAACGTTAAATTTTTAAATTACTCATTTAGGTTATTTTGTACAGTTTTTCTTACTTTAGCATACGGTTTATGCACACTAATACTACTTTGTATAAAGGCGATTCCAGAATAAGGCCAACGCAGAATAGAATCTTTAACCGGAACCGCAATCGTAACCGTAACCGTAAGAATGAGTTAAAGAAGGATAAACAATATACCTATCCTTCTTTAACTCATTCTTACGGTTACGCTTACGATTGCGGTTCCGGTTAAAGATTCTATTCTGCGTTAGCCTATAAAGCCTATAAGGACAACGCAGAATAGAATCTTTAACCGGAACCACAATCGTAAGCGTAATCGTAAGAATGAGTTAAAGAAGGATAGGTATATTGTTTATCCTTCTTTAACTCATTCTTACGGTTACGGTTACGATAGCGGTTCCGTTTAAAGATTCTATTCTGCGTTAGCCTATAGGTGCAAAAGGCAGGTAGCAAGTCCAAGTGCGATTCCTATATCTTTATGGAGAGTCCACAATAGGTACAAAAGGCAAGAAGTGCAAGTGCAAACCAATATTATGGAGAGTCCACAATATGTGCAAATATGTAGGTAGCAAGTCCAAGTGCGATTCCTATATCTTTAAGGAGAGTCTACAATAGGTGCCATGTGCAAGTGCCAGTGCCAATGCCCAATACATTTTGAATGGGTTTGGCACTGGCACTGGCACTTGCACATGCATATTGGCACCTATTGTAGACTCTCCTTTAGCATTAGTTCGCACTTGCACTTGTACTTTCATCTTACCTTTTGCGAGACGCATGATTTTCCCCTAATCGCCAAGTGGTCGAATGTTCAAATGGTCGAATACCAAATCGTCGAATCGTCATTTTGTCGAATGCTTAAAACGTCGAATTGTCAACTGGTCGAATGCTAAAAACATCGAATCGTCAAATGGTCGAATGTTCAAAACATCGAATCGTCAAATGGTCGAATGCTAAAAACGTCGAATTCTCAAATGATCGAATGCTAAAAACATCGAATCAGCAAATGGTCGAATGTTCAAAACGTCGAATGGTCATTTCGTCGAATGCTCAAAACGTCGAATTGTCAACTGGTCGAATGCTAAAAACATCGAATCGGCAAATGGTCGAATGTTCAAAACGTCGAATCGTCAAATGGTCGAATGCTAAAAACGTCGAATTCTCAAATGATCGAATGCTAAAAACATCGAATCAGCAAATGGTCGAATGGTCATTTCGTCGAATGCTCAAAACGTCGAATCGTCAAAAAGTCGAAAAATTTGCTTGGTTTAAATTAATGTTAACTTACATCAAACAAATTTTTCGACTTTTTGACGATTCGACGTTTTGAGCATTCGACCATTTGACGATTCGACGTTATGAGGATTCGACGAAATGACGATTCGACGTTATGAGCATTCGACGAAATGACGATTCGACGTTTTGAACATTCGACCATTTGCCGATTCGATGTTTTTAGCATTCGAACAGTTGGCAATTCGACGTTTTGAGCATTCGACGAAATGACCATTCGACGTTTTGAACATTCGACCATTTGCTGATTCGATGTTTTTAGAATTCGATCATTTGACGATTCGATGTGTTTAGCATTCGATCATTTGAGAATTCGACGTTTTTAGCATTCGACCATTTGACGATTCGACGTTTTGAACATTCGACCATTTGACGATTCGATATTTTTAGCATTCGACTTGTTGACAATTCGACGTTTTAAGCATTCGATCAAATGACGATTCGACGATTTGGTATTCGACCATTTGAACATTCGACCACTTGGTGATTAGGGGAAAATCATGCGTCTCCTCTCTTACTCCAATGCAAATTTTCCTTTCTGGACAATTTTTACAGAAGGTGTAAACGCTTCATAAGGTTGTATTTTATTGGTGGATCGAAAATTATCAAAATATCTCGACCAATCACAACGGACTTCAATAACGTAGGTTGGTAACAGTACTAGTTCTTTTATTCCTATTACCAACCCTGACTATTTGGGCGCATTTCAAACATTTACCGCGAAGTTTCGAATTTATTATTTAATGACTATTATAAATAAAAAAGTAGATCAAGTAATTATAAATTTTGTTTTTTGAACATTATTTTTAAGTATCAATTATTAAACAATTAATAACTATAATTACTAAATAATAAAAATTAACAATATTGAAAAATTGTAGGAGAATTTAAATAAATTCGAAAAAATTAATTCAGCCATTAAATATTACCATTCAACAAGTAAAATAATGACAAAAAAAGAATTCTTTTATTCTAAATGAATCAATAATTTTTTTTAAATTGTTATTTGTCATTTAGATAAGAAAAGATTTTAAGGGGAAGCGTCACCATTATTGATTTTTGACACCAAGAGGGTGCTTAACAATGGAGTTTCACTACCCCTAATCTGAGGCGCAAAACAATTCTTTTTCATAACTTGTTAAATTTCTATATTAAATTAATTATAAAATTAAAACTTATTAATTAAAAAGAAAATGGAAAAAATTGTATTCCATTTATAATTTGACATATGTATATTAAAAAAATTCTTATTTCTTGAACACTCTATATAGAAATAATGTCAGAAACTATACGTGGCATGTTTGGTTTTATGGTTGGCGGGCTGAGGGGCGATTTACGCGCGTACGTTTCCCGCGTGGTCAACAAAACACATCTACACACACACATTCGCATTTCAATGCGACAGTAAACGATGTGTATATCAGATCAGCTGAGAACCAGCTGTGCCAGGAGCATTGACCAATCGCAACGCAGTATTGACTTGGCTCTGCGTCCTTAATTCACTGCCGGTATGCACTTCTCCATCAATGTTCCCGCGAAATGCCATCGCAAATTACTCATTGTTTTCAAAGGGTTAAAGTCAAGTTAAATTCAAGTTTTCTAAACAAAGTGAGTGTTTTTTAAAAGTGCAAAGTGCTCAATAATCTAGTAATTATTACACTTGAGTGCCTTCATTAACAAACCACGCAACTTGTTGGCGTAGACAGTTTGCTTGAGCAGCAATTGCTTTGGAATATTATCCCACTTTTATTTATAAACAAACTAGAATTAATAAAAGTGTGAAACAAATTTTAACTTGTGTTATCAATTATTTAGTTTCTCGGCAATAATTAAAGATTGTTTAAATCAAATTTGTGCTATTTTATTGTAATAATTTGTGAAATAATCTAAGCGTCTCCATGGGGATGCTGTGAAGATTCTGTGTTGCAATTGTACAGGGAAATTTCGTGTTTTATCAAGAGAATTTTTTGAAAATTCCAAAAGATAAAGACTGTGAATAAGTGAAAAGTAAATTTTTGGCATTTTTGAAAATTATTAATTTTTTTTGAGGTTATGTGAATAGAGGGCGTGACCGTACAACACTACAAGCAGGGGTTGGTCGTTGTTTCGCGCGCTGGACTCCCGCGCTTTACTAGTTAATATCTCAATTTTTTAATAAAATTTTTTAGTTTTAGTGAATTTTATATTGTTGACGATATTCCGAAAAATACGGGAACATTTATTTCCATTTGCATGGAACAAATGATTAGTATTGAGATATAAAATAGTGAGGCAAAGCCGAGCTCTTCATCATACATTATGGCGATCGAGTGCACGTAATCTATGGGCGCTCCCTTGCTTTTTTGACTTTTAAGTGTGCTAATTCTATTACGATTTCATTCAAAGTGAAACAGTGGTCTGTGGAAAAAATTCAATTCTCACTTGGAAAAAGTTGGAAATCGGCAGGAATATTACTTTTTGGATGAGACAGATTGGAAGATGAGTACCAAGATGCCACAAACCAGGTGAGTGACCGTCATTCATTTCTTTAGCAATTTTACCCTATATTTAATAGAAAATGATAAGTATTCTCCCTACCATTTCATTTCATATCAAATAGCCTATGGGAAATTCATGTCAAATTTAGAAAAATCGGAAAAAAAATTCTTGTAGTATTATAACCTGTTGCAAAGTTACACGTTTCTCGAAGGTCTCATGAAATATGGTAGGCGGTGCAAGTGAATCCCAAATTCGACAAAATGGTCGGAAAACCTTTATTTACCTCCGTCGACGTAATTTCGAATACAATTCTATTAATATTTACGAGAAAATTTAAGAAAATAGTTTATCCCTTTCTTTAAACAAGACGGAAATTCGACTTGTCTGGGAACATTTACATTTTTCAATTCTTCATTCTCATTCTGAAAAATTTATTTCTATATCAAAGATATTATTAATTATTATTATTAAATAATACATTATTTCCATGTCATGAAATTTTGGTACATAATTGTTAAAAAGTTATGGTTACTTATACATTTTAAAGCATCTCTTTATCGGGTCGTCGACCAACCTCAAAAAAAATCAGTCAACGTGCTCTGCTTTTTTGTTTTCCATGTAGCAAATACTTGAACATCTCAAAATCCATTAATATTTAAAACTTTTTTTTGAGAAAATTAATTTTTCCCTCCAAACGTTTTTCTGACTATAATAATATTCGAAAAAAAAATTAAAATGTGATTTTGGCAGAATATTTGCCAAGTGGTAACCAAGCCACAATGTAATTAATTTTATCCGATAAAAATCTGATTTGCATATCTATAAATTGAGAATTATCATATTTTTAGACTTAAAGTACACTCCAGCATTTTGGTCATAAATATTTTCAAAAAAAATTATTCATTGTTGAAATTCGTATATAGGATTTTATTATATTTTTACTAGAATCAAATTTATATTACAGTTCAAGCTTTAATTACAATTTCATTGTTATATAATTTTCATAAAATTCTTATAAATTGTCCTCTGAAATTGAGTTAACGATTTTTTAATTGATTTACGGAAAACATGTTTGAGGTAAAAATTTATTTTGCAAAAGATGTAATTAAATTCTTCATTTGAAAATACTAATGACTTTCTTGTATTTAATTTTTCCAGGGAAAATTTATTTTTATTTTGTCATTTTATTCAAAAATTAGGTTTATTGGGATTTGTATTAACATTAATTAATTGTTATTTATTAATTTTTTATTAATTTTTCTTCGGAATATATATTTTTTCAGGAAAATGTCCAATTGTTGATACTTTTAGTCTTTTCTTTATTACTCAAATTTTTTATTTAAGTTAATTTAATAAATATTGAAAATATACAATAAAATTGTTGAAATTATGTTAAACATAACCTATGTTTATAATATAGAACATAATTTCAGAAATGGTCAACATAATACTTGAATATTCCCGCGTTAGACAGTAAACTTTGCACCACCGCCACTAGGTGGTCAATTATTTTTAATTAACTTTTTTTAAATATTTATTAAAAATTATAATTATATAAACAAATAGGTATTCAGTTAAAATTAATTTTTATTTTCTTTATTTTCTAAATTAGAAACTGAAAAGGTTACTTTTCACTTTATTTTTACATTTTTATTGGGTAAAAATAATTAACTTTGAATAATTATTAATAATTGATAATAAATAACAAATTAGTAGTAAAATTTATATTTATATAAAAAATTTTATAATTTAGTTTCGATTGCGTATAAAATATTGAAAAATTTCTGTTTTATCGACAATGCCCTTTTATCTCCTTTTTTTATCGATTGTAGTATTAAAGCGTAACGTACAAAAATAACCGTTAAAGAAAATGAATGAATGAGTTAATAATTCATTCATTAGGATAAAACGGTTTTGTGAATTAATAATTATATAATTATAAAAAAATTTGTATTCAAATTTGGGGAACTAATATTGTTTAGGAAATATTCATAAATATTTTAAAAGAAAGTAAATTTTACGTAAAGTTAATTAAGTTAAAAATATATTAGCCGAAAAAAATCGAATTAATTATTTATATTTATTTATGTCGAACATTAATATTAATTTCAATAATATTTTTTTTAAACGAAAACAAACCTTAATTTACAAAAAAATTTATAAGAGAAAGAAATTTCTAAAAATTTGAAAAATTTATTGTATTTACTATAATTTTTGATATATTGGTATAAACTTTCTGGCATATATAAGATATTATGACAGTTATGCCTTCTCTCCTATAATTTATTGCTACAGTAAGATCTTTGAATAATGCAGTCGTCGGGAATATTGTGCACTGTTGGAAGAGTGCATAAACCAAAATATTTCAGGTCCGTGTATTGTATTTGACGTCACAGATTCCCTTTCCCTTTGCCTCCCGGAACCCCTCGTCTACTTAACTCACTAATGTCTGCACTATTCAGAACTGCACTATTGGAAGATCCTACTGTATACCTATAATCCTAAGCTGTAACATAAAATATTTTTGAGGGAAATTTTCATTAAAACAATTTTCGATTATTTTGTCTTCCATATTATATTCTGGAAAGGGGCTGAAGAAAATTAAATTTACAATGTATGGTTGGGTTTTCCCCAGTCTAAACAATAGACGAACTGCTTTTCTTTTATTATATTGTCTATAAATAATAGTATATATATAAAGATAACAAAACAAAATGATGTCGATAAATTCTTGAATAATTAAATTTTTACAGTAATTTAATTATTTAAAATACAATCTTCCTATTAAATTAAAATAAATCAATTTATTCTTTTAAAGAATAATTGTTTAAAATAATTATAATAATATATTATTAATTATTATTGTATAAAATTCTTGGCAAGAATAATTCAATTATTTTCATAAATAAGAAAATTCATTTTCAAAATCCAGTTATTTTTTTTAATATTGATAAATTCTTTATAAGAGTTTAATTAGTTTTGCAAATAATAATATTTTTCACGAGAATTTAATTATTTAAAAAAATTAAATAAAATTCTTTACAAGAATACAATTATTTTCCCAAATATATAAAATTTCTCACGAGAATTCAAATATTTTCAAAAATAATGAAATTTCGCTCTGGTATATATGTGACGCGACACGAGAAAAGGGACCTATCGATAAAAAAATCATTTTTGAGTTTCTAGTCGTATTCCATAGATTTTGAGTCGCTCTTTCACGTAAAAAAATCAGAAATTAAAAATCTGAAATAGTTTAATTAATATAAAGCCCGAAAGTTGAACGTGTCCGCGTAAATACACGGGTTTTCTGCTCATGGCGTCACTTTAAACGCCCCCCCTGTAAAATTCTCTTTTGAGGCGATAGGTCCCTTTTCTCGTGTCGCGTCACATATATATATATATATATATATCTATATATATATATATATATATATATATATATATATGGGCAATTCCACGTGAAATTTTTCTATGACATTTTAGAATCGGTTAAACATATTTTTTTCTCGTTCCTTATAGAAAAATATTAAATATGTATTTTTTATTTTTCCATAATTGCCAAAATTTTCGAGATATGAATTTTTGAAATTTTGGATTTTTAAAAGCAGACTTATTTTCAATAGTTTATAGCTTTGAAAGTATTGAGTTTCGAAAAAAGTTGTCAAAGAAAGAAAGTTTTGGGTTTACTTCAACTTTTAAAAGATTTTTAAAACATACTTTTTAAAATTTTTTAGAAAAAAAAATAATTTTTTTATAAACAAATTAATTTATTTTTAATTTGGGCCCGATTAATTTTTATTTTTTTCTTATTTATTTATACCTGCCAATATAGAGAAGATTTTTTAAAAAGATCCGAGATGGGCCGACTCATAGTTTTCGTTTTATAAATTTTTTTATTAATTTGTTTATAAAAAAATAATTTTTTTTTCTAAAAAATTTTTAAAAATATACTTATTTTAAATCTTTTTAAAGTTAAAGAAAAACCAAAACTTTCTTTCTATGACAACTTTTTTCTAAACTCAAAATTTTAAAAATTATAAGCTATTAGGCTTACTAATTCATAGTTTTCGTTCTAAAAAAATTTATAGAACGAAAACTATGAGTCGGCCCATCTTGGATCTTTTTAAAAAATCTTCTCTATATTGGCAGGTTTAAATAAATAAGAAAAAAATAAAAATTAATCGCGCCCAAATTAAAAATAAATTAATTTGTTTATAAAAAAAATAATTTTTTTTAAAATTTTTAAAAATATTTTTTCTTAAACCTTTTAAAAGTTGAAGAAAACCCAAAACTTTTTTTCTTTGACAACTTTTTTCGAAACTGAATACTTTCAAAGTTATAAGCTATTGAAAATAAGTCAGCTTTTAAAAATCCAAAATTTCAAAAATTCATATCTCGAAAATTTTGGCAATTATGGAAAAATAAAAAATACGTATTTAATATTTTTCTATAAGGAACGAGAAAAAAATATGTTTAACCGATTCTAAAATGTCATAGAAAAATTTCACGTGGAATTGCCCATATATATATATATATATATATATATATATATATATAGATATATATATATATATATATATATATATATATGTGACGTGCCGCGACAAAAGAGTCCTTAGCTGCTTAGAATTTTAGGTTATGTTCAGAGTACTTTTAACTTCATTAAAAATTTATTATTGATTATTTAACATCAAAAGCATATTTTTCTGAAAATATTGCACATAATAATGAATTAAATATTAATAGTTTGTAAAGAAAACTGGTCATTTTTATTTATTTATACTTCTAATTTTAGTTCTGTCAAAAAGAGCTAAGGTCCCTTTTGTCGCGGCACGTCACAATATATATATATATATAAAATAAGTAGAAAAAAATTTTGATAAATTCTTTAAGTCGTAAAAATAATACGTCACTTGATCAAGGAGAGGGTTTGTTTGAGATTAAATCACTTTTATGAATTATTTTTAAGAGAATTGAATGTTTGTAAATACTTTACTAAATATTTAAATTATTTCAATGGATTGATGCTTATTTCAGAGAATAATTGAATTCTTTCGTGAAATATTTTATTAAAATTCCATTGAAAACAATTGAATTTCTTCGAAGAATTATAGGGGTTAGTGGGGCAAACCGGACCCCCCTCAATATTTTCGAAATGGCAAAATTGGCGAATGTGCTATTTAGAAATTTGAAACAACCATGTGTAGTGTACCTTAATTTTTTCAATTTGACATTTTTTACTTTTCTTTGTGCAACGCTGGGAGCAAAAGTTTTTTTTAGTTTTTTTTCTACACTTTTACGATTTTTTTCTTAAGGAAATTCTGAGGAAATCGTGTAATATTTCCAAATATTAGATCTTGGGTTTTGAAGGTACACACCTCAGGAATACTTACCACCAAAAAATTTTATGAATTTGCAAAGCGTTTCTTTTTGACAAACATTTATTATCAAAATGAGCCTGTGGGTCAAACCGGCCATAGGATATTTTCATTGAATTAAAGTCTCATAAAAATTATTTTTAAATAAAATGTTTCTTTCATTAAAATATTTACTTACAATGAAAAATAATTGTCTTCCAATGAGAATTGGACCCTTTAATATTGTTTCTCTGATAATGACAAACATTTTTATTTTTTTATTAAAAAAAATCTTTATTTAATTAAAATTCAATCCCGAATTATTATTATCATTACTACAACCATTGTTTACATGATTCTTTATGTTTTTTATTATTGTAGATTATGTAAATGCAATATTATAAATAAAAAACCAAACGGTCCGGTTTGCCCCATGGGGGTCCGGTTTACCCCAGGGGTGGGGCAAACCGGACCGTTTGCAAATTTTTTTAAAGTTAATACAACAACTAAACAATAAAAGATGAAGTATAGGTGTCTCTGGGAAAAAGTTGCGCAATTAAATGATCTTTCAAACAAGCCCTCAAAAAATAAAATTTGTTCATTCGTTTAGTCACAAGAGTCAAAAAACCGTTAGGGGGTCCGGTTTGCCCCACTCTCCCCTACTATTTATGAAAATAATTATGAAGTTGAAGTCCACAGCGTTTATCAACGAAAAAAATTTCTTTAATGTTAATAAAATATTATTTTTAATTGAATATTTAATTATACAACAATTATTATCATCAAAATATAAACTTCAGTCTTTTTGTTTAAATATTTTTCTTTTAAAATTGATGCATTATTTTTAAATAATTTACTTAGTTAACAATTTTTTTACGTTGATTATATATGTTAATAATTGAATTCTTGCCAAGAGATATTTAAACATTTTTGAAAATAAAAACAATAATACAGTAGAGACTCCATTATCCGGACTAATGGATGCAGACACTTGTCCGGATAATCGAGTAAAGTACGAATTAAACAAATTTTTTATTCATAATTTTATGTATTTATTTGCATATATATATATATATATATATATATATATATATATATATATATATATATATATATATATATATATATATATCAAAATAAGACTGAAACAAACTAAAACTTTTAAAGTCATTTTACGTTTTTACATTTAAAATAGAAGTTAATGGCTTGAGACCTTATAAACTTTATATTAAAAAAATTTTTTTAATTTTAAATTTATTTATGTATTTATTATAAACGGGACATGCCCTTTCATACAAAAGTATTCCTAATACTAAAGGTTACATAATTTTGTAACATACAAGTAACTTAATTTTTCATTAAATAAGCTGACCCTACACTGAAAAAAAATTTAATTGAATCAAGAAAATTTGAATTGGTTCAAGTAAATATCGGGATTGCATAGGGTCAATCCAATTATGCGATTGGCTCAAGAAAATCATTTTCTTGACATATTATACTTGGTTGGAGAGCATATGTTCTTGATCCAAGAAAATATGGAATTTGATCAAGAAATTAAGTAACTTGTAAGAAATGCTGAATATATTAATTCAATATCATTTGTGTATCAAATCAAATAAATAGTTTACTTGTATTGAGAAAATATTTTCTTGATTTGAGAAAATTATAGATTTCAATCAAAAAAATATTTTCTCAATTCAAGTAAATTATTTACTTGAATCCCCCCCCCCCCTTCCCCCATCCCATTATTTCTAATACTTAGGTCAAACATTTTTATTATTTAATTAATTAACATTTATATTTTTTATTTAAATAATTAAACAATTGTTATTTTACATAATATTTACATTTAATTAATACAAATACAACAAATATACCTTGAAAGAAAATTTTCCACGGTCGGAGGAATCGAACTCGGGTTGCACGCGTCAGAAGCCGTACCGTTGCCACTATGCCATCCAAGCCTCAATGAATAGTTTTCAAAAACTTCTATTTAAGTTGCACATCCATTTGAAGAAAAATATTTTCTTGGATCAAGAACACCGGCATTGTGTTAAGTAAAAAAAGGTTTCAAAGCAAATGAACGAAATGATTTGATTTAAGAAAAACGATTTCTCCAGACAATACTTTACTATTTCGCTTAAGAACATAATATTCTTGATTCAATCCTTTTTGGTACTTCGGATAAGTAAAATATTTGATTTGATCAATAACATATTTACTTCCACCAAATACTGAATTATTAATTCAAGAACTCTATCCAATGCTAATAATTACTTGGCACAAGAAAATTAATTTTTCTCCTCAAATAAATATGGGATTGATTCAAGTAAACTCTGCCAAGTAAATGCATTTACTTGGTTCAATTACAATTTTTTTTCAGTGTACTACAATGGTTTCAGTATATTTTTACGTAGTAATGTTGTAAATCTAATCAAATTATCATCGAAAAAGTCTTTGCAATTAGAAAGTTCATTAGCTTCTCTACTAAGTCTATTAAATAATGAATAATATCCATAATTGGTTCTGTGATATGATTCTATTGAAATAACGTATAGTTTCTAGTTCCTCGAGTAGGAATTGATAATCTAATCGCTGATAACAAAGTTGAACAATCAATTTTGCCATTTAAAATTTTATATAAAAATATCATGTCATTAAACAAAAATCTGGATGTGATTAAATGTATCTGCAAAAGAACACGTATGTTGCTATAATCATGGCCGTATCTGTCAAAGGGTATTCGAAGTTGTCTTACCATAAAACGAAAAAATCTATTTTGAACACGTTCTATTCTTAATCTAAATATTGTATAAAATGGTGCCCAAATTATAGAAGCATATTCTAATATTGGTAATACTAATGAGAAATAAAGTACCTTAAGCACAATTTCAGTATGAAAAAGTGATGCATTTCTCATAACAAACCCCAAAGACTTCAACGCCCTAGAAATAACTTCAGAAATGTGTTCGTTAAATCTAAGGTCATTACATAGTAGTACTCCCAAATCACGCAACATAATGACTCTAACAAATTCAATCTCACCAATATTGTAAGAATATATGAATGTACCCCGCTTAGAAAAAGATATTACAGAACTCTTATTCATATTTATATATACATATGATTTTTGTTACACCAATCCTCCAACCTATCTAAATCCGATTGCAAATCTAATGAATCAGAATTAGTAGGAGTAATCGATTTGTATATTTTAAGATCATCAGCATATAGTAAAAAAACGAATTTTTAAATACTTGCTTAATATCATTCATATAGATAACAAACAAAAGCGGACCTAAGTTCGATCCTTGGGGAACACCAGAAGTAGATAAGAACACATCAGAATAGTCATATTTAATTCTAACAGATTGAAATCTCTGTGATAGATAATTTTCAAAAAATAAAACCAATTTGTCAGACACACCCATGACCCGCAACTTATTCAACAACAAATGATGATCTACCTTGTCGAAAGCCTTAGAAAAGTCAGCGTACACTGCATCAGTTTGGTAACCTTTTTCCATGTTCAAAATTATAAAATTAGTAAACAAAGCAAGGTTTGTCTGGGTAGAACGTCCCTTAACAAATCCATGCTGTTCATCAATAATTATGTTAGAAACCGCAGCATACACTGAATCATATATAAGACCCTCGAAAATTTTTGCAATGGCACTTAACAGCGTAATTGGTCTATAATTTTCAATATTACTTTTATCACCATTTTTATAAACTGGAATTATAATACCCTTCTTCCACTCATAAGGAAATATTCCACTTTGTAATGATTTGTTAAATAAAATAAACAATGGTTCAACAAAAGAGAATCCACAAGATTTAATAATAAATGGTGGAATTTCATCCGGACCCGCACCCGTACTCTCTAAATATGAATCAGCGAAATTTCACTGATTCTCAGCGATAAGTATGCCACTAATTTCAATCAGCGTATATGCGCTAATTAATCAGTGAAATTTCACTAATTCACAGTGCATATACGCTAATTGAAATAGTGGCATACTTATCGCTGATTCAGATTTATAGAGTATGCACATCCAAGTTCTTAATTTTAACAAAAATATCATTTCTAGAAACAACTATTGAACTCAAATTCAATACATCACTTAAGGTACACGGAAAAAAAGTCCATCAACCATTAATGGATTAGTATATTACTTTGAGACGGGACTCTTTTTCCGTTGATGGTTACTCAACTTCACTTAACAATTGAAAAACTTCATCAAAGTGTAAAAAACGAGTAATGGATTGATTAGAATGCCAGTATGTGACCAATTGTTTTAGATTTAATGGTGAATTATTATATCAATGGATGTTTGAATGTTTACGAATCATTAGTAAAGTTTGTGAAACGTTAGTTGACTCGTAGTCTAAATCGGTGCTCTTCACCAGCGCATTGTTGCGCAGTGTACCGATGCGCATTTCTTCCGGTTTCTCTATAGTCCATGTGTTTTTGCTGTCTGCTATATACTATTATGTGTAATGTGAATATTTAACTTAACTAATAATTTGCAGTTTGATTGCGTCTAGAAATTGACCTCGATGAAAATATATTTTCTTTTATATTTCTCGCTAATTAAAAAGTAGTTATTAGTGCAAAAGCATTTCTCACAAGTTGTGAAAAATTATGTTTATTGGTATATAAGAACAGTTCGCTTCTAAACTTAAAGTGTTATAAGTGTGCGTTTCTACGTGTAGTTATTATAAGTGCGAAAATGTATTGGTCTAAAGCGTCTAAGAGTGTAAATAAAATATCGGAACTGTGCAACGAAAAAATGTGTTTATTCTGTACCAAATAGTGTCTAAAATTAGGGATAATTCTGAAAGAATAAGTTGAATTTTTTGAATGCTTTTGATAGTCATGGAAAATTTAATAGACAGTTTTCTAAATTTTAGTGAACGAGTTTTATATATTGTGACTCCAAGAATGTTATCCATTCAATGATTTTGTGTCACCGACGGAATAGCTCAGTTGGTTGGAGCTCCGGCTTTGCGGGTGGTGCGAGCGAGGTTCGCGCCCCCCGTCAGCCGGGGATTTTTTCCGACAGGTGAGATATTTTGAGCGGGAGGTTTGACGTCTAGGTGCGACGGTATGCATTGTCGATTATTGTCCGATGCCTACCGCCGAAACTAGACTGTCGATAAACCGGTTGTACTAAGAAGAGGTTTTTCTACAGTTTCCCTCTTCTCTGGCGAGAAAACCCAATTACGGGTGGTCCAGGCAAAATGCGAGTACTCCTATCTTCGAAAGTCGCACTGTAGGCGCATTAGGTTAGATAAAATTTGCTAATATTTGGTAGAATGGTTATGCTTAATCCATAAAAAGTATCAGCAGGGACTCTTGTCGAGAGCGTAAGGCCAATAGGGCAGGAGTATAAACGACAATGATTTTGTGTCCCGTCTCAAAGTAATATACTAGTCTATTAATGATTGATGGACTTTTTCTTTCCGTGTAGAATTCAATTCCGATGAATAATTTGGAATTGTATATACAGATTTAAAATGTTTCGAAAAAAGATTAGCAATATTAACAGAAGTATCACAAGTCATATCATTCAAATACATTGTATCAGGTATGGAATTATTTTTACGAGTTGAATTAACAAACTTCCAAAAGTGATTAGGATTTTCAACAATTGAGTTTTCTGTTTTTGAAATAAAATTTTTATAACAAGTAGATAAATTTTTGCAATTTGACCTCAATTTAGAAAAAAAAATTTGTCCGGATAATCGAATATCCGGATAATAGGGGTCCGGATAATGGAGTCTCTACTGTAATTAATTATTATTTACTTAATAAGTGAAGTTTGCAAATTTTGATTATAAATTCATCCAAAAATTAAAATTTGAAAATGTAAAATTTTATAATTTGCATTATATTATAATAAATTGAATACAGCACGTTCTGCGCGACTAAAATTTGTAACATCAGTTTTTTTGTTTAAATATTAAAAAAAAAATTTGTAACATCAGTCTTTTTGTTTAAATATTTTTGTGTTAAAATTATTTTTAAATTATTTATTTTTAAATATTATTAAAAAAATTATTTTGAAATTATTATTTAATTATTATTAATTATTTTTAATATATTATTTTAAATTATTTTTAAATAATTTACTTAGTTAAAAAATTATTGAATTGTGTAAAAATTTAGAAATTAATTTATCAGTATAAAAAAATGTAACTATTATTTATGGAAATTAAAAGAAAATCAGGGAAAGCAATTCTTTGTGAATCGTGTCTAAAACGAGTTTTTTAATTCGTTAAATTTAATTTTTTAATAGATACTTTTTTACTACTTTTTTAAAATTAATTATCGAGTGCGAAGTCTGTTATTATTATTTGTATTATAAATACATAAATTCTTTTTTCCTCTATTTTTATTTATATTTATTATTTATTTATGTATTCATTTAATTGTTTATTTATTAATAATGAATATTGAATTTTTCAGCTTGCAAGAGAAGCAGACGAAAATTTATTCAAAAGGATCAAATCAAAATCTGAAGAGAAAACGACGTACAACGGAATTATCGGAAGATTCGGAAAATATTTATCCGCCAAATAAAGTTCCGGCCTTATCTCAAGTACCATGTACGGAAGTATGTAATAATTCAACTAGCATCACGGATAGTACGTACCTGCCTCATCAGCAATCATCACCACTAAAGGAACAACAGGAGCCAGTGAGCTGGTCAGAATTAAGAAGTTCAACATGTTTTTTAACGCCGTCGGCTTCGGGAAGTGGATCCGGTAAATCGAATCCATTACCATCACTACCTTGGGCCGATGGCTCACAAGTTTGGTCAATTATGTGTTTAGGCGATCAAAAAACATTATCGCAAAGGGATCCCGATATGTTTCAACGACATCCCACACTACAACCACGAATGAGAGCAATTTTATTAGATTGGCTAATAGAAGTCTGTGAGGTCTATAAACTACATAGAGAGACATATTATCTTGCTATGGACTATATTGACAGGTACCTCTCGACACATCAAAATATTCCAAAAAGTCAATTGCAATTGATTGGCATCACCTGTTTGTTTATAGCTTCTAAGGTGAGTTTATTTTTTTTTACTCTAAATAAATGTTCCTGAGGTTTTACATTTTCATAATTCTGAACGTAATTTTTTCTATGCGAACTTTATGTTTTCATTTTTATTGTATCATTGGTAATTTTTGAAAATAATTTTAATACTCTCTAAATCTAAATCAGCGATAAGTATGCCACTATTTCAATTAGCGTATATGCACTGTGAATTAGTGAAATTTCACTGAATAATCAGTGAAATTTCACTGTTTAATTAGCGCATATATATACGCTGATTGAAATTAGTGGCATACTTATCGCTGAGAATCAGTGAAATTTCGCTGATTCATATTTAGAGAGTACTTTAGGGATATCGATTTTTTGATATTTTGTTAAAATTCAAACTGTTGGATTAATTTTAGTTTGAATTTTATTCTAGTAATTTTTGGAAATATTTAAATAGAAAAAAATATTCGTTCAAAACTTTAAGACTATCTATATATATATATATATATATACTCTCTAAATCTGAATCAGCGAAATTTCACTAATTCACAGTGCATATACGCTAATTGAAATAGTGGCATACTTATCGCTGATTCAGATTTAGAGAGTATGCATGTCCGTATGTCACAGAATCTTTGTTCGCGAATCACTTAAAAACGGTTCAACCGTTTGAAACCAAATTTGGCAGAATGTTTGATTTTAGGCCAAGGAAGGTTTTTAAATTTACAGATTTGAAAAATATTAATTAGAACGGGAGATATTAAATATTTTCAAAAAATTCAAAAATCAGAAATTTTCAAATTTTACCTTTTTAAAAAAAAGTAAAATAATCAGTTATGACTTTTGTGAGATATATATATATATATATATAAACAATAAATTTACAGTTTTTAAACATATTAATTAGAACGGGAGGTATTCAATTTTTTCTAAAAATTTACAAAATGGAAAATATCTAATTTTTTTATTTTTTAATATATATCTTTTAAACTTTTGACGTCAAAATAATGGAATTTAGAATAATTTGTTTATCTAATTAATCAAAAAATTTTCAAATACAAAACTTCGAAAATATTAAAAATGGTAAACGATAAATGGTAAACAATGTGAAAAAATATTAATTCATAGCTTTAAAATTATTTTTAAAGGAGATTGAAAATGGAGATTTTTTATGATAAAATTCATACTACAGAAATTCAAGAATACCTGTGAAACGATACTTGCATTATGCTACTGGGGAAAAACTTAGACAGTAAAAAGTTTTGTTATTTTAATTCTAGGTTTAACTATTATGGATGTTTTGAGCATTGTAAAGGCAAAAGTTAAACAGAGTGTCTATTATTATTTTTGTGTAACAAACTATCCGGTTTTCCCATCTTTGTCCAAATTTTTTCAGGTCCCGTGTGGAAATTGTGTAGTGGCCCTTTATTGGTCCTACCTAGATTTCCAATTTATTAACTAGGGCCTAACTTGTACATTTTTGTAGGGCCTACATTGGCACGTCACGCTCTTCTAACTTGGCCCTACCTAGAGAATCTATTTGGGCCCAATAAAAAGATCAGTTTAATTAACTATTTAAAAAAATTATTTATTCTCACTTATTATTACTGAGGTTTATTTTTTCACCTTTTTTACCTATTTTTGATCACATGTAATTCATAATATTTAATTCCTAATATACTAACAGAGAAAAAATCCCCAAACGTTGGGAGTTGAACGCACGACCCTGACATTCGTAGACCGATAACCTAACCACCTAACCACGCTCACACGATACAAGGAGTTGCTAAATACTGTAGGTCACATTAACTGTACTATAAAACTGGAGTTTCCTTATTCCTTAACAGATTTTTAATGCAATTGGGGAGGAATAGACAATAGTTACGGAAAAAATCTAAGTTTTTATCTCATTTCACTAAAAAATTAACTTGACAGTCATATCGTTAACTAAAATTTTTATTGAATTAATTCACTGAATATTTAATCCAGAAAATCATAAAACTTTAAATAAATCTTTAAATATACGCAGTTTTTCAAGGTTGGATGCAAAAGTTAAATGAACATTTCATGAAAGTTAAAATTTCTTTTAAATTTAAATGAATTTTTGTTTTATAGTTTAGACCAAAGAATCCAAATTTTTCTTTACAAAATTTTAAAGACAATTTTTAAGTTTGTCAACATAATATAAATATAATTGTCTCGACGTTTCGATGGTAGACAATTATATTGATAATAAATATATTGACAAACTTAAAAATTGTCTTCAAAATTTTTTAAAGAAAAATTTGGATTCTTTGGCCTAAACTAAAACAAGAATTATATTAAGATCCAAAAACTGACTTTTAACAAATGAAATGAATTTTTTTACAAAAAGAGAGAATTTAAAGAAAATTAAAAAAGTTTTTCAAAAATTTAGAAATTTTTAAAAGTTAAAAAAATAGAAAACTTTTATGTAATGGTTCAGTTAACTTGTGCGTCTAACATTAAAAAACTGCTAACATTTTAAGATTTGTTTCCATTCTCATGTTGATTTTGAAACTTTATTTAAATTAGTAGAATTTTTATTAATTCTATCAGTACATTTAGATTCAACTAATAAATAAGTTAATTTTTACAAAATTACTGATACAATTTTTAAATGTGCTGGTAGCCAAGAAAAAACCCACATAACCTTTAAGGTTAACTGATAACTTGGTAAATTTGATGATGAATGCAATATTTTTATACAACAAATTGAATCATCAGTAACCTGTATTTTACTAATTGAATCAGTAACTTTCTATTAATTACCTGTAACTTAATTGTGGTAATAGTAATTAGTAAAATTCTGCAAATAATTACAGTCAAATTTTACCGATTTAAAGTTAGAGAGTAAAACTTTCAGTTCAATATTGTTTCAATCTTGCCATGGGATATTTAAATATTACTTCAAATTACACATAAACAATTACTGATACATAATTTTTAAGTAAATTTTAAAACATATTCATAACCTATAATCTAACAAGAAGTTCTAGCTATAACCAAGCTAGGCCCAGGTTAAGGTATATTCCAAGCTAGGACCATTATAGGCCCAATAATCAAAATTGGCAAACCTTGGCGATTTCCACACGGGGTGTATATTTTCTCATCAAATATAAATTTTTTTGATAAGAATAAACGATAAATAGAACTACAAATGGCTACAAAAATTCACATATTTTATGAAAATACTCTTCGACGGGTTTTTGTTTTTACAAATACTTTTAACAGGGGTTCTACCAACTGGGAAAAAACGGGAAATATGCAGGAATTTTATTTAATCGGGAAAAATTGTGAATTCAGCTTGCAATATAGGTCTTATTTTACATTTAAGCAATTATGATACAATTAGTTCGAATTTGACTTTACTATAACTCCAGAAACTGGTCGAAATTTAGGATTAACTTGTAATACTATAATTAAATTTCTACAAATAATTCACAAACATTGTTTTCTGCATTTTAATAAATAAAAAATTAATTATTTGTTGATAAAAATTTAATCACTGTTTTAATATAGTAATATTTTTATAATCAAATAGTTAATGGTAGCTAATGATAATTTCTTCAGTCAAATTAAATTTCCCACTATTTCCTAAATTTACATCATCTTTTGTTTCATTGTGGTAATTTTTGAAATATTTCTATGGAAAAAAATATTGTTTTCATTTGAACGTTGAAAACTTGAGGGAAATTAAAAAAGAAAGGACTCCGCACTAAACAAACTGAAAATGGCTTTCGGTTATTTATTTCCTGATCTTCGCTTAATTCTTTTTTTAAATAGAAAGTCTTTAACTTAAAATTTTGAAAATCTTAAGAATTTTAACCGAAAGCCATTTTTAGTGTAATTAGTGCGGTGTCCTTTGTGTTCTATTCAGGTCCACCCCCTATCACTCCTTTAGTATCCCTAGGGATACTTGAAATTGAATTCTTAGGAAGGATTTTATTAAAGATTTTGTAAATAATTTAATGTTTTTTTTTAATTTTATGGATGAATAATAATGATTGAATATTTATTTAAAGAAGAAGTTATTGATATTTTCAAATAATTTTACAATTAAAGAAATTCGTCAGGAAAAAAGTAAAAAATTTTCTGGAAATCAGGGAAAAATTAGAAAGAAGTTTATATTACATTTTTGTGGCAATCTTGTTATTTTTTCATTTTTATATTTTTTAATTTCCTAAAAAGAACAGTTTTATTTACAGGTCGAAGAAATATATCCACCGAAAATTTCCGAATTCGCTTATGTGACGGACGGTGCGTGCACTGAGGAAGAAATTCTCGGCAAGGAATTAATAGTGCTCAAGGGTCTTGGATGGAATTTATCGCCAATAACACCGCCCGGATGGTTAAATATTTATATGCAAGTTGAATCAGGCGATATGTCAAGACCAATTGCCTTTATTTATCCACAATACGGTGGCTTACAATATTCACAAGCGGCACAATTATTGGATCTTGCGACACTTGACGAAGGTAGTTTACGATTTTCATATAGTCATTTGGCAGCCGCTGCAATATATCATACAAAGAGTCGTGAGGCTGCACTTAGAACTTCGTGTATTAGTTGGGAGAAACTTGCTCCTTGTGTACGTTGGCTAACACCATTTGCCAATACAGTTATTGAGGAGGGTGAAAATCTTCTTCGCTCGGCAGCGCCAACAACTGAAACAAATGCTGGTTCTGGATTGCGTGCCTCGGTTCCAAATATTGTCCTCGATGAATCGCATCGAATACAGACACACGTTGTCGATTTGACAATGCTCGAAAATGCCCAACGACGATTGGCGAAAGATGTTTTATCGCTCGATTGTCTTGAGACGGAGATCAATATTGATTCAAATAGTCCTGATAATCAGAATGGTTTATTAACACCGCCATCCAGTAGTCAAAAAAATTCGCCCACTCCTCCTCGTCTTCCGCCTCAATTACATCCTTATACATAGAGCTTATTTCTT
This sequence comes from Leptopilina drosophilae, assembly GCA_032873175.1. Lineage (NCBI taxonomy): Eukaryota > Metazoa > Arthropoda > Insecta > Hymenoptera > Figitidae > Leptopilina > Leptopilina drosophilae. The sequence goes on from CM065480.1 coordinate 34,045,789, forward strand.
TCATTGTTTTTTTTTAATTTTATTTAGCGATTTTCATCCATATCACAAGGTTTAAGGAAAAACAGATCTACAGGCAGGATATTTTTTTAAACTATGTAGATCTAAAAAAGCGCTTTCTGCATATTTTCATTTATTGAAGTTATTTAATTATTTTGTGTTTGCGTATCTAAATAAACTGTTTCTGATTTTGAAACAGATTTTTAATATTTAACTGAATAATTAAAAAAGGAAAATAGTTAAAATTGCGCCTTGTAGTAAATTTGTACTAGAAATATTGAAAATTTACCGTAAATGAACATATGAACTTTGTGATATTTATCGCAATTGCTCTAAGAATAATTAGTGAACAAATTTTTCGTGTGGGATGTATATATATATATATATATATATATATATATATATATATATATATATATATATATATATATTACATCAAATCGGACATTATTTTGCTTTCGCATCTCAAATTTTTTTCAAATATTTTTTTTTTCTTTAGTGTTCGTTCAAATGAGCTACCATGAATTTTCTTAAATTTTTTCATAAAGCGACTTAAGAGATACAGATTTTTGAAATATCATGTTTTTTACGTAAATTTTAGTTTCAAATACTTATAACTCGGCCAAAAATTGAGCAAATTGGACGCTCTTATAACGAAAATTTTTGTTTTTACACGTAGTTTTTAATAGAAATATTTTTTTTTAATTTTTACAATAAAATTTTATTTTTTACAATGCATGTATCGATCAATTTTTTTCAAAATTATTTGTAAGAGACGAGCAGTAAATTAACAATTTTGAATCCTTGTCTGATTGTGGACAAACGATGGGATCTATTTATTTTGAAATTTTTAATTTTTATAAAATGGTAAGTAGTCAAATGTCTAACTTACAATTTGAACAAATCACAACTTTAAGCAGTAAGAAGATAAGGTTCGAAAAGACTCAGTCTGAAAACAGTTGTAAAAAAAATTTGTGTGATTTGGTCAAATTGCATGTAAGGTATTTGACTACCTACCATTTTATAAAATTTAGAAATTTCAAAATAAATAGATCCCATCGTTTGTCCATAATCAGACAAGGATTCAAAATTGTTAATTTACTGCTCGTCTCTTCCAAATAATTTTGAAAAAAATTGATCGATACAAACATTGTAAAAACTAAAATTTTATTGTAAAAATTAAAAAAAAATATTTCTATTAAAAACTACGTGTAAAAACAAAAATTTTCGTTATAAGAGAGTCCAATTTGCTCAATTTTTGGCCGAGTTATAAGCATTTGAAACTAAAATTTACGTAAAAAACATGATATTTCAAAAATCTGTATCTCATATTTGAAAAAAATTTGAGATGCAAAAGCAAAATAATTTCCGATTTGGCAAGAAATGCCCCATATATATATATATATATATATTATTTAACGAGGGACCAACACTGATGTAGTTCTTTCAATTTTTTATTTCCTTAAATTTACAGCTTTGAAAGCTTTTTAAAATAGAATTTACTGAAGTTATTGGTCTTCTTGAGTTTTTTAAATATTAATTTTTTTTTGACAAACCAATGCATAATTCAATTTATATATACACTTTTCTGGAAAAAGGGGGAATGTAAAGAAAAATTTCAAATGTTTTGTCTTAAAAAACAAAATTAATATATACCTATATTATATTATATTTATAGAAAAAGAGTTTTTGTTATTTAGAAATTATTAATTTAACTAATAAATTATTAATTTATTAACATTAACTCTTTAAAAGTACACTAACCGCTTGATTTGTCATTTTATTTTTATTTATTTGTCTTCACATATTTTTTCTTCTCTAGAACAATGATCTTTGTTTTAAACTAATAATTTCGACTTTTTTCAAAATGTGCATGCAAAAACACTGCACATGGCGGTATTTTTATTTTTAAAAAAATTTCATCAGTGTTAGTCCCCAAAAAAACTAAGTGCAAGCTCTTGTTAGTGGGGACGAATTATAACAAAAGCATTTGTAAAAATCTGTCATTTCTTTTTCTAATGATTGTAAATAGTAAATAGAATATCATATGAAAAAATATATATACTTTAAGACAGTTAAAAAAAAAAATAATCGGATCGCATGATTATTTTTGTAAAATTGTGTTTAATATTTTAGTTAAATTACGAATTTATATTGCCTATCGAAATTAAATACACATTACAATTATTTTTTTAGAAAATATATTCATGCGGTCCTGAATTTAAAATCTATCAGCGAGAATAATTTTTGTAATTGTTTTTAGTACTGCACAATTGTTAATAATTGCGTCACTAGTGGTGCTTTATTTTGATAATACGAGGAGAACGATATTATATGCGACTGACATAATGAAATATAATACAATCAATTGTATAAGTTTTAGTAAAAAAAACGAAAATGGAGAAAATGAAAAAAGAAAAATAGAACCCCTACTACACTGTCAATATTTTCATAGACTCTAGGTTTATTAAAAGAAACATTTTCTAATCGATGAAAATTTTTGTACGATTAATTGCCTTCTGTGATTAGATCAATATAATATTTGTGTAACCACTTAATAATAATAGTTAATTAGTACATCACTATTATCAATTACTTATTATTAATTAATTATTATTATTATTTGCTGGTTTCTGTTAATGAATTACTATTATTTAATACACAATAATAATAATAAATATTACTACTACTTATTAACTTTAATAATTAATATATATTAGTGATATTAATATTAATTATTAATGTTAATAACTACTATTATTGGTAATTAATAATATTGTTGTTAATTAATAATTACACTACAATTCATCGCGGGTAACATATAGACTATTTTTGAAAATAATATTTAACATACTTGCGTTAAATATAAGACGACTTAACATTGTAACGAGTGCCTAAAAAAGTGCCCTTAGCTTGTTTTCATGTATTGTTGAATGAATATGAATTGATTGGAATGAATGGAAAAAATTTGTGATTAGTATTCTCTTTTAAAATGTGCTTTATTTTAACGCAATCAAATGCAATGCGTTGTAAAGTGGAATGAATGTTTGTTTTAAATGTAAATAATGATTTATAACAAAAAACATGCGAGTATCATTTACATACAAAAAAAATAAGCGAGTCTTATAAACTTTTTTGGAGTTTATATAGGTATGTACATTTCTAAGAAGAAGAATTAATAAAAAAAGAAAAAAACAAAAATTGTATTTTGAATTTTCAAATAACCCGCTTCGCTCTGTTTTATCGACGGGGAAACGCGAGCGCCATCTTTGAAATCAAGAGACGCTGGAGAAGCATTCTGATTGGTCCTTTGCCATATTCAAGTTGTCAACAGTCAAACGACATTCGACCGTTACAAAGTTAGAGTGTATTTAATGTGACGAGTGCGATATTTAGCAAGGAATTGTTTATAAAAAGTAATTAAATAGTGGCAAATTTATGTCAGAATTAAAGCTGATTAAACTGCTCTTCATTGGAGAAGAAAATTTTTTGATAAAATTTGACTGAGTCAAAGAGTTGTGAGAGTGTAGTTTATAATTTTGTTGTACAAGCAATAGCATTCCTATATTTTATTGCTAAAAATATCGCGGGAAAAAGTTTATTATAGTTTATAGAAATATTCTAGAAAAGCTGTGCATTTTCGGAAATATTACAAAAATAGAAGTAAATTCGATTTATAAAATCAGACAAAAGGAAAATGTCGAGTCCAAGAAAAAGTTATGGGCCAAATGAAATTCGCGATGGAACGAGATTTGTCTTGAAGGAAATTACTGCCTCCCTTCATAATTCACAGACATCGCCTAGTAAAGTATGTATTTTAACTTTTATAGAACTAATCTTTGTTTGATGACTTTCTTAATGCGATTTCCTTCTATGTATTCTTTTATATATATATATATACTTTATTTTTACTCTTAACCTCTCTTTCTGCTTAAACAAACCATTTTGTTTCGATTCTTGCCAACGAGGAAAAATTTAGAAAAATAAAATTAATCGTAATTAAGATTGAATGCGGAAAAAATGTTTTTTTTTTATTTCAAGGGGGAAATTTTGATTGGTGTTATTGATTGAAAAATTAATTATATGAGAGACGAACGAAAAGAGCAAAATAGATTCCGAACGACGAGTGTGGAAGCGAGTGAGTGCCAATGTTTCTTGAACTTTAAAATCTTTGTTTTCTTTTTTGATTCTTTGATAGCTGTCAGTTTGGCTGGAGTAAGTTTTCCTATAAATAAACAGCACATCTGTTAGCTTAAACATGGAACAAAAATAAATTTCCTTTCTTCCAATATAGGTACGGATGTATAAGCAATTTTTAGATTCTCGAAAAACTTTTATAACTCTGCTATTTTGTTAAAAAGATGAGGTTTATTTCTATTATTACTGCTTGTTGAATATTTCTACTCGTGATTTTAACAAAAGAAAATCATTTCTCCATTGTCTAAAATGAAAAACAAATAAACAAAACACATTTTCTCAAAGATATTTCAAGAGCATTGTAATATTTTGTTGTTGCTCGATTCCGAAGATTCCGAAAAATGAGGAGCTTATCATGGGAAAAATATTCGATAAAGGAATGTTGAGCACTATCACTAGATAGCGCCACACTGTAGATTTTTTTTACCATAAACACCACGAGCTTACAATTCCATAGTTGGTGATCTTTGAATAATGTTCCTCGTACGGCGTGTGCGCGATTGAACAGTGCAGCGACACGTTCGTGTTAGTTCGTACGTATTTTTCTCCAGTCAGTGAGTCAACAGCAATGGATTCTTATCAAAGTATATTTTGTATGTAATAATTAAAAAAATTTTCGAAATGACTTCCTCAAGATTGATTTTCCTCAAACGAGATCTGTGGAGTGCTTGATTAAATTAATTCATCCAAGAAAAAGGTAGGAAAAAATTCTCTCTCTTTCCCTTAATGCCGAACGATTTGCTCCGACACCCATACACACCTGCATATATATCGTTCTCACGCACAAGTGTCATACGTATATAGAGGAGCCGAAAGTATATTGACTCGGAAGCGTGTGCTGCTCTAATATTAGAATTCAAACGTTGTCTGAGATCGTAGCAACATCATTCGCAATGGTACATGGAGTTTTCAGTGACCTGATCACAATGAACTTGTCAAAAATCACTGAGACACACCCTTGAGACCTTGTTTTTTAACAAGTTGAACCAGATGGAGAATGAGTCATTCTCGCCTTTTTCTCGTGGGCTTTTTAAAGTGTGTTGTAATGGCACTTATTTTTAATTGACCCACAAAAAAAGATACAAGAAGAAATTATCTTTACCTTGAATTATTTTTACTTTTTTTTAGTTCTCTTCACAACAACTTCCTTAATAGGAAATATTCTTCTCTGGTTCATGAAAAGATTTAAAAAAGTTTAATGACCTTTATATTGTGGGTATTGTTATAATAATTAAAGATGATGCGGGCCTTGTCAAACGGAGAGAAACAAAAATTTCCTATTAGAGAAAAAGTATTTTCAATAATCTCTATGGATTTTATGACACTGGTGCTTTCTAATTGCATTTATTTTACTTTTTTAAAGGGACAAATTCAAGATATTTTTGAAAGTGCTGGTTATTAATTTTAATTGTCTACCGGAGGAAAAAAAATTACTGATCTTTCGACTTTTTAAATAGAATTATATTTCTATTTGGAAGCGAAAATTCATTTTTCGTTTCTAAATTTTTATTTATTTCTATTTTTGAATTTTATAATTTTTCTTGTCCTTTTTCAAAAAATAAAATTTTTTATTTCTATGTGCAAATGAAAATTTTCGGTTTATATTTGGAGAATCAAATTATTTATCTATTCTAAATTTCCATTTATTCTTATTATAATTTTTATTCCTCTCTTTTCATAAATATAGAAAATGATGAAATTTGCAATAAATATTTGTAATAATAGTAAATTAGGGTACTACTATCGGTACAAAAAGTATAGTTATTTGACTTTGAAGGCTTATAACTTATGTAACAAAAATCGCACAATATTGAAACTGCTTGCAATCAGAAAATAATTTTTTTTACGTTAATGTAGAAAATTAAAAAATAAGAAAAAAATTATTTCGCAAGTTATTAATTTTTGAAGGGGGGAAAAAGTATACATGTTTTTGACACTATATTTTCAAAATATGGCCTACTTTGGTTACATGTAATACGTATAATAAGAGTCCTATAAAGTTCCTGATTTTTTTATATGTTCCTTGATGCTATCTGAAGAATGCTGTATAAACAAATAACTATTATTATATTAATTTTTTGATACAAATTCAACACTATGAAGAACGTAATACTGATCACAACTAAATAAGAAAAGATTGTATAAAAAATTATTTCAATGAATTATTTGCAAAAGTTTTTTCGGTTTATTATTGCTTTATTGCACGTTGGTGAAGTTCACAACGTTTATAGTCAACAATTTCTGAATAAAAATATTTTTTTAAACAAATTTTTATAAGTTTTTGTACAGAAAATAGTAAGTCTAATTTTTTGAATAATGATTTACGAAAAAAAAATTTTTAAACTAAAAATTGCATTCTTTTTGATAGGAAAATAATTTTTTTTTCCTTCAATCGTTGATCATAATCGTTGCAAACTTTACCAACGTTTTATTGCACCATTAGCAGTCAGGTGTATACCGCTATAAGTCTTTTTGTCCGAGACTCAAAGTTTAGCACTACTATCTTTTTTTGATAATGTTTTCTGTGGTTGAAACTGATTTATAACATTAAAGATCGGGTTTCAAAGAATGTATAGAGGTGTAAACATCCAAAATATTTTCCCTGAGTTAAAAATTTCAAAATTGTATGTAGTTATCAGTAGAAATGACCTGCAATCCTCACTGACCTGCTCGTGTCTATAAAAATATAGTTTGTCGTATTTAAAATGTCGACGCCTATGAGAAATGGTTTAAAAGCGTGTGCATCTTACCGGTAATAGTGCAATAAAGCAAAAAACTCGAAATCTTTTTGCCAATAATTAGTTGAAATAATTTTTTTTACAAAATTTGTTTAATGAATCGTAATCAGTGTTGTATTCTCCGTAACGTGTACTTTGTCTCATCTTTGTACCTTAATTTCCACGTTGGTGAAGTTCACAGCATTTGTAGTCAACGATTTTAGAAGAAAATTCCTTTTTTTTAGTAGGAAAATAATTTTTTTCTTTCAATCGTTGATCACAAACGTTGCGAACTTCACCAACGTTAATTTTCAACAAAGATAACAAGACTACTGTTTCGTTTAAAAATCCAAAATGTATCTACATTAATAAAATCAGACTTTTTTCTGTACTTTGCACGAAATTAATTTTTTTTAGCATAATTTATCTATTTGAACAACGGAGAATCCACAAATGGTAATAGAAAATTTCCTTTCTGTATGTATGTATGTATGTATGTAAAAAAAATTAAAAAATTTTTTTTTTATGAAAATATAAGTAATTTTAGGACAGAAATTACTCTTGGTAGTTTTGCTTAGAATATAAAATTAGAATATTTTCCCTAAATCGTAAATTGAATGTCTAAACCATTTATAAAAAATTCGTTTTAATTCCTCGAAGATGATCCCCAAGTACACCCGTCATCGGTAACCTGGTTGTGCAAGTCAAAAAATAACTATGGATTATTATAGAGTTATCAGTTCTGAACTTGCATAAAAAGTTTGAGATAATTGTTTGAACAATTATTTAACCATGAAAATCGGATTCAGCATAAAAAAATACATAAAGAACACTCACATCATGTTAATTTAAAATGTAAAATGTTTCAAGAAATCTAATTTATTTGGATAGAAAACTTTAAACGCGTTTTTCTCGAAAAGTTGATTAAAATTACTGAACAAAAAAAATTTTTTAAATATTATGTATAAGGTAAATGTACATATTTACGGCATGTTAAGGCCCTTGCTGAGAATTTTATTTATGTTATTTTAGTAAATAACTTAAAGTGCAAGAAAACATTTGCATCGTAAAAGTTAATTAATCATTCTCAGTTTTCCATTGGTTTTATCTGTTTTAAAACTAAATTTATATTAATTTTTATTAATTTTTTAAAACACTGAATTGAACGTAATTCCGTGCCAAAATTTTGTCATGTAGGTAATTCCGTGCTAGCTTGTCCATAATTGCGGTATATTCCGTTTTTACGCATTTTTATATAAAATATCAATCTTTTTGACAATAATTTTTATTCTTAATAAAATTAATAACCTAATATACTTCGCGGTTATTAAATATTACATGAAAATTTAGTTCTTTAAAAACATTTTGAGCATTGTAGATGAGGATGTCGTCTCTATCAATCTGCTATAGCAAATAAGGTTATAGCACGGAATTAGGAACGCATATAAAATGTTTTGAACCTAATTCCGTTCGTAAAATTAGAGTTATAAAACAAATTATAATTAATAAATGGATAGTAAAACACTTTTAAAAATTACTCAGCAATAGGAAATATCATTTAAATAGGCCTTAATTAATCAAAAAATGAAAAGATAAATTAAAAAATATTCACACTTCACTTTTCTTTTCCTTAAGAAAATCACCTCTAGTCGTAGCTGTCACTTTAACCTAACTTATTGCACGACGCTTAGTCGTCGATTGACTGACAAAATATTTTATTTTGAGTACATAAACTAAACAGATGCAATTAAAACACAGAATATTGATTAAATAAATAGCAAAGTTTATGCTAAAATTTTTCATTTGTTGAAATATTTTGTCAATTTCTTATTCTACTTAATTTAAGAAAATAGCACGGAATTATGTACTAGCACGCAATTGTGTACATTTACCTTATTTATTATAAAATGAGCATCTAAAGCATATGAAGTCGTAAAAACTGTCACTTTTACATCTATTAGAAAATATTAAAGAAAACAAATAGTTTACCATGAAAACGTAAAAAAAATTATTAGAATTTATTAAGAATGAATTAGTTCAGTTTTATAAATTGATAGAAACAATTATTAATAAGAAATATTAAATGAAATATGATTTTAAAGTTCACCTGGAAAATAACCTAATTTTGGAAATTTAATTCACTAAATGTGAGAAAGAGAAATTATTAAATTTAATAAAACCTTATGAAATATAAAGTACCTGCGTGATTAACTTTTAATTTTTCTTATCACTTCCTTCCTTTTTTCTTCACAAATGTGAAAAAATAAGCAATCAAAATTGGCACTTTGCTTATTTTCACGATTTTCATATGTAGATAACTTTTGCTCAGAATAATAAAATATTACGAAAATTAGACAGTAATTACTTGATCACTATACACACAATGGGAAAAGATTTTCTTTGGTCTCGAATCTATTTTACGAAATAATGAATTTTAAACTTTTCACTATTTTTATCAGGTTAATACATGTATTTTCTAAAGGACAAAGTCATCTCCTTTTGTTGAATTGTTTTGAACTAACTTCAGTTTTAAAAAAATCACATGTATAAACCTGATAAAAATAATTTAAAAATACTCTTTCGTTTAAAAATCCCAAATAGTTAATATAATAATTGTTAATCGCTTAGATAATACCGTTCATAAAGATTCAAGAAGTATAGAAATAATTTAGAAACCTAATATTATTCTTATTAAATGTTCTACATGGTCCGAAAGTAGATACTAGTGAAAATGAAGTAAAAAAACATGTACTTTTTGTTTCAAAAATTAATCTTTTAACCTAAGAATTTTAATGAATTTTGGACGAGGTGCATGCTTATTCCCGAAATCTTTTTTGACCAAATAGTTATTTGATATAAAACTACTTAACTTAAAATTCACATAATATAAACATTATTTGTCATAAGTTTCATTGCACACAAAACCCATCTAATAGAAATATAATTTGCATCATAGAATTCATTTAACAGAAATATTATGTTACATAAAACTCAAATAACTTAATTCCCATTTGACATAAAACTTATGTAACATAAATTTCTTTTGACGTAAAAATCATTTAACATAAATTTCTTTTGACATAAATATCATTAGACATAAAATTCTTTTGACATAAATTTAATTTGACTTGAATATCATTTAACACAATTATTTATTTTTTAACATACAATTAAATTGATATAAATTTCATTTAGCATAAATGACATTTAAAATGATTCTCATTTGACATAAAATTTACCTGAGATAAATTTTATTTGGTATAAATACCATTTAACATAATTCTCATTTGACATAAATTTCACTTGATATAAATTTCATTTAACGGATAAATCATTACACGTCATTCTCATTTGACATAAAATTCAATTGTCATAGATTTCATTTTACATAAAGATCATTCGACGTGAAAATATAGGCGCGAATTTCAAAATTGTCAAATCACAATGTTGTAAAATAATAAATTTTTTGTCAATTGAAATTTATGGTAAATGGTTTTATGTCAAGTAAGATTTCGGAAATAGTCATGCGTCTCTTTTTGACTTCAACTCGTGACTACTTCGTCAAATATTAATATTTTCTCATGAAATTTACAGACAATATTCTTCAAACTGTTCCAAAAGTGAAACAATATTTGGAAATTTTTCCAAAATTTCTATGTCTCAGTAAATAATTACAGTAGAATTCCAATTATCCGGATCAATTGGGATCAGACCCGATCCGGATAAGCGAAAATCCGGATAATCGAAATGTTCATAAAAATGATATACTTTGAAAAATAAGACTTCAATCTGCTATTTAAAAACACTTCATTTGCAGTGCAATGCCTTGTTGTCGGCAATCCGGTTAATCGGATGTCCGGATAATTGGAATTCTACTGTATTTAAATAATTTTGTCGGAAAAATGAATCTCCCATTTTCAATTGAAAAAATTGAGTGACGAATTTTCGTTTTCGAAAAACTTCCAGTGACAAAAATGTTCATCAATATGTTAGGAAGTTTTTTTGGAAAATTTCTCGTCATTTGATAATAAATTAAAGACAACAGAGCAATTTTAACAGCGTCGCGCTCTGCTGTAAACGTAAACAATGTTTAACTATATACATTGGTCTTGCAATGGCGGCCACGCTACATGTCATTAAAATTGCTTTATTGTCTTTAATTTATTATCAAATGACGAGAAATTTTCCAAAAAACTTCCTAACATATTGATGATGAACATGTTTGTCACAGGAAGTTTTCCGAAAAAGAAAATTTGTCATTTAAATGTTTTTATTGAAAATAGGAGAATCATTTTTCGGACAAAATTTTTCGAATATTTATTTACTTAGACATAGAATTTTTTGAAAAATTTCCAAACATTGTTTGGAAATTTCTAATAATTTTTATTATAAATTTTAATAATTTTGAGAGAATTTTTGAAATTCAGGAAACGTTTTATGTTTGAATAAACTGGAAAATGAAAACTGAATTCTCGCGAGGTGCATAAATATATTTTAAATAATCAATATCATAAGAATGGTGGCTTTATTTTTATACAATGCAGTAGAATCTTTTCAAACCACACTTACTTATCTAGTCATTCCTCATTCCTTTCTGCCTTCACAAACATTGAAGTGTTTATAAAAAAACGCAATGTTTAAATATTTTTTGAATTCCACTCAAGATAATTCACTTTCACTCTATTTTATATTTTTTAGATAATTAGGATACTTAATTATAATTTCGTTTTATTTTTAAACTGGGGCGCATGAAAAGGCCCTAAACCAGATTTGTTAGAAATGTTATTTAATAGAATTTTATTACCTAGAATATCATTTTAGTAGAATGTATAATTGTTAGAATGAAAGCTTGACTAAAAGAAAAGTAGAAAGAATTTTAATTTAGTAGAATATTTGTTCGTTCGAATTATAATCTGGCAGAAAGTCAATTTGATCGAATTTCAATTTTTTAGAAATCTAATTTCACCGAATATCAATTTATGCGAATTCTAAATATTACCTTAATAACCAATTTAATTATACTTATTTAATATTAATATTTAATGTCATATTTAATTTGTTTATAATTTTTTGATATCTTTTAAATAATTAAAAATCTTTTCTTAATATTTTTTTAATTGCAATTTCTAATCGTTAACTTAATTTCCTCATTAATTCTGAAAATACGTTTCTTTCGATATATCTTTGAGTCATTGATTTTTTCGGCAGATTAAATAATTTTTTTCTTGATTAAATCGAAATGGTTATATTAAGATAATTATTTAAACTTGTGAACACAATGGAAAAGTAAATTTAAATAACAATGAAGAAAAATAAAAGTTATCGTTGACATAAACATTTAAATACACTAATAAAACACCAAGTCGCAGTAATAATATCAAGAAAATAGAAAAGTCTGGTTTTTATAATTATTTTTGGTAAATTTTTTGGAAACGGCTATTTAAATACTATTTTTGGAGCAAATTTTTTTATTAGTTTGTACAACGACGACAAGAAGACTGAACTCTCTAAACAAGATCAACGCGTCTTGAAAGATCTTTTTTCGTACTTCTTTCTTCGAAACTGAGAGAAAAATTATCGCCTCATGGAAGGGGAGTTGGGTCTTTGAATCATTATATAGAGAATATCGTCGGCGAGTGTATATTCACACACGACAATTATGAATAGACCACGAAGCAGTGACAAATAAAAAAATAATATTAGTTATTTCTGATAAAAAAAGAATGGGCAACTTAATTCCAAAAAAGGTATAGTTTCTCTATTCGTTTTCTAATTGTTTTGACATTTTGTAATTTTTTTTCCATTCTGTTTGATTAATATTTCTCTCTCTCTCTTTCTCTCTTATTAAGTCACGTGGCTCTTTGAGTTAGAATCGTGCGCTATTTCCACCCACAGATTTTGACAGCACTTGCAATAATGTCGAAACTATCACAATATTCAAGGACAATTATTTTTGCTCTTAACATTTTTTTGCCGAAAATTTTCTTTCTAAACATTAACAACTAAATGCTGAATTGTTTTAATTTGGATTGAAAATTGAAAATTTATAATTCTTTAGTTTATGTGATAAATGAACGCTTGTTTCTTCTCGTGATCGACAAATAATCGACACTGACGTTTTCGAAGTGAAAACCCGATATTTTATAATTAGACGCTGTTGATTGCGCAATTTCGACAAAATCCCTGATTCGCGCCAACTGATTCTTTGCATTCGTTTTAAAGACACTAGAAACGACGGTTTTGGTTTGTTTAAAGAAAGAAAAATATTTTTCTTTTCTGAACGATGGATTATATCAATAAACTTCTGAATCGCGCTTCTTCGAAATCACCCACAAATCGAAATGTTGTACGTGAAAAATTGGAAATACTTTTTCAATAATTTATTTATTTATCTATCTACTATTTATTAATTTATTTCTATAATGTTTCAGAGTGGAAACGAGTCTGCGCTTCAAAAATCGCCAGAACATGCGGTGAAAGTGCAATTTACGCGTGAATTTGCCGATGTGAAGAAAACAACATCACCAACGACAGAGAGTCTCTCATCGGCCGGTAGTTTTCAAAGTTTATCAAGTACATTAAGTTCAAAGAGTAGCAGCGGAATTTGTGCTGATCATTTATCTGAGAGTCCAGTTAAAAGTGCAAATACATCCTACATTAATAACGATATTCCTGGTTTAGATGATTTAATTTCGGCCTGCGCCGATATTAAAATTACTGGAATTGGTGATTTGAGTCAAGATCAAACATTTTCATCGGCTTGTGGTGATCTTTCAATTATTGAGGAAAAACAAACGGAGGGGGAGAATCTGCCATCAGAAGACTTTCTACCGCCACTAGAACATTTTACCTCAAATGCTCCATTTGTTTCATTCAACGACAGTATTACAAAAACACACGGTCTACAGAATATAAATAAAGATTCACTGGTTTTCTCAACAGCGCTCGATTTACAGACTTTAGAAGAATTTGTTCCAAAAATTTCTGTCGATGAAAAAATAAGGACCGAATGCAATGATTCAGAGAATGAAAGTATTGAGCATGTGAATTCAATTACGGAATGCGGTTTTAATTTGTCGATAGAGAGTCAGAAGAATGTGTCTTTTATTGAGAATAAAAACATTTTGGAAACGTTGCAGTTGCCTGGAAATATTACTAATGTTTTGAATTTAACAAGTCCGAGTGATAAATTGGTGGAAAATAAATCATTGAAAGCTGAAACTGAGGAACTTGTAAATGCGGTCGAAAGTGTAAATTCTCCCCAAGAAGAAATCCCGACTAATTCCGAAGAAGACGTTAATTCAGAAACATTCGCTATTCCCGAACAAGTCCCAATTTCTCAAGAAACTACAAAAATAACTGTAGAAATTTCAAATATTGACGTACAAAATATTCCAGTTGCTAAAGAATTACTGGTTAGTCCGGAAAAGTCTGTAATTCCCGAACAAGTCCCAATTTCTCAAGAAACTACAAAAATTATCGAAGAAATTCCAATTATTTCTGAACAAAATATATCAGTTGCTGAAAAATTACCAGTTAGTTTAGAAAAGTCCGTAATTCCTAGGGAAGTTTTAATTCCTCAAGAAACTCACAGAGTTACTGAAAAAATTCCTCCAACTACTTCTGAAAAAAATATCGAAATTGACGAAGCTTCTGAAAAGTCCGCAATTCTCGTAGAAGTCCCAATTTCTCAAGAAACTCCTAGTGTTACCGTTACTGAAGAAATTGCAACTTTAGAAAAAAATACACAAATAGCCGAGGAATCAGCAGCTAGTTTCGAAAAGTCCGCAATTCCCAAAGAAGTTCCGATTTCTCAAGAAATTCCCAGAGTTACCGAAGAAATTTCATCAATTTTCGAACAAAATATCCGAAATGTTGAAAAATTACCCGAAAAGTCCGTAATTCCCGAACAAACTGTTATTTCTGAAGAAAGCATCAGATTTACCGAAGAAACAATTATCCAACCCTTCAAAGAAATTCCAGTCATTTCCGAAATTTGTATAAAATCCCTAGAAGAAATTAAACCCAATTTCGAGGAAAGTACAGAAAGTGAGAAATCTCCTGAAATAATTACCGATAATTCCAATCCCAATGCTTTGGATTCTACATTCGCAGTCACTCCGGACAAAAACCTTAAAGATACCAACCAGGAATTAAAATCGCCACTACCGGAATTTGTCCATGAAGTCGCTCTGACGCCAGAAAAAATTCATTCATCGCATGAAGAAGATAAGACACAAATTGAATCCGAGAAAAAGAAATCTCCAATTCTACAGTCAATTTTAGACAAGGTTGCCGAACAGCAAAAGTCTCTAGACGATAGTTACACGATAGAATCTGCAACTGCAAACAATTTGGAACAATCCCCACAAATACAACCTCGAAATTTCAATCTTTCGACAATTATCGAATCTCCACCGGATTTTGAATCTCCACAAAAATTCCTAAACAACACAGTTGCCCTGTCAACGGGCAAATCACAAAAAAGTTCAAATTCTCTGGAAAAATCTGATATCGACTCATCGTCGGAAATTGTTTTCCTAAAGCAATCTACTTTAGAATCAACTATCGTCACTGTCAATGGAAATCATCAGGAGAGCGCCAAGAGAAAAGCGCCAGTACACGATCAAAGTTTCGAGGACAGTATAAGATTGAGAAATTCTCTAAATTTGACTTCAAATAAAGAGGAAAATTGTTCCCTAATTGAAAAGAATTCTCAATTTGAATTGGCGCAAACTGAAACGCCTAAACGACCGACAAAGAGAAGTAAAATACAGGAGACGGTGAAGAAAATACAGGAGGATATTAAGAAAATTGAAATTTCCAAAGTTAACGAAACATTCGTTCCAGTGGAACTTGATTCGACAATTATTTTGGAAAGTTCGGAAATTGATCTCGAAGCACCGGAGCCAATTGTCGTTCAACAAGAGGAGGATTACGAAACATTCAAACCACAAAAGCAAAGTACAGATCTTGCAAATATTGCAAATTTTTCACTATTCGAGAAAGTTGAATTGGAAGCCCAAGCTGTTGCTCAAGATATTTATAATAAATCTCTGGAAATTGTCGATGATACGGATCACTTTATAAGTGCCACCAGTGAACGTGAGTTTATTTATTAAGCAAAACGAATAAATCTATTTTCTGTTCTTATTAATTAATAAAAATATAAATTTCTTTCTTTATTTATTTTTATTTATATTTATTTATTTATTTCAATAACTATTTACTATTTAGGTTCTATTTTTTTACGATTTGCTACTATTTGGATATTTTATTTAGTTTTGTCAATATAAAAACTATACTTTTTCCTTTTTTTTAATTTCTATTACTTTAAATCTGCTAATAGTACTTACGGAAAAACTTTGTACAAGATTTATTTAGAAACTTATTCAAGAACTCAGGATATGGAAATAAAATAAGAAATGCTACAAAATCGTAGATTGATATATTATTTTAAGCTGTTCGGCGATAACTGTAGTAAATTTCTGGACAACTTATTGAATTTTCTTGAAAAAGTCCTGAACTGGTTTAAGAATAGAAATAGTTCGAGACTTTTTCAGCGCGCAGTGACTAAAGAACTCAGTCGCAGCGTCAAGAACAATTATTTCTAAGCCATTAGAAAATCACCTGAAAATTCTTTAATGAATATTGAACTTTTCTAAAAGAAGTTCTAAATTTTCCCCATATTCTGAGTTCTTGAATAAAGGGCTTAGGGGGTTAAGTATGCAAAAAGTGCCCCCGCTTCTATTTTTCTCAAATTTGGCCCATATGTTACTATCCATATGACTATAACTTTCTGCAATTTTGAACTCAAAATTCGCTTTTTTGCGGGAGTTATGGAGGGCGAAAGCAAAATCAAAAAACTTATTTTTCTCGAAAACTACTGAACCGATTTTAATGAAATTTTAAGAGGTTGTAAATATAGATAAGGCGATTTTAGAAAAAAAAATCAAAATTTTTTTTTCAAAAAAAATTTTCAAAAAAAAATTTTCAAATTTTCAAAATTTTTTTTTAGGATTATTTTTTAAAGTGACCACTTTCTGTTTTGTTGTAAAAAGTACCTTATAATGTCCCCTTTAACATATATTTTTTTCAAATTTTTTAAAAATATGGTTTTTGAGTAAAATGTCAAAAACCATGGTCATGCTATTTGTCACGTACGGTAATGCACATATATACATATGGGCCATATTAATGTGATAGGGTATAGCTAAATAAGTATGGAAAAAATGACCCGAATATATTTTTCCCATTCATTCCTACCCATTTAAAAATAACTTTTTCAAATTTTTAACTCAAAATTTTGAGTTTTTTGGAACTTATGGAGGGGAAAAAATCGAAAAACGCATTTTCCTCAAAAACTACTGTATGTATTTTGATCAGCTTTGGATATGTTGAAAAGACAATTAAGGGGAGATTCCACTGATTTTTTTTTTGAATACCGAAATTATTTTTTTTTAATTTTTGGTTAGTATGATTATCTAAAAATACGGGAAAAATAGTCTGAAGCGATAAGAATAGACTCGCTAGCAGGAGAGTAAGAATAACATCACCTTTCCACCTCGAAAATTCATGTTTTTTCATTAATTACATAACTGCAATTTGTTTATTTTTAAATTTACATTTTTTCTTTTCGCACCGCTTGAAAGAGTAGTTGTTAAGTAATAAGAAATGTCTACTGTTACATATCAAAGGTTATGTATATAACTTTAAGTTAAATTTTTGTATATTTGTTTTTTCAAACTTTAAACGCGTTTTTCTCGAAACTTCACATTTTCAACTTGTTTACACTCTCATTTTTACAATTTTCAACGAAATAACTTGCAATTTGGACAGCATGCTCCTTGAATGTGTAGTTTTCGTGTAAACTAGGATATTTAAGATCCATTAATATTTATAAAAGATATAAACAATTTAAGTTGCAAAATTATGGTCGAAAAATTAAAAAGTCTGCCATTTGGTTATTTTTCAATAAATTTTTTTTGTTCTAGTTTACACGATAGCCATAATGGTATAGATTAAGAAAATTTTTGACTTTTTTAGTTTAGATTAATTGTCGCAGAGAAAAAATGTAAACAACTTTTAGAGGGGACCACTTTCGGCAGCCATTTTCTAAGACTCCATTAAAAAAATAAAAAAATAAATAATGGTTTTTATTACTGTAAGACAAGTATTTTATTGTAAAAAAAGTTTAACTAAGAAATATTTATTTTACTACCTATAAAAAAAATTTTTAAAAAAACCTTAATTTCTGTGGAATCTCCCCTTAAAGAGATTCAAAAAAAAAATTTCAAAAATTTTTTTTTTTTTTAAATTCCAAAAATCTTTTTTTTTTTAAATTTCAAAATGAAAATTTTTCGAAATTTTCAAAAAAAAATTTTTTAGTTCTATTAAAGTGACATTTTTATGTATTTTCTCATTTCATTTTCTTATGTGATCTACTAATAAAACAATTTTGCCCAACATGATTTCAAGGTGTGTCACGGTAAATAACTCAAAAACCCTACCCGGTACCTACATTATTACGTTGTATCCGAATGGTCAACTAATTAATTATTTATTTAATTACAAAATAATACTTTGGAGTTTTCTGAATACAAGCCTGAAATCGATGTAAAAAAATTATTCCAAAGAAAAATACAAAAATTTTTATTTTTACATTTAAAATTTTTTTCTTTTTGGATCGTTGAAGCGGTACATCACACTTTTTTATTTAACCTATTTAACAGTCTTACTTTTTAAAAAAAAATGGCCTAGATGATTTTAGAGTGCGACAAGGTAAAAAAAACTCCAAAAATCCTAAAATTTGATTTTAAAATTTTCGAAATTCTTTTTGTTTGTCCAAAAATATTTTTTTATATCAACTTCAGATTTGTATTTATCAACCTTAATAAGCCACTAGTAATAAGTTGCAAAAATATTTGACAGTTTTTTTAAAATTAACCATTTGCATACAACATAAAAATGTTCTGGGTAGGGTTTTTGAGTTATTTACCGTGACACACCTTGAAATCATGTCGAGCAAAATTTTTTTATTAAGTAGATCACATAAGAGAATGAAATGAGAAAATACATAAAAATGTCACTTTAATAGAACTAAAAAATTTTTTTTTGAAAATTTCGAAAAATTTTCATTTTGAAATTTAAAAAACAAAAGATTTTTGGAATTTAAAAAAAAAAAATTTGCAATTTTTTTTTGGAATCTCTTTAATTGTATTTTCAACATATCCAAAGCTGATCAAAATACATACAGTAGTTTTTGAGGAAAATGCGTTTTTCGATTTTTTCCCCTCCATAAGTTTCAAAAAACTCAAAATTTTGAGTTAAAAATTTGAAAAAGTTATTTTTAAGTGGGTAGGAATGAATGGGAAAAATATATTCGGGTCATTTTTTCCATACTTATTTAGCTATACCCTATCACATTAATATGGCCCATATGTATATATGTGCATTACCGTACGTGACAAATAGCATGACCATGGTTTTTGACATTTTACTCAAAAACTATATTTTTAAAAAATTTGAAAAAAATATATGTTAAAGGGGACATTATAAGGTACTTTTTACAACAAAACAGAAAGTGGTCACTTTAAAAAATAATCCTAAAAAAAAATTTTGAAAATTTGAAAATTTTTTTTGAAAAAAAAATTTTGATTTTTTTTTCTAAAATCGCCTTATCTATATTTACAACCTCTTAAAATTTCATTTAAATCGGTTCAGTAGTTTTCGAGAAAAATAAGTTTTTTGATTTTGCTTTCCCCCTCCATAACTCCCCCAAAAAAGCGAATTTTGAGTTCAAAATTGCAGAAAGTTATAGTCATATGGATAGTAACATATGGGCCAAATTTGAGAAAAATAGAAGCGGGGGCACTTTTTGCATACTTAACCCCCTAAGCCCTTTCGTAATAACTTTTGAAAAAAGTTTTTCCGTGCATTAAAAAAAAAGTTCATTGAATCAAGTGAATGCATTTTCTTGATCTAATTTACTTGAAGCAAACCCATATTTTCTTATTGGAAGAAATTTATTTTCCTGTGTCAAGTAATTTTGAGCATTGGGCAAATCATTTTTTTATTTTCTTTAAATAACTATTTATTTCATCCAACACACATAGTCTTGAGCCAAGAAAATTGGGAAGATTAATATCAGTAACAATTGTTTAAACTTAAATTACAAATTAACTTCTTGATCGAATTCTACATTTTCTTGGATCAAGAATATATGTTCTTCTCCCAAATAAACTAAGTCAAGAAAATCGTTTTCTTGAATCAATACTACTACTCACGATTTGCTTCAACAAAAAAAAAGTTTTTTGGTTCAATACTTTTTTTCAGTCTATAGAAGTACCAAAAATTATTCACATAAATTTTAATTAAATTTCTTTTAGAAATAATAAAAGTTGTTTAAATCAAATTATTTGCTACAAGTAACTTAATTTAAAAAATTTTTAGAAATTTTTTGGAAGAATTCAGTTATTTCCGTAAATATTGCAATTCTTGGCTGAAATTAAATTATTTTCAATATCTACTATTTAAATCAAATTTCTTAAAAGAATTCAATTATTTACAATAATTTTAATAACATTCTTAATAAGAATAAAATTATTTTTACAAATAATAAAATTTTTCATAGAGGTTCAATTATTTAAAAAACATTAAATAAATTTCGATAAAATTCTTCGAAAGAAGTCAATTATTTTTAAAAATTTTGAAAAAATTCTTTATAAGTATTTAATTTTAAAAGAGATTCAATTATTTTCAAAAATTTTAATAAAATTCCCCTAAAGAATTCAATTTTCAAAAATGTTAATAATATTCTTCGAAATATATTAATTCTAGAAATAATTATATTTAAATCTAGAATTAAGTTCTGAAAAATTTAATTTTTCTGAAACAGTAAAAATATTTAAATCTTTATTTTAAAAAGTTATTAATTTGTTATTTAAAAAAAATTGTACTTTTGTATTGTTTTATTTAAAACTTGTAAACTAAAAGCTGTTAAATTAATAGGGGAGAGTCAGTACGGTCGGGTCACTTTTTGACTTGTGCCCATAACTTCCGTTCTAGGCCGAATTTCACGTTTTCTGACATATGGTTGGAAAGATCTTCTAAAGTGGAATGTTTCTTCTGTACATCAGAAAATATTTGGGCAAAAATTGGAAAAGTTATAAACATTTAAAAAAAAAAAAATGTCGTTACGGTCGGATCAGGTCTTTACGGTCGGTTCACCGTAGAAAATCAATGTGAAATGAAGGAATATTACTAAAAATATCCCATAAATTACAGAAAAATGCTGAAATGCACTTGAAAATGGAAAAAGGAAATAAAAAAATTATATAAAAATTAATCTAAAAACATTCTCAGTAAACGAAACGTTTACAATACGTTATCGAAGGAGATCTACCTTAAACAAATAAATTTCCGATGTCAGAACGCACCATAATTGTAAAATTATGTGTCCCAACCTGCACGATACAAAGAGACCCGACCGTAAGTTTCGCGTCGTTTTGATTTTTTTAGCCCACAGATATAAGCGCACAGTATAAAAACCAAATAACATACCAAAGTATTAAAGCACTCTCTAATGAATAAATTTCATCATCTTTCTTTATTGTTTGCATCTTCCCTTTTGTTTAATTAATTTCATTTCATTTGTACTGCTCGCGTACTTCATTGGAACTTAATGAAAGTGACGTGAAAAGTTTTCTACCATCACTAACAAGTATTTACCTGCAATGGTACATGGCACCAGTTTGTTACAACTAAGAAACCCGAGGTGGCCCAACCGTAGTGACTCTTCCCTATTATTTGAAATTGTAAATATTGTGGAATAATAAATAAGAACAAGTACCTATTTAAATATTTATTTAATAAAAAATTATTACGTTATGTATAACTTATTTTAGAAATTATGAACTAAAAATTAATTGTCAAATTTAATTCAAATAAATTTTATACTATATTAAAGAATTTTATTTTTTTCATTTTTAAAAATTAATATTTTTAATTTTTAATAATTTTTTCTGTCTGAAAGCTACTTTTTTAAAATCAATTATTTACTGCAAAAGCCTGTTATTGTTTAATTCGATTTTTCTTACAATTAAAATGAGAATTTTTGAATAAACAATTTTTTGAATAGAAAGGAAACAAAATTTCCAAACTAGAATTGTTTGTAATTTCTTGACGCAAGAATGAAATATTTTTAAACTTTTTTCTTTCGTTGGAATAAATTTCGAAAGAAAGAGAATTTTTCTCATTGAGCAGAATTTTGTGCATATGATAATAACCTGTAATAAAACACAGTCGTCCTAGGAAATAACTAATTATCCTGTTTACATGCATGTCATGTTATTTCCAAAGTTGTTTTTTTCATTACGCTCTGTTTGCCTTTTAAAAAAATAATCCTAAATATTTTGATTCAAATCCATAGCTGGTCCTATGTTTTGGATCTTTAATGTAAGTCTGCCCTAATTAAATATTACTTGCAAAATAATAATTTACGTAGAATGATTATAATGTGAATGAGAATATAAGTAACAGAAATAATATAAATAGTATAAATAAAAAAATACAATAAATTTAATAATTCAATTTTCTCATTCTAATTAATTTTCACGTTTACAGTGTTTCAAGATCCAACGAGTTTCGATTTTCTACTAAATCAAGGCTCCTCGAATACAAAGTCACGAGACTTGAGATTTGAATCTTTATATGTCAAGTTCGATCCGCTAGTAAATAACAGTATGTTACCACAAGGCAATAGTCAAACTGAAAATGAGGAAAAAAATGAAAAGAACGAAATGCCTTCGGTGACCAGTGCTGACACACCAATGCGTAATCCTGCTATCGCCGCAATCGATAGACTTCTTTTCTACAGTCCAATAACGACCGGAATTAAAATGGAAGCCACAAAGGACATAAAGGTAAGACAAGGTCACTTTAATCCATTATTGGCAAATTTCACCGCTTTCTTCGAAATTAATTTTTTTTAATAGATTATAATTACATTAAAAAATACAATTAATATTGAATAAATATATTTATTTAATATTTAAAAAGAATAGGGTCAATCCATTTCATTTCATCTAAAGTGGTCGCCGACTAATTTTAAAAAATTATGACATTCCGCAGGAATGATTTTGATGTTACTAAAGCCACAAAATAAAAAGATTTGAAAATATGAATTTAAAATATAAGAGATGCTAAAAAATGTCAATTTTCTACCAGTAGAACATAATTTAAATGAAATACAATTCAGTACAAAAATTATTATTAACTTTTTGAAAAATTATTATGGACCTTTTTTATTGTGCTCGCTGAGCACAATTCGGTACAAATTTTATTTTTTAAAAATTTTGATTTTTGAAAAATGTTAAAAAAATTGAAGTATAAAAGAAAATTTTTTTCGAGCAAAATATTTGTTATCGTTTACTACACTGAAAAAAATATATTTATGGTACTGCCATAAATATAGCCAATTCTGACATATTATATTGGTAGATATGATACAGCCATACAGTATTGCTGTTTTAGCCATACGCAGTGTAGAATAGCAATATGTATTTGAGAGACAATAATATGTTTGCGGAGAACACGAATACTGTACTTTAAGAACAGCAATACGGTATTGCTGTTTCAGCTATACATCCTAACCATACTTGTATGTCAAAATTAACATTATCATTTTTTTCAGTGTAGATGTAGCACAATATGTCTTTTTTAGTTTAATCAAAATTTTTTTGCCAAAAAATGAAATGACATTGCCAACTTCTTGGACATACGTTCGTAAGCTCGGGTCTGTATCAACGGGGTGCCATTGACTTTTTCGTTGATTTCTCGAAAAGTTATCGCGTTCCCACTATAAAACTTTTACGATAAATTTGTTGTTACATTTCTTATTGAAAAAAAAATTTTTTGAAAAAATATTGAATACAATTGGAGTTATCTTAATTTAAAAAAAATTAGTACATAAATTTTCAAATTTAATTATTTTCAAAATTTTTTCGAAATTTTCTAAATCGTCTTCACTTTATCATATCTTTTCCTTATATCTACAAGAAAAAAAGTTTCAAAAAAATTGCTAAATTTAAGAAAACTTTTGACAAAAACTGAAAGTTTATCACAAATTCTTTATATTTCGAAGGTTTTTATTTAATTTCATAATCCGATATCCCCATTATTTATTTTGTGGCTTTAGTAACATCAAAATCATTTCAGCAGAATATTCCATTTTTTTAAATTAGTTTGACCCAATATTAATTATTAAAATATATGTATGTGAAATTAGCCCCACACTTTGAAAAAAATTGAATTCTTTTTAGAGTTCTGACTTCCTCTACAGTAGTTCTAGAGTTCCTAATAGTTTTTAGAAATAGTTACGGTGAATAAATAGTGAAAAATAGGTTTTTTCATAATGGGGTTCATAATAATGATTTTTCATCGAGGGCTCACAGAACTCTGATCATCATATGTTAATTTTCTTCAATTTCTTCAAATTAATTAATAGATTTTTTTAATTGATTAATTTTCGAAAAATAGTATATTGTGCAACAAGCACAGAAAGAAGCTGTTTCCCGACGAGTGCGAAGTTTGCTGCTCCGAGCGAAGCGAGGGCAGCAATTTGCACGAGGTCGGAAAATCTTCTTTCGTACGTGTTGCACACAGTATTTTGTGCAACAACTGTAAAATAGTATTTTACCTCTCTAAAAACCATATATTACACGTTAAAGATTTCGAGTAACGCGACACTGCACAATCCTGCTTTTAATCATTCTTTAAGCACTTTGTCGCACTAGTGCAGCAAAGTACTGTTTTGCGCCTACTTTACAAGCATGTAAAGTAATGTTTTTCATACAGGCGTTGCACAAAATTAATTAATATATTTTTTTAATTTATTAATTTTCGAAAAAAAATTAATTAATTAAAAAATAAAATAGGATGAATTATTAGTCCAAGATATAAACAATTGATTTATTTAAAGCAGGAGGCCACTGAACAAGCTCCACAAGAAGTTCCAGTCGTAGACGAAAAAATGGCAAAAGAATTGGAACTTGTGAGAACGTTGCTAGTACAACATGAGGAGAAACTTGAGAAAAACGAAAAGGAACGCGAGGAGGATAAAAGAAAGTATCAAAAAGATTTAAAGAAGCAACAAGACGAGTACAAAAAATTGGAAGACAAATATAGACATTTGGAAATCCAAATCGGAGAAGAACTTGAAAGTAAAAAACAAGTGACGTGAGTATTTTTTCAATTATTTTCCACATAATGACGATTTTTCGCAATTTAAATCTAAATTAAAATTGTCTTCTTCTACATTAATAAAATCAGACTTTTGCATAATTTATTTATTTGAACAACGGAGAATCCAAAAATGGTAATAGAAAATTCCCTGGCTGTATGTATGTATACGTATGTCTTTATGTCCGCAAAATTTTGTTCGTGAAAACGTTGTTGAAAACGTCTTGACCGATTGAAGTAAAATTTGGAAATCTTTTAGGTATTGGTCTAACTTAAAATATTAGCTATATTTGATGAAAAAATATTTAGCTGAACAAAAGTTATGAATTTTTCAAAAAATTAAAAAAAAATTTTTTTTAATTTTTGCAGATTGGCATAAATTTTTTAATTTATTAATAATATAAATGATTTTAAAGATGTATAACAATAAATTGAATTAAAGATAATATTAATGTAAAAAAAAATTATGAATTTTACTCAAAATTCGAAATTTTATTTTTTAATTTTGACAGATTGCTGTAAATTAATCAGTTATTCTTCTGAAAGTGACATTTTTGATGTCTCAATTAATTTTACAAAATCTACTCTTTAATAATTATTATCAATTTTCATAGTGAAAATTTAGCACTTCTTTATCATTTTAAAAAGAAAATTAAATAATTTTATTCAACTTAATTTATGTAATAACGAAATTACTTTCATCTCCGAAGCCTTTTCAACATGTCTCCAATAGGACTTCTATAATAAAATTAAATTTTTATGGTTTTTTTCAAATTCTCAGAAATTTTTTTAAATATTGTCAGAAAGTACAATGTTTTATCTATCATTATGTGCATTTAAAAAATTTGTAGACCTCACTTTTATTTTTGATAAAAATGTTTAAACTTTGTCTTCAGTTTTAGGTTAAAATTACTTTACAATGATTACTGACATTTTATACATTAAAAATGTCTTAAACAAAATTTTAATGCATATTAAAATAAATCTGACGTTTAAATTTCCTATATTTTATCTATAAAAAGGAGAAAAATTATTGCTGTTATAAATAATCATAATTTACATTTTTCTCCGAGTAAAAATTCATTTCATCTCCGAGCCTTCCTTTTTATTAAATAACTGAATGTAGAAGTAAATTTAACAGAATATTTTGATGGTAATATAAAAGGAGGGTGTGAGATTTGTATATTTTACTTAAAAACATATTTTAATTGCGCCCTAATGTATATAAATGTGAAAGAAAATTTATTTTTCATCTCCGAAGCCTTTTTCTTGAAATATGCTAGTTTTTCTTTTGTTTTTAGTATTTACCTGTATTGCTTTGAAAAAATTAACTCAAATTACCATTAAATCAAATACTTTAAATAAATTTATATTTTAATCGAATTGAATATATTTGGTATTAAAATATGCAATTAATTAATTTTTAAGCAGTGTAATTTTATTTTCGATTTCGTTAACGTTATTAACTTGGATTTTTAATAGAAAAGCTCGCCAATTAAATAAAATTAATTTAATGAAGCAACAAGAATATTTTTCAAAGGAAAAAAATTTCAATTTTGAAAAAATACTGTCCTATAACTAGAAGATGGAAGTAAATATAAAAATTTTTTTAATATCAAAAAAATAAAAAATTATAATTGACAGACCAATTACTATCAAGCTTAATTCAGTAGTATTTTTGGGGTTTCTGATAAACTTTTGACGTCAAAATAATAAAATTTAGAATTATTTGTTTATCCTATTTATCAAAAATTTTTCAATTTCAAAAACTTCAAAAATATTAAAAATGGAAATTTTTGATGATAAAATTGATACTGCAGAAATTCAGGAATACCTGTGATAGAGATTTGCATTAGTATCTGGGTTTTTCCCAGCCTGGTCCAAATTTTTCCAGGCGTATCTATTCTCATAAAATATAAATTTTCTTGATAACTTATATTATGAAAATACTCTTCGACGGGTTTTTGTTTTTACTAATACTTTTAACAGGATTTCTACCAACTGAAAAAACGGGAAATATGCAGGAATTTAATTTAATCGAGAAAAACTGTGAATTCAGCCTGCAATATAGGTGTTTCTTTAGATTTTAGCAATTATTAGTTATATTAGTTTGAATTCGACTTTACTATAACTCCAAAAACTGGTGGAAATTTTGAAGTAATAATTAAATGTCTACAAATAATTGATAAACATTGTTCTCTGCATTTTAATTAATTAAAAATAAATTATTTGATGATAAAAACTCAATCACTGATTTAAGAGTCAAAATACGTGAAGTGTACCAGCAAATTTGAAATTTGCTGAATTGTATTGAAAACACATAAAATGCAAGCTTCATTATGAGTTTATTAATATTATTATATTATATTATATTCTTATTCTTATAATTAATAATCAAACTTTGCAGAAACTTGCAGTACATCAAGTAGTCTTTGGAGCGAAATCATTTTGATTTAAGATTTTTAAATAAATTACAATTATTCATTACGCCCCTTGTCATTATGTCCCGTTCCCCCTATATACGTGATTTGTAAATATCTTATATCAAATGTATGATTAAAAACATGTAAATCCGGATACAGTGGATGTGATATTTAATTCTTATAAGAAAAACTTTAAATTTACTGAAGATTTAAAAATGAACTTTTGGAAGGGTCTTCCGGCAGGACGCGCCTCTGCACATTACGGCGTCTTGTTGGCAGTACGGCAACTGTCCTTCAGAAAGGACAAAATTTATTTTTGTAAAAAAATATTTAAATTTTATAGAATATTATAATATATTATTTTATACATAATGTATTAAATATATTAACAAATATTGTTATTATATGTTATTTTGAGCTTAAACAAGAAATTCACTATGAGATTTTGAAAAAATCGCCATTTTTAATGCTATACAAATATTTGAATAACTTATAAAATAGTAAACGTTTTCTAAAGCTTCTCTTCTTAATTTAAAGGTCATTTTCAACAGTATGAGAATTACTTCAGGTATTAACGTGTATTCATTGCTTAGAAATTGTAGGCAAAGCAAAGGTAGGATACCCAAATTACAACAAAATAATAAAAAATAGCACAGAATAACAAAAAACAAGTTGATAACGATAATTTTAAAGTTTTTTCTACGTTCTTCAACAAAATTTTAAAAAAAGTTTTAATTCCAAAATTTTTGATTTTTAAAAATTTAATAACTCCGGTTAATATAGACGAAAAATGTTCAATTAGGGCTCAAAAGATGCGTCTAAAAAAACTCTACAAAATTATGGAAAAACATTTATAGGTGTCCTAACATTTTTTTAAAGTTATTGGCAAAAACAATTTTTTTTGCAAAATTAAATATAAAAAAAAGTAGTTAAACTTTATTAATATATCAGAAAGTACTCTAACTTTATGTCCGCAGGTGGGATCTACAATTTAAAAAAAATTTAACTCAAAAGCTCATCATGATTTTGAGATATTTATGAAAATGCGATGTATACACACAATGACTTTTCTTAAAAATGTAATTTTTGAACTCCTGAGGTCAAATAACATAAAGATATGTCAAAAAAATCGAACTCGACAAATTTTGGCATTACAATACTTCCTCTATGAGGAAGTAATTTACAATTTCAAAAAACAGTTAAAACTGTTCTTTTGTTCTATTGTAAAGTACAGATTTTTATAAAAGTTTCAAGATATTAGAAAATCAATGAAATTTTTTTAACACAGTAAAGCTAGACGGGCCCAAAAACTTATATAAAAAAAAAGTTTTTATCAAGTAATGTTCTAGAGGAAAGTTGTTTGTATTAACCTAATCTAAAATAATATAAAATTAAAAATTCTGAAATTTAAAAAAATTGATTTTTCAAAATTTTGAAACTACCGTAGTTTTTGTAGTTTTCAACGAAAATGGCTGGTTAACGAACTTAGCCTTCATTTTTACACCAACTTTAAGTGTGTTGAATTTAAAAACGATCCGATAAGTTTTTCAAAAGTTATCGTGGGAACAACATATTACCGTCTACAGACGGACAGACAGACAGACACACAGACAGACAGACACACAGACAGACACCATCGCCGGACCATGTTTTTCGGGTTCAGGGGACCCCAAAACGTAAAGATTTCATAAAATTAGCAAAAGTCAATTTTCGACCAAAACTAATACTTTCTCATGTGATGAGAATGTAATAAAAATTACTTTTTTTCAAAATAACTTGAAAAGTATAGGGTTTGGGGAAATGGTGTCTACAGCAAAGTTGTACCTGAGGATGAGACGAGAAAAAAAGTCTCTAGTAGCAAGGTTCCATATGGAATAGATTCGGAGATAATTGGGTCGGAACATCGATTTTTTGCTAAAAAAATAATAAAAAATATATATATATATATATATACAGTGGTTTTTCGAGAAATTGAGAGTTTTATGTTTATAAATATTTTTTTTTGTGCATTTGGGTGAGATATTGTAAAAATCGTCGAACTTACTTTTAATTCTTTAAAAAAATGTTGATTTTTAGCGTTATTTTGGGATTTTTTAGTTGTTTTGACCATTTAAGAGCCTATAACTCCGAAATTTGACTTTTTATAAAAAAATGTTGTAGAGAAAAGTTGTTTGTATTCTCCTAAGCTATAGTAATATGCAAATGAAAATTTGAAAATTTGAAAAAAAAATTTTCAAAATTTTGAAATTACTGTAGATTTTGCATTTTTTAATGAAAATGGCTGGTTAACGAACTTGGCCTTCATTTTTGCACCAACTTCAAGTGTGTTAAATTTGAAAATGATCGGATAAGTTTCTCAAGAGTTATCGTGGGAACAAAATTTTTGGTCTACAGACAGACAGACACACAGACAGACGCACTCGCCAGACCATGTTTTTCGGACTCAGGGCACCTCAAAACGTAAAGATTTCATAAAATTAGCAAAAGTCAAAATTCGACCAAAACTAATACCTTCTCATGTGATGAGAATGTAAAAAATTTAGTTTTTTGACAGTTTTTAAAAAATAACTCGAAAAGTTTTGGGTTGGGCTAAAAGTTGTCAGCAGCAAAGTTGTAGCTGATACAAAGTGTCAAAAAAAAGTCTCTGGTGACAAAATTGCATATCCAAAAATGTCGGAGATAATGGGGTCGGAATATTGATTTTTTGTCAAAAAAGCGCACAAAAAATATATAGAGAGTGATTTTTCTGAAAATTACGACTTTTTTGTGTATAAGTTATTTTTTTAAGTATATTAGAGTGCAAATAGGTTAAAATCAATTTATTAACTTTTATTCCTTAAAAAAATTAGATTTTCAGTGTTACTGAAAAATTGGCCTTGAGAGATGTCTTAAGAATTTGTTCCCCTTTAATTTAAAACAAAGAACACTCAAATCGGTTAAAAATTGTAGTCTGTAGACAATTTTGAACGGTAAATTGTAAAAGTACTGTGACACTGTGTGGACGCGCTGTCAGTTAACGTGCCGCGCGGTAAAAAGACGTACCGCCCGCCAGAAAAAATGTAGCTACTTCTTTCCTAATTGCGGCTCATGAAATTTGGAAACGGGTATTGAATCTTTATAAAATTCTCTTTCCAATAGAATTTGAAAGAACTTTTCATAACGCGGTGCAAAAAAGGGCACTTTTTTGCACCTTGTTATGAAAAATATCGTTCGTAACTTGTGCTAGCAGTTGCCAATTTTTGAACGAGCACTTTTTTTGGAACAAACTGTACTCATTCAAAAATTGGCAACTGCTCGCACTCGTTACGAAATATACTATTTTACTTGCAAAAATTTGAATTTGTTTTCAAGTCCTAAGTTTTCATGGTTCTTAAAAAAAAAACTCTTAAAAACGCCCATCACATGCACTGAGAGAAGTCCGGGAACTAATACGTCCCGTGCAAGGCTTGAGTGATCATTTTGAATGTTCTTATGTGAACCTTCGATCGGGACGTCTCAAGCCCCGATAAAAAACGTGGAACGTCCCGAAGCGGGATTACTTACAACTTTTAGTTTCGGCCATGAATTGTCTTTCACATGCGGGAACAATGTTTGACCGATTCGGGGTGTCTGAGCCCTAGATTCGAGACATCTCAAACGCGACAAGCAGAGTAGCTTATAGCGACGTCTAGCGGGAACTATTAAGCCCTGGACTTCTCTCAGTGTGGGGTGGTGGCCCCCTTAATTATTAATAAGAGTTTCATCAAAATTATTAAAAATAATAATTGAATTCTTCCAAAGAATTTTATAAAAATATTTTTAGATTATTAAATTGTTTCGATGAATAGAATTTAAATTTTGTTGAAAATTATTGAATATTTATAAAAAATGTTATAAAATTCTTATAAATAATATTAAATTCTTCCGAAGAATTTTAACAAAATTTTTGATACTAATTGAATTGTTTTGAGGAATTTCATTAAAATTATATTGTAAATATTTTAATTCTTAAAAATAGTTTCATAAGAATTATTGGAAACAATTGAATTGTTGAGAAGAAGAATTTCCATAAAAAATTTTTGAAATTTAATTCCTTCAAGAAAATTTAATTAAATTTTTTTATTAACTTTATAATTCGTCTAAATTAATTAAATTCAACAACTATCCATTAAATAAAAAATAAAATTTTCAGAGTCGTGCTGGACGAGTATGAGAAATCGATAAGCAGGTTGGTCGCCGAAAGGGAAAGAGATCGGACAGTATTAGAGGAGAAGGAAAGATTAAAAGAAGAATTGCAGACGGCCACTCAACATCTCAGTAATACGGAAGCTGCATTTAACGATGTTCATCAAAAATACGAGCGAGTGAAAAACGTTGTCGTCGCGTACAAAAGTAACGAATTGGTCCTCAAAGAAAGTCATAAAGAAAATTTAGAAACTATTGCAATGTTGGAGAAAAAATACGAGACACTCAAGGGTCACGCAATGGCACAACTCGAAAAGTAAGTATTTCTAAATTTTTAAATTCTTAAATATTTTTTAATTTCTTCCCACCAAAAGCGTAATTTTTATTACTTTTGGAAAACTTTTTGAATTTAAAATTCAATTTTTTAAACATGTTAACTAAATAATCTTTAATTAACAGAAATGACGAATTACAAAAAATTTTAAATAAAACAAAAACTAAAGATAATAATTTTTGAATTATTTATCTCAATGTCTTTTGTTTTTGACTAAAGTTCTAATGTGCGCAATTTAATTACAGAGCGAACCAGGAATTGGAGACAATTCGAAAACAGAATGAGGCGGAAAACGTGAAATTGCAGGCAATGTTAAAAAAGACGGAGTTAAAGTGCAAGTCACTTGCTGATCAAGTGGAGCAAAAGACTAAAGAGAATAAAGAATTAACAAAAATTTTGGATGAAGTCATAGCCAGGGTTGGCAATGAAACACAAGATTAGAAAAAAAAACATTTGAGAAAGACTTAAAAATAAAAAATAATAAATATTAATAATAAGAGTGTGTCAAGGCAATTAGACCATTATTTTTTTACTCGAAGGTATTTACCCCGTGAAATATGACACCAGATTGTAATATTATAATGTGAAAATATATATTGTTTATAAATTTTTATTAATTTTTCGAAAAAAGCAACTTTTTATTAATTATTTATACGTTTAAGTTGTAAAATAAACTATTTTATCGCTAATAAAACGTGGCTTATTAAAAAGTATTGTCCCTTTCATTCGCAGAGAACATGAAAGCAGCACCAATAATATAAAAAAAATTTAACAATCATGGTTTTTTTTTAAAGTAAATCTTTGTCGCCAGGTTCGTAAACGACACAATTTTTTTAATATATTTATATAAATAACTTAAGAAAAGCATTATTATAGCGAAACACTATTCACAATAGTTTTGAAATGTCTTTACTAGAAGATTTATTTTTTTTATGGAAAAGAAAAAAAATTAATGATCAGTTGGCTTTGTATCAATTTTAAGCACTTGCTGCTTCGCTAACTTTAACATTCGATCACTTGTACTGCCTGCCTTTCGGGGTATATTTTTATTCTCCAAATCAGGCATCAATTTCTTTACAGTTCGTGCTAGTGTTGCGGCATGTTGCTTGAATTGTGGATGACTCATGCTGATTCCTTTACCTCGCAATGCTTCCGAGACGGCCCATAATAATTTCTGTGGAAACAAGGAATGAAAGAAAAATGTAGAAATTTGGTTACAATTCTGTTTTATAAACTTATTTTAAAATTAAATTAAATTAAAAATGAAATAATTTTTATAATCAGGGTTGCAATAGAAATTTGATTAATTGTTTATCTCTGATTTCTAAACAGAATTTTGACTCCTTCCCTAATAATTATATAAAAAAAGTGGATTTCAATTACCTACAAAAAAAAGATCATTTTCAGAAACAAACATTTTGTTTAAAATTTTTAAAATTAATTTTGAAATATTATTAAGAAAAAAATTTTTTGTTTCAACAGAATTTTTAATAAAATAAAGAGCTGTATCGAAGAACTCGCTCGACACGCGAGAAAATGGGATAATACCAGTAAGGTAGCAATGAGGGCCTCTAGGTCGTTCACTGCTACCTGACTGGTATTCTTCTCAAACTCCTCAAATGTTCTTTGACTGAAGAGGACACCGATAAAATTCGAAACCTTAATTAATAAAACATTTTGAATTTTACATACTTTCAAATTTAATTAACTAATATACATTATACAAATGAGTTATATTTTAGTAATAATAAATATTATAAAATTAAAAACCTAATAAGTTACTGAGTAAATTTTAATTATTTTAAAAACAAAAGAATAGTCATTTGCTCTAATTTGATAAAAATTCTACTAATTTTAAATTAGAAATAACTTTTGTAATTATATTATTTTTGCAAGAAAAAAAATTTAGAAATTATTTTCTTTTCCTTATGTTGTGTTAAGAAGAATATTTAATTTTTTATTTAAAAATATACAATTTTCCTTAAAAACTGTTATAATTATTGTTTCTTTTATAATTTAGAATCTACAAAATTAAATAATTGGAAATAATTTTATTACAATTTTTGAAAGTAATTAAATTGTTGCGAATAAGAAAGAAATATATGATTTTATATAACTTAATTTATTCTTTATATTTTATTAGTTAAATAATAAAAGAAATAATTTTTAGTTTTTTCAAAATTAAATAAAATAATTTCTGTGATAAAAGATAAGAAAAAGAAAAAGAAAAATGTAAAAATAAAAATACTCATTTCTTAGGTTTTCTAAATTATGCATAAATTAATATTTTTCTCACCTTGCGATGTATAGTGCTGAGCTCACATTTTCCGTAACTTTGTAAATTTTCATTTTTCGAGATAATATTACCAGTTGAGTGGCGCTGTTGATTCCAGGTGTTTGCTGACCGAGAATCCAAGTCTCTAGTACAATCGAAAGACAAACTTTTCGCCCACTTGAAACGTGGATTCTCCAATTCTTCGTCACTTTTTCGTTTTTTTGCATCACCCAAATTGAGGGCTGCTTTCATTGTATCGGACTCATCGTCTTTTTTCGTTGGCGTAGGGAAGAGGGCCTTTTTAATACGCTGAGGGTTCAAACCACTCATACTTGGACCAGCCTTATCGTTTGGCGGACTCTGGAAAAGAGCACGTTTCGATGTTTCCAATTTTGATTTTCTCGGCGTTGGTCCATCCATCGATAATCTACGCATTGCTCTTTTCTTTGCCGAACTCCTCGGACTCTTGCCCCTTGGACTTTTACCCCTGGGACTCTTTCCTTTACTTCGGGGACTTTTACCTTTTTTAAGAAGCGGTTTTCTGTTTAAATAAAATTAATATTTTATTAGTATTTTTTTCTAATCAGTCTGCATTTTTGAGATGTCTAGTGCAACATACAAAGAATTTGCGATATTACACTAACATTAATTACTTTTTCACAACGCCCCTAACGAAAACTACACTTTCTACACCTCTATAGAGAGAGGAAAATAGCCAATTGCAGATGAGATCGCATGTGTCCACTTTCCTCCCGCTCTGTTGACAAGATTCTTCCCTAGGGAGGAAAGTTGATGTCGTAGCGGGAGGAAAGTAAATAGAGACGTTCTGATTGGTTAAATGAATTCCTACCTATGTGTCCTCTGTAGTAGACAGATTTTACTAAAAACTAACCTCTGTTTTCACCGGCCGTCGTGTTTTGTAGTGAATATTTTTATTTTACAAAGTGCTCAACGTACACCTCCTAAATTATCTGAAGCAGCGCAAAATGCTGTCTCAGAATTATTACCGAAAAAATCCAAAGGCCGATATATAACAGCATACAATGATTTCAACGAATGAAAATTAAGAAATAAAGGTACTTGCTCACCTCCACTGCCTGCCTGCGCAGGCAGTAGATCGTTCACACCTCACTTTTCTCGTTGAAAAAATGGGATAAATTTGAATATCTATTAAAATTCAAATCTTCCCCCATTTTTTCAACGAAAAAAATTGAGGTGGGAACGATCTAGTGCCTGCGCAGGCAGTGGAGGTGTGCGAGTACCTTAACGCCTAAACAATTTCTGAAAATGTCCTTACAATAATATGTGTTTTTTTAACGGGTTGTTGTGAAAAGTATAGTGCGTGCCTCGGAGAGACGCATCTTTCTCGCCTCGGGTGATTGCCGCCCTCGCTTCGCTCGTGCGTCAAACGAAAGAAAAGTGCGGAAAAGACTGCGTTTCTCCCCTAGGCACGCAATATACTATTCTTTCTGTTGTAAGATATAACACACTTTTTCTATTAATTAGTAATCCATTTATGGTCTTTTGAGCGCGGGGACAATGTAAATAAATATATGTATATTAAAATACAATGTATGAAAATAAGCTATTATATTAAAATTTAAAATCAAATTATAAAATTTTAACACTACTAAAATTATAAAAAACTAGCATAGGATACGCGTGCTAAAGCACGCGTTCACATTCTATTTCAATTGTTAAAAGAATACAATTATGATCACAAATTAAAATTACAATTTTTTTTATTAAATTAAAAAAAGTAGTTAATTGTACCAAAACCATTATTATCGCAGTGTTTCTAATTTTTACAAATAAAATCAAACCTATGTCAGTACGCAGTACAAACATAGCTTAACAACAATGATCATTAAATGGAAATTATAATTATTTATATTATTTATTTCCAAAAAATCAGAATTTTATTGAAAGTCCTGATTGAAAAATTAAGAAAAGAAATTATTTAAAATTTTTTACCTTTTTCTCAATACAATTTAACATTCTGTAATATAATTAAATTTTTTTTATAATAAATACAGAAAATATATTATTTTGGATTATCAACCAAAATTTTGTTACAAAACTTTAATTTTTTTTTTGTATAAAAAATGAAAGAAGTTTGCGTGATGTTGATTTATCAATTATTATTACAAGATTATAAATTTTGTTTTGAATGAAGAAAAGAAAATTGCATAATTTCTCTTTCTCAATGACAATGATTTTAAAAATATTCAAATTTTTTATTAAAAATAGAGAAAAAAGTTTGCAGATTTTCTATTTTTTGAATTTTCATCATTTTCACCTCATTTTAAAAATTGACACAACACCTTATCGTTCGTTCAAAGAAAACAAACTTCAATCCAGTCTTGAAAATAAAAATTCAATGAAAATCAAGTTAAATTCATATAATTTTTCATATTTATTAAATAATTAATGAGTAGAGTGTCCAAGGAAATTACAATTAAAATAAATTTATAATTTTAAAAGAAATCAAGTTTAAAAGGATTCGTTAAAATTTTGATTACTTAGATGAATTTAGAAAATATACGTATATTAAAATAAAAATCAGTATTTATATTTCTATTTTTAATGATTTATACTGAGTTTTCGAAAAATGGGCTACGTTAGACTGCATAACCAGTTAAAAATTGAAAAAAATTATTTAAAAGAATGTAAAATGTATTTAGTGAAATAAATATTTTGTTGAATAATTTTCAAATTTTGTTAGAAATAAATAAAAGAAACTATAGAAATTCGATTTGTCCGACAAAAGATAATTATTTTTTAGATTTATTAAAAAATAAATAAGACTTAAATTCAATTCATATTATTAAAAAAAATACAAAATAATTAATTCTTATTATTTATTAATCAATATTTATTTTAAAAATTGTAATAAATAAATAGAAAATTATGCAAAAAATGCTACAAATTTTGTAAAAACAATATGATTGTCAAAATTAATTACAAAATGAAAGTTTTTAAAAAAAATGTTGATGGAGAAATATAAATAGTTCTAATTACTTTATTTTTTTTCGATTTTAAATAAAGAAAAAGAAATTATGCACATTTTTTTTATTAATTTTTAGATGAAACTTAAAATAAATTCACTTTTAGAAGGTTAAAAAATTAAATCTTATTAAAGAAATTCTTTAAATAAAATTAAATATTTTGTTTTTTAATAAAAAAAATGTGAATTGTGAATAGACATTATTATTAGATTATTATATTATTATACATCTATTATCATTAGAATGAGAAAATACTTGAGCCTTTTTTAGCTAGTAAAATATAAAATATCTTTATATACATAAAAAAATAAAAATTGTAATTATGAAATACACAAATTCTTCCTACAAATTTTTTTTATTAATTTAACATGGAAAAAAAATTTGTTAAAAATTTTAATTAAAAAACAAAAATTTCGCAACTGTTTATTTCAAAGGAAACTAATAATTTAAAGAAAATAAACAAAAAATAATTATAAAATTAATAAATCAATATTATGAAAATTTCTTACCTTATTTTATAAAAACAATATCTTTTAACCTTCTTTCTTCTTAAACAATAAAAATTTTGATATTGACAAATCGAAAAACTATAATTTCGATCTGTCAAGCAAAGTGTTTTGAAAAAGAAAAAAAAACAAAAGCATTTACAAAAACTAACTTTAAACTGCGGACAGAATGAATGAAAGAATACCAAGATTATTATTATTAATTAATTAAATGTCAAGAATAAATGTTAATGTCTATTTTTTTCTTTTTGTAATCACGGGCTTCGTACTAAATAATTAGTTTTAAAAAAGTATCAGAAAGTAACTTAAACCGTGAGAAAAGTAGTAATGGCATCAATTCTTATTAACTTCTATGAGAATTGAATTATTTAAATATACAATAATATAAATAATTAATTATTTCTTAAAATTGCAAACTTATATTCAAAGAGTTTCATTAAAATTTTTAAAAATAATTGTATCTTGTTGAAAAATTTTATTAAAATTGTAATCCAGCGAAGAATTTGATTATTTATGAAAATACTTGAATTCTCGCAACGAAATTTATACAATTTTATTATTCGTAACATCAGTAAGATACTTCAGAAAAAAGATGTTTTATCTAACAAGTACACAGTAAAAACACTGCAAAAACAAGTATCTTTAAATTACATTATAATCACTTTTAAAACGATTTAAACATCTTATTTTTCCATCTTCTATCTTAAAAACTAATGCATTTTAAGATGCTTTGGATAACTTTTTGGAAACAACTTAAAAGTGACTACCAAAGTATCTTAAAATAAGATGCCTTCTTTTTACAGTGTAAAACTACCCAAGTGTTATTCGCCGATTTTTCTGAAAATTGGTATACTACTAAAACATCGAAAAATATTCGACACGTATTTTTTTATATCGGCCCGTTTTGAGTTTTAAGGGTAGAAAACACCCTTTTAAAATTTAAGGGATGAAATCGGTACCTCAGAAAAACACGTTAGATCTTGATGAAACTTGTCACTCAGGAGTTTTTGAGGTCGCTGATTATGAATATGAAGTCAGATTTTCAAAATTCAAAATGGCTGACCTAATATGGCGGCCATTAAAATATCAAATCACTCAGATTGGGTCCGCCATTTTGAATTATGAAAATACGACTTCATATTCGTAATATGAAAACCCCCGAGTGACAAGTTTCATCAAGATCTAATGTGTTCAGGGTTGCCACAAAACATCGATTTTAAAATTCCATAACTTTTCCAGGTTTTCCAGACCATTTTTTAAAAAATTTCAGACCCAAAAATAAAATTTTTTTGGTATGTTTTTAGCTAATTACGACAAAAAATATAATATCCTTCAAGTAAATTGTTAATAAAATAAGTTATTAATTTTTAATTTTATTAATAACAAAAATTTTAGTTAAAATTTGTGAGATGATTATTATTATCTACGTTTATTCAATTACAATTTTTTCTTTTGATAATTATTTATTTTAATGTTAGAACCCCTTTAAAAAAGTTCAAAAGATCGAAGTCGGGGAAATCAATAATTTTAATTTTTTACACGGATTTTTAAAAACCATACATTTCAACAAAATTATTATCTCCTCAGCTCATAAGCAATTTTTTCTTTTAGTAATTATTTATTTTACTAATATCCAAATATCCCGAAATTTTAACTAAATTATTATTTCCTCGCTGCAGAAGCCATTTTTTTCTATTGCTAATTGTTTATTTCTTAAAATGGATGCACTTGCAATTTTTTAAAGGGCTTCTTTCATTAAAAAACAATTAGCAAAAGAAAAAATTTTAATTGCATAAAAGTTGGTAACTTCAGTTTCATAACATTTTTGGGTTAAAATGTATTAATTTAAAATTTTTTTATGAAAGATATTGACTAAAAGAAACTAAAATTTAGAAATGCCATATTCATTTTAATTGTGAGCACTAAATTTACAATTAAAAATTTGTATAATGTCAACCTAAAAACTTGAAATTTTTACGACTCAAATACAAAAAAATTGAGTTTTTAGCATCAGGCTTTATAAAATTCCCTGACAATTCCAGGTTTCCCAGGTTTTCAAGGTTCGTGGCAACCCTGATTTTAATTCAATTGATAATATTCTAGAATATCTCACATATCCGTTTAAAAGTTTAGGCTCTAGGTTTGTCTAAATCTCAAAAAATCGTTATTTTTTCAGTTTTCTTTTCTTAAATTCTACAAAAAATATCCATTATATTGAATAAACTTGACAGAATTCTTTCTTTTATCATTCTTGATCCAACCGAAAAAATTGAGCAAAATCGGTTAAGATCTACTCGAGTTATTCGATAAACAGACCATATTTAGAGAATATATATTCGCGGTTTTCACTTTTTACTTGTCCTCTACCGCGAATCTTGTTTTTTTTAAGTATTTAAATAATTTAATTTTAGCGAAGAATTCGATATTCCCTAAAATAATTAAATGCTTGAGAAAAAATTTCTTAAAATTTTTGAAATGACGTGAATTGTTGCAAAGTAATTTATTAAAAATTTGTAATATTAGCATATTTACCGAATGTTGAGCACCAATTGTTTCTTTTCGCCGAGACCCTGAAGATTGGCGCTCGAAAATGTTCGTCGTCTCTTGGTCAAATAACTTAATCGTTTACCAGGACTCTGACCACTGTTACGTTTCGATAGAAGACTACGTTTTCTCGCACTTCCTGGACATTGTTTAGTGAAAAATACATTGCAAGTGGATTGTGTTTCCGCACCCACGTACCTCTCACACATTTTCAATGATAATTTTTCAAACTCCTCAATCGGTTTATTCCTGTTGTAACTAAAGGAAAAACAAAATTATTTGTAAAGATTGAAATATTAATGTTCATTAATAGAAATATTAATTAACTTACTGAATTCCAAAACATTTGTGCTGATAAGCTTCCGGCCAGGTCAAAGAAGCAGCAACATTAACACTGCAAGTGTTAAATATAGTTTGATCTGACGTTTTCAATGTCGTACAGGAATTCTCATTCGGTATAACTTGCGATGTAGTTGTCGTTGTCGAGACACTTGACGTTTTATCAGTAAAAATGGAAGCAGTATCTACTGATTCAGTGCAAGAAGTGTCAATTGATTGTTCATCAACAGCAGAATTAATATGTGAAACAACGCTTTTTGTTTCTGAATCTTTCGATAAATCACAGGCGTCAAAAGCTACACTTAAATTTCTCGTACTATTTTTCACACGATTTTGAAAAATACTTGTACCAGTTAAATTTTCCTCCTTTATATCGGAAGGAAGAGAGGAAGTTTGAGGAGGAGGTGCTGACGTTTTATTAGTTGAAGAATTTGTTTCCGTTTCCAATGGATTTGACCAAAAAAGATGAGCATTTTTTCGTATATTTACAAGAAATTCGCTACAATCACTTTGACAGATTGTATGCTTCGGTGGTGGTGGTACACCACTGAGATAACGATTTATTCTACTCAATAGATTATTATCAGATTTTACAACAAGTTCCTGTTGAGTTTTCGGTTTTGGTGAATTTTTTGGCAGAGAAAATTTATTTCTTCCCACTCCACCTCTAAAACTTGCTGAAGTCTTTGAATTTTCTAGATCATCGTCACTGTCGCTATTAAACATTTCAGGACTTGATACCTCTTGTATCACCTCCAATTTCGCCGATGTACTGTTCGATTCATCGTAACAACAATCCATGGCATCTTCATTAACGTAAACTAATCTCTCTCCCAATACGGTATTGTTGCAAGTTTGTTGTGGTTCATCACTTAAACTCTTGTCGGATGTACCTAAAATATATTACAAAAAAAGATTTCAATTAAAAATAGTCAATATAATTCAAAATTACTAAACTCAAGTTTTACAAGTTTTTCAGGGTTGCCATTGGCAAAAATTTAATTTTCTTTTTCTTAGGCCCAACAAAATATTCTGATACACTATAAAAATTATTAGATACTCAAAAAATTGTCCTAATACATTTATTTACCAATTTCCTTAATTGTAAAATTATTCAAAAACATAAATATGTAACTTCATTTTTAAATAAATATTTAATTATCATTATTCTTTAATGGAAACTAAGATTTTCAAAATTTCTAATTCAAACCTTTTGAATGCAATAATAATAATAATAATAATTTATTTCTATAAAATTTTTCAACAAATAAATTTAACTATTTACAAAAATTTTAATAAAATGCTTCTCAAGAATTCAATTATTTTTTACAAGTGATAAAATATTTCACATGAATTCAATTATTCTATTAAATAAACAAATTCTTCATAGGATTTCAATTATTTTTAATACAATTTTAAGTAAATTCTTTGAAAAAATTCAATTATCAAATATTATTTTAATAATTTAATAATAATATGTTAATATTAATTAGTTATTTAATAATATTAATAAAATTTTTTAAAAATAAGTTTTGATAAAATTCTTTTGAGAATTTCAATCCATTGAATTCTTTCGAAGAATTTGATTAAAATTGTATTAAAAATAATTGAATTGTTGCAAAAAATTTTATAAAAAAGTTTCAAACAATTGATTTATTTTTAAATTTATGAAAATTTTATCGGAGTGTCTATTTGGCCCGTCAGCGGGCCAAATAAGTTACTTTTATTATTTGGCCCGTCACCCCACTTCCATACATTTCGAGACGGGCCAAAAAAAAGTAGTTTATTTGGCCCGTCAGTGAAAATAGGTATATGATTTACTATTTAAAAATATTTATTAATTTTTCTTTTGTTGGAAGGGGGTTGGTTTTGGGTTCGATACCTTTCAGTACCAAATATAAAGTAAATTTGACTCCGGTTTTGTACAAAAAAGTTTCTAATTGGTACTGAAAGGTATCGAACCCAAAACCAACCCCCTTCCAACAAAAGAAAAATTAATAAATATTTTTAATTAGTAAATCATATACCTATTTTCTCGAAATGTATGGAAGTGGGGTGACGGGCCAAATAGACACAGCGAAATTTTATTTTAAAAAATTGAATTTCTGTGGAATTTTTATTTGATTGAAAAATAATTGAATGTTCTTGTAGAATGTTATCAAAATTTTTGAATTTCTGCGAAGAATTTTATTAATTTTCAATATTGTTACTTATGAAAATCATGAAAATAATTGAATTAAGTATACAATGAATTTTATAAAAAATCCTGAATAAAATTAAATTTCAGCGAAGAATTTTGCTATTTATAAAGATAATTTAAATGTCGACGCGAATTTAAAAAAAAATTTGAAAATAATTGAATTTCTGGAAAGAAATTTAATATTTGCCAAATTAGGTTATGTTTTGTTAACTTTTATAAAAATCTGTTTATTACTATATATATATATATATATATATATATATATATATACAATACTGTACTTTTGGAAAAACTCACCTAATGTCGATGAACTAATAGCCAAATCTTCTTCCAATATTGAAGAACTGTGCTTGGTTAGAGTAATAGTCATGTTCAAATGTTTGTATCTTCAGAAATAGAATTTCTAATGAATAGGTATTTATTTATATATTTGTATATATAACGTGTTGGACACGCATAAAAGATAAAAATTGTCTTAACAAATAAGCACTACTTTCAATATTCGCATAATTATCATCACACCACATCTACTAACTTTCCACCATTTTTAAAACTCAAAATACATATCCATTTTTAAATAGAAAATATCAAATAATTGACATTTTCAGCATAAGGGGGGAAAAAGATCTGCTAAAATCTTAAGATTTTAAAATATATACACGTAGACAGGTTTTGTTATGGGATATCGTTGAGAGGCTTGAGTTATTTTTTCTCATTACATCAAAAATTAACGGAAGTTGTGAAAGAGAAATGAATACTTCTTTTTCAATCACGTGCACTTAAACAATAATGAAAATTTCAATACACTATTTTCAAACAAAAGGCACGAGTTTTTATTGACTATTTTAAAATTATTATTCCATAGCAGCAGCCATTATGCGATACAACTCGTACTCAACGTACACTTTCATGAGAAATTTTTATAAATTGAAATATTTCAGAAAAGTCTTTTGAAATATTACCCAAGAAATTATAATATTATATTTCAGCAAGAACAAATAAATTGTTTATTTTTACAACTTAATCAATTACGCTTATTTTGAACAATTGTTTCATGTAATTGTTGTATCAATATTTTCCAACAATAAATGAAAAAAACTGGCTTATTTTCCTTTTTTATCCAAAGGAAAATAAAAAAATACGTGAGAAACGTCACTGCGCAGGCGCATCTGGAAAAAAGTGAAAC
This sequence comes from Leptopilina drosophilae, assembly GCA_032873175.1. Classification (NCBI taxonomy): domain Eukaryota; kingdom Metazoa; phylum Arthropoda; class Insecta; order Hymenoptera; family Figitidae; genus Leptopilina; species Leptopilina drosophilae. The sequence goes on from CM065480.1 coordinate 34,089,919, forward strand.
TTCTAGAAATTTATACAGAAACTTTACATTAATTTATTTTCTACTTTTCGCGCGGGAAATTCAAATTAAAAATTTTGAAATAAGGAAATTTACTAGAAATTATTTTTTATAGAGAAAAAAAATATCATTATTATTAACAAACTAATAAAAAGGATAATAATTGAAGACTGTGTTCTTTATTCACACTATAACGGTTATGTACAAATAAAATGTAAATTATAATCCACAGCTAATTACTATAATTATTGTTGACTTACTTTTTAAGCGCGTTAGTATGTAATTACAATTATACATAACATGCAAATATCATACCACAATGTCATTCCACAGGGCTGGGTAAAATATTTAATTATTATAAAACTTTATATTCCATATTCTCTACATTATACATATAAGTAAATTTACTTATAATATTAAATTGCTAAATTCTCCTGTAAATAATATTGTAGCATTATTGCATTATAAAAAAAATAACATTAACTAATTCTTTAATATTAATGAAATATTTCTACTCTAATTAAAAAAAATTTCTATAAATTTATAACATAACAATGAAAATATGACATTTATATAATATTTTGTTGACATTTTTAAATTTATATATAACCTTTCTTTTATTATTCCACAGAAAATAAAAAACAATTTTTTTGTGTGAAAATTGAAAAAAACTGTTTCAAAAAAAAATAAAATCAACTACAAATGCAGTAAATATTTTAATTATATTATATGTGAAGAAAATAAATAAAAAATGTTTGCTCCTTAACAAAATTTACTCTTTCTTTTATATAAACTAAAATTAAAAAAATATTTCTTCCAATTGTTTTCTAAATTCCAAAATAGAAATACGTTTCTTTTAAAAAAATATTTTCTACTACTATTCCCATAAAACAATTCTTCTTCTTTTAATTTTATTCTCCACATTAATAAACAATTGTCAATAAATTTTTATTTTAAATTATTTGAATCAGCAATTTTTATACTTATTTAATTTTTGTAATCACTTATTTTTGAATGAATTTGAAAAATACAATATTGTGAATAATTCCCAGCCCTGATTTTTCGCTAAGATTTTTCATTTTTTTAAATATTACAGAATGTATAAACTATAATTTTTGTCGTTTTATACTTGAAAAAATAAAATTCGATGTTGATGACAAAGAATTTTATTTTAATTCGTTTTGTAATTAGAAAAAATTAATTTTTGATTCGAAAATTAATTTTTATGTTGAATTAGTGAATTCTAAGTCAATGGAAGAAAATTCTTTTCTTCATAGAGGAAAATCTTTCTGTATGCGAATTTTTTGTTTTTTTCAAGACATAGATATAAAATAATGAAAGAAATTAATCATTTAAATTTGGCAGTTTGTTTCTTTGTAATTTACAATATAAAATATTAACGAATAAATATTTCTGTGGATTTAAGAAAATAAATTTACATTTTAATAAGTTAACTGCAAAATTTTTACCTATCAATTTTTTTCATACTTGAACTATTCACAAAATTGCTGTTATAATAATTAATTATAAAATTGACAATTAAACTTTTTCTTCAGGAAAAGTTTTTTCTTTCTATTTAACATTTTTTTGTATTTTATTTCGATTTTTTGGGTAAATTATTCAGCTCAGAGTCAAAATAAAAGAAAATATTGTCATTTGTCAGAAAAAATAGTTTTACTGAACTGAACTTTTTAATTAAAAAATCCGTTTACGTAGAAAATTTTATTTCAATTGTTGAAATAATTTTTCCATAAATTTGAGAATCAAAAGCTTCCATCAGGAAAATTTTTTTCTTCCTATTTAACATTATTTTAATCCAATTTAGATTTTTTGCGGAAAAATTTTCAGTGTAGTCGAAGTAAAAGAAATTGTCATTGAGCATTAGAAAATATTTTTACTGAACTCAATTTTCAATTGAAAGTTTCATTATAAATTGAAAATTTAATTTCAATTTCATTTTATTCATTAAAATAATGCTTTTATAAAAGTAATAATTAAAATTTTCATTCAGGAAGGATGTTCTCTTTCTTTTTCAAATGTTTTTGAAACTCTATTTCGATTTTGTTTGAAAAATTTACAACAGTTTCAAAATAATTAAAATAGCCATTAGATACAAGAATATATTTTTCCTAAACTAAAAATTGAACGGAAAATCTCATTTTAATAAAAGAAATAATTCTTTTAAGAAATTAAAATTTTTAATTAACAGTTAAAATTTTCCTACAGAATAAAATTTTCCTTTCTCATTTAACATTTTTTGAATTTTATTTCGACATTGTGGACATAATTTTCATCAGATAATATTTTTTCTGAACTAAATTTTCAATTGAAAGTTTCAATTTTAATTGAAAATTTCATTTTAATCATTAAAATAATATTTTTATGGAATTAACAATTAAAACTTTCCTTCAGGAAAAAAGTTTTTTCAATATTTTTTTTTTTAATTCTATTTCGATTTCCTAGGAAAAATTTACAAACAGAGTCGAAATAAATAAAATAATCATTAGACATAGGAAAATATTTTCTTCCTATTTATCATTTTTTAAATTCCATTTCCATTTTCGGTTATTTCGCTTTTCTAGAACAAATTTCCAACATGGAGTCGAAACAAAGAGAAAAATCTTTCGCCACAAGGAAATATTTTTACTGAACTCAATTGACAATTTCATTTTAATCCTTGTATTCCCCTTCAGAAGCAAGAATCGAACAATCGAGCGAAAAATTATTTTTAATTTGCAAAATTTGTTTCTTAAAAGAATTTTAAGAATTTGTCTCTTTTTTTAAATTCGATACAGAGAAAAATAGTTAATGAAAAAATATCTCACGCTTGTATAGTTCTTTTTTTTGTAATCAGTCGACCATAATTAACCGTCGTCGTTCCAAGTGGATTGAAGATTCAGTTTATCCTTTTCTTTCCACATTCGTCCTATCTCGCCAACTTATTTGTTTTCATAGAAAACAGTGGTGACTTTTTGAAGAATAATTTCCCATTTAAAATTGCGAACTCTTCAACTAAGAGGTGGTGAATATTTTCGTACCCTCCGGCAGGATGACTTCTTCCCCAACATCGGCAAGTGTCACTGTCAATGGCAAAATAAGTGGCATGAGAATTTCTTGATGCTGCATAACATGTTGAGCAGTCATTGGTTCCGCTTGTCTAGCAATGGTGATTGTCTTTATATTCTGCGATTTAATCAATGGACTCTGAACAATAGTCTGGTGTAATTTTTGATGTTGCTGTTGATGATGATGATGATGCTGCTGCTGTTGCTGTTGTTGATGTTGCTGTATCTGTAGAGTCTGCTGCTGCTGTGGCACTTGCGTCACAAGTTGCGCACGATTTTGATTTTGGAGCATATTTTGCTTGCAACGTTTACTGTGAGCGTAGCGACTGCCATTGTTGTTGAAACGTCGATCGCAGGTGGGACACGCGTAGGGTCTTTGACCGGTGTGAATGAAGACGTGTTCTTTGAGTGATTTTAGTCGACGGAAATTTTTTGGACAGAATTTACAATGGTACTTGGCCTCGCCAGTGTGGGAGGTGAGATGATTGGCGAGAGTGTCGGCGCGTGCGAAGGCTCGTGAGCAGAATTGACAGATGTAAGGGCGTTCCTGGGTGTGTGTTCGCATGTGCATTTTGAGATAGGCGTTTGTCGTGAAGGGTCGTGAGCACACTTCGCACACGTACGGTTTGATTCCGTTGTGAGCGCGCAAATGGGCAATTAAAGTTGTCGACTGGGTGAAACTCTTGGAGCAAATTTCGCAAAGGAAACGTTTGGAACTGTCCGTCTCTTTGTTCTTCTTGAAATTACGATCGTGTTTTGAGAGATGATTCGTTAGTTGTTCCTCCTTGATGAAACGTTTCGTGCAACGAGTGCATTTGTAGGGTTTGATCATGTTGTGTTTGGCGACGTGGATCTTCAGGTGCTCGCGTCGGTAGAATTTCTTTGGACAAATGTCGCAGAGGTATTTCTTGCCCTCATGGACTTGAATGTGTCGGAGGAGACCCTTGCGGGAGGTGTATTGTTTATTGCATTCGGTGCATTCCAAACCGACGATATCAGTTCGTCGTTTTCGGGGGATTTTCTCGCCAGACTTTCTCTCCTCGGGCCTTGGTTCAATTTCACGGAGGTCCTCTTCGGTTAGGATTCCCTCGGTCACGTGTTTGGCGCGATGCTCGCGGAGTATTTCGTTATTCTCGAAAGTGTCGCCGCAAATGTTGCACTTACGCACTTGATCGGGATTCTTCTCGGAGCACTTGTCGTAATGGGCTTTGAGTTTGTCTTTACGGTAGAATTTCACGTTGCAAATGTCACATTCGAAATTGGGCTCCTCGTGAAGGAGTTGATGCCTAAGGAGGGATTTTTTGGTGCTGTATCGCTTCTTGCAGGTGGGACACTCGTGATTGTCCATGGGCCAGTCAAGACCGCTTTCGAAATCATCGTCACGATCGTCAGTGTCGTCGGTGTCGTCGAGGAATTTCTCTGCGTCCTTTTTTTCCTGCTTGATCTTGTCCTTGTCGCTTTTTTCATCCTTGACGTGAATTTCCATGTGTTTTGTTAGAGACTGTTTGGAACTGCATTTTTTGTTACAAGTCTCGCATTCAAAGAATTTTTTATTGTACGTTCTTTTAGATGGTGATTTTGCCTCTTCGTGATAATTACCGTCCTTCTTTTTGGCGTCCTCGTCGTAATCGCTCTCGTCTTCGATTTTAATTTTGTCGATTATCTTCTGTGCGGCTTTGGCTGCGACCCGCTTCAATCTCTTATTTGGATCGTATTCCTCTCCTTGAAGAATTGTCTTGTGACTCGTGGCTATTAGATGATTACGTAATGTTAGTTCGTTGCCGAAAACTTTGCTGCACTCGGTGCATTTGAATGATTTTGGTCTCGCGTGACTTTCTAGATGTTTTGACAAGTGTCTTCGTTTCAAGAAAACGCTGCCACAAATTTTACAGGATAATTTATTTGCATGTGTCTCGATGTGTTTTAGAAGAGATTTTTTGTATGAGAATACCAATGTACAGTGTGGACATTTTAATTCGTTCTTTTGATCTGTTTCAACTTTGTCGTCAAGAGCATTCCATTCTTCGGCGTCTTTACGTAAATCCTCCTCGGTTAATACACCTTCGGTGACGTGTTCAATTCGATGCTCGCTCAACTTCTCCAATGATTCGTATTCTACATCACAAACCGAACATTTCAAATTTATGTGTTTAACTCCATGTTTTTGTAGTGCGCGTCTATTGCTAAATTTCTCAGGACACTTTTCACATTGGTAAATTTCTGAATCGTTCTCATTTTCGGATTCGGAATTATTATCGTCGATGCTTGTATCTAAAGCACCGATGGAATTTACATTCTCAACGTAATCGACAGAATCATCATCGCCTGTCATAAATTCACTGTTCTTGACGTCTTTATCTTTCTCGTGTTGCTTTATGTGTTTGTTGAAGGAAATTATGTAGAGATATTCTTTACCACAATACGGACATTTATTCGCCTTTTTACCGGATGGAGGAGTTTTTAAAGGTAATGCTGATTTTTGTGGCGTGATCGGAACTTTCTGTGGAGCAATTTTTTGTTGAACGATAGGTTTTTGCAATTTATTGTCAACTTTCTTCAAGGACAGAGTTCGTCTCACCTCTTCGTGTGAGTGCATATGTTCTTTTAAAATTCCCTTCGATAAAAATTCTTTATCACAAAGATAACACATGAAAAAGACCTTCTCCGATTGACCATCCTGTGTTTTCTTTAAACGTGAACTTAAATTAAGATTTTCAAAGTAATTCTCCTCATCGGAATTATGTTCCGATCCGGTCGATTGACGTATCACTTTACGTCTACTACGACGTGTTTCATTTTGTGGTGATTCGTGTTCCATTTGTTCAATGGAAGCATCTTGATCCTGATTCTGTTCTTGTTCCATTTCTCCTTCCTTCTCCATTGTTGAATATTCCATGGTTTCTTGAGAATCAACGAAAGGTTCGTCATTATTAAAATCATCATCACTCATTTGCGAGCATTCCTGTTGAACGAGATAATTTTGTTCTTGAATATTTTCAGACTCAACGTCCTGGAGATTTTCATCCTTGATGCCATGTTGTTGTTGTTGTTGTTGTTGTTGTTGTTGTTGATTGGAAAAATTGTGCACTGATTGGGAAAGTTGTTGTAAATGGAGTAATTGATTATTTGGTTGTTTATCGAGATCATTGGCTAGATCATCGTCGTCTTGTAATTGATCTTGTAAATGTTCTTCCTGAAGATGTTCTTCTTGCATCTGTTGTTCCTGTAGATGATGCTCCTGTAAATGATGCTCTTGTAGATGATGTTCTTGCAGATGATGTTCCTGTAGATGCTGTTCCTGTAAATGTTCCTCTTGCAAATGCTGTTCCTGCAGCTGTTCTTCCTCCTGCAAATCATCTTCTTCTAATTCACCCTCGTGTAATTCTTCCTGAAGTTGCTCTTGCAAGTGCTCTACACCTGAACAAAAATCTTTAATTGTACATAATTAATTTGTGAAATGTGTTGAATTTTTAATTAAATTCTAGTAATAAATTAAGTAAATAGAAATAGTAAAAAAAATATACACTATGAAAAAATAATAGAAATTAGTGTAAAAAAAATATATTCACCGTGCTGTAACATGCTTTCTTGTTCGGCAATTTTTTCCACTTGTAGAAGTGCAAGATGATCTTTTAAAAGAGTGTCTCTCCCATCGTCGTGCAAAGATTCTGTCGCCTCCACGTATTCACCATTATCATTAATTTCACGTCTTACTCTTGTTCTTTCTCCATCTAAATGAACTTCCACGTCATTAAAAAATAACTCTTCTTTTATATTTAAAGTGTCAAATTTTTCTCGTAACACATTGTCAGCTTGTTCTACTTGTAATTTAAAATCATAGGCAGCTTCTAATTTATCAGCACAATCACAACAAACTTGTCCTGGTAGTCCATCGCCAGGTAACATCTAATTTGAAAGAAGAAATATTTTACATTAATTCTATGCATGTGAAAAAAACATGTTAATTAATATCTAAACTAAATATCCCATTAGCTTATATTAACTAAAAACTAATTAAAAATTTTACTCTTCGTTTTTTCACTCTGAAAACTCAATTGTCAAAACAAAAAAGCTTTTTCACATAAATCCAAATAAAATTACTATATAAACATAGAAAATTAGCTATTTGCTCTAAATTAAATTAGAACTGAATAAAAAAAATTGTGTTAGTCAGATGATAATATTTATTAAATATTAGATTATAAACAAAAATTTGATAAAAACCAAGAGAATTAGACGCCCCTGGAAAATTTGAAGGGTGAAAACAGTGCGATGTTTATGGAACATTTGCTTAAGAAAAACAGTTGAGAAACAATGGGATGATATTTAAATAAATTCTAATGACGATAAGTAGAACATTTAAATTAGGGTAATGCGCTTAATTGAATGTAATTCATCAACTTGGAATAAAGATTGTAACATCGCCAAGTATAATATGTCTAACCTTTACGTTGGTAAAGCTCATAGCCTTAGCGGACAATGATGCGACCCCATTATCATGAAATAGGTCTCGCATTAATAAATTTTCAAGGAGACAAACTCTACATATTTCCATTGCTGATACAATTCCCTCTTCATTTTGCGGTGACTCCGACGTATTTATTTCAACGGCGTCCATGTTTTGTTTGGTATCTAGAGGGCCAGGCAGGCCCTCTTTGATGTGCCCTGATCTCTGATCAATGTAAAATGTAGCACTCACCAATAACACGTTAATTTTTCACTGTCGTGAGCTAGTTTAATAATCAACGACTTCTACACGCCTATAGATATGAAAATTGTAACGAGATTGCAGTTTTGTAGAAAAAAATTTCTTTGCTCCCTTTGCACTAATTGATAAAAATGGTGCCTGAATGTTGGTGGTGTTTGCTTTACCAACATGGCGGCAGAGAGGATCTGATTGGTCACAGCGAACTGGTTCACAATAAAAGAATATTTACGACTTTTCATTTATGTTTGTATTTAAAAACATAAAGATAGGATTTTATTTGTTTAAAATGTGAATGGAAATAATGTTTTACTCGTCGATCAATTGGCAGTTTTCATAAAAACATTGTCTTCTTTGCTGTCAGTTTCAAATAGAGCGCACTTAACAGCCGATGAAATGCCAAAACACTGCGCAAGCGTTCATGGGACAAAATGATTGGTACCACTGACTAATATTTTATGACGTCATGTGAAAAAACCCTAAAGACGCATGTGCAATTTATTTTAAATTCCCGTTTTTCTTTGTAATTTTTATTTATTTATTGTTCTTTGACATCATTTACATTTTAATAATTAATACTATCTCCTACTGTGGAATGTGTAATATATTCTAAAATATAACAACATGAAAAGTAGTTTCTGGTTTTCATCTGTCAATAATTTGTAAACAAAAAAATGGCGATGTGGCATCTTGACATCTGTACCTGTACGGTACGGTAATCGTGGCAATGCTTTAAACGCTCTCTAACCTCTAAACGTTTATAAGTCATAAGAAAAAACTGTATTTCTTATTTAATAAAATTAAAGATGTATTTGTGTAATTAATTCTATTCTTTTTTATTAAATAGAGATTAATATCAATTTATGAAATATTCGTATTGTTATGAATGTGCTTGAGTGTTGAAGATGAGGATATTATTAACATTTTTTGGTGTCCTAATATTTTTCAACTTATGGACTACTTCGTCGGCATGGAACAATGACGACCTGGAGGTCTTCGACGTTGTCGAGGAAGTTAATCAGAACTTTTATGAACTTATGGGCATACCGCAGGTTAATATTTTCACTTCAATAATTTTAATAAATTGTTTTAAAAACTGTTGAATAATTTCATTTGTTCTTTCGATTTAAATAGAGAATATTCTGTTTACATTGTTTACATTTACATATGTTACTATTTCTTTTTTATAATTTTGTCATTTCTTATTTGCAGAATGCGAATTCGTCTGATATAAGGAAAGCTTTCCGAAGATTGTCCTTACAATTGCATCCAGATAAAAATTCTGCAGAAGATGCTGAAATTAAATTTAGAAATGTAAGCAATTATTATTAGTATAATATTTTCATATTTTAATTACAATAATTAATAAATTTTGAATACAATTGTTCTATTAAGTAGAAACATATTCGATATTTATCAATTAAAGGATTAATATTCAATTTTAGCGATTGGAGCAAATACCTAAGAAAAATTTATCAAACTTTTCGGTTTTTTCCTCCCACTTAAATATTTGTCAATTTTTATCAGTCATTATAGATTTCTTGCGTCACTTTATTATCTTATAAATTTTTTCCTACATTAAATATTCGTTTAATATTCTACTTTTACTTCTTTTGTACTCAAATTTCAGTGTTACGATAGTTTAGAGAATATTTTTTTAAAATTGTAATTACGTTTTTAAATTAAATTAAATTACTTCTTTTTTAGTTAGTCTCAGTTTACGACGTGCTGAGAGATCCAGGTAAACGTGAACGTTACGATGATGTTCTCATTAATGGTTTGCCAAATTGGCGATCCGCAGTATATTATTATCGCCATGTGCGGAAAATGGGATTGCTCGAAATGTCCATTATTTTGTTTATTGTCATAACAATTGGCCAATATCTTGTCGCATGGGCTGCATATTTTGAAAAAAGATACACCTACGTAAGAAAAATTTTAATTTACAGACAAAATCTAGAAATTTTATGATTCAATTTAAAGAAAAATTTACTTATTAATTAAAATAGTTTAAGAAGAAATTAACTTACAAGGTATTTAAATTAAATTAATAAAAATTAATTTGAAAAAATTCAAGGAACAAGTACTGGGTAGTAAGTTGCAGAAAATGCAAAAGAAAAATCGAAAGGGCAAAATGGACGTTCCGGATCTTGCGGAGATTCTTGAAAAAATTCCAACACCAAGCATGTGGAATACTCTTCCATTTCAATTGCCAAAATGGACTTACGCATCAATTGTTGGTATTCCGTCTACAATTAGTGGGATTTATATGCTTTTTGAAGAAATGAAACGTAGGCGAAAAGAAGAGGAGGCAGCATTGTGAGTCGTTTTTTTCTTTTTAATCAAATGAATCGAAAAAAGAAAAATGATACATTTGTTTATGATAATTTTAGAGCTCAAGAAAATGAAGAACCGGAACCTGAACCAGTACCACGTGGTCCTAGAAGAAGAAGAGCCGTTTTTACACCACAGGAGCGAAATGATAATTTCAAAAAGGAAGAGAATAAAACAAACAATACCACAAATGACACTAATGAAAAACCAAGAATGACAGGTGGATTATGGACAGATGATGATATATTAGAATTAATTAAACTAGTAAAAAAGTATCCAGGGGGCACTACAGATCGTTGGGAGAAAATTGCAGAAATGATGAATCGTTCAGTTCACGAAGTTACGCATATGGCGAAAAAGGTTTTTAACTCAAATATTTCATTCAAATTTTTAATACTTATTTAAATATATATTATTTATATAATTAAAATCTTGCTAAGAATTTTTTTAAATATTTTAAAAATAATTATTTTTTTCGAGGAATTTATTTAAAATTCTATCGAAAATATTTCAATTCTCATGAAGAATTTAATGAAAATTTTTCAAAATAATTGTATCAATAACAATGTTTAGGTAAAAGACGAGGGATTAAAACCCGGTCAGCCAGGGGAGGAAAATCCGCCAGAGGAGCAATTAAAAAAAGTAAAGACTCGCGTAGAAACTCCAGAAAATCTTTCAGAATGGACTCAGGAGCAACAAAAAGCCTTGGAGGCTGCTTTAATAAAATATCCTAAAGGTGGTTCGACCGATAGATGGGAAAAAATAGCCAGCTGTATCCAAGGAAAAACAAAGGTAATTTATTCATTTAATTCAAATTTTTTCTCAACTAATTTGTTTTTTATATTGCAGGAAGAATGTCAAGCAAGGTATCGTCAACTAGTGGAAATTGTCAAGAAAAAAGTACACACACAATAGATATTTCCTGAGATCCAAATAGAAGAAATTATCCTATTTATTAATTCAGTATGTTACCAATTTTTTTAAAAAAAATTTTCTAACGTCTTCGTTTTTTGTTATGCACGTGGATTTGAAACTTGAATTTTCCAAAGAAGAGTTTTTTTCGTGGAAGAATTTTAGTTATTTTTTTAATTGTAGAAATTTTATTTAACTTTAATACCACAAAAAGGGATATTTGAACGTTTTTATAATAGAGTATTTTTTAATATTTCAACAGTTTAAATTTTTTTTAATTTTTCAAAGGACCGGCCTTTTTTTTGAAAACTATTTTCTTTAACATTCAACAGACACCAGTTCTATTGAATTGCAACTTGAAATAATAAAGATAGAGAAATGAAAAAATTTGATTTAAATAGAAAAATTTCAACAGGGATGAATTTATTTAATAAATTAAACAACAAAGAGGAAAAAAGACTGAAGGGGCGTTACAAAGGCCTCTTATTTTCAACCTCAAAACTTAAGAAAAAAATCAATAGTTCCAGAAACGAATTCATAAATTAATAACTTTTCTACATTCTAATTTTTTATCTAGGTATATTTCCTTAATTAACAAAAAAATTATTGTTGAAAAACATATTTAAAATGAAAAATTAGACAAACATCCAAATTATGCTCAACGTATATTGAATTTTCCTCAAAATATATTATTATACTAAATACGTTCATTTCTAATATTTTATTTTAGATTTAATATTAAGTTTTCCTTTTTTTATGAATTTTTAAATTAAATTTTTACTATACAATTTTGTCTTTTATCAAAGCGCAATAGTAAAACACGTGTTTTCACTTTTTTTTAAACAAAAAATTGTAAATAATTAAACGTCTCTTTGTAAATACATACCAATTGAGAAATTTTCGATTTCGTTAGCAAGTGTAATATTTAACGTCCAATTTAATTGCGTTCGCAATGCAAATGGAAAATAATCTAAATGTAAATATTTTATAAATTATTGGCATCTTAGAATATTTTACTTCCAAAGTGTAATAGGAGTTTACATTTACAATAGCAAATAATAAGAGTTTATTCGAAAGTAAATCATTATTGTTTATTTAAATACCCATTTCTGTTTACATTAATATATAGGGTAAATGTGCCAGTTGCTGTGATTGTTTGAATTACTAGGATCTTTTGTAAAGTACTATTATTTACTATTATAGAATAATATAATATTGGAAAATGTTTGAAAAAATTATTTAACAACAAAAATTGCTTATCGCAGCAACTGGCACATTTCAATTGAATGCATGTGCTTTAATTACGGGGAGCAACATAATCTCTACATACAAGTTAATTTTTACAATTTTATTAACATTGTTCACTTTTAATTTGAAATTAATATTTTGTTCCCGCTAAAAATTATCACTTCCTCTGCGAGTATGTGGATTTGCCTTTAGGTTCTTTTTCAAGTTCAGGGATGGGTAAATGTAACAAGCTCGAGGTTTTCTACGTATGTTACAGGTATGTTACACTCAGATGCATTAATGCTGTCTGTGACTAAATTCACGTAATTCTCCACTAGGGAGAAACACTATATAACTCTTTGAATATAAGAAACTAAATAATAGCGCCAGTATTCAAATTCAATTTCAATTTAAAAATGAAATATTTATATAAAACTTAAATCTACGCATTTATTTGTCTATTTCCATAAAGAATTTTATTTCATGCAAAAAATATGAGAATCGAAATTGAATAGTTTCTATACATGTGCTGCTCTTCAAAAAAAGGAATAATAGTTAAAATTACAGATGTTAAAATAATCTGCGAAGAAGGGAAATGTCACGTAGGATACAAAAAATTAGAGTCGAGGAAAATAGAGTTTATTACTATAAAAAAATAGTCTTTTGAAAAACACATATTTCCAAACTTCGAAACTTTTGGGAAAACTCAACCATGTGGTGGCAATAAAAAAAGGGACCGTGGGACTCGGGCCTTTCTCGAGTCCCCGCTATATAAAAAAAGGAGTTATTGTTCCCTCCGGAAAAACCTATGACTCATCATCCAAATATAAAAAAAGGGGAAAATGAATTTTCTATTTGATTATAATCTAAATTTGATACGAAACTTTATATCTTAATTGTATGTACGAGGTTAAAAATCTATGTTAAATAACACTCATAAATTGATTAGATTTCTATAATTAATTGATATCTTAATATTGACTCAATATCACCATCATGTTATATAAATAATAATAACGATTCAATATTACAAGTAATACTCTAAACGAATTTAATCGATGATCGATTAATGTCTCTCATTAGGTAAATCGACTATTAATTAAATGTTATGTATTTGTTATTGTAAAAATTATGAATCCTAAGATTAATGATAAATTATAAATAATATAAGACCGAAATTAATGTTATTAGGATAAAATAACCTTACTGAACAATAATATTCACGGAACAAATATAAATTGTTTATAAACGCAGTTCATTGTTAATGTAAATCTTAAATAATTAAAGAATGGTATGTGTGTGTATAACTTGTAAAATAACGGTTCGTTAGGGTTTTATTGGTCACAGGGACGCTCAAAGGAAGGGGTAGCTATCCCCTCTACTCAATGCACGCAGGGTCCTATGGGGACCCATGGACTACAGCAGAGCTGCCAGGTACCCTCACCAAACGCAAGTGCGCATGCCTTGCGCTTCTATTTTAATTGGTGGATATTTATGTTCTTATTTAAAATGCCTTGTAAACTAAAACTTCCAAAACATCCACCAATTAAAATTAGAGACACGAGGCATGCGTATTTGCGCTTGGTGAGGGTACTTGGCAGCTCTGGACTACAGCATCTCTTCTCGGCAGATATCTCCGAGCTCTCTTACCGATTACTTGTTGTAATCTCACGGCTCCAAATTGTAACCTTTTCCATCATTCTTATTAATTAAAGTAACAAGTTAAAAGTATTCTAGTTGTTATCATTTAAAATATTATTTGAATCTCCCGCCTATTTACAGGGTACACTTTATGGAGCACTCACAGCTCTGCCTGCCTGCGCAGGCAGTAATTGGAGTAAGAGAGAAAGTCCATTAGAGTGAAAGAGACAGTAAATTCAAATTTGTATTGCTGCCTACTAGCTGTGAGTGCGCCTTTAGTTTTCTAGCAGTTTAAAGGCGCACTCACACCTTTTCTTACTGCCTGCCTGCCTGCAGGTCGTCATGGTAACACATAAGAGTATGAGAGTCAGAAAATTCAAATTTGAATTTTCTGACTCTCTTACTCTTATGTGTTACCATGACGACCTGCAGGCAGGCAGTGAGCTGTGCGAGCGCCTTAATTCCCCAAACCTTTAATTATTCTAAAAATCCCTATATTATCGTACACACTGTCCTTTTGGTTTAAAGGAATTTTGAAAAGTCGTGTCATTTCTATCAAATATTCTTAGTTCGTGACATACGAATGTTCTCATATGTCATGAACTAAAAACATTTTGATAGAAATCAAACGACTTTGCAAAATACCGTCAAACCGGAAGGACAGCATTAATGCATCTGAGTGTACATGAGGTAACATACCTATGTTACCCCCCACTCTCGAAAAATACATGCATGTAACAATGTAAGGACGTAACATACTAGGTAACATACAGTAACAAACCCAGTATGTTACGTACCCATCCCTGTTCAAGTTGGCAGCATTTTTCATATGTTTCATTCATAAATATACATATACACAAATAAAAAAGGCACATATTTAAAACACAAGTAAACCTATCATTGTGTGAGTAAACAAGTGATTTTTGTATTGCTGACAGTTCCCAGTATTTTTCTCATTATTTTGAAAAATCCAGGTATTATTTGTATTAATTAAAAAAAAGAACTTCTATTTCATACCCTCAAATTGAATCAAAATGAATTATTTACTTAATTATTTCATTTTTCAGTCATTATTACAATCTTAACCTCAAATGTTTTACAAACTTTTATGCTTTTGCTTTCATCATTTTTAATTATAGGGAAAAATTATTAACTGTATTTCGATTTTGAAAATGTTTACGTTGTTAACAATTAAATTAGAAAAAGGTACATTTGCTCAATGTTGAATAATTTTACTTAGTTTATTTGTTTCGTTTGCTGATATAAACATTTGTTTTTAATATTAACCATAATAAGGCTTTGTAAATTTTGTAAATAAGCAGATTTATAAATTTGCTAGTGCATATGAATTTAATTACGTTTCATGGTAAAATTGATAAGAAATGAAGTTTCGTTTTTTAGATCCAAGATGAGTTACCACCGAGGAGGTGGTAACAAGCCGAAGGGTTTTGGTTTTGCAGGCTTCCAAATGTCGGGATCTAAACGAAGTGGAGCTAATATACCGCCACCAAGTATTAATTCAAATTTAAGTAAACAAGGATATCACACAATGAATTCAATAACAGAAAATGCTCTCTCGGCTTGTTGGGGTGTTCCAAAAAAACGCAGTAAAACGGAAGAAGAGTAAATATTTATATTTTTTGTGCCTAAATATAATCTTACAAAAAATTCATTTTTTACTTAAATAATATTAAATAAATTTTGAAACACTTAATTTAAATTTTTTTTAAATGCTTCTACATAATAATTTAATTATTTAAAAAGCATTTAATACATTTCGTTGCAATTATTAAATTATTTTCATAAATAATAAGCAAACTTCTTCCCCGTAATTCAGTTCTTTTCTATCCAATTTATTATTATTATTATTATTATTAATTATTAATTATTAACTTTATTATTAACTAGCACAGGTTGCGCGTGCTGAAGCGCGCGTACACATTCTATTTCAATTATTAAAAGAATACAGTTCATCATGAATTAAAATTACAATTTATATCCTCATTCATTTTTATTATTAAATTTAAAAAATTATTATTATTTATAATTATTATTATCGTAGTATTTCTAATCTTTACAAATAAAATGAGACTCATGTTAGTACGCATTACTGTAAAAAAAAACTTAAATTTTAACTCCCTGGTGATTCTATAAAAGTCGCGCCCACACTGTAAATCAAAGTGAGTAAAATTCATGCACTTTTATTGTCCCAGTTCTGAACACACTTTGAAGTGCATTATTCTCACGCACTTTGACGTCAAAGTGTGTAATTCTTATGCATTTTATATTTTATGCACTTTAAAGTGCATTGAAATTACACACATTAAGGTCAAAGTGCATAAGAATAATGCACTCAAAGTGTGTTCAGAATTGGGACAAATTTATGCACTTCAAGTGCATGAATTTAACTCACTTTGATTTGTAGTGCATTAGGGGATTAAAGCAAAGGGACTTGGATGAAGGGGAGTTGAAATTTAATGGAAACATAGTTTACCAGATCTGTCAATTATTATTTCTCCTATTTATTGAATGGAAACTTTATTTACTACACCGACCTACAAAATTTAACTTTTCTTTTCACACACAAAAAAATCAAACATTTTCGAAAACTAGGACCAAAAAAAAATACCCGTGTCTGGCCGTTTATCTGGATCAAGTTGTTTGTGGCTTCTAGGGGTGAAAACAACCCTTAATTGAAAAGTGACACGTTATATTTTCAAAATAGATTCAATTTGCCTAAAACTTGTTACTCGGGGATTTTTGGGGTCGCTGATCACGAATCCGATGAATTATAACTGGATGCTATAAAGCTGCGGTTACACCTCTGCAGCTGCCTGCCTGCGCAGGCAGGCCTAACGAGAGTAACGAGAGTAAGAGAGAAATTTAAATTAACTGACTCTCTTACTCTTGTACGTTACCATGACAACCTGCAGGCAGGCTGCCAGCAGAAGTGTAACCGCAGCTTTAGGGGATTCGCGTAAAAGTAGAAGTCCCGGCGTACAGCGAGACAGCGGCTGCGCGAGGGGACAACGAAGACTATTTTGCAAACTTTTTTATAAATTAATTATTCATTGCGAAGCCTGAGATCTTCGCATTATTTATTTACCTAATTTTCAAATTATACATTCGTAATTTTTGTTTTTCACAGATATTTCGACGACGACGACGATGCAGCAGCACCAACCTCTTCTCTAGAATATATTCCAGCGCCAGGTTCACCGACCTACGAATTAATGAAAAAAGCCGAACAAAAGAAGGAGAGTGACAGTGAGGAAGATCCATTGGACGCTTTTATGGTTGGTATAGAAGCCGAAGTGAAAAGAAATACATACGAAGCTGAACTTGCCGAGGAAGAGAAAAAGGAAGAAAAGAATAAAGGTTTCCGACAAGACATCGATGGCGAAGATAACGAAGAAAGTTATTATAGGTACATGGAAGAAAATCCCACAGCTGGACTACAGCAAGAAGATTCCGATCAGGAAATTGAGTACGACGAAGATGGAAATCCAATAGCGCCGCCTAAAAAGAAAGAAATTGATCCTTTACCACCTATTGATCATAGTGAAATTGAATATGAACCTTTCGAGAAAAACTTTTATAATGTTCACGACGAGATTGCCGTATTGAATAAGCAGCAAGTTGATGAATTGAGAAAAACATTAGGAATTAAAGTTTCTGGTCCTTCACCTCCATTCCCCGTGACCAGTTTCGGTCATTTTGGTTTTGACGAAGTGATGATTAAGGCAATTCGCAAAAATGAATACACACAACCGACGCCAATTCAAGCGCAAGCAGTTCCAGCCGCTCTTGGTGGTCGGGATATTATTGGAATCGCCAAAACCGGAAGTGGTAAAACAGTCGCTTTTATTTGGCCAATGTTGGTTCACATTATGGATCAAAGGGAATTAAAGCAGGGTGATGGTCCCATTGGCTTAATTTTGGCACCAACACGAGAATTATCTCAGCAGGTATTCATTCTTTCTTCAACATTTTTATTCATTACAAAAGTAATGTAATGATAATTATTACTTTTTCGTCTTTTTTCTAAATATCCCAACAAAATACCACAGGAACCAACATTTTTCACATGAATTCAATTTTTCAATACAATTTTAATTAAATTTCTCGAAAGAATGTAATTAGTTTTAAAGATATTAATTAAATTCGATTATTTTCAATACTTTTGATAAAATTCTTTGGAGAAATTCAATAATTTTTTTGAATAGCAAATTTCTTCAAAACATTTAAATTATATTTATAAATAATAAAACTCCTTCCAGAATTTCAATTATTTGTATAACTAGTAAAATACCTCACAGGAATTCAATTATTATCAACAATTTTTATAAAATTCTTCTGAGAAATTAAATTATTTTTAATTAAATTTCTTGGAAGAAATTCAATTATATTAAAAAATTTGAATAAAGTTCTACGTAAGAATTTAATTATTTTTATAAATAATAATTTTTTCACAAGAATTCAATTATTTATAAAAATTCAATTATATTTATTTATTTTTAACAATTTTAATAAAACTCTTCAAAAGAAATCAAAAGTATTGTAAAGTATGGTAACTGGTTCTGCCGTACTAAGGAAAAACTTACATAAGTGCAATCCCTGTCAAACTGAGAAAATAGAGAAAAACTGTTTGCTTCAAGAACTCCGTTTTAGAAATAATAATTTAATAATTAATTAACACTTCTCTAATGAAAGTGTATGCGCTGATTCTAATTTTGCAAAAAAAATTAATTATTTAAACAAATTCTATGCGAAATGTGACTTACGATGTCTACTTTTTGAAAATATGAAGGAAAAACTTACACATAGTCACTTGCGTTGTTTCTCTCGCACGGGCACTCGAGCTAGGCACGACGATCAGAATTAAAAACTTACACATTTTCTATGTCGCTTAGTATGGAGCAGTACATGGTGATGGAAATAAAATTAATAAAATGTAGCTAACATTATAGGCCTACAGTAATATTCATTTGCATAGGAAAATATTATTATTTAGGAAATATTTTTTAAACTGAAAATAATGTATTATATTTAAGTGGTTTTCATTTATTGCCTAGTTATATATGCAATAAAAACTACTGTATAAATTTAAATTAATCATTCAATGCATTTTAAATCGTATGAGTAAATACCATTTTACCTCTCCGAACATACCCGACAAATAATGGCGAATGTAACCGAAGTGCAGTTACGTGGTGCCTCGGTCAACTTTACGATAGAAGAACTTACACATGTTTCGGGTAATGCAGATGCGTGGTTTTCATTTCGTACGCAACCGTCGTGCTCGACCATGTGTTCGATTGAAAAAGAACATATACCACTTTGTGTATGTTTTTCCTACGTATTTGATAGTCGAGTTTGATGATTCGTACGATTTTCAGAGCACGCAAAGTACTTCGTATCACTTTTTATCAAGTATTTCTTAATTTTCTTCATATTCCTCGATTTTTAATTATCGTTTTTTGCAGTCATTAATTATTATATTTAATTTTTATTAACACAGTTAAATGCGGTTTTTCATTCCGAGTTGATTGATACCAAAAACTAAAATTTCACAAAATTGTTAGTTATGTAAGTTTTTCCTTAGTACGGCAGGGTTATGGTACGTGAATCCGTTAACAGTTATTTTGTTTAAGAAATATAAAAATTACAAACAATTTGTCCGGCTCATAACAGATATTTCATTCTTGACTATCATACTTGAAACTTATATTATGATTTTTATTTTAATTAAAAAAAATAATAAAATATAACAATATCCAAATTGTTGGTTTCATGGAGGATCATCCATATATGGGACATTCCATTTCAAAACGAACCACCTTATAAACAATTGCCATTGTAAAGCAATTTTTAAAAAATTATTTCTCCCATTTATTAAAGCCAAACTTTATTTACTATTAGTGATTTTAAAATAAAAATTTCTCAATTTTATGAAGCTAAAAAATTTTTTTAAAAAAATAATAGAATCTATAGAAAAAATTAAGTTTGAAAGATAACCTTTTGAATATCTCAAAACATGTCGTGTCCGATTTTCTTAAAATTTATGTCAAAATGAAGTTTAAAAATTCTAGTTTCATTTTATGTAAACATTACAATGGACAATTCGCGGAAATTTGAGAAATTAATTAAATTTTACAAGAATTGCTAAGGTTATAATGTATGTACCGAGAGGAATTTGGTTTTTTCAAATTTTTACACTGTTTAACCTTTGACTGCTTCATAAAATTTAATTGGTTCTTGATTTCAACCGAATTGTCCATTGTAATGTTTACATAAAATGAAACTAGAATTTTTAAGCTTCATTTTGACATAAATTTTAAGAAAATCGGACACGACATGTTTTGAGATATTCAAAAGGTTATCTTTCAAACTTAATTTTTTCTATAAATTCTGTTATTTTTTTTTTAATTTTTTACCTTCATAAAATTGAGAAATTTTTATTTTAAAATCACTAATAGTAAATAAAGTTTGGCTTTAATAAATGAGAGAAATAATTTTTTAAAAATTGCTTTACAATTGCAATTGTTTATAAGGTGGTTCGTTTTGAAATGGAATGTCCAATATATAATTTTTAATCGCCTATTAAATATTGTTAAGCACGTTCATTAACTCCCGTGTGGAAAAGTCGGTTAGGCTCCAATGTAGTCCCATCTGGGGTCCCAATCTCCAAAGTGGGCAACGCAGTCAACGCCCAAACTGGGCTTGTAAAGTTAAAATCAATTAATTCCCAATGTTAGGAAATCCCAGTTGAGACCAGATTGAATCATTCAATTGTTATTGGGTATTGTTATATATATATTTGTTTATTATTAATTATTTAGCAAAATAGAAGTAAATAATAATTGTATTTTCCTTTTTTGAAAATTTTATTCCTCTTTTTAATTAAACTGTATTAAAGATGATGAACAATAAGCAATGAATTTAGTAAACAAAATAAAAAAATTTTGTATAATTTAAAAATTGAATAATAGGCAATTACAGTAAGTGGATGTATTAGATTTTCAAGTTTTGGTTCGTTCTATAACTTAATTCTACAAATAACTCAAACCTATGAAATAAACAAAACTAAGCACGAGGGGAATCGAACCCACGACCTACGGACTTTTTGATTAACACTTTAACCACTATGCTAACGATACGTGTGTATAGTAAAGTTTTAATTTCTCAGTATCATTTAAACATATAATTACTAAATGAAAGATGGGGCGACTTTAGTTAGATTTCCACACGGGATAGTTCATTTTTTATGATTTTTTTCTTAATTTCTGTTTGGGCACCTTCTTGGAAGGTTTTTTCGAAGCCTAATGTTAGTTACTTACACACAACAACCATCTGTGATCAACACTCAGAAATCTCCAGAAATGTAAGAAATATCTCGTATGGTACATCTTGCCCCGTGGTACAATTAGCCCCACTCCCCCCCCCAAATACTTGAATTCTCAAAGAACTATCTGAAATTTATTAAAAATCATTGATTTAGAGAAGAATTAAAGTTGAACATTCTAGAATTTTTGAAAATTTGAATTTAAAATTTTGTAAAATTAAATGAAATTTATTTTTTCTTTTTATTTCCAAAAAAATTATTGTTACAGAACTTTTTTAAATAGTATATTGTGCATCTAGGGAGAAAAATGGGTGATTTCCACGAGTGTGAAGTTTGCAGTTCGAGGCGCAGCGAGCGAACGAGCCGAAGGCGAGTGCTTGCGAGCGAAGCCGAGAACTGTAAACACAGGAGTTGGAAATCATTTTTTCTCCCGAGTTGCACATACTATTTTTTCTAACACACGTATACCGAAAGTACAAATATCTGATGAAACATTGAATACATCTACGTAACGGTTGAATACAAATAAAAAAGTTTGTTACGTAACTTACGTGAGTTACGTAACTGTTGAATGTAAATGAAAAAGTTAGTTACGTAAATTACGTAACTTGTGTAACTTACATAAACTGCGTAACTTACGTAATTGTAAAAATTGTTGTATGTAAAAAAGTTAATTGCGTCAGTTACGTAAATTACGTAAGTTACGTAAGTCACGTAAGTAACTTGACACACATCAGATACGTAAGTTACGTTACAAACATCACATACGTATGTTACATTACTAACATCACATACGTGAGATGCGTAACTAACATCACATGCATAAATTACGTAACTAATATCAGATACGTAAGTTACGCCAGTCGTTTAAGTTACGCATCTCACGTAATTGATTCACTAATGGTCATACTTTGATTTATACATCGCACCTAATAACATTACCCAGAAGGTAAGTTACTTTTCCTCCCGCTCGCAGGAAAAGATCAACTTTTCTCCCGCTTGACAGGTAGGAAATGGTGTACTTTCGGTGCGTGTGTTAGAAAAAAAATGTTTTGTAGTCACAGTAACAATTTTTGAAGTAATTAAATTTCTAAAGGTTTGAAATTAAAATTAGGAAAAAAATTATATTTTCACAACGCCCCTAACGAAAACTACACTTTCTACACCTGTATAGAGAGAGGAAAGTAGCCAATTGCAGATGAGATCGCATGTGTCCACTTTCCTCCCGCTCTGTTGACAAGATTCTTCCCTAGGGAGGAAAGTTGATGTCGTAGCGGGAGGAAAGTAAATAGAGACGTTCTGATTGGTTAAATGAATTCCTACCTATGTGTCCTCTGTAGTAGACAGATTTTACTAAAAACTAACCTCTGTTTTCACCGGCCGTCGTGTTTTGTAGTGAATATTTTTATTTTACAAAGTGCTCAACGTACACCTCCTAAATTATCTGAAGCAGCGCAAAATGCTGTCTCAAAATTATTACCGAAAAAATCCAAAGGCCGATATATAACAGCATACAATGATTTCAACGAATGAAAATTAAGAAATAAAGGTACTTGCTCACCTCCACTGCCTGCCTGCGCAGGCAGTAGATCGTTCACACCTCACTTTTCTCGTTGAAAAAATGGGATAAATTTGAATATCTATTAAAATTCAAATCTTCCCCCATTTTTTCAACGAAAAAAATTGAGGTGGGAACGATCTAGTGCCTGCGCAGGCAGTGGAGGTGTGCGAGTACCTTAACGCTTAAACAATTTCTGAAAATGTCCTTACAATAATATGTGTTTTTTTAACGGGTTGTTGTGAAAAGTATAGTGCGTGCCTCGGAGAGACGCATCTTTCTCGCCTCGGGTGATTGCCGCCCTCGCTTCGCTCGTGCGTCAAACGTCACCCTCGGCGGAAAAGACTGCGTTTCTCCCCTAGGCACGCAATATACTATTCTGTGAAAAAATGCAATAACAATAAGTATTTAATATATTTATTTAATAAAATTTACCGAAAGTGAATTTAATAAAGTTATTAGTCTTTGAGAAATTCTGAGAAGATAAAGCTTCCGATAATGTTTAATTCAAATTCCTTTTTTAAATAATGGAATAAAACAACGTTATGAAAAAATAAACGACTTTGTCGCTTTTTCCCACCTTAAAGACGATCCAAGCCCTATTATTAATAATTTATAATTATTTATTTCTTTAATTAAAATTTTATAATTTAATTGATATTTTCATTTGTTTAGATTTATCAAGAAGCGAAGAGATTCGGAAAAGTTTATAACATACAAGTTTGTTGCTGTTATGGCGGTGGAAGTAAATGGGAACAAAGTAAAGCACTCGAAGGCGGTGCAGAAATTGTCGTTGCAACTCCTGGTAGAATGATTGATTTAGTGAAAATAAAAGCGACTAATTTGCAGAGAGTTTCATTTCTAGTTCTCGACGAAGCTGACAGAATGTTTGACATGGGATTTGGTGAGAACTGAATTACACCCTGCGTATAAAAAGCATTAAAAAATATTTCTTCTTTTTATTTTTGAAACTTGTTGTATTAATTTTTATATATTCTTTTTTCCATTTTTTATCTTCTTTATTTTCTATTAAATTCTGTTAAAAATTATTTTCTATTAAATTCAACCAACTATTCTTCTATATTAATTATGAATCTCTATAAATTTTCAGAACCACAAGTTCGATCAATATGCAATCATGTGAGGCCTGATAGGCAAACGTTACTGTTTAGTGCGACATTTAAGAAAAAAGTGGAAAAATTGGCGCGTGATGTTTTAACGGATCCAGTGAGAATAGTTCAGGGCGATGTTGGCGAAGCAAATACAGATGTGACACAAAATATTGTCATGTTTTATAATAATCCAACTGGCAAATGGAATTGGTTATTGCACAATATTGTTGAATATCTGAGTTCTGGTAGCTTATTAATATTTGTTACCAAAAAGGTAGATATTCTAAATTCAAATGATTTTTATTTTGTTCATACATGTTTTAAGTGATTATTATAGATTATGGTTCTTCACATGCGGCTTCTTTTATAGCTGAATGCAGAAGAATTGGCGAATAATCTTAAATTAAAAGAATACGAAGTAATGTTACTTCATGGAGACATGGACCAAATCGAAAGAAATAAAGTGATTACGGCTTTTAAGAAGAAGGAAGTTAGTATTTTGGTTGCGACAGACGTTGCAGGTGAGACTCATTGTTCTGTTTTTTAAAATTTTTTCTTAAATCAAATTTTCTTTCCATATTTATAATTTTATTTAACATTTAGCTCGTGGATTGGATATTCCGCATATCAGAACGGTGATAAATTATGACGTGGCTCGTGATATTGATACTCACACTCATAGGATAGGAAGGACTGGAAGAGCTGGAGAAAAAGGTACGGCGTATACCTTGGTAACGGAAAAGGATAAGGAATTTGCAGGTCATTTAGTGCGTAATCTTGAGGGAGTGAATCAAGAAGTACCCAAAAGTTTAATGGATTTGGCACTTCAAAGTTCTTGGTTCCGGAAATCGAGATTTAAAGGAGGAAAAGGAAAAAGTTTGAATGTCGGTGGAGCTGGTCTTGGCTTCAGAGGAAAATCAGAAATTCTAAAGGATCAGGTAATGTAGCAATATTTTTTAAAATATATTGATTTAATCATAAACACGTTGAAATACATAAACCCAGTCGTATAGAAGTGCTTAACACAAATGACATAGTGTCTTCAAATAACCAATTAATTAAATTATATAATGCTAGTTTATTAAAATCTAAAAAAATTCAAATGAATAACTAATAAACAAAAAGTAACAGAAAATTTAAAGACGAAAAAGTCAACAAATTATAAAAAATTAAATTCTAATAACTATACCTAATTCACTGTGGTTGCACTAACATTTCATTAAAATAATAAAATAAATGGAATCGAAATAGTAAATGTTTAAAATTAAAATTCTCGAACATGGTTATTGTAAGTGATTATTCAAACTGAATACAGCGATGACAATTTTCATATTATATACAGAGAAGCGGGTCAATGAATCTTCATCGAAATATTATTAAAATAATCATTGTTTCAACTTTTTTAACCCTTTAAGGCCTAGCGGTTTTGATCGAAACCACTTTTGACTTTAAACCTTAATAACTTTGACAAAAATTAAAATATTTTTGATTTTTAAAAACCCAACACCTCCAAATTTATTCAACTTTGTCAAAAAATTTACAGTGCAATAAAGAATTAACGGTCTTTTATTTCTTACAATAATAAAAAAGTAGGGGAATAGGTTCGGTTGTGGGCATAGTTTCGTTTTTGACTCATAATTTGTGTCCTTGTAGATATTAAGCAAACATATGTATATGTATTTAAAGCTAGGGACATTAGCTAACTACTCGTGAAGAAAATAAATTGATTCCGTTGTCTAGAAAAATTTGATTAAAAATTCAATAAATTGGTCATTTTTCTAATACAGGAAATTTTGGTTCGGTTGTGGGCACTCTTGCAAAATCTATTAAAAATGCAAAAAAAATTAATTAAGTAACCATTTATTAACTACATTAAAATGATTTCTTCTAATTTTGACATTACATGCTCTCCATGTAAAGGCATATAAGATTTCTCACACAGAACCTGAACTGCCCAGTTACAAAAATTACTATAACTGCGAACAACCTACGGACATCAAAGTCTCATTATATTAATTTCCGTGCTGGACCACGAAACTCTTAAAATTCATAAAACACTATTAAATGTTGTAAGGAATTACTTATGATTATATCGACAACGATATTTCACAATTTATCAAAAATAAGACTGGTGTCCACAACCGAATCAATTTAGATGCCCACAACCAAACTTGACGATCATTTTAAAACATGAAGAAAATTTTGCTTGTGAATATTTTTGTGATACTTGGTATTGGATCTTAAAATATAACATATTTACTGTGTAAATACGCTTTGAACTTATCATTAAAAAATTTATTTACATAAAGTAAAAAGCGCAGTTGTCTAACCATTTTTGTATTCGCATAGAAAACTACGTTAGGTTATAACATATACGTGATATTTGACAGATTAGACAAATCTCATTTCTGTCAAAAGTTCTGCGTGGGTGCCTACAACCGAACCATGCCCACAACTGAACTACTTTCCCTATGTTTATGACAAGATACACAACAAAAAATTACAAAATCGTAAATTAAATAAAGTGTGTACTTCAGTGTGTGTTCACTTAACATGGAGCGTAACACATTATAGCATCCAGCCCCTCAATCTCTATTAAATAATGTCTATTAAATAATCATCGGGAAAATGAAAATTTGATTAAATAATAATTCTAAAAAATATTGTTTATGGCAACTAGTGATTCGACGAAGTGAATTTCGGCTACTTGTTATTATGACAAATGGGATTTGTCATAAAATTCATTAAGGGGCCGTGTACAAATTACGTAAGGACAATTTTGAACATTTTCAACCCCCCCTCCCCCATGTAAGGCTAAGTAAGATTCTGTTTTGCCCCCCCCCCTCTTCTTACGTAAGGTTTCAAATAAGTTCAAGTTAAAACTTGGAGTTTCTCATTTTCTTTATTTTTTATAAATTACTTAAAGCATTATATTTAAAACAAAGTTAACGTTATTTAAAAAAATAACTTTAGATAACAGAAATAGAAACATTTTTTTATATGATATTATTTTAAAACTCTTTGTCTTCCGTTGTGAAAGGATTAGTGATCCACTCCTTTAAGGAACGTATAATAGGTATAGAAGATTCATCGGGATTAATAGTGTCATCTGTTTTGCTGTCATCTTTTATAATTAAATCGTCTGAATCCACCCATTCTGAATCATGTGCTTCACCTTTGGAATTGAAAAGAACGCACATTACCTCATTCTTTCTCTTTCCCAAAATTGCTTTCGAAATAATTTCTCTTTTTTTTCTTGGTTTTTTGGGACCCTTATGTCCTAGCAACTTCATGTGCTTTTCTGCTCCTGCTTTTGTTACAAAGTATAAGCCACAAGTAATACAAACTCTGTCATTTAATTGACCAATAATTGACGGGCAATAATAATCATATGGCATTTGTTTAAATGGGTCATGACAAATCGGTAAATTTATGGCCAATCTTTGAAAAAGGGGAAGAAACTTAACATTTTCAATTCTTTCATTGAATTTTTGAGATTCTAGACGACCATCGTTATAAGTTACTGGGCATGGTGGAGGAAAAAATGTATCCGGAAGTATTTCCTTTATATTACTCCGTAATGGACCACAACAATTAATATCATTGCACTTGACAATCTATAAAATTTAATTAAATTGTAAGAATCATTTTTATTTAATTAGCAAAATCCATTTTACAATTTAGCTCTGATTACTTACTTGCAAAAAGTACTGAGATTCCCGAACATGAGTCGCATACCATTCAGCTGTGGAATCAAAGACGGGTAATTCTAGCTCTTCATCAGGATTGATATATTCCGCAAGAACAGGATAATTATCGATCATCAAATCATTCCAGACTTCCGCTAGAGATCGACCAGCATTCTCAAAGTTTTTCATTTCCAATTCTTTATCAACTGTTTTTCCCTTTGAATCTAAGTGATTTCCATAAGCGTCATGTTTTAGTATAAGTCCTGATAACAGACTACTTAAAGGTGCCATTTTATGCTCTACTCTATTGTAGCAACTGCGACCAGGGGCATTTGTAACGAGGAATATGGCATCTAAATTATGTTCTTTAAAATGTTCAATGGCAAAGGCAATATTTTTAGGAAACCTAAAATTTATTTATAAAAATTTATTAATAAAAATTTATAATAATTTCACAATAAATAGAAAATCTTACATTAAGTTTTAAATTAAATCATTTTTCAAAATTACACGTGACATTAAAAGTTTTAAGGCTTAAATTTAAAATTATTTGTATTAAATTCAATATAGAGTTGCTGGATATATGAAGAAATGGTTGTAAAATCTTTGAATTTTTTTTCAAGAAACGCTGGACACTGAATGTTACAGCTTAAAATGAAACTGCTTTCCTTAATTAAAATAAGATTTTCTTTTTATTGCTTTGCAAGTACTCTAAAATAAAGTTTCAATTAATTTTTAACACCTACCGAGGGTTTTCATCGGGACCTCCATCGACAGAAAAAATTAACACGGGTTTTACTACACCATTTTCTTTTATAATCGACTCAAAATTCTCTAACTCTAGTAGCCTTTTAAAATCGTTCGCATGTGTAGATGCCGTCGAGGATGAGTGTTTGCCACTACGAATGGCGACGTAAGTAGGGCCTGAATAAGTTACAGATTCAGGAGATCCAAGACCCATTTCTTTTATTATCATCCCTGCGTAAACTGACGGAATCAACTTGTGTCGCTCACCAACAACCCAATCGTGATCGGGTAATTTAATTCTGTACTCGAGATTCATTAAAAGAGGAGACTGTTTATTTGCGGCTGTCTTTCCAATAGGAACACGTGCTTTATCGTCCTGAGAGATAAAACATACTTGACTAGGACCTAAGATGGAAGCTAATGATTCGAGATAACGAATTGAAACAGTAGCGAATGGGCCATCTTCATGATTTTGATGATTATCTAATTGGGCTTTGCATAATTTAACCGGAGCAGTATTCACGTGCCTTTTTCCGGATGCTGTTAGGAAGTTTCTCGGTAAGAGTCGAAAATAAACAGCACTTTTGGATAAATTAAATCCTAGTTCTGTAAGTTGCTTGTGTAATTCATCAAGTGTCCTACAACTTCTAATTTCTTCTGTTCTTCTTCGATCATGGACTGCACTACCAAACATGGCTAATGAAACAATCGTGTTTATTAATTCTGGCTGTTCGATTTCTAATCTAGGTCTTCCTGCATTTGGTGTCATGAAGCCACTTTGAATTTTATCTGGATTTTCACGAATTTCCTTTAATTTGGACTTTATCTTTTTTCGATGCTTTTTTTGATGTTCTGCATTTAATTGTTTTGTTTTCAAATTTTGTTTTGCTTTTATAATATCCAACTTTGTCTTCTTAATAATTGTGTCACTATTTTCAGTCATTAAACCTGAGTCTCTACCTAATGTTTCGCTGCTCAACTTACTTTCCAGAGCTTGAATTATTTTTAATTGATTGTCTTGTGCAGGAGTATTATATTTTCTTTTTAAAATATTTTCTGATTCTAAAGTAGCTGAAGTACTAGCTTCAGGTTCATTGACAGCATTGACAGTACTCGAAGGGCCAGTCAATTGCTGATCGATGAATTGATTTAATTCGTTTACTTCGTGTAGACTTATCGCAGTACTGTTAACTGTTTCTGGTCGCACCTATTTAATTTAAAAAATTTTCATTCAAATTATAAAAATCGGATCATTATATTATTTATTATTGTTGTATTATTATTACTTATTAACATAACCTTAAATTTTAGAACAATTTACTTTATGGAATATTTATAAATAATGTGCAACTTGTTTCTGACTATATACTGAAAATTATTAATAACAAAATACATGCTATTAGTCAGTTAAAGTTAGAAGAAATTATACTTACATTGCTTTTTGAAAAAAAATTTATCAAAGTTGCTTTCTTTTTAGACAATTTGATTTCACATTTTTTAATTTCATTTTCAATAAAATTTTCAAATTCTTTTGCATCTTTTAATTTACTTTTTGCATCTTTCCAAATTTTATTTACATCAGATTGTGCGTCAGATACTTTTTTTTCTGAGAAAACAGTTTTATAGACATTGAAGAATCTTTGGTATAGTTGACTGAAATCGCTCATGATTATAATTAAAGCATACACTTTTTAATAATACATATTTTTTATTTTGAACTTCAAATCGCACCTCACATCACAGAGGGAATCCCTTTTATATACTATGAAACAAGACTTCAAAACATTGTCAAAACTTTTACTATATAAATGTGTACAGTGCATAACAACAGGCATACACTGGCAGAATAATAATTGTCAGCTGTTGTCCCGTCGCCATCTAGTAATAATATTAACTCGATCCGTCACACATAGAGGTCAGTGCTATGGTAACAATTTTACCGACAGAATTAACCGCAAATTTCAAAAATTTTAAATATGTATCCTTACGTAAGAAAATCTTAACCCCTACCCTCCCCCACGTAAGAATCCGTAAGGTTTTTATAAACCCCTCCCCCCCCTGTGGCCCTTACGTAATTTGTACACGGCCCCTAAGGTAAATGCGTCAGTGCTCGGCAGATTAAGGAATTTTTTAATTTTAAAATGACTAATTAGCAGTTTCAAAGACAATTTTTCCAAATGAAACAAATTTTATTGATAAAAGGGGATTATAAAGAAGAGTAATTAAGGAGGTTCTCTGGCTCCAGTGGTGCTTAGTTGCGCACAACACATTTTATACGAATCGACACTCCCGCCACCTAAGTATTTGTTGAGAACGATTTTATGCTTTCTCTTTCTTTCTCAAACGCGTGACAGCAGTTATCTCTCTTACCGCTTGACGCGCAATGGAAAATCAACCTGACTTTTCTACTTAAAAGTGATCTTTTAAAAAATTAAGCTTGGTTAACCCTCTTGAAACTGTTTCATATTATTCAATTAATTTGACTCTACAATATACTAGTTTAAAAAAAAAAATGGTAAGAAAAGTATGTCAGCAATTAAATAAAATGTCACATTTTCAAATGCTTCATGTGGAATCCTATGCAAATGTTGAAACTTTAAACCTGAATATTTACCTTTTTAGCATAGTAAGGGGTGTTGACGTTTTTTCCACTTGTAAAGTAAACAAAAATAAATATTTTTCCAAAATTTGGTAAAATTTCGAAGAAAATTGATTTGCCGGAGAACCTCCTTAACATCACTTTTTATGAAATCAAATACTATGTAATATTTATTTGCATTTAAAGTCAAAAATATGCAAATGCGTTAGTAATCGGTAGGTACGAAAACTGACTGTGTCAGTAATCGGCAGTTGTTTGCGTTAGTTACCGGCAGTGCGCTCTGCACTGAAAAAAATGATAATGTTAATTTTTACATACAAGTATGGTTAGGATGTATAGCTGAAACAGCAATACCGTATTGCTGTTCTTAAAATACAGTATTCGTGTTCTCCACATACATATTATTGCCTCTCAAATACATATTGCTGTTCTACACTGCGTATGGCTAAAACAGCAATACTGTATGGCAGTATCATATCTACCAATATAATATGTCAGAATTGGCTATATTTATGGCAGTACCATAAATATACTTTTTTCAGTGTGATTGGTTGGTTCAGTGGTCGTCACTTCTGTGCCTTAGTTACCGTCAGTTACATTATAATGCTGTTTTGTCAAACAGTTTTTATCTGCCGAACACTAAAACATTAGTCTTTTTTATACAATTGCTTTAGTTATCGGCAGCAAATTTAAATATAGTTTATTTTTATTTATCAATGAGATTTTGCCTGACGAATACTAAAATTTACGACCATTAATATATAAAGAATTTAATATTGCAAAGAAAACAAGTCTTATTAACGTTATGTTATTAGAATATAAGGCTATTCAAGTTGGTCAGCTGGTTTACTGGAGGGCAAGCAATGCATTGAAGTCAATGGACAAAATTAGTTTTTTGTTCATAACTTTTTAAATATTTATTTTTAAACCAAAGTGTAATGACAAATTATTCTTCATTTATCGAAAGCTATTTTTTAAAACATTAAAATCAAAATATCAATTTTTATTGTTTTCTTTAAATACATTTAAGATTCATAATCTCAAATAATAAATAACTTTTGGTTTGGTTGACTTAATTTGTTTACAGAGTTCAGGAATAAAGTTTAAATAGGAACGCCATTTTCGCATTGTTTTGCCGCTTCTGCCACTTACTCATGGAACGCCAATTGGAATGCCATGCCGCTGAAGTGGTTAAAAAATAGCTTTCGATAAATGAAGAATAATTTGTCATTACACTTTGGTGTAAGGTCGCTGCACGGTGGGATATATTTGAAAGTCCACGGACGCAACAAGCGACGGCCCCTCAATTTCTCCTCTTTTCGCCTCTCTTGGTGTAATTTTTTGACTTTGATAATTAGTTTTAAAAAAACCAGATTGAAAATGAAAAAAAGGTCGATTTAAGGGAAAATAGTTACTAATAGAGAATATAAAACAAGCTTTCTTATGACGAATAGATGTTTCTATGGGCGTAAATATCAATCCGCGTTTTGCAAAACATAGCAAGCTGACAGCTGAATATGGGAGGTTAATCATGGCCGACTATATCAGGTTGTACCGTTTCACAGTGGTTCCAAATCAAGAAAACGTGGCCAAAACCCCAAAAAGTTATTGAATAAATTTAA
The DNA here is from genome assembly GCA_032873175.1 of Leptopilina drosophilae. Classification (NCBI taxonomy): domain Eukaryota; kingdom Metazoa; phylum Arthropoda; class Insecta; order Hymenoptera; family Figitidae; genus Leptopilina; species Leptopilina drosophilae. Next base: position 34,122,472 of record CM065480.1, read on the forward strand.
AAATCGTTACTCGGGGGTTTTTAGGGTCGCTGATTACGAATCCGGTATTAGTTTTTAAAAATTCAAAATGGCGGATCAAATATGGCGGATGTCAAAATTAAAAATTAATCGTATTCCCTTAAAACTCGGCACTCGGGGGTTTTTGGGTTCGCTGATTACGAATCTGATATTATTTTTTGGAAAAACAAAATGGCGGATCCAATATGGCGGACAAGAAATGTATAAAGTGCTTTAATTTTCATAAAAATCGGTACTCGGGGGTTTTTGGGTTCGCTGATTACGAATCTGATATTATTTTTTGAAAAAACAAAGTGGCGGATCCAATATGGCGGACAAGAAATGTATAAAGTGTTTTAATTATCATAAAAATCGGTACTTGGGGGTTTTCAAGGTCGCTGATTACGAATCTTATATTATTTTTTGAAAAAACAAAATGGCGGAAACAATATACTAGAAATAAAACACTTTAAATTTAAAGCATCAAATAACATTTATTATTTCAGATTAAATATTACAAATCATATAATCATTTCTTAGGTCACATTAATATTCGTCGTCTGAAGAGTGTGCAGATTCATCTTCAGAACTTGATGGTGAATTAGTATACAAATTTGTATCATCGGGTGTTGGCGCTTTTAGCAGATTAATCGCATCACTTTCTAAAGTTTTTAGCTTTTTTGTCGGTAATTTTCGTAAACTTGATATTAATGGATCTGATGATATTAAAAGTCTACAAAAGATGTCTTCCATATTTTTAGCACGTGAAGTTTTCCGCGCAAAGTCTTGTCGGTACTTTTTAATAAATTTATTACACGATTCTTGGGCTTCCTCAGACATTTGCCCAATTGGCAAAAGTGATGTTTCAACAATTTTTGCGCTGTGTATTAATATTTTATGCAATGTAGTTGGCATATAATACCAGGGATATAAATGTACATATAGGCGAGCTGTTTCTAGACAATATTTTTCATATTCGGGAATATTGATTTGAAAACCACAACTTATTACTTGTAAAATAACGTGAAATCTTTTAATCAGTGTTTCATTGATACCCGTAATTGTTGCCGAAATTGTTGAATTTTGAAAAAAGCTACGTGCTGTATTTCCATCATTCGTGTTCCCAAATCCCTGTTTAGGTTGATCAATCAAGAGTCCCAATTGTTCACGAAAACCTTTTTGAATATTGGCTTTTCTGATTGAAATGCTTTCTTGATCAACCTTTCGCTTTTGCCAAGTTTTAACTTCTAGGTTATAAGCAATGTGCAAAAGGCACTCGAATAATCGAATCCACGCATGCAAACTTGAAAGACCAAACTGCAAATTATCCTCGACAATAACTTTTTTTAACATTGCATCTATATCATTAAATTGTTTTGAAGTGCTCTGACAAAGATAACATTTTTGAGCCGAAGATGTGCTGGTCAATGAATTACAAACTTTACCATCGACCATTGTTAATGCTAATTTATAATCTACATTAATCTCTTTTGCATCAATAATTATTTGCAGTGGAGTAAGATTACGCTCTTGTTCCGATATATTTTCTACTACTGCTTTAGTAGATTCAGGTGTTTCTTTTAAAAATTCGATTCTTATTGGCCGACAATATCGCGGGGACGAAGGCCGAGGATTTTTCCAAATAATGACATTACTTTTACCTGATTGTTCAACAGATAAAAGTTGAAGCGGTACAAGTGATGTAAAAAATATGTTACTATCTGTTTTATTGGCATCAATATCATCGTCGAATTTTTGTTTGTAGCGGCTTTGAGCTGAAGTACCATCGCATCCCCATTTACAAATTAAATATAAATTTTTAACATCATTTTGTGGAAGCCTTTGTATTACATCATTTTGTACTAACAAAATCCGTTGAACTGTATGATCTAACAATGCTTGAAGTTTTACTTCAGCTTTGCATTCCATAACTGTTAAATCGTAACAGGAAGGGTAACATTCTTTTTTTGCTTGTAAAACATTTTTATAGGAAGGATACAATTTACAGAGATGACGAATACTGTTAGATCTAAGACCATTGTACATGTTTTTGGATAAGTGTTTTTCAATAACAATTGATAATGCTTCCTCATTTGTCATTTGTTTTTCGGAATTTTCGCTTAATACTAAAGACTGTCTATACCTTGTTGCTTTTGTTGGACTTCCTTCGCAAACGTCTTGGACTAACTTTGCTGCATCCCATTTTCCAGAGGCTCGTAAACTCATGTGTGTAGCGTAGGCTAGTTTATCTGTACTGTATTTCTCTCGAATCTCCTGTGACTTTCTGCGTTTACTTCGATCACTGCCATCTTCAAAAGTGGAAGACGGTCGTCCTCCTGTTTTTCTACTCGAAGACGGTTGAGGTTCTTCCGTGACTTCCATGTCCTTTGAATTGTCACATAAATTAACTTGTACTGCAAGCCACGAATCATTGTTTTTTAAAAATCTTTCTGCAACTCTCTGATTTTCCTCATACTTTTGACGAAATTTACTAAATAACTTTCTTAATTAAGTCTTTACTTTAGTACACAAAATAAATGTATTTTCTTGTGACAAGTGTTTTTCCAACAATTGTAAAAGAAAATTATTGTCCTTGTTTATATTATCCTTGATAACATAAAAAATATCTATTCTCGTGAGAGTCATTCCTTCCGATAGTCTGGAACTGTCTGTAAAATAAAGAATAATGAACAATAATTACTTCATTTGATTCATTTAATCACTTAAATATATTATTGTCATTACTATTATTCTGTTTAAATATAGTAATTAACTATTGGATTCATAAGCAAGCATAAGCAAGCTCTTATATTCGTCATTTTCTTGTACATGCCGTAATTTGTTTATAAAATTGTTATAAATAAATTATTGTTACAGTTAGAAATTTTAAAAAAACATTGATCAATTTATTTTTTATTTGGTTATAAAGCCAGTAGTTACTTTTTTTATTTTTCTTAAGAATAGACTAGAACCACCTTGTTGGACATAATTTGTTTATAACAATTTTATGAACAAAATACTACATTAAAAAAAAATTACCAATAGAAAAGTTTCTTTTTATTTCCTATAGAATCGGTTGGCATTGTTAGTTTTTGAAAATATTAAATTTTTTAATAAATTATTTAAACAATTAACGTTAAACAATTGGAAATGATAAACAAAGAAATAGGTGTCAATTTATTTTTCTTTTGGCTATGAATTTAATAGTTAGTTTTAATGAATGTCCTTCAGCTGCTTGGGATTTAATGGATTAACAACAAACAGACATTGCTGCAATAAATAAATGTTTAAAAAAAATGGTGCAAGTTGGAGCAAATTTTTTTTTTTGACATTAAAGTGGATTATTTCTAGAATATGGGAAAAATTATTTCAGAGTGGGATGTCGTGGGGCTTTAGACTTATTCACTTTTAAAATCTTAGTTTTTAAAATATAAACTCTTAAAAATAATATTATAAATAATCTTATAACTAAACTATTAACAAATTTCATTTAATTTGTTTAATGCATTTTCAATTTACTTACTTGTTGCTGACGTTTCCATTTTATAAACTTGAATTTTAATAAAATTTCGAGAATTGATGCACTTTTGAAAACTGTGTTTCCATAAATGTTAAGTACACAATGCGTGTGACTCACCATACGCTCAGAGCAGAACTGGTTTTCACGGCCAGATAGACCCACGAAAAGGGTCGTTTCTATTAGTAGACATACCAACCTAACTATTTAGGGTATTAAAAGTTCCCAGTTGAAACTTTTTTTTTGGGGGGTTTTGGCCACGTTTTCTTGATTTGGAACCACTGTGCGTTTGTGTGGTACAGTAGGAATGAACGTGAAGAACAAAAATATTAAATGTTTATTACTCTTATTGTTTACTATTATATTTATTATTTGTTTATTTATTTATTATTGTTATTATATCTATTATTATTATTAGGGGAGACCGGGGCTAAACCGGACGGATTTGGTCTTTGACCAGAAAACTCATACAAAAACATATTTTTTGCTAATGAGTAATATACCGTTTTGAAGCTTGTACCTTCACCTACAAATCGCACTTGCTCGATTTTAAAAAACTACAGTAGCTTTGGAGATATATTGCTTCGAAGGTGACTACCTCGAAAACGAAAATACGAAAATTGGTGGGGCTAAACCGGACACCCCATGGGGCTAAATCGGACACGGCCAATTAATTAAAGAATGAGACACAAATTTTCGTTTTTTTGTACAAAAGTCAAATCAATTCTTCTTTTATTTATTTGCAGATACTTCTACACGGAAAACCTTTGTATACTAATTCCTATTAAACTCACAATGTATTTTTAGTAAACTGACTACTAAAGTGGGGAAAAAGTGGTCACTAGAAGAGATTTATAATTTAATAGAAGTTTTTGTAATACTATATGATCTCTTTTTTTGCAATATTTAGTAGTCAAGTTATGAGAAACTCGCCTATGATATACGAAAGAAAGTAGATGTAGAAAAAGTGAATGCCAAAATTTTTATTTTCTACATTCGAAAGAATGATATTTTCTTCGCGTCGCGTTTACAATTTAGTAGTCAAACGATCAAAACTGCACGCATACAAACGAGCACCGTTGTTCGTGTAGTCATTCATAACCACTCAACCTCATATACATGTGCTCAAGTCAAATTGTTGCTGTCATTCCATCTGGTTCTCTTTTAATAATTTAATAATTCATTATACAGAGAAAAGTAGATATTAAGAATTTTAATGCATTAGATATTAAAAAAGGATGCTAATACATATCATCTAGATGTTGTGGTTTAACATCTCAGATGTTAAAAAGTATAATTTGTAAATGTGAGGTTATGTGTCAACAAGTCTTCCGTATTTTCCAATATCGATCATGGCCGTGAAGTTAGCACATCTGCCAACATGAATAAGAATTTTATAATATGGAAACGTTTGGTAATTGTATGGTAGCGTTTGGTATTCACTTTTGGTTGTTTGGTAGTTAATAATAACAATAATATTATATATTTTTTATGCAGTGCTAATTTCACGTTGTCACATCAATTTAAATATATCTCAAAAATAACAACGTGGATCGTTTGGTAATCGTGTAGTAGTATTTGGTAATAAGTTTTTTTCAATTGGTAGTCTAAATATTCATAAAATAAATAATTTTTAAAGTTGCACATTCACGTCAGTGTAAAGCAGAAAGGAAAGGCAGCCAGCACTTACGACGCACGCGCAGAAAGTACACGGCATACAGAATACCGCAAATCAAAATCTCTTGCAATACAATACTAAAAGTTACAAATAAAAATACTACAATTATCAATTACTTCTAATGAATTTTTTTTCAAAACCTTCCTGGGACGAAGCAGATAATTTGTAAAGAAAAAACAATACTTGGTACTAATCCTAATTAGAGAAAACATTTTTTAAGTAATTATTGTTAATAAAAAATTTCCCATTTCCTTCCTAAGACCCAGCAGATGATTGGTACCTCAACGAAAAGTTTTAGTACCCACTTTAAGTAAAAATATAATTTTTCAATTAATTACTGTTAATTAATTATTATTGCAGTGCTACTAAGGTTTTCAATATTTTTAAAAAATTTTTTTTCTATTGTCTTCCTAAGACCTAGCAGATGATTGGTACCTCAAAGAAAAGTTTTGGTACCCACTTTAAGTAAAAATATAATTTTTAAATTAATTACTATTAATTAATAATTGCAGTGCTACTAAGGTTTTCTTTTTTTTTAACAAATTTTTTTCTATTGCTTTCTTAAGACCCATCAGATGATTAATACCTCAAAGAAAAGTTTTGGTACCCACTCTAATTGAAAATATAATTTTTAAATTAATTACTGTTAATTAATAATTGCAATGCTACTAAGGTTTTCAATATTATTTAACAAATTTTTTTCCATTGCCTTCCTAAGACCCAGCAGATGATTGGTACATCAAAGAAAAGTTTTGGTACCCACTCTAATTGAAAATATAATTTTTTAATTAATTACTGTTAATTAATAATTAAAGTGTTACTAAAGTTACCAATATTTTTTAACGAATTTTTTCCAATGCCTTCCTCAGACCCAGGAGATGATTTGTACTGCAATTAAAATTGCTATTATAATTATTAATATTAACAACTGAATATTTTTCGTTTTCCATCTTAAGACCCAGCATATGGTTAGGATCTGTAAAAGAATTTTTTTGTACCTTCCCTAATTAAAGATATTTTTTTTAATTAACTTGCAATTACTTGTATATCTGCAATTATTATTAATCTTGTTAATTGAATATTTTTTCCTTTTTTTGTTTGAACGAGGAGAAGATTCACAGGGAAAAATAATTTTTCTTTTATTTAAAAAAAGTTTTTATTTTTAACACAACAGCAATCAATAAAATGTTGAGTGTTGCTCGAATTACCATTTACTTCTCCTCAGCTGCTGAGTATGCTGTTTTTTAAACGTTTTTTTGATTTAAGACATATTTTTTGTTTATTATTAAAGCATCCATTTTTATAACACATTTTTCTATTCTTTTCTTTTATACTTTAATGTTTTATAAAAATTTTTATTTTTTAACAATAATATCATTAAATATATATTTGGTTTAAATATACATATATCATAGTTAATACTTAAAATTATCAATTTTGTAAATTGGACGAGAGATTTAATTTAACATTAAATTTAACGACAGTCTTCTTTGTTTTTGTCACAAATTTAAATATTTGTTGATTAATGTGACAAACATGTTCATATTATTACTTAAAATTATTATGTTTTTAAGTATCACAAGTGATTTAGGTTAACATTAAAATTGGCGCTAGCGTCTATGTTTTTGTACGCAATGCAAACACTTGTTTTTAAATGTGTCAAAAAGTTATTCTTAATTAGCAAAAAGAAATTTTCTGTTGTCTCATTTTCTAACTTTTAAATAAACTTTTACATAAGGAGATATTTTTGCAGATTTAAAATTAAAAATAATAGAAAATAATAATATAATAATTGCGTGTGGTAAAATTGCTTCTCTCTTCTTAAATTTAGTGATAGTTTTTGCGCAGTCGTTATACAACTCCCAGCGTCCACTTAGTCTTGGACATATTGCCATGTAATGATTGTTATTAACATGTACAATAATTCCCCCTAGCCTGAAAAATATAAAAATATCATAAAAATAATTAAATTAAAAAAATTTGTAAGTGTATTGTAAATATATAATTTGAAATTAGATTTTACAGATAAACTATCTAAGTTGATGAAACATTTTACATTGAAATTTTGTTCATATTTCATTATCCTGAAGAATTTGTTAAATGTATTTTTTAAGTTTTCTCAAGAATATTCCCACAAATTTAACTGTAAATTCCAAAAATTGTTTGAATAAGATAAGAGTCGTAAAACTTAAAACTTTATAGGATATAAAGTTATATTTGGCTTTATTTCAATTTTTTATTAAAAATTTTATAAACTTAGGCTTCTATCCAAACTGTAATTCCTAAATTTAAAAAGATAAAATGAATGATTATCTTAATATTTTTTTAATATTTAATGAAGTAAAACTGACCTGAGAGTTTCATTGTGGATGACAATATTTAATGGAAAATCTTTTACTTTACACGACACGGACTCTTTTAAATCAGAAGATTTCCTCACATCTGCCTCAATGTACACCTGAGCATTTACTGTAAAATTTGACGTATTTACAGTTTTGAATTCGCAACTATCTTTGGGACACATTTTTGAAGCATTATCGAGCTGGCTTACAATTGCTTTTTCAAGGCTTTTAAACCCTCTTTTTGAATGATTACGTAATTTAAGAATAGAATTGGAATTTCTTTCACCTCTAAATGACCACAAAAATACCTATGGCTGTAGAATAAACTAGGTTGTTTGTTCATTAAAAAGTTCCACATTTCCGTTATGTTTGTATATACATCAATGGAACGTAACATGCATGGCGATGTTTTCATTTGTGTTTTCACGAATTTACTCTTTTCATTCTGTTGGCAATTATAATCTTTTAACCTTCGCGCTACCGGACGGCCACCCGGGGTGGCCAACTAATACATAATGTTGAATATCTCCTCGTATTTTGTATCAATCAAATCGCCATTTTAACTCACTGAAAAAAATTTTATCTACTTTCGAAAAAAACAAAAATAAAATTTTTTTAACACTTCTTCTTGTTTATTTATAACAATTAAAAAAGTATGTACGAGAATACTGAAAATTGACCGGGTGTTTGTTTTTGTATATTGCAAAAAAATAAAAATAAAATCGTTAAACTTTTACAGTAAAATTGTTTTATATCAATAAATAAAATATATTATGATTTTAAAATACATTTTTTATTTGTTTAAACAAATTATTGTTGTTATTTACCAACTTTTTCCAGAATCCACCTAGAAAGTTGCAGTTTTTTCCTAATTTTGCAATTAACTAAATCTTATATAATTACTAATAAAGAATAAAAATTTAACTATTGTTTAACCAATTTTTAAACAAATTATTGTTGTTATTTACCAACTTTTTCCAGAATACACCTAGAAAGTTGCAGTTTTTCCTAATTTTGCAATTTACTAAATCTTTTATGATTACAGATAAAGAATAAAAGTTGCATAAAAATTAAACTATTTTTAAACAATTTTTAAACAAATTATTGTTGTTATTTACCAACTTTTTCCAGAATGCACCTAGAAAGCTGCAGTTAAATTGTTTAAAAAATAGTTTAATTTTTATTCAACTTTTATTCTTTATCTGTGATCATATAAGATTTAGTAAATTGCAAAATTAGGAAAAAACTGCAACTTTCTAGGTGTATTCTGGAAAAAGTTGGTAAATAACAACAATAATTTGTTTAAAAATTGGTTAAAAAATAGTTAAATTTTTATTCAACTTTTATTTTTTATCTGTAATCATAAAAGATTTAGTAAATTGAAAAATTAGGAAAAAACTGCAACTTTCTAGGTGTATTCTGTTAAAAGTTGGTAAATAATAACAATAATTTGTTTAAATAATTTTTTAATAATAAAACATAAATGTTTTATGCCATAATTATCATAAAACATTATTAATATACAGTATTTGTTATAACACATAATTATATTCAAAACTTTTGAAGAATTTTAATCGTTTTGGGAACATATAATAGTAAAAAAGCGTTTGGCCACCCCGGGTGGCCGTCCGGTAGTCCGCGTATACAAAAAGTATTGGTAGCGCGAAGGTTAAAAGCAGGCACCTTAACCCGTAGACATGGTTTACTGCTCCACTTTCTAAAAACACCAAAATGAACCCAAAAGTATCGTTATCAGATTCTTCTATGTGTTTTAAGTACCTTGGACTGTCAAAGGCAACTGCTGCTAAAATTTGCACTATAGAGTCGAAAGCACAAGTATTTTTTAACATGAATTTCTTTTCATTTACTATTATTGGCTGGAAGAAATTGTTGCCATTAAATAAAAGTTTGTTTTGTGCTTGTACTAATTTAGCATTAGTAGCCACTTTTTGTTTAATTTTGATTTCTGGACACGGTCTGAAGTATTTCGGAGGTTTTTGATCCTTAATTTCGAGTGGTCTCTTAATTCTCTCCGACACTACTACGAGAACAGATGATTCTTTAGGTTTTACTTTTCCCTTATTCCTCCAGTTTTCGTACTCAAATAAATCTGAATTGGGCAACTTCGGTGACAATTGTAAAACTTCATCTTCGTGGTTTATTTGAATATGAGGAGATTCCATATTTTTTGGAGTGCTGTGATGTTTGGGAACTGTGATATTTTTATCAAAACTTGGAAGTTCAGAGATCTGCTCATTCATTTGAAGAATTTCAGATATCACATGATTTTCAGTTTCTGATGGTTCAGGAAATTCTGGTTGTTCTTGGTTTCCCCAATTTTCAAACTCAAATAAGTCCGTATTCAAATTTTTTGGTGGCAAAATTACATTGTTATTCTTTGGACTAATTTCATTTTCGGGAGATTCGATTGGAAATCCTGGAAAATCCTCAACATTCTCATTGAAATCTGCTATACGAGTTGAAATTTTCTCTGTTGTCGTTATATCCTTTAATTTGATTTTAACGCGACGATTTCTTTGTACTTTTCCAATTTCCGAAGATGCTTGTATCGAACTAGCTTTTAAAGCACCGAAATGAGTTTTAAAAAATTTATCTGCTCGAAGTGGACCGTGAACTTTATTTAATACATTGTGCTTTAATTCTCCAAACTCAGACTCAACAAAGCAGCTGGTTGGTCTTATTATAACCGAATTGAAGCTTCTTCTACTTACCGCTGTCCACAATGGGAATTCTTTGGCTAAATTTAGTAAATGTTTGAAAAAATCCGGAAGAAAATGTCCATTTACTCTTCGATGCTTTGTTCCCTTATTAATTTCTGCAGTCAATTGAATATTTTTCAACCACTCTAAAATGCTTTGATCGACGTCTGCTTCTTGATTTAAAAAAAAATCCGGACCTATTTCGTCAAATCCAGAAGCACAAAACTTTTTAATGCTGGAGTTGAATTCTTCGCTTTTTTCATTTGGTAGTTTTTTCATAGCCGGATACGTTTCATCTTCTATAAGTTGCAAAAGTTTCTCCCTGGCAGCCTCGACTGGAGATGGTAAAGTGCAATCCAATCTGTTCCCATCGTATTCATGGATTAAAACTATTAAGGTGTTTAATAAAATAGTTTCAAACACTTCAAATTGGTCACAGGAAACCATCAACGCTATACACCGAAGGTAAAAATCATTGGATTTTGTGAAGCACTTTAGGCGGCAAAATATTTGAATGAGATGAGCTACGTCGATTCTTAAAAATTTATTTGCAGGTCGATCTTGTTTTTTATGCAAAACATACTTTAATATATTCTTTCAGAGAGATGTTATTAAAAGATAATGACATTTCTCCTAAAAGTGCTTGAGAATAATCGGAAACGGCTTCTTTAGGTACTATTTTCATTGCTCTTAGCCAGTTGTTCAACCAAAATAGAATACTATTTGTGTCTTGGGCTGCTGAGACCATCTGACCCACAGAAAGTGTCGTGTTGTTGAAATTAATAACAATTTCATAGAGAAATATCGCGGCAGATTGAATGTTATCGGCCAAGTCTATTAATTCCATGAGACTTCCAGTGCCATCAATACTGTGATCAATTCAGGATAAAGACGACAGACTTCTTTGAATACGTATCTTTGCTCCGGAAGTAAATATTGGAGCTGAAATTTGTCGGCAGAAATGTGCTCGATTGATCCACAATATGGCGGTCGGTACTTCAGTAATAAAAATATGAATATCGGGTTATTTCCTTCCTTCGGATCTACATTTAATTTTTTTTCTTTACATTCCTGCAGTTTTGCGTCGCGTATTTGCAGCACCATCCTTCATTAAAATTTTACCTATCTCTTTCCGTTTCTCAAACCGTAGTTGTCTTTTCAACTCCTCATGATTATCATCCATCCTGGTGTCTCGACATTTCACCTGCAACCAAAGGTCCGATCCATCAATAGGTTTCTCCTGCACCGACACGAAAAATTCGTTACCGCATATTTTGCTTTTGCACGTTCCGAATATTCTAAGGAATGGAGTTATGCTTTCTGACGAAACTGTGTGCTTTTTGAAGGAGAAAGCACAGGGCAGACGGTATTGCTTCCAAAATTCGTCAGCAATTATGTCTGCCCATATCCCGGGTGGGAGAATTAAAAAAAATTTTCCTCCATAATTTTTTGTTATTGGCCTTATTTTCTCCCATAATTCATTGCGAATTATAAGATCAAAAAATTGTTCTCCTTCTGCCAAGTGTATGGGAAATAGATCGAAGTCCTCATCAGAGATATTATCGTTTTCGTCAGTTGCATTTTGCGTCAAAAAAGAAGATTCTTGTGCACTTGTAATGGATTTCCTTTTATCCAAATCTGCCTTGTCCTCAACATAAATATTTTCAAAAACCTTCGATCTTAATCCTCTTCTGTCTTCACGTAAATTAATGTACACTTGATGTCTTGACCACTCATTACCAAGAACATCAGCAACTTTTGTATAAAAATTGTTGGTATAAGCAGGCAATCTTCCATTATTCAAATCGTCACCAAAAAGACAAACGGTATTAACCGCATCCAAAATGTCGACTTTTGATTTTCGAGGCATCTACAAATTAAACAAAAGTTATTTCCAAATGTACTATTAATTACAGTTTCCCTTGAATAATTCTGGTCACTTTTGATATATTTTTTCACGCTAATTACGAATCTAAAAAGAAAACTGCCCCATCACGTCGAGTTCTTGAGAAAATAAATGTTAAAAAGTGAAAAAAAGAATTTGAAGAAATTGACGATAACGCAATTCAAAACCATTTTTCTTTTGCAATAAATTTTGTTATTAATCACATTTTTTTAGCACCATGTATAACCTCAGCATTGTAAAAGAAGTGATAAACAAATATTTTTTTAGCATTTAAATTCATAACATTTTATACAATTTTCAGGTTAGGGTAGTGTGGAGTAAAAATTCAAGTGGTGCAAAAAAGTCATATGCAGAACTTTCGTAAAACTCTTTTAACTTTATCCTTTCACGGAATACAAAAAAATGTTCTACAAGGATTTTGAAGCTTAATAACTAAACTTTCAGTAACAATTAGAAATTTGTACCAAAAGTAAAAAAGTGGCTTTATTTACCCAACTCTACCCTACTTATATTTTATTGCAAAGTTTTTTTATTTAATCTTGACTTATATACTCAACAAAATAAATAAACAATTTAAAAATATAAATTATAATCTTATATAAGTGTTCATTGTATTTCTCAGTTTTTATTTCTTAATTTTAAATAAATTAAATTAATAAAATAAACTTTTAAATAGAAATTAATTTTCTGACTAGTAAAAGAAAAATAATGTATATTAAAGTAGATATTTAATGATTATACAAATCAAATTTTTTGTTATATTTAAACACTTATTTAATTTATAAAACTAATAATTCAATTTTTTATTGTTAAATGTTAAAATTTATTTCAACATTTAATATTACCTGCTTGTATTCTAATGGTTAAAAAAATTACTGCAATCTTATTCAATCTTTCATTTGAAACCAGAAACAAAATTCTAGCACCTCATATTTTTCTTTTAATCATAATAAAAAATTTACAAAAACATGCATTTTAAATTTTTAACACTAATTTTATTAAAAACTTAATATGCTAGAGCATTTTTGTTTCTAAATTTGTAATCAGCGTGAAAAAATCTAACGAAAATTACAAAAATTATTCAAGGAGCAAAATCATTGTCGGACAGTGTTATAGGAATCTAAAAAACTGTGATATACTATCTGGTGTCAACCCCACTGCGGTAGAAATAAATTAATTTTATATTACGATGTTATTTTGTTTGGATTTGTAATTTTAGTGAGATCTTATTTTGCTTTTAGAAAAAATTCATTCATATAATTTTTGAAAGTTAATAAATAATTACAAAATTATATGAATAGATTTATTCTAAAAACAAAATAAGATCTCACACAAATTAATTTTATTAATTTAACGTAAATGTTCCCAAAAAATATTGTTGAAAATCAAGATGGTTGACACAACGGGGCCATTTCCACAATATTTTAGATCCCTATACAAATTTATAAACAAAGTTTTAATACGAACCTTTTCATTTAATTTCCAATCATCACAACACGAGAACAAAGCAGCCTATATATCAGACGAAATTTAATGGAATTTGCACTATTACAGTAATATTGAATTATTAAAAATATTTCAACAGAATATTACATTCCACATGACACATGGCCGTATACAAATTTCTATAAAGAAACCTCTATTAATCGTAACATATATCCAACTTCTGATAAATAACGGGTAATTGAAAAAAATTAATCTTTAATTACAACTAATTTGTAAAGAAATAACTGAAAATACTTTGAAAATTACATACAAAAATCAAAAACTGTTTCACGTAGGGATGTACAAGCAGAACGACATTTAAGTCCGGGTCACATTTTCGATATACAACTGTTCATTAAGCTACCCTTTCATGACATATCCAAGGTTGCTCTTCTTTAAGGCGACAAGATTTAAGAGTGCTGCAGCCGGTAATGTAGTGAATATAACCAATCAGAAAAAGTGTTTAAACAATCCAGTCATCGGATTGGTTTTTACACTGACGTAAATGTGCAACTTTAAAAATTATTTATTTTATGAATATTTAGACTACCAATTGAAAAAAACTTAATATCAAATACTACCAAACGATCCACGTTGTTATTTTTGAGATATATTTAAATTGATGTGACAACGTGAAATTAGCACTGCATAAAAAAATATATAATATTATTGTTATTATTAACTACCAAACAACCAAAAGTGAATATCAAACGCTACCATACAATTACCAAACGTTTCCATATTATAAAATTCTTATTCATGTTGGTAGATGTGCTAACTTCACGGCCCCATATCGATCTGTCGATATACTACTTGAATTTCAACACTGCAAGATATATTTTTCAATTTTATTTAAGAGGATTTTTCTAAATTTCTTTATGTTTATATAATTATTTTTAATAGCCCCACGCCGTCATCTTATAATTAAACTGCAATATATTTTTTCTTCTTAACGTTTTCCATTAAACTTTTTTTCTACTAAACTCAGTACACCTTGAGCTAAAAGAAAAATTGCAGTATGATATTTGCACTTTAACTTTAACGATAAAAACCCAAAAAATGAGAAATTTTTTTTTTACTTTTACCTCAAAAAATTATATTTTCATATATTAATGGCAACTATTATTACAAGAAAAATTACATGTCCCTAAAACCTCATGCAGCATATGCATCACGAAATTGCGCGTTCATAGGTTATTTACTTGTCCGGTTTAGCCCCGGTCTCCCCTATTATTATTATTATTATTTATTGTTACACTTACTTTTTATAAATATTATTAAGGAAAAGTATTAAAACAATTAAGGTAAATTTTTTATGAAAAAATTATTAATCAAATAAAATTTCTAAACAAAAAAAAGTTAATAAAAAATTATGAAATGTATAATTTTTTAAATTAGGCTAGTTATCAAAATTTGTTTAACAAAATTATTTCAAATATCAAGATTAATTTTTTTATAGACAATTTAAAAATTATTACACTGAGAATAATATTGAATACACATTCAGAAAAATTCAATTTTAATGGATAGTTTTTTCCTTTATTATTTATCAACTATAGTTTATTCCTAAAAATACTAATTTTAGAAACAATATTTGGTTTTTTGATTTCTAATGATTCAAAAATTTTATGCTTTTTTTCAAAATTTTTCACTTTGATAATTTATTTTAAAAAATCCTTTTACTATTTTTAAAAAATTGGCTTTAAGTAATAAACTACAGTCAATAAACATTCTAAAAAAATGTTTTTACATTTTCATCACATGAGAAAGTATTAGTTTTGGCCGAAACTTGACTTTCGCTAATTTCATGAAATCTCGACTTTTAGGGGTCCCCTGAGTCCGAAAAACATGGTTTAGAAAAAGTGTCTATCTGTAGACACAATGGTGTTCCTTCGATAACTCTTGAAAAACTTATTGCATCAACTTGCAACTTTGCATGCACAAAAATAGTGTCACTATTTTTGTGCATGCAAAGTTGCAAGTTGATGCAATAAGTTTTTCAAGAGTTATCGAAGGAACACCATTGTATCTACAGACAGACACGAAGACAGACATACAGACAGACACTTTTTCTAGACCATGTTTTTCGGACACAGGGGTTCCCAAAACGTCGAGATTGCATGAAATTAGCGAAAGTCAATTTACGGCCAAAACTAATACTTTCTCATGTGATGAAAATGTAAAAACATTTTTTTAGAATGTTTATTGACTGTAGTTTATTTCTGAAAGCCAGTTTTTTAAAAATAGCACTGGTTTACAGTGAAATTGCCAATAGAACAAAACATTCTTTTTTCGATTAGTGGGTGTTTTCTGAGTAAGAAAATCATAGTTTTAATTTTTATCCCACGTGTAGTTTTTTTGTAGCTTCAAATTTTGTATTTTTCAGGAGCGACGGCACTTAAATTTACCTATATAGGTAAATTTAATTTAATAATTTTAATTTTAATTTGGACGAGTTGATTTTCCTATATAGGAAAATCAACTCGTCCAAAAATGATGAGTAGGATGCCGTTGGAAAGGTAATTAAATTATCTTTCAATCCATATATTACAGAATAAAATTGAATAAAAATTGAGAGAGCTACAGTCGATTCAAGATCAAATTTCATGGAAATTTTGATGATTTTTAGACACTTGACTAACTTTTGATAATTTTTTCCTCAACAAACAATAAAAAATATTTAGGTTTTAAATTTTTTATTAATAGCTTATTCCATTGAGAAACTTTCCAGCCCTTGTGGACCTTGATTGGATTAAAAATAAAAATTCCACGCCATATTTAGTGAACAAAACTACTTTGCCATTTTTAGTATACTTTTCAATATTTGCAGCAAACATGCAAATAGTAAAATTAAGTTAAGTACTAAAGTTACTAAAATCACACATCAAGGAATTCTAGAGTTGCTCAATTCGAATACAATGTCAAGTATCACAATTTCAAGATGGCGGATAAGTTTTTTTAAAAATCGATTAAATTCATGACAATTTCGTTACTCGGGGTTTTTCGGTGTCGCTAATGACGAGTCTGATGTCAGATTTAAAAAATTAAAAATGGTAGATTCAATTGAGTGAACGAGTTTTCGTTCTCTGATTAGGTCTCTGATTACAAATTCCATGACATAGTTTGAAAATTCAAAAAGGTGTATTCAGTCTGTGCGAACATATTTTAAATGTTTAAAGCATGAAATACTCATGAAAATTAATACATTAGGGTTTCTGGGTCTCTAATTCCGAAACCAAAGTCGGTTTTAAAATTTTTAAGTTGATGTTATGTTGATGAAATATAAAAACTTTATTCTAATTGCAATAAACTATCTTAATTTTAATTTTCAGTAAATTTCTATAACTTTTTAACTGCAATACATTTTAAATCTCATTCGAAAATACAGACACTATAAACATCAAGGAGGGGGATGAAGAATGTAAAAGGGCTCGAAAACATTTAAAAAAATAATTTTAATTTATTATTTAAAAACTTTTGTTTTTTAAATATACTTTGATAAAGTTAATTACATATATTTAAAATGTATTGCAGTTAAAAAGTTATAGAAATTTATTGAAAATTAAAAATTAGATAGTTTATTGCAATTAGAGTAAAGTTTTTATTTTCCATCAACATTAAATCAATTAAAAAAGTTTTAAACCGTCGTTGGTTTTGGAATTAAAGACCCCGCAAACTCTAAAGTATTAATTTTTATGAGTTTCAGCTTTAAACTTTTAAAATATGTTCGCACAGACTAAATCCAACTTTTTGAATTTTCAAAATATGACATCGAATTTGTAATCAGAGACCTAATCAGAGAGCCAAAACTCGTCCACTCAATTGAGTCTACCATTTTTAATTTTTAAAATCTGACATCAGACTCGTCATTAGCGTCACCGAAAAACCCCGAGTAACGAAATTGTCATAAATTCAATCGATTTTTAAAAAAACTTGTCCGCCATATTGGATCCGCCATCTTGAAATTTTGATACTTGACATTGTATTCGAATTGAGCAACTCTAGAATTCCTTGATGTGTGATTTTAGTAACTTTAGAACTTAACTTAATTTTACTATTTGCATGTTTGCTGCAAATATTGAAAAGTATACTAAAAATGGCAAAGTAGTTTTGTTCACTAAATATGGTGTGGAATTTTTATTTTTAATCCAATCAAGGTCCACAAGGGCTGGAAAGTTTCTCAATGGAATAAGCTATTAATAAAAAATTTAAAACCTAAATACTTTCTACTGTTATTATCAAAAGTTAGTCAAGTGTCTAAAAATCATCAAAATTTCCATGAAATTTGATCTTAAATCGACTGTAGCTCTCTCAATTTTCATTCAATTTTATTCTGTAATATATGGATTGAAAGATAATTTAATTACCTTCCCAACGGCATTTTACTCATCATTTTTGGACGAGTTTTGGATCCTAATGTTTTGTTTGATTGTCAAAAAAATGTTTAATTTGTAAACCTGTGTAGTAAAAGGATTTTTTAAAATAAATTATCAAAGTGAAAAATTTGGAAAAAAACATAAAATTTTTGAATCATTAGAAATAAAAAAACCAAATATTGTTTCTAAAATTAGTATTTTTAGGAATAAACTATAGTGTAATAATTTTTAATTTGTCTATAAAAAATTAATCTTCATATTTGAAATAATTTTGTTAAACAAATTTTTATAACTAACCTAATTTAAAAAATTATACATTTCATAATTTTTTATTATTAACTTTTTTTTGTTTAGAAATTTTATTTGATTAATAATTTTTTCATAAAAAATTTACCTTAATTGTTTTAATACTTTTCCTTAATAATATTTATAAAAAGTAAGTATAACAATAAATAATAATAATAATAATAGGGGAGACCGGGCCTAAACCGGACAAGTCAAATATTTCCGAAACCGTGAAGAATTTCAAATCATGTAAATAACCTATGAACGCGCAATTTCGTGATGCATATACTGCATGAGGTTTTAGGGTCGTGTCATTTTTCTTGTAATAATAGTTGCCGTTAATATATGAAAATGTCATTTTTTGAGGTAAAAGTAAAAAAAATTTTTTCTAATTTTTTTGGGTTTTTATCGTTAAAGTTAAAGTGCAAATATCATACTGCAATTTTTCTTTTAGCTCAAGGTGTACTGAGTTTAGTAGAAAAAAAGTTTAATGGATAACGTTAAGAAGAAAAAATATATTGCAGGTTAATTATAAGATGACGGTGTGGGGCTGAATCGGACATCGTGGTAAAAACAACCAAATCTTTGAATACTTTAATTTATTTTATACTAATTAACTATTTTATATTATATTCTTTGCATAGAACCATTTTATAAATAAATAAATAATTTATATTAAAACTCGAATTCGCAAGCGAGTTGCTACAAACAGACAAGTCTGAAAACTGTAATTCATTTTATATTATATTAATTACCGATTTTACAGTTTATATTATATTCTTTGTATACACGGAGAAACTTTGTATACTAGTTTGTGATAAACTCACTACGTGTTTTTAGTAAATTGACTACTAAATTGGGGAAAAACTGCCACGGTATCAATATTTCGTAGTCTGACTATTAAAACACGGAACAGAACCAGACTTTTAAAATTTAGTAGTCAGTTGATGAAAATTTAAAATTCATGATTTCACTAAAAAACAATGTCGAATGTCAGTGACAGAGGCAGACTGTCGCCATCTCATACTAATAAGTCAGGTAGAAATCTATTTTACCTATGACGATTGATAACTTATTTGAATGCAACCTAATCTAATGCCTAACATACTGATAAAGTAACGCACACTTTAATCGACGGAACGCATATACAATTCATATCAAGAAAGTAAGTCACTGTTCTTATATACTTATCCAAAACATTGTATTGACACTTGGGAGAGAATTTGTTAAATGCTGTATTAAATAATATTTGTTTGTTAAATAAAATTCACAAAATCAATTATATTTAAAATTAATAAGGTCAATTTTTGAAATGGACAGAATTATCATTATTATTTTGTAAAATTATTTATCCTTTTGATTAAATTTTTAGTCTTCGTAGAAATTTATAGCTAAGATTTAGAATAAATATTTTTTATTGACTTAAAAGTTTATTTCTTGCATATATTGTGAAATATATAAAAAAGATTAAATTAAATAATTTTAAGTTAAAAACTATGAAATCAGAATAAGTTTTCTTTATTTATATGTATTTAAAAGAAACATTTCAATTTATTATTATTAAAAAATTCACATTAATGCGGCAATTACAATTTTCTCCGTTATTAAAAATAATTATATAAACATAAAGAAATTTAGAAAAATCCTCTTAAATAAAATTGTGAAATATATCTTGCAGTGTTGAAATTCAAGTAGTATATCGACAGATCGATATTGGAAAATACGGAAGACTTGTTGACACATAACCTCACATTTACAAATTATACTTTTTATCATCTGAGATGTTAAACCACAACATCTAGATGATATGTATTAGCATCCTTTTTTTAATATCTAATGCATTAAAATTCTTAATATCTACTTTTCTCTGTATAATGAATTATTAAATTATTAAAAGAGAACCAGATGGAATGACAGCAGCAATTTGACTTGAGCACATGTATATGAGGTTGAGTGGTTATGAATGACTACACGAACAACGGTGCTCGTTTGTATGCGTGCAGTTTTGATCGTTTGACTACTAAATTGTAAACGCGACGCGAAGAAAATATCATTCTTTCGAATGTAGAAAATAAAAATTTTGGCATTCACTTTTTCTACATCTACTTTCTTTCGTATATCATAGGCGAGTTTCTCATAACTTGACTACTAAATATTGCAAAAAAAGAGATCATATAGTATTACAAAAACTTCTATTAAATTATAAATCTCTTCTAGTGACCACTTTTTCCCCACTTTAGTAGTCAGTTTACTAAAAATACATTGTGAGTTTAATAGGAATTAGTATACAAAGGTTTTCCGTGTAGAAGTATCTGCAAATAAATAAAAGAAGAATTGATTTGACTTTTCTACAAAAAAACGAAAATTTGTGTCTCATTCTTTAATTAATTGGCCGTGTCCGATTTAGCCCCATGGGGTGTCCGGTTTAGCCCCACCAATTTTCGTATTTTCGTTTTCGAGGTAGTCACCTTCGAAGCAATATATCTCCAAAGCTACTGTAGTTTTTTAAAATCGAACAAGTGCGATTTGTAGGTGAAGGTACAAGCTTCAAAACGGTATATTACTCATTAGCAAAAAATATGTTTTTGTATGAGTTTTCTGGTCAAAGACCAAATCCGTCCGGTTTAGCCCCGGTCTCCCCTAATAATAATAATAGATATAATAACAATAATAAATAAATAAACAAATAATAAATATAATAGTAAACAATAAGAGTAATAAACATTTAATATTTTTGTTCTTCACGTTCATTCCTACTGTACCACACAAATGGTACAACCTGATATAGTCGGCCATGATTAACCTCCCATATTCAGCTGTCAGCTTGCTATGTTTTGCAAAACGCGGATTGATATTTACGCCCATTGAAACATCTATTCGTCATAAGAAAGCTTGTTTTATATTCTCTATTAGTAACTATTTTCCCTTAAATCGCCCTTTTTTTCATTTTCAATCTGGTTTTTTTAAAATTAATTATCAAAGTCAAAAAATTACACCAAGAGAGGTGAAAAGAGGAGAAATTGAGAGGCCGTCGCTTGTTGCGTCCCTGGACTTTCAAATATATCCCACCGTGCAGCGTTCTTACACCAAAGTGTAATGACAAATTATTCTTCATTTATCGAAAGCTATTTTTTAAAACAATAAAAATTGATATTTTGATTTTAATGTTTTAAAAAATAGCTTTCGATAAATGAAGAATAATTTGTCATTACACTTTGGTTTAAAAATAAATATTTAAAAAGTTATGAACACAAAACTAATTTTGTCCATTGACTTCAATGCATTGCTTGCCCTCCAGTAAACCAGCTGATGTCAGCCATATTGGATTTCCCCCACCCAACTTGAATAGCCTTATGAAATTAATTTGGCCCATGTCAATTTTTAGTGTCCGTCAGTCGTGCCGATTTCACAAGCATGCTGCAAATTTTGCTTTAGTAACCGTTATTGCTATTTTATATAAAATTGTAAAAATAAAAATAGTACATAAAACAAATAATTAAATAATACTAAGAATAAAAAAAATACAATAAACACAAACTTATCTTTCGAAATGCGAAAAGTTGTCAAAGGCAATGTGATTAGTTTTTCGTCGTTTCTTAACCTCAAACTTAAGGTTTTTGCTATACACTCTTTCGCGCTCGCGTACCTATCACGAAAATATTTTCAATTTTCAATTTAAATGAAATAATAAGTCAAAACAATTGTTGTTATCCGATGGCGCGGTATTGAAACTTACCAGAAATATTTGTTTATTCATGCATAAAATGACTGTGTGTCTTATTTTTTGGTTAAGTTGTGACAACCTGCCGACGACTAAAGCACTGACGAGCACTGACGCATTTATCTTATTCATAAAAGAAGTGAATGCTTGTCTAGAACTTTTATTAAGATTATATTAAAACTGATTGAATTTCGAGGATTTTATAGAAATGTTTGAATGCAATAATAATTGAATCTCTTGTAAGAATTTTGTTATTTATAATGTAATTCAATTCTTGTCAAGGACTTTATGACATTTTTGTTATTTATAAAAATAATTGAATTCTTGTCAAGGGTTTTATTAAATTTTTTGAATTTAATTGAATTTCTTCCAAGATTTTTGAAATTTACAAAAATAATTTAATTCTTGGTAAAGACTCTATTAAAATTTTGTTATTTATGAAAATAATTGAATTCATGACAAAAGTTTTAATTAATTTCTGAAAATAATTAAATTATTTAAAAAATTTTTAAAATAGAATAGAATAGAATTTTATTTCATTGATGTTACAATTTTGTTTTACATCTTTGGCAGCCGTATTACAACATATTGCTTTATCTTAAAATATATAATATAATATACTACAATAGAAAAAAAATATATATACGTATATTTGAATTTTATATATCTTTTAAGATTTTTTCTATATTACATAAAAAACTACACCATTTAATGTTTATGTCTTTAGTTAACTTTTAATAGTTCCATTCTCCAATTTTCTTGTCGATTTTCATTCCTCCATATCCTTGACCAATCACTATTTTGTTTTTCTAGTTTTTTGATAATTATATCACACCCGATCACATGTTCTAACGTCTCATTTACTTTTTTACACGCTTTGCAAGTTTTGTTTTTATAGCCCTTTTTGTTTTCTTTTACCGCATTGCCGCATCTCCACCTCGCTCAAGTTTCTTTATATATTTATTTTTAATTTTCTTTTTTTGCCAATATGTTTCCATTTCTTTATCTTTCTTAATTTCCTTAAAATAGCTGCTATAACTTGACAGGTTTATTCTTGCTCAATTCTTTTGCGTATCTTGGTCCTTCGCAATTTCCTGTCTCAGTTAATCTTTTTACTATTCTTTCTATAGAGTTTTCTTCCCAAATCCCTTTGATTAACTCGCCGTCTCCAGTTCTCTTCAATGCCATATCTAGGCCTTTCCCCTAATTAGTTGGATTACCATTCAGGATCTTTCTTGCTTCTTCTCTTAAACACTTTCTTGGCCATCTGTTTTCATCCATTTTTAATAGTTTGATTATAAAAGCTCCTGCTCTTCTTCTTGCTTGCACCTCTATACTTTCTCTTCCCGCTTCCATCTTCCATATATAATCTGGTGTAGTTTTCGATAATCCCATACTTGTCTTCACATATCTGCTTTGGATTTTTTCAATAACTTCCCTTCTTTTCCAGCCCCACAATTCAACCTCGTACATTGCTGCTGCTTTTACTGTTGCATCCATGAAATACAGTTTCCTTTTTAAGTCTGAGATTTATGCTCTTCTAGTTTCTCCTCATACTTTATTAATTAGTTGTTGAGTTTTTCCAGCAGCTTTATTAACATGTAGAATATACCGATTTTCAGTTGAGAACCAGAATCCTAGATACTTGAATTCGCCAACTACTTCCAATTGCTCCTCTTTGTATATCCAATTTTCGGCTTTTCTTCTTCCTCCATTTCTAAAAATCATTGTTTTCGACTTGTCTGTATTCACTTCCATCTTATTTTTATCTGACCATTTTTCTAAATGTTTTAGCATTTTATCTAGATCCTTCCCATTTTCTTCCATTAAGACCAAATCGTCAGCAAACAACAATGCGAATATTTTTATATTCGATCTTGAGCTTAATGCCGTGCCTCCATCTCCTTTTTTTCTTAATTCTGGTTCAAGGTCATTTATGTAAATGTTAAATAAGACAGGGCTAAGAGGACATCCCTGTCTTACCCCTTTATTGGTTAAGAATCTCTCTGTCTTTCCTTCTTTTACTAAGATTTCGTTACTAGTTCGTTTATACACTTCTTTCACCACTTTAAAAATTTGCCAGTAATCCCCATTCTGTCCATTTTTTCCCATAATATTTCCCTGTCGACTAAGTCGAAGGCTTTTTTGAAGTCGATGAAAGCTGTGTACAGTTTGCCTCTTTTTTGTCTCAATCGATTTCCACTTGCTGTGTTTAAAACGAAAAATCGTTCCATAGGTCCTCTTTTACTTCTAAAACCACATTGTGCTTCAGTTAATTTTCCCTCTGCTTCCAACCAGTGACTCAGTCTTCTTGCCATTATTGATGCTATGATTTTGTAACCTACATCTAGTAAGGAAATGCCTCTATAATTCGTCGTTAGATTTTCATTACCTTTTTTGAAAATAGTGAAAATAGTTGCAATTCTCCAAGTTTCTATCAATTTTTCTTCTTTCCATACACTACCGGCAGAAATTGTCGGTACGAACGAAGGGCGAGCTACGAAAAGTTGCTGCCGAAATTAAATTAACATATTTTATTATTGAAAAATGATAGAAACTTGGTTCTTGGATCGTTTGAAAGCCAATTAAATTCTGCGTCGTTTGATATATAAATGAAAATTATTTGATATTTTTGAGAGATTTTATCACCAAAAGATTTTGAAAAAAAATTGATAAATTTGTCTATTTTTGTGCACCATGTTTGTGTGGCTGCACATTCTAGAAAAATTTAGAGAAAAATTTTAAACTCTAGCAACTTAATCTTTAAAGTCTCAGCTTTTATTTGAGCCTTGAAAATTGAAAATCCGTTCAGTAGTTTTTGAAATATCTAAAAAAATATCCTAGCATGTTGTTTTATAATTTAGGCGGTGATACACACTTATTGCACTCTCGCTGCTCACCTGGTTCGTTGCGGCAGGGCCGAATAAGCGGCATATAGAGTGGGGGTCATATTTAAAGCCCTTATTAAGTTTTTTGTAATTTTAGATTTAATATTCATTAAAAATTTAATAATTGTTAAAGTTAATTATTATATACATAAATAAGTTATCATTTTACAAACTTTCATGATCAAATAGTCGTTTATTTCTACGTACAAATTTTCACTTTTCTAACTTTTTTTCCCAAATTAAACGACTCTTTGATCATGAAAGTTTGTAAAATGATAACTTATTTATGTATATAATAATTAACTTTAACAATTATTAAATTTTTATAATACACAAACATGGTGCACAAAAATAGACAAATTTATCAATTTTTTTTCAAAATCTTTTAGGTGATAAAATCTCTCAAAAATATCAAATAATTTTCATTTATATATCAAACGACGCAGAATTTAATTGGCTTTCAAACGATCCAAGAACCAAGTTTCTATCATTTTTCAATAATAAAATATGTTAATTTAATTTCGGCAGCAACTTTTCGTAGCTCGCCCTTCGTTCGTACCGACAATTTCTGCCGGTAGTGTAAATCTTGAATTAATTTAATAAATTCCTTCAGGCCTTCTTCTGGCATTCCGCAGAGGAATTCCACCGTGATACCATCCTCTCCTGCAGCTTTCCCTTTCTTTAACTTTCTTATGGCAACCAAAATTTCCTCTTGTGTTATGGGATTGTTTAAATCCTCCACTCCGTTTTCTGCTTCCTCGTCTTCCTCTTTATTAGATTTTCCTCTATCAATTCTTTTTTCTTGATGTGATTTATTTTTATCGTAATCACCTGTACTCGGAGTGTTTCTTCCTTCCCCTATACTGTTGTCTACTTCATCAACTCCATCCAGTAAATTTTTAAAATGATTAAGCCACGTTTCTTTTTCTATTTTGTTTACCACCTTCCTTTTTCTTCTATACCTATTCATAGCCTTCCACCATTCTGTAATATTCTTACTTTCTGACACTTTTTTCTGTTTTTCATCTAACCATTCTTTAATTAATCTTTGTCTTAATTCTGATAACTCTTTCCTGCAATCCAAATAAGCCTTCTTGTTGGTCCAATCCCTCTTTTTCCTAAACTTGTGTAGTAATTTGAACAACTCTTTTCTTTCACATTCCATAAATTTTTCCATTCTTTGTGGAATTCTTCAAGCTTTTCCTCTTTCCATTTTAGTCTAAATACTTTATTATTGCTTCCTTTTTCATTTTTAATATATTCGTCCCATTTTAGATGATAAATCACAGGCAGATGATCTGATCCTTCCTGTGTTGCCACTCTTAACCCTTTAAACCATTCCGGTATTCCGTTCTGTCCTTCCATTTTTATTATAACTAAGTCCAACACACTTCCTAGTCCGTTACCATGCCCAATACATGTTATTTTCCCCTCTGAATCTTCTTTTGTCCTCCCGTTCATTATGAGCATTGCTCTTATTTCACACCAGTTCAAAAGAAGCCTTCCTTCTGATCGCAATTTTTGATCTTCAGAATTCCTTAGCTGAATCAAATCGTCTTCGTCTTCTTCCATTCCACATTCTGCTATACCTTGTTCATTTCCTATTTTCGCATTCAAGTCTCCTGAAATAATTTCCATTTTGTTTTCTTCCAGTTTGCCTCCAGACTCTTTGTAATTCCGACTAGCTGTCCTCCACTCGCTCTTCCTTTAGAATGACTCCTTAATGCTGCCATACCACACCATTCGAATCCATTGTCTAGTGTCTCTATGACTTTAACCATCCTCTTTTCTTCCAAAAATGTTTCCTGAAACACTACAATATCCATACTTTTCCACAAATGTCTATTTTTTTGTACGTTTTTTAAGCCTTGAGTATTCCACTGCATCACAGCAATCTCATCAGTAGTTTCTACTCTCATCTGAGTTCCGAAATGTATTTTTTTCCTCCCGATCAACTTTTTAAAGTTTTAATTCTCCTTCTAGTTCATTCCATTCAAGACATGTCTCATCTATCCATAACTTCTGATAACCTGTTCTCGCTCTTTTTCGTTGTCGGTTCCAGGCGTCCGCTTCTCTTTCTAGCCATGCATGAACTTCCTTTTGCCTCTCTTTTAAATCATTCTTTATCCACACTCCCCATCCTGAATCATTCAAAGTTGATTTTTTCTTCATTAAATTTATTTTTGATGACCAATTTTGTAATCTAACCCTCCAGCCTTCTTCTATCCTTTCTAATCGTTCTATTCTTATTTCTAAATTAAAAACATTAAAAAACCAGTTTTCTAATTCCTGTTTTTTCTCATTTGTAATTAGTGTTAGACCTACAATAATCACATTTTTCTTTTTAATTCTTCTCGCCCTTTTTTCATCCTCCCATTTTTCCTCATTTAATTTTTCTGGACTTTTGTTGATTTGATCTGAAGTTTGAATATGTTCTTCTCCTCCAGTGTTATCCAATCTTTCTTCTGTCGAATCAAGATGGAAAGGGATTTCCATACTTGTTGTCGGGTTTTCAAGATAGTTTCGGTTTTTGTCTGAATCAAATCTCTGTTCTACAAATTCATTATATTTTATGTTAACTGTCGCACTTGATTTATTTATCTTTCCTTCGTAGCCTTTCAATTGTTCATATATCCTCTGTTCTTTTACTTTCAGTATATATATTTTAATTTCTTCGTTTCCTCTTTGTAATATTCAACTTCTTTTTTCAAATCTGCCAATTCATCTTCGTTTTCTGCTTCCTGAATCCTAATCTTTTCACAATTGCTGCACTTATCGCTTTGCATTTTCCTATCTTCTAACTCATTCCTTATCAATTTTTCCATTTCTGACATTCTCTTTTCCCACTTTACTTCTTCCTCTCTTTTCCATTCTTCTGTTACATCACACAACGAATTTATCATGTCTTCTAACCTTTTAATTTTTATATCACTCAGAGATCGTACCATTGGAGTTCTAAATGTATCATCCTCAACGGAGTCTAAGTCTGAGTTTTCTTCCGAGAAATTAGTTGAATTTTCTCTTTCTAGTCTTATTTCGGAGTTTTTTAAATTATTAGGTGATCTCGACAACTTGTGTTTTGGTTTGAAAATTCCATCTTTAAAGCCCTCATTTAATTTGTCCTCACTATCACTTATAGAGTTTGTTTCGCCTTTGTTTTTATCACTGTCTTCAACGACACTTTGTTTTTTATTAAACCAAATAATGTTCAATTTAGCACTGTTATTGTCTTTTTTATTTTTTGAGCCAGTAGGTCTTCCTCTCCTTTTCTTTTCTGGTTCCTTATTTGATTCGTTTTCTATCTCGTAGGTGCCACTACCAACTTTTTTCATTTCCACTTCTGCGCAGCTTTCTATTTCATCCTCCATTTTTTCTAACCTCAAAAGTGAACGACGCCACTTAAATAAATTTATAATTTATTCACCACATACAATTAACACGTCAAATAATTTGAAATTACTTTAACTAGGCCTTAATACTTTCTTATAAAATCACATTTGAACACCCATTTTCACTTTTTCACTTGAATAATTCGATTTTGTTACTCTAAATTGCGACACGCACCTCTTACATACAATGCTCAACCGGAAGTCAACAAATTTTAAAAATGATTAAAGTGTTTAAAAAAATGTTTAAAACTGTCTGAAATTTCTATACGATGAAGTTGTAGTTTTGTCGTAAATAATGGAAATTAAATTGAAAAAATTGACAGTTAAAAGAAAATTTTCTTATTTTTAGAGTGGAGGTCCTTCTACTCAACAACAAAAAGATATAAGTGAAGTCGTCAAAAAATTAGAAAAACAAGGACCAGGAAGCGATCGACTTTCAGCTATGAAAGCGGCCTTCAGAAGTCAATATACATCTCAGGTTAGATATTTTCTTAAATTTTTGTCTTTTTGTTAAATTTTATAATTATAGGGGAGAGTGGGGCAAACCGGACCCCCCTGAATATTTCCGAAATGGCGAAATTGTCAAAAGTGCTATTTAGAAATTTGAAACAACCATGTGCAGTATACCTTATTCTTTAAATTTGACATTTTTTACTTTTGTTTGTGCAACAATGGGAGCAAAAGTTTTTTGTTTAGTTTTTTCTACACTTTTACGAATTTTTTCTTAAGGAAATTCTGAGGAAATCGTGTAATCTTTCCAAATATTAGGTCTTGGGTTTTGAAGGTACACACCTCAGGAATATTCACCACCAAAAACTTTCATGAATTTGCAAAGCGCTTCTTTTTGACAAACATTCATTCTCAAAATGAGCCTGTGGGGCAAACCGGGCCGTTTTTGGTGGGGCAAATCGGCCATAGGATATTTCCATTGAATTAAAGTTTCATAAAAATTATTTTTAAATAAAATGTTTCTTTCATTAAAATTTTTACTTACAATGAAAAATAATTGTCTTTCAATGTAAATTAAACCATTTAATATTGTTTCTCTGATAATGACAAACATTTATATTTTTTTATTAAAAAAAAAATTCAATTGAAATTCAATCCCGAATTATTATTTTCATTACTACAACTATTGTTTACATGATTCTTTGTTTTTTATTATTGTAGATTATGTAAGTGAAATATTATAAATAAAAAACCAAACGGTCTGGTTTGCCCCATGGGGGGTCCGGTTTACCACAGGGGGTGGGGCAAACCGGATTGTTTGAAAAAATTTTAATGTTAACACAGCAACTAAACAATAAAAGATGAAGTATAAGTGTCTCTGGGAAAAAGTTGCGCAATTAAAGGATCTTTCAAACAAGCCTTTAAAAATTTAAATCCGTTGGTTCGTTTAGTCACAAGAGTCAAAAATCCGTTAAGGGGTCCGGTTTGCCCTCTCTCCCCTATTGCATACACAAAAATATACAAAGTTTTAAATAATACAAATTATATCATAATATGTCGTATACTATCGGTAGATTCCATTTCAATTCAGACAGATTAAATGCAAGTAAGTCAAATTATCGTTTTGAATGAAAAAATATTTTTAAAGTTTTTTACACGACACGCGTTTTGTCATTTTGACAAAAAATTACTTAACTAAGATAGATGCATTTGAATTTTTACAACTGCGAAGTCTGATTTCAAGTAAATATTTATTACACTTAACATTATCACCTACCAGAGAATTTACAATATTAACTATAACACGCATTCCTCCACAGCATCGAAACTTTCCTAAAAATATATTAAATATTTACTTGCAATATTCGGCATATCAACTGAAAAGTTTAGTTAAAATAAATTTAGTTTAAATGTCCCGATTAAATAAGTGTTTAGCGCGAAACTTTCCGGAACATTTCAATGAAATTTTCGCCTAATTATAACTATAATTAGAGGAAAATCAAACATGAAAAAACTGAATAGTTAGAGTAGCCGCTAATAAGCAAGTCGAAAGAACTGGTTAAGTTGTCGTGACGCAGTAGTTGGACACTCTACGGTCGTATATTCATATACGGGAAGTATATGGTAAGTCAGTTTAAGGATGGATTCAAGTGATGGGGCATGTGAGCTCTTATCAATAATATTTTAGATGAAGTAATGGTCGTAAGTTGAGAACTTGCTCAACTCTCTGACCACTTGCTCATTGGGAGGAAAAATGAGTTCATCAATTTTTGCCGGATTGAGATCTGTATTGGAAAATTTGTTTATAAGAAATCCGATGAGGTTCGGTCTGGCCGGAGCCAGGAATGGACACTCAAACAGAATATGCTTTACAGAACGACGATCCACACTGCATCTATAGCGTACCACGTATTCCTGTCCTGGGAAAAGGCACATGTTCTCATATCTTTAAGTGGTAGTTTGAAATAGTTTAAACAACAGATTTGTTGTATCAATCGTTAATTTCTCGACAGACCGCACCTATATACTCGTTTCCTTGTATGTTATTGTAAGCAGGAATCCACATGAGTTTGAAGGAAGGAGAGGAGGTCGAGGTTCCAAATAGGATTTTTAAAATTTCAAAGATTAGATATGGGTTATCTTTAAACATCAGACAATTTTTGATTCTCTGGATGGAGTATCGAGAATCAGAGACTAGCAGGACTTTATTCTTGTTTTGTTCAACTCTATACTTCAATGCTGAATAGATAGCATACATTTCAGCCGTTAAAATGGAAGTATTCGATTGGAGAGGGGCGCCTTGTGTGTGATTTGAAACCTAATCATTAGGGTTGAGCTTGTATTTTCTATTGAGAGTATATAGGAGGGGTATAAGAGAATTCTCCTTTTATGAGTAGTTGCGTATAATGAAGGAGTTGGATAGGAATGTTCCTAAACCCCAGAGGGAGCTCAGCCGCCTCCGCCAAGAGGACGGGAATGGGAGTTGATCTCATACATCCCAGTGCCACCGACTGAATCCTATCCCGGCACTTCAGGGAGGTAGGAGAAGAACCACTAAATAAAGGAGAGCCCTAGTCTAAAGTCGCTCTGATAAGGTTTTTATAGACCAGAAAAGACAATGAGGGGTTGGTGCCCCGTGTGACACGCGAGATTATTTTTAGGATGCCGAAAGCTTCTGTGGCCTTATTGGCAAGCATTTTCATATGGGGTGTCCATGTAAGCTTTCGATCCAAGAGCATCCCAAGATGTTTCATTGTGTTTCCACATGTGATTGTTTTGGGTCCTAATTTTATGATGATATCCTCGAAAGGAGACCGCGAATTCGAAATGACACAGCATACCGTTTTATCAGGTTCTACATCCATACCGAGATATCTGAGCCACGTAGAAAGATTATCTAGAGCAGCTGAAACATCTAAAATTGGAAACAACTGAGGTGAGGGCGATTGGGCGAAAATTCTTGCTTCCAGGTTTTGGGAGGGCTAAGACTCGTATACAGCCAATAATATAGAAAGAATTACTGAAGAAGCATTATATTGAAGAGTATCAGCAGAACCTCTTGTGCTATGAAACCCAGGGTTAACCAGGATTCAGTTATACAAACGATATCTGGATTGTGTTAACACAGAAGGACCTCCAATTCTAGACGTTTAAATAGGATACTTTTGAAATTCCAAAGAATGAGGGTGAAGAATTTGTGAATAGCGGGACTAGTTGGGTGAGTCAATTATGTAAAGTAGAGTAAGTAAACTAAGGCAGTCAGATAATTAAGGGGTACTAATCTGTAAGAAGGAGTCAGAGGTCAAGACGTAAAACAAATAAAAGATGTTTTGGAATATACCAGGTCAAGGCTGGAGTCAGTGTTATTATTATTAGTTATTCAAATTAAAAATTTAAAGTCAAGATACTAGAATGAATAGATAGACAAAAGATAGAAAGAAAATTAAATCGCTGATTAGGTCTTAATATAACTGTCAATTATAAGATTAGTAATTCGCTAAAATTGTGAATGGGGATCCATGTTAAATCGGAGTTTTGGGGGAAAAGTTATGAGGTAAAAAAAATTGTTATTTATTGTTCAGCAATATTCACCGACATAACATCATCATTGTTCTCTGAGATTGTAGGTGGAGGGGGACCAATGGCTAATGGTGTATTGTTGTGAATTATTGGTGTGATTATTTCTTGAATCTGTAAAGCTGTCGTAATTATTTCCTGTTCCCAGATCATGTCATAAGCGGGACGTGGGTAACTTTGAGAAAGAAGGTAAAATTCTGCATCCTCAAATTCTAAGTTTAGCTCTACACGGTATTTCATCACCGCGAATTCAAATTTATAAAACGTACCTTCTTTCGAGGAGGCTGCATGTTGTCCAGAAAAGTTGGAACAGATGGAGGTCTGTTTAGGATAGGGTCACTCTTTCTTGAATTGTGATTCGGAACAAAACTCGCACGTGGAATGTGTAGAACGCCATTAAGAAGAGAGATGTCTGAATCGTTAACACTTAAAGCACCTTTTTTGGCGAAGGGGTGACGATTAATGTCAGATTGAAGACGGCTCTAGAGATCAATATTGATTGCAGGATGGAAATTCTAGAGAAAACGAATTCGATAAGACTGAAGATTTCAGTTTTAGTTCTTCTACAGATGGAGATGATCTCAGAGAGAATATCTGAATAGCTACTGAGGAGCTTTACGACTAATCAAAGATGTTGGAATGTAGGATTTGTAGCTCTTATTAGTGAGAGTCGTGGCGTCGAGTACATCGTTTGCGATGTTCCCGTTAGAAGAAGTAATTCTTAATTGATTAAGGCCATTAGGGACAATCGTTCTGTCAGGGTCACTAACCACCGTTTCCAAAAAGTCCGCGAACACAATCTTATTATATTTGCCGATCTTTTTTTGTGTAGTGGATTCAACTAGTATTGTGTACGAGGGGGGAATTTTCTAAAAATCTGGCTTCATTGGAGAAGTTGTTATTTGTTCAAAGAAGGCCGTAACTGATTGGATCAGAGTCAAATTTTGAGAAAGATTTATTATTATTATTGGAATTGTTTTGAGAATCTGAATGTTGTAGAGAGGTGGATGCTTCTGAGGGTGCAGTTAAGGTTGGAGTTGTGTCAATCTCCTTCCCTGCCTCTTCCTTTTAAGGGGAAGCAGAAGGGTTGGGTTCAGGTATATTTCCATAAGAGTTGACGAATTATCTGATGCAGAGTTCGGTGGGTGGCATTGAGATTGGGGGAAGATACGGAGTGAAGGGAGTTATTGCTATATATGTGATCGGGGAAGATGTTTGCATTGAGTTAGGATCAACGGCGATTTCGATATTTGTAGAAATAGATGTTTGTTTGCGAATTTGAGAGTGAGATGCCAAGCTGACGAGAAATGATGTGCTTGACGTAAGTTCCCTTTTAATCATGTCAGTCAGACCAGGCTTCAGGGTTGGACGTTCCGAGGTGCGTTTCATTTGCATACATTTGCCTTTACCAAAAGCGGCTCCGGTGTTCATCTCTGGAGTTGGAGCGGCAGGCCTGGATGCGGCGGGTTGATTCGAATCCCCTGTTTTTTTCAGGTGTTGATGCTTTGGACCCTTAAAAAGAAAGACGAAGAGTATCCAGATCACAAATCGGCTTCAAATGCCGAACTTATTATTTAATAAAAATAATAAAAAAGGATAAAGTATCTGACTAAATGTCAAAAAAATAGACTTCATTAGTGATAATTCAAATTATTTGTTAGTGTTTTTGCTTGTGAAGATAAAAAATAATATAACGAAAATTCTTCCTCCTTTTGGCTTGAGACAAGTAAAATTGATTGATAAGTAGTTTAGGATTTGTAAAAGTATTATAAAATAATTGAGAGTAATGTAGTGAGTGATTAGGACAGTAAGTTAAATAAGAATTAATGATATTTTTAAATTTGAAAATAAATTTTATTCTCAAAAATTAATAATAACTGATAAATACTATAACATTGTTGGCGTGAACGTTAACAATTTGAAAGTTTGAGAAAATAAATATTTCAAAAAAAAAATTCTCCTGATTGCCAGAATGGTTTAGCCCGCTTGAAAGTCATAGGAAATGTTCATAATTATTTTAAGAACTTGTACTCTCTAAATCTGAATCAGCGAAATTTCACTAAGTATGCCACTAATTTCAATCAGCGTATATGCGCTAATGAATCAGTGAAATTTCACTGATTATTCAGTGAAATTTCACTAATTCACAGTGCATATACGCTAATTGAAATAGTGGATAGAAATAGTGGATAGAAAAAAGGGGGTGTTTTTGAGAAAATTGATCTTATTTATTTTCAGAAAATCATTCCCTATTTTTATAATTTTAAATATTTTTTCAAATTTCAAACTGGATTTTGAAGAGGACAAGCCCATCTACAAGACCCAAGAGAGAAAATTAAATTATACTTAAAAGAAAAAAAAATGACAAGCAAAAAATTTTTTTCACTATTCATTCAAGTTTTACCACTCAAAGTTCAAATGTGCATAACTTCTTTAAATTTAACTTTTTTGAAAAATAAAAAAATACGTGTCTCTATATTTTTCATGTACAATAACATATTTTAGCGACAGCTAAATCTATAACTTGAAGTTAGTCGACCTGCCTGATTTGAAATGGATTCAGTCTAGAATGTATGCGAGGAAGTCATTTCTTAATAAAACGGACAATGAGAGTGAATGAGAGTGTATGGGAGCACTGTATAACACAAACCCGAAGCCAATTAGCCGATGTATTTGAATTTAAATGATGGTCTTGAATCGAAGATGACAATAATATGGATACAAAATCGAGAAATAATTATTTCTGTTAAAAATGCTCTGTCTAATTTAGTAATATTTTAATTATACGGATTTTAATTCACTAACGGAGTTCACAAATTCGTAGTGAGGTTACCTCACTAAAAATTACAATCAAAACGTCATTCAATAAAGATCTAACATAGACTCTAATATCGTTTTACCCTATCTTTTTATTGCCAAGGTTCACATTGTGTAGTAAAGCTCTTGGATTTATAAGTTATATAGATGTAAACCGTTATTGAAAAAGTGGAAATGTCGGTAATGTAGATTTGTCGTAATATTTAAAAAAATATTATTTTGAATTAATAAATTAGTTGTTTTATTCAAAGTCAATATTATTTAATAGATTCTTTAAATGAAATGTAATTAAATTAATTTAATAAATTTAATGAATAACGAAGTAAATTATTAATAAATAAATTAATATTAATTATAAAAACAAAACTAACAGTAATAGCAATTTCTTAAAAAACTTTATAATAATCGTAACTTTTCTTTCTCCTCTGAAGAACAAATTTTGATATTTTTTTTGCGTTCTGCGAGGGTAGCTTACATAAACTTTACAACCAAATCAAAACAATTCAATTGGAAAGGTTATAAAAACATGAAAATCTCTTATAGAGAATTTTATTGACAAATTGAAACATGCAGGACTCTGACGCTTGCTATTCGTTTAGACCCCGAAGACTAACTGTCGGTCATACCGTGCTAAAAACCCATTATACCTAACCTTATATATTCCCCTACGGAACTACCTATCAGCTTCAGACTTCATAGATGAATGGTCCTACTTAGTTGTTGACTTAGTTGCTTCCTCTAAGGCAGTTCTGAAGACCTTGCAGCTTCCTAACCCTGCGACGTATTTAGTTTTCTCCTTCCTGCCGAACATCTTTTCGCATAAGAAAATCTACCCATTTACATTCTCTGCATATGTGGCTGTAGTCTTGATACCTTGTGACCATAACTCTTCTTCTCACTGAACAAGACAAAAGCCAACCTTTATGTGGCCAAGATGCTCCAGCTTTTTTGCATCTTTATGTGTTGAAACTACAATAACGAGCTTAACACGACGCTTATTAGGTCCTAGGACCGTTACTTTTCTACTCCCTACTGGCATTGCCGAAACTCTATCCAGTGCCTTCTGGACATCGTTTGGCTCTGTAATACAATTTAGATCGCGAATCTCCAAACCGAACAACTATTCGGTCTACAATCTGCACCTTACCTAAGTCACCAATCACCCTAGTCACCTTATTGGTGAACGTCTCCTCATTTGAATAAACTCTAAATTTGACACAGAGGTCTCCGTTCGACTTTTTTCTGGATTTACCTCCTGGCGGATCTTTCCCAGAACTGCTACGAACGTCGAGCCTTCAGCCACCTTCACGATCATTGATGACCTTTCCTGTGGTCTTACTTTCTTTTTCGTGTGATTCTCCGTCTTTTTTGGACGTCCTTCCTCTTTCTTCATTTTTAAACCCTTTATCAATTCAGGATTATTTCTCTTCCGATTCTGAGACTTCAAGATAATGTTTTTTAGCACTGCTGCATTGAAACGGTCTCGTCTAACCATTCGATCTAGTCTAGCTTTTTCGGACCAGGTTCATCCATGATAGAATTTCTCATCATTTTTCTCCGCTGCTACGTGCTTCTCTTTAACCTCATACTTGATGTTTGTCCCGTATCGATCGACCCTTAACAGGGTACTACCATCTGGCCATGATGGGACATGAACCACCTCCATTAGTTACATAGATATTAGAGCATTGCCGAAGCATTGATGCGACGTTTATGATATCTAGTGTCAGGTGAGCTCGGACCTCGAAGGACGATGCACCGCTCGCAGATCCGAAAATAAACTTAGGGTCTACAAATATGCATCCTTCCATTATTGTACACTGTGATGATTGCTTTCGTAAGAAATTTTTTATAATAATTTAAATATATATCCTCAATATTATTTGAGTTATTATTTATTTTATAAAGTTTTATAATGTAGGGTATTGTTTTTTATAAATAGAAAACGTCAAATATACGTAAACTTTTTATGCATGCAAAGAAAATAATCATATAATGTAAAAATATTATTTTTACTGTTATTTAAGTCTACGTTTTACGTTTTACGTTTCTTGCTTGCATACCCGAATTTTTAATATATGGAATTTCAAAAAAAAATTTCGCTAGGAAACTCGTATGGAAATTTGCAAAAAAATTCTTTTGACGATTTATTTATAAATATTTTGGACAAATTTCCAAACGAAATTCGAGCGATTTACGCACGGATTATTTTTGAATTTTTTTAGAAAATTCTGCTCGTAAATTAGTATGGATTTCCGCACAAAATATCAGATAAAAATTTCTTTAAAAATAGTTCACCAGAATATTTTTATAGAAACGTTTATTTAAGATATAATCAGAATTTTCTAAAAAAAATTAATCCGTTTGTAATTCGTACGCATTCCATGTAAGCAAAAGACGTAAAACCTAAAA
This sequence comes from Leptopilina drosophilae, assembly GCA_032873175.1. Classification (NCBI taxonomy): domain Eukaryota; kingdom Metazoa; phylum Arthropoda; class Insecta; order Hymenoptera; family Figitidae; genus Leptopilina; species Leptopilina drosophilae. Next base: position 34,160,031 of record CM065480.1, read on the forward strand.
TAGACTTAAATAACAGTAAAAATAATATTTTTACCTTATATGATTATTTTCTTTGCATGCATAAAAAATTTACGTATATTTGACGTTTTCTATTTATAAAAAACAATACCCTACATTATAAAACTTTATAAAATAAATAATAACTCATCACAGTGTACAATAATTGAAGGATGCACATTTGCAAACAAATTAAAAAAATAAAAAAGAGAATTCTGAAAGTAAAATGAGAATATAAAGAAAATGAAAAAAAGTCCAAATATAAAAATTTGTTCTTCAGAGGAGAAAAAAACCCTTAAAACAAAAAAGAGTTTTATGTAAATATATTGTATAAATAAGTATTTTTGATAAATTTGTTAATAATTTTTGATCGAGCATCAACGGTAAAAAAATTCATTTAAAATTTTTACATATCATCATTATGACTTTATTAATAATTATAAATCATTATTTAACTGTTTCCCAGAATTTTTCACGAAACAATTGTCAACTCATTAGTAGGGGAGAATGGGGAGTTATGAAGCACGCTTTGTTTATGAGTTGTAACTTCAAAAAGAAATTTTTATTTCAAATTTTCTCCACTTGAATCTCTAGAGGGTCTTCAAATATGCTTACTGGTTGAAGAATTTGCATGGAATAAAATAAAATCGACAATTTTTTTCAGTTGAACTAAAAAGCTGCTTTTTCAAGTTTTTAAAAATCATGGGGAGTTGTGAAGCACTACTAAAAATCGCTAAAAATTATATTTTTTGGTAAATATTCTTTATTGCGATTTTGCATAAATCGTTTTAAATTTCGAGAACCTAATCATTGCTGGGTATTATATGGGTGAACTTATCTTTTTGATTTGTTCGCGAATTTTGTAAGAATTCTGCAAAATGGAGCACACAAAAAAACTTTATAAACGAAAAATTGAACACATTGTCTTGAAAGATATGCAAAATATCTTCTATCGGAATGAATCCAATTACAAAACGAAGATATTAGGTGAAAAAATATTCAGAGTAAGTGACATCTATCAAAACAATTACTATGCGAGATCTATGGCCGTGCTTCACAACTCCCCATGCTTCATAACTCCCCATTCTCCCCTAAGACCCTTCACTAAACCCTTCATCTTGATTACTGGATCGATAAAGCTATGAAAATTTGTTGGATGTGAACCTCTGTAGCTCAGTGGAAGAGCAATCAACCGGCAATTGAAAGGTCCTGGGTTTCGAGCCCCAGCAGAGTTAGTCTCCCATTTTTTCATGGCTTTAAATTTGTTTTTCAATTTATAAATTATTAATAATAAACAATGTTAATAAATAATATTCTTTTTATTTTAATAACCTATTAAAACGAATTCTTTGATAATTTATAAAATTAAAAAAAGTTAAAAATTTTAATATACAATAATAATTATTTGCTGTTGTATTCCATCTTTATGTAGAAAATTTAAAAAATTAAATTGTACTGATAACACGAATTAAATCAGTAAAGGTAATTATACAAATAAGAAATAGAATATTTTTTAATTTAATATATGTGACGTTCTATGGTGAAAGGGACTTTAGCTGCAGAAAAATTAATTTTTAGTTATGTATATTATACTCTCCCTAGGGTTTCAAGACCTTGTGATGGTGGGGTCTCTTGAGGGTCTCTTCCCCTCAGGAGGGGACGGTATACATCCGGTTCTTTTATAAAGAGGATTGGATTGTATTAGATTACCCCTGTGTAAAATTATGAGAGCGTGTATTGCTCTTGGTTATACACCTGAGTCCTGGAAAAGGACGAGGGTGGTATTTATCCCGAAGGCCGGTCGCACAGGGTATACTGCTGTGAAGGACTTCAGACCAATTAGTCTAACCTCCTTTATATTAAAGGCGTTAGAAAAACTGGTGGATAATTTTATCAGACAAGAATGTCTGAGGGATTATCCCTTGCACTCGGGACAACATGCGTATAGAGCAGGTTTCTCAGTAGAATCAGCCCTCCACTCTGCAGTAGGTAGAATAGAGAAGCAAATTGGCAGGGGGGTTATGCGGTGGGTACCTTTCTTGATATTGAAGGTGCCTTCCCTAACACCTCTAGCGAAGCTATCTGCAGGGTAGCCAGAAAACGAGGCGTGCCCGAGCCACTAATTAAATGGATCGACAGCATGCTCGTGAAAGTGCTCTTGAAGCAGAGTATGATGAAGCCAGGCTAACTGGCGTCTTCTCAAAAGGAGGCCCACATGGAGGAGTTCTTTCTCCTTATTGTGGTACTTTGTGGCAGATGAGTTGATTAGGAAACTCAATAACCACGGATATTGTACGCAAAGCTATGCGGATGATTTCCTTATAATTATAAGAGGGCACTCAATTGAGAACCTTTTAGAGCTTACGGAAAGTGCACTCAAGATTGTCAAGAATTGGTGCAGTCAGTCTGGACTTTGTGTGAATCCAGAGTATGATCCGGTATTTTATGGACAAGAGATTTCTTTTTCCGAATCGGCTAAATACTTTGGAGTAATCCTGGATAAAAAGCTGAGTTGAAAAGAACATTTCGAGTATCAATATAGGAAATTCTGTACTGCGTTCTGGGCGTGTAGAAGGGCGATAGGGCCATCGTGGGGACTAAGACCCAATATGATCAATTGGCTCTATCAGATGATTCTAAAACCCAGGTTTCTTCACGCGGTGGTGGTTTGGTGGTCTAGGATTCAATTGATCACGGTCAAAGAAAAACTGGACCAACTCCAAGCAATGGTCTTTAGGGATATAACAGGGGCCATGAGGACCACGTCTACAGCGGCGTTGGGATTCATACTGGCCGAAGTACCTCTATATATTACTGCGGTGAAAAAGCCGGCCCCTACTATGAGCAGGCTAAACGCGCAGGGAAAGTGGAAGTCAAGTGGTAAACACACCAAGGTCCCACGTTCAATCCTATCAATTCCAGAATTAAGTATGGTGCAAGATAGGATGATCAAGAGGGTGGAATTTAAACCTTGCTTTAAGATACTAATACCTTCCAGATTAGACTGAAAGAAGGGGTTTCCACTTAGGGACGAGGTGTGGTACACGGACGGCTCCAAGATGGATTGCGGTGCAGGCTTCGGAATATATCGAAAAACTGGCTGCATTAAAGTGGATGAGTCATTAGGACAATATGCTACGGTTTGGCAAGCCGAGGTCTGTTTGATTTCAACTTGTGCTCAAATGTCAATTCAAAAAGGGACAAGAGGCATAAGAATTAGTTTTTGAGTGGATAGTCAGGCGGTCCTAGGGGCTCTAAAGAATCCCACAATAGAATCGAAGCTTGTCTGGGAATGCCGTAGCGTACTAGACGAGTTAGGTTAAGTAAATAAACTTTCGTTGATCTGGGTACCAGGCCACTCGGGAATCAAGGGCAATGAAAGGGTGGACGTTTTGGCAAAAATAGGTTCTAAAACGGTATTTTTATGTCCTGAACCAGCAGCATTGAAAGATGGGGTCAAAGAGAACATGAGAAGTATTGGGCGGGCATTGGGGTGGGAAGGCAAGCGAAGGCTCTGTTGGGTTTAGTGCCCAACAAGAGGCGAGCGAGCGATCTCCTTAAACTCGATAAGATCAGAGTAAAAACCTTTGTTCGCCTTTTTACAGGACATGGGCTTTTGAATGTGTGAGACGAGTGACGAGACGTCGTCTCACATATTATCCGAATGCCCGGCATTAGCAAGGATCAGACTTTTCAGCTGGGGTCAAGCAATTATAGACCTTTTGCAGGTGTCTATACCTTTGCACCTATCTATAGAGGAAATACCGGACTTCTGGAGAAGAACAGGCCTCTAATGGGTTGTTGTAAACGAGCAAGCTGGAGCTTGGTACAATGGATTCTCTAATCTAAGTGCCAACTTTCCCTTTTGGGAATATCCAGCTTGATCTCGGTAATTGATTAGATTAGATTGGTTATGTATATCATTCTATAGTTTTGGAGTTCTTCTCCTGTGGTAATAGAGGGCGTGTGTGTTGCAAAACGGCAAAACATGTGTCGTCTAAAAATGTGTAAAAAATAATATATTTTCATTGAAAAAGATAATTTGACTTACATGCATATAGTCTGTTTGAATTGAAATGGAATAAACCTATATTATTATTATTATTATTATTATTATTATTATTATTAAGCTTAATTAGTCTCCAATTTTCTCTCTCCATTATTCTTAATTTAAAAAAGTTTACAAACTAATGGATTTATTTAATTACAGTTTAGAGCATCATCCGATCACACTTGGGAACAAACAATTGTCCCTCCTTCCATAATAATGCCTCCACCACCTCCAATTACGGCAAATAGTTCTGAGGAACAAACAGACAATCAGGATTCAAGTTCATTAGAAACAGAAAAGTCTGAACGAAAAAGAAAACGAAAGAGCCGATGGGAGTAATTACTGGTATTTCGGAACTTATCAACTATGTATATACATCATTTCCCATGAACTACTGTGGTAATGATGTTTTATTTGATTTTATAATAAATCTTAATTTTAAAATCGCAAATTCGAGATTATTGACTAAAAAAGAAACACTAAATTATATTTTTAAAATACTTTTAATATTTAGTATTTAATATTCATTTTTAAATGGAAATAAAAGCTTACGATTAAAATTTTATTTTCTACACTTCTTTGCAGTAACAAAATAATTTTGGAGAAATAACACAAGTTGTTATTTTTTATTTACTTTTTTTATTTTCTACAATAGTTAATTATTTTTATTATTACAATTACATTTTATATTGTCAGAGTAGATTCTTTAAAATCGATATTTAAAAACAATATCTACAATATTACGAAAAACCAGCATCCAGTAAAAAAATAACCTGAGCATTTGCATTGCTTTTGAAATGAAATTAAAACAAATTAATTTCTAAATTATTATTATTATTAAATGAAATATTTATTAAATTTGTTTTCGTTTTAGCAATGTGAGTCACTGATTATTTATTTAGGGCTCCGCTGTTCTTCAAGAAGACACACTGAATTAATAATTTTATTTTAATGCATTTTTTCAATTTTTTTTTCTACTGGTAATTTTTTTAATACTGTTTCAAAAAAATTTTAAAAAGCAGTTTTTTTGTTTCGGAAAAGAAATGAATGTAAAATTTTGTAACAGTTTTCTTAAAAATAATTTATCTCTATTAAACAAATATTTAGTTAATCAAAAGTAATTAAATATTTCTTTTAATAAAAGTTGTTCGAAAATAACACATTTCGGTATTTATTTTTTCGATATTTTCTGTTTAAAGCAGTGTGTTTATCTATAACTAATTTTACAACTATTGATATTAATACTTAATTAGGATAAGATACAAATTAGCGCAAAAGTAATTAAGTCTCAAGTATAATATTTGTTTTTAAAGAATTACAAATCTTGAAGAATTTGTTTGCAATTCTACAACGTTAAATTATAATTACGAAACACGTGCGTCCATTGAAACTAGTGATTTACTTTTAAACGTGAATCACTTTGTTTCCTTTTTATGGAATAGTGACCATGATCATGGAATAACACTACACTGGAGAGTTGTCTAATAATTATTCGCGAGAAAAATCGCACTGCAATTTAGTAAATATTTTTATTTCCATATTTTCTTAAATATGTAATAAAAAATAGTTATCTACTATTCTAAAATAAAATTTTTTAATTAAATCAAACATTCTACAGACTTTTAAAATCATTATTATTATTTTATTTCCTTTCGTTAATTAAAAATAAGAACGTAACTATTTTATATTCTCAATTAAATATTTTCTGTTAACATTTTCTTTATTTAAAAACAAAGGGAAAAAAATCAAAAACTTATAATTGAAAAATTTTTTTAAAAACATTTTACCTAGTCCAATATTTTCCGAGGGGGAGGGGGTTAAATTTTTGGGATTTTTAGTACAATGCTTATTTCAATAATTTTTTACTCTTAAACTATGAAACATGAAAATTTGGCAAGGTACATTTTGGAAAGGTTTTTTCATGCTCTTTCGATTGAAAATAGGCATTTAAAATAAAAATTTTTTTTAAATGCCTATTTTCAATCGAAAGAGCATGAAAAAACCTTTCCAAAATGTACCTTGCCAAATTTTCATGTTTAATAGCTTAAGAGTAGAAAATTATTGAAATAAGCATTACTTCACATTACTCCATGTCACTTGACAAGGAATGCCTCATATATAAGATATTATTGTCAACCTTCATTATTGAACTGTTTTTCCAATAACGTAAAAAAATCCAATTTCAAATTTTTAAGGTGACATTCCAATTCAAAACAGGCAAAAAAAGGATTTTTTAATAAATATTGTTACAATAACTATGACATTTATTTTAAAAAAATTTCTTTTGCATGTAATAAATAATTTATTTAAGAATTTGTAAAAAAAAAATTTTCATTTATATTTCAAAATGGCGGCGATATAAGCTATTTTCGAAAATGACCATTTTCGGTGGTAAGATCAATTCCAAACTTTCTAAAACAACAGATAAAACCAAAAACGAAGTGACATTCTCTGCGTTAGACATTTCTTCAGGTGTGGAATTTCAAAAAAGTGGGATTTTCTTCCCCCCCTTTTTTTTAGAGTACTTTTTCTCCAAAATATGCAAAAAAAAGGTGTTTTTATTCAGAATTTCGCTTATAAAAAAAAGAGAGATGGAAATTTTCCAGTTTTTGAGGTTCCACTTATAGGCATGCTGACGATGAATCAAAAGCCGTTTGACTTTTTAAAATCGCTTAGGAAGAACTCGAGATATCAGTCTTACCAGATCGAAAAAAAAAATTTTTTTATAAAAACGCGTTTAAAGTTTTTGTTCATAAGTTTCGACATTTTTAAAAAAAATCATCGAATTTGCTAGAAAATCGTTATTCGGGGGTTTTTGAGGTCGCTAATTACGAATATGGAATCAGATTGTTAAAATTCAAAATGGCGGATCCAATATGGAGGACATTTTATTTTTCAAAATCATTGGATTTTTTTGAAAATCGTTACGGGGGGGTTTTTGGGGTCGCTGATTACGAATATGACATAATTTTTCCAAAATTAAAAATGTCGGATGCAATATGGTGGACAAAAAAAATTAAAATAAAAAATTTTCTTTTCCGCCATATTGAATCCGCCATTTTGAATTTTGAAAATTTGATATCTAATTTGTGATCAGCAACACCAAATACATTTTTGTTTGTCTTTTTTGAAAAATGGAAATGAGAAAAGATTTAAATCATTCGATTGCTTATCCGCATACAAAAAACATCTTTGACATGGCGAAGAATAAACATGTATAACTTTTGTTTTACTTCGAATTTAGTAATAAATTTTAAGAGAGTATTCTTGACACTATAAGAAATCCGAAAATAAAATAAAAAAACACGATTTTTTTAACATTTTGAATTGGAATGTCCCCTTAAAATATTAAAATATTATTATAACAATAACAAGAAATTAATAAATTTGTTTGGATGCATCTTAAAATATAGTTTGTTCACCAATATTGCTTATGAAAATAAAATTTTTAGAATTTATTATTTAAAAGTTATGAACATTTTAAAAAGTCTGTTACGTTACAAAAGTTTCGTTTTCCGCGATGTTGACCACATATATATTTCTGAGTATTGAAATAATTGTAAAATTAAGACATCATTGTGACGTGTAGTTGAAAATATTTACGTTTAAAAATTCAAAGATTTAATATTTTAAAAGCAAATAATGCAAAAACTTAATTATACGAATTAATATGCGAACTCTTATTATCGAAATAAGAAAAAGAAGTGTAACTATATAATATGCGCCTTTTACAAATAATATACAGTTTATTATTATAAAATATATTCCATATTATGATTTAATATTTTATGAATTCACGCTATTCACTTTTTATATTTAATTCGATTAATTATTATTATTTGTAATAATCACTATAATAATAATTATGATAATACCTTATTTACTATAATAATCACATATGAGTAAGAAACTAAATTTTTAAGTGATATATTTAAATACTAGATTTTAAATAATAAAAAACCAAATATTTCAATTTTTCAATCACAGTAAAAAAACCCGACTCATTTTTGTTACAACTCATTTGGAAGTCGGTCTTGAAATGAGTAATCGACATACTAGGTAACATACAGTAACAAACCCAGGTAACATACATGAAGTATGTTACGTACCCATCTCTAGTAAAATGGCAATGTTCTAGTTACTTTTTTTGCACTGCAAAAAGAAGTTTCTTAATTAAGATGTTTTGGTAGTCATTTTTAAGATGTTTTTGTGGTCACTTTTGAGATACATAAAACATCTTATTCTTATCTTAATATCTTACCTCAGTAAGATACCTACAGTATCTTACCACTTTGTTGTAACACGAAGAATGCCCGACTTCAGTTGAATATTTTATTTTTTTTGCAACGACGCTCATCTCCACTTCCCATCGTACAAAACACCCTTTATAAAGACATTTTTCAAATTATTCTACCTGATGATCTGACACTATCAAATGATAATACTTTTGTCTTTCGACTGGTAGGTTAAATGCTGGCCAGTTTAACGTCCGTTACACGGATGAGTAACTCCATCAGTAAAACGTTTGAATTGTGACAGGTCCTATATGCGATAAAGTATATGAAGGGTGTTTCTACAATAGCTTGAAAATGCAATTATCTTTCTTTTTTGTCATTGCGTCTTGTTCGCGTTCTATTTTGTTCACGGCTTTAGGCTGCTTTACTTAACCCGAAAAATCAAGGTAGTAAGATAGTAGTATATAAGATGCTTAAAGTGTCTCCGACTTTAAAATGGATTTATATGTAAGATATTTAAAGTATTTTAGGCTGTCCTAACTTATCGTTCTCAAGTATCTTACGACTCACAAGTATCTTAGAAGGTCACAAGTATCTTACGATGTCTTTAATAACTTATATCAAGATTCATAAAGTAACTACAGAAAGTATCTTAAATATTAAGTCAGTATAAACATTAATTCTTACGTAGATATGTAAAGTGTCTTAAATTCTTTAAGATACTTCGTTTAGTGCCTTATATTAAGATGGAAAATGGATTTTTACTATCTTACATCTTAGAATAAGATACATTGTAAAATACTTCTTTTTGCAGTGTGTGTTTCGCATGTTTCGTCTTATATGGTTTGTCAGTCAATACAAATGTCTAATGTGATTGTTATTTTATCATAAACAAAAAATGATACCCCTTTTGAGTCCTTTCCCCAGAAACTCAGAATATGCGACTCATTTTGAGTTCGGTTTTTTTCTGTGATTATGGAATAGTAATTGATAAAGGAAAATTAATTTTTGAAAGTAAAGTTGATTGTAAAGTGGAATTTTTTATTACTCATATTCGATTGTTTATTTTTTTATAAACATAAGTGGTAACTAACTTATTCCTCTTATAATTCATTTTATTAATACAAGGATCACAGACTGTTACCTTTTTTTAAGTATTGTCACCATATTCACCTTTCTGATAATTTTCACCTACTTCTCCTGTTTAGTAAACTTTTCTTATTATTTTCAATTTAAATTAGTTTATGAAAATTTGCAATTCATTTATATTTCAATAAATTAAAATTCTCAATTATTGAAACTTTAATAGCATTAAATCTTAATTAATTCTGAAAATTTAATTGTACAAAATTTTTAATGCAGATCCTTTTCAATTATGTAATTTATTAAGATAAATTACATTGTTATTTATTTTATAAAAATATTATTTCTATTATTTTAATAGAAAAACTAATTAAATTTCTCAGCACATTTTTGTTATGTATGAAAAAATTTAATTCTTGCCAAAAAATTCATTCAAATTTTTGAAAATAAATTAATTCTTTCCAAGAATTTCTTGAAAATTTTTAAAATAATTAAATCTTGTTGAAAATTGTTATCAAAATTGTATTCAAAATAATTTAATTTTTTCAAAAAATTTTGTTATTTATGAAATGAATTAAAATCTTTTCAATAATTTACAAAAAATTTATAAAAATGACTAATTTTCTCAGTAAATTTTTATTATTTATAAAAAAATTTAATTTTTGACCAGAATTTCATTAAAATTTTTGAAAATAAATTACATAGAGGAACACCAAAAAATGGGTTAATATTTGACTATAAGGGGATGAAAGTACTACTCCAGCAGAGTAAAATCCTCAAAGGATTATGGAAAATTAGCAGCCGTTTGATTTTCATTGCAATTTTAAGTTTTGATAATTTAGTAATTTATTGAATAGGTAATCGCTGTTATCAGCTCATGGTCAGTAAATCGTGCATTTTCGACAATAACTTCTTACTTTCTTGAGTAAAATTGTAGTTTTCAATCCAATAAACAAATTACGTTAACAAATCATCGTTGAATAATCACTTTCATTAAAAATTTTCTATCAATTATTCGATTTTTCTCAATTTTTTAACACTTTTCCGTAGAATATATAAAATAACTCTTGAATATTTAAATAAAAAATTTTACTCAAGAAAGTAAGAAGTTATTGTCAAAAATGTACGATTTACTGACCAAAAGCTGATAAGAGCGATTATTCAATAAATTACTGAATTGTCAAATTGTCAAACCCTTTTAGGGGTTTTACTCTAATGGACATACTTTCATCCTATTACACAGGCCGACAAAATTTCATCACCTGCATGATGCCTAAAATGTTACAGTCGATTCTTACAGGATTTTGTCCGTAGAATACGAATCTGACCTTGAAAATATTGAATTGGCTCTAGTTTTTAATCAATTCACGCTTCAATATGCAAAATACGCATTTTTAACATTTTTTGAATGAATGTTAAATTATAAACCGAAAAAGTAAATCTGTCTGCATAGGGCCAAATCAAAGCATAAACACTGCTCTTCAATATCCAAAAACGAAAAATTTAATTTATGTACACTTTAACCTATAATGTCAAAAGAGACATGCGCTGTTCCATAAACATATTGAAAACAACAAGTACTTTTGACCATGTAAGGCAATTTAAATAAAAATTAGTCTCTAGGGGTTTTTATGGTTGCTGCTTACTGTTCTGTATTCAGATTTCAATATTCAAAATGGCGGATTCAATATGGCAGAATTTTTTTTTAATTTTACATTTTTATCATAAAAGGCGTAAATTATTTTTAAAAATTGGTCCGCCACTTGTAATATTTCATAGCAGCTTTGTAAGCAGCGATCATAAAAAACCCCAGAGAGACTAATTTTGACTTGAATTGCCTTACATGGTCAAAAGTAATGTTATTTTTAATACTTTTATGGAACAGCGTATGTTTCTTTGGACATTATAGGTTAAAGTGTACATAAATTAAATTTTTTGTTTTTGGGTATTCAAGAGCAGTGTTTAAGCTTTAATTTGGTGCTATGCGGACAAACACACTGTTCCGGTGTAGGGTTGTACATTCATTCAAAAGAATGCCAAAAATGCGTATTTTGTGAATTGAAACGGAAATTGTTTAAAAACTAGAGCCAATCCAGTATTTTCAAGGTCAGATTCGTATTCTACGGACAAAATCCTATAAAAATCAGCTTCTGTTGGTTAGGCCACAAAATTTTGTTGACCTGTGTTATAGTCAAGTCTTAAACAAAAAAAAAATTCTTAAATTGTTCCACTGTGATATTTTTTGCCTTTTTTCTTTTTTCGACACCTATTATTAGAAAATAATTCACCTTTTTAATTATATTTTGAAAGTATTTTAAGAGTAATAATTACTGTGATCCTTGTAGTTAAAAAATAACTTACCTAAGATGAAGTTATTTGAGCTTGGATAATCCCCAAATAAGGTAAGATCATAGTATTCATTTTTTTGTAATATAATGTCGTTAGCCCCTAAAATAAATTGGCGATTGTCCACTATCCTCGAAATAACCTTCGAAATATAAAAAAACCTACAAAATTCCTAATTCGACAAAATTGGTATTTTTTAAAATCTATTTTTCATCTCTTTTTTTTAGGAATCGACAAATTGTGGCATCACCGGTGTACTCTTTCGCCGAATTTTCTCCGGTTGTTGCGTTGATGTACCCAACAATGATCCGGACTTTCGATTTATATCGGCACTCTTTCCATTATTAAATCTCTCCATAGCTCGTGTATAGGAACCAGTGCAAACTTTGCCCCAAATTTTTCTGTCCTCCAAATTGACACTCGAACGACTTCTCATTTCGATATTTGATCGAGGCGATGATTCCGTTTTTTCTGTCCACAATGTTGGAAGTCGTTTGGAATTCTTGATTTCCTCCTTCTCTAGAGTTGGCGTTGAATCTCGATTTGAATGAACGTCCTCCCAGGACATTCCAATGTCGGATTGAACACTCGAGGGCGTTGGACAACTACCTTCACTCGATAGCGATGAGGATCTGACAAATGAGGGTGGAACTTCGAGTTTCGAATTATTTTCCTCCTGTTGAGTTGTCACACGATTTCCTGATGTTCCATTATTGTTTGTATCGTTGTCGGGGGGTAAATTATCGTTGAGAATTATTTTTGCTATTGTCGTGCGTTTTCGTAGATTCTCGAGATTTTCTTTTGGAGTTGTTTGGAAATTGTCGATTTTCTGTAAAATGTCTTTTAGATTTACAGTGCTGTCGGTGAATTTTGATTTATAGAAACGATCGTCGTCTTTTCGTGAGTGGGAGGCGATTTGTATTTCGGGGTAAATGTAGTTTGCTACTCGTTCTTTTTGATACAAGGATGGTCTCGTTCTTGGGCAGGTTTTCTGTACTTTTTCTACAGTTTTCTCTTTGTCTAATTTTTCCCCTTTGTCGTATTTTTCAGTTTTAGTTCTCTCTTTTTCCCCTCTGTCGTATTTTTCCAATTTAGTCCTATCGTTTTCCCCTTTGTCGGATTTTTCAATTTTAGTTCTCTCGTTTTTCGGTTTAGAAAACTTGTCAGTCTTTTCGTGTTTCGTTAACTTGACACCGTCGACACACTGTTTGTATTTTTCGTCAATTCTGGTGTCTAGGGTATTACGCACCTTGGGCTCCTCCAAAAAAGTGGAACCGTCGATTCTGAGTTTAATTTGATTGCTCTCATAGGTAGGCCATTGTTGAAAATTATGATAAGTCTTGACTTTTGCTTGATCGTTCGGCTTTGAATTAAGGTCAATTTTTACAGATTGAATTTCGAGTTTGGTTTGCTCGGTTTGAGTAATTGTAGAAGGATCAATAATTTTCTGCTCTATTTCAGTATCGGTCGGTTCTATATCGTCCTCATCGTCCTCATTACCGGAATCATTGTCAAAATCCTTCAGGATGCCCTCGTTTTTCTCGCTTCGTTTTCGCAGTTCCTCCCAATTCTTTCTTGGTTTGTAACTCGTTTTACGACGAACGATACTTCTTTCAGTGATATTGATATCGGGAATGAAGAGTCTTAGGGCTTTCGGACCAGTTGGGAATGTGACTTCGTTGACTCGTTTCTCGGTCATTATGGCCTCGAGACTGGTTTTCGACGCGACTTCCTGGTGTTTATTGAAGGCTGAGACCAATTGTGCGACGGTGTATTTTGGCTCTTCGTTTTCAGACTCGGTATGCTCGTCCTTGTCGTCCGAATTCGCTGAATTGTTGGAATGATTCGAAATGTCGGAATGTTGTCTGTGACTCGGTTTCACGGACAATAGACTACGATCGTGTGTAGTCTCGTCCGAATCTTCAGTGAGCGTGTCCGATTCAATGGACTGCAGGGAATCAAGATTCTCCTCCGATCCTGAAGTTGAACTCTTCGGAACGTCTGTACAAAACATTAATAATTTGATTTAAATACCAGCTTTCGCACTCGTCTACTAAAATCTTTTTTTGAGGTAATAAAATTCACTTTGTCCCCTTGTTGGAAAATTTACACTACTTTAAATACTCTAATATGTAACTGCAATTATTTTCCAAAATTTGAAGAAAAATTTCTACAGGAAGAATTCAATTATATTCAATATCTACTATCTATTTACTGTCTAGGTACTATTATTTTTATAAATTATGAAAATATGCTCAGAAATTTAACTATTATCAAAAATTTCAATAAAATTAATGTCAGAAATTTAATTAATTTCATAAATAATAAAATTCTTCACAAAAAATGAATTATTTTCAGAAACTGTAATACAAATATTTATGTTAGTTTGATTATTTTTAAAAAATTTATTAAAATTCTTTGCAGGAATTCAATTATTTTCAAGAATTGTAATAATTCTTGTCAAGAATTAGCCGACTGAAGTTGAAATAATTTTTCAAAATTCATCACTGATATATAAACTACGATTCTCTAAGGTTGCATTGTTTTTGTACCCCTCAGAATTTTTTTATTTCAAATTTACTCAAAAAAATCTATAGGAAGGTGCTGAGCGCGTACAGTTAACTTCAGCTGGCTTCAAGAATTTAATTATTTTTATAAATAATAAAATGATTCGTAAATTATTAAATTTTTGATAAAATTGGTTAATTTAAAGAAATAATTAATCTATTGTTCATTAAACTATTTACTTTTGTATTTAAATAATTGAATTTTCTTTGGATTTTCGGACAAAAGTAGATTTTAAAATTAATTTCAGTTGAAATTATTGATACTAATCTATAAATATAAGATGAGACTTTTGTCTGTACATTGCTCAGAACTTAAAATTTTACACATACTTATTCGTTTTGAGCATCCGCAGGATTCCAAAAATGCCAATAAAAAATTTTGTGTATGTATGTATGTATGTATGTTTGTATGTATGTTTGTATGTATGTTTGTATGTATGTCACTGAATCTTTGTTCGCGAATCACTTAAAAACGGTTCAACCGTTTGAAATCTAATTTGGCAGAATGTTTGACCTTAGGCCTAGGAAGGTTTTTAAATTTACAGATTTGAAAAATATTAATTAGAACGGGAGATATTAAATTTTTTCAAAAAATTCAAAAATCAGAAATTTTCAAATTTTACCTTTTTTAAAGAAATGCTTTCAAACTTTGTATAATTGAGTATAACATGATATTTAGTAAAATTCTATAATAGATTTGCCAATAAAATGTTCTATAACTAAGATGTAAAGATAAAAATGTTTTCAAAAAATCGAAATTTAAAAAATTTTAGATTTTTTAATGTATTGCTTTTAAACGATCTATAATTGAGTATAACATGTTATTTAGTCACATTTTAGCCTAATTTAGCAAAAAATACTATTCCATATTTCAGATGTAAGTATAATAATGTTTTGGGAAAATTTAAAAAAAAATCATTTTTTTATAAGAGACAATTTTTGGAAAAATTATGCCAAAATTTGACCAAATAACATGTAACAATGAATTATAGATCATTTAAAAGCAATTCATTAAAAAATATAAAATTTGAAAAATTTTGATTTTTTTAATTTTTTGAAAACATTTTTATACTTACATCTTGGTTATAGGACATTATTTTTGGCAAAAAATTTTTACATTTTGATAGATTGCAGTAAAATAATCAGTTATGACTTTTGTGAGATATATATAAACAATAAATTTACAGATTTTAAACATATTAATTAGAACGGGAGGTATTCAATTTTTTCTAAATATTTAAAAAATGGAAAATTTCTAATTTTTTTATTTTTTAATATATATCTTTTAAATTTTTGACGTCAAAATAATGGAATTTAGAATAATTTGTTTATCCAATTAATCAAAAAATTTTCAATTACAAAACTTCGAAAATATTAAAAATTGTATACGATAAATGGTAAACAATGTGAAAAATATTAATTCAGAACTTTAAAATTATTTTTAAATGAGATTGAAAATGGAGATTTTTTATGATAAAATTCATACTACAGAAATTCAAGAATACCTGTGAAACGATACTTGCATTATGCTACTGGGGAAAAACATAGACAGTAAAAAGTTTTGTTATTTTAATTCTAGGTTTAACTATGATGGATGTTTTGAGCATTGTAAAGGCAAACGTTAAACAGAGTGTCTATTATTATTTTTGTGTAACAAACTATCCGGTTTTCCCATCTTTGTCCAAATTTTTCCAGGTGTATATTTTCTCATCAAATATAAATTTTTTTGATAAGTAATAACGATAAATAAAACTACAAATGGCTACAAAAATTTACATATTTTATGAAAATACTCTTCGACGGGTTTTTGTTTTTACAAATACTTTTAACAGGGGTTCTACCAACTGGGCAAAACGGTAAATATGCAGGAATTTTATTTAATCGGGAAAAATTGTGAATTCAGCTTGCAATATAGGTCTTATTTTACATTTAAGCAATTATGATACAATTAGTTGGAATTTGACTTTACTATAACTCCAAAAACTGGTGGAAATTTAGGATTAACTTATAATACTATAATTAAATTTCTACAAATTATTGACAAACATTGTTTCCTGTATTTTAATAAAAAAAATTAATTATTTGATGATAAAAATTTAATCACTGTTTTAAAATAGTAATATTTTTATAATGAAATAGTTAATGGTAGCTAATCATAATTTCTCCAGTCAAATTAAATTTTTCACTATTTCCTTTTTTTCGAGACTGGTAGACACACTATTAAATGTATCTGTAGAAACTAAAACCCGTCGAAGACGGGTACGACAGCTAGTTTAATATTGAAAGCGTTATAGTATAATTTTTTATAAATAATTAAATTTTAAAAGATTTTAAAATTAAAGCCTTTGGAAATTTTATTGTAAAACTAATAATATGAAAATATTTATTTAAAAAAATTGATCAAATTTTCAATGTAATTTAATTTATAAATTATGGAAAATTTTATTCTTTTTAGTAATTGGAACTAAAATTTTTTGGAAAATAGTTAAAATTTATTATAAATTATTAAAAAAGATTAAATTAAATTTTAAAATAATTTAAAATTTTGTCAAATTTTATTAAAATAAATTTTATATTTTAAACAATTTTATTGTTTTTACTTTTAGAAAAATTTAGAAGTGAAGTTAGATAAGATAGAATGTTAATATTTTTCATGTTAATAAAATTTTTTCAGGCGTCAAATTTTTTAATAGAACTACCTTTTTAAAATTAATAGTCGAGTACAAAGTTTGAAATACAATCCTTTATGTATGAGAAAGCAAAAATATAAATTTCATTGAAAAAATCACCTTGTATTTTAAGTTCTTGTTTTCTCTCCATTTCTCGCGTCATCATATCTTCGGTATTCTTTTTTCCAAGTTTGTCCAAACTCTCTGCTTTTGAAAATGTAAGTTTGCTTTCAATCCCAGAAGGAGATGATGATTTATCAGCGGTAATGGAGACTTTCGTTAACAATTCTTGTGGTCGAGAAATCCTTGGAATTCGATCATGAGCCGGTAGTGCAACGGCATCGCAGGACGAGACCAAGGAGGCATTCGATGCGGCAATTTCGACACTGAGCTGTTTAAATATTGGAAGCATATCTTGAGTTTGTGCTCGTTCATTTTTCTTCCTCTGTCTTAAACTCTCGAGACTTCGATAAATATCCAAAACACCCTGCGACTTTGACAGACTCTTTAAACCATAGAGTTTTTCCCGTGATCTTCCAAATAGTGGACTGAGAATTTCCTTACCAGTGCCTTTATTTTTATTTAAAAGGCAAGCTTGCGATTGAATCTGATTTAGACTTCTCATTCGTGACAGTAGACCGCGACTTGCGCCGAGATTTAAATTTGCTTGTGATTTACTTTGAGCTTGAGTGAGAAGTCCTTGAGTTTGTTCCTTGTTCAGTAAACAACTCTGGCTCATTGCGAGACTTGTTTGCGATGAATTGAGACTCGTTTGGGAATCGGCTGGACTCATAAATTCCTCACTGCCTGGGAGACTTCCACGACTTCCTGTACGATTGTAGCTCAAGCACATTTCACTTTGACTCAGTGTGCAGTTGAGGCCCTGATTTTGATCGCTTTCTGTGAGATTTGCATTGCTGCTCGCTTGACTCAAAAGGGTTGCGCGTCGCAAATTTTCCCTGCTCACAACTCGTTCCAAAAGAACTTCACGGGATTTCGATAAATATCTTCGTAAGTGCGGTGACGCTTGTGTTGGCGCTCCTCGTAACCATTCATGGCGCAAACATTGTTTCGATGTCATTCGTGCACTGTGAACATTAATTTTTCAATCGAATAAATAAAAATTAGAAATTACAAAAAACTTAACAAGAATGTTTAGATAATTTGAAAATAGTAGCAAGACAAATTCGATTCAGTTTCTTCTTTTAATTCAAAAAAGCAGAATTTAAAAGACCATAAATAATCGACAGATATTAATAATAAAAAAACCAGTTTCGTGATAAAACACATGAATAATATTGTAAAACTGACAATATATTGGCTCTCGAAAAATTTAAATTTAAAAATTGAAACGCCTACATTTTGCAGGTAAATGATAAAAATTTGAATTTTGAATACATATGGGCAATTCCACGTGAAATTTTTCTATAACATTTTAGAATCGGTCAACCATATTTTTTTCTCGTTCCTTATAGAAAAATATTAAATACGTTTTTTTATTTTTCCATAATTGGCAAAAGTTTCGAGATATGAATTTTCGAAATTTTTGATTTTTAAAAGCAGACTTATTTTCAATAGCTTATAACTTTGAAAGTGAAACTTTTTTCAGTTTCGAAAAAAGTTGTCAAAGAAAGAAAGTTTTGGTTTTTCTTCAACTTTTAAAAGATTTTAAAAAAAAATATTTTTAAAAATTTTTTAGAAAAAAAATTATTTTTTTATAAACAAATTAATTAAAAAATTTATAAAACGAAAACTATGAGTCGGCCCATCTCGGATCTTTTTAAAAAATCTTCTCTATATTGGCAGGTATAAATAAATAAGAAAAAAATAAAAATTAATCGTGCCCAAATTAAAAATAAATTAATTTGTTTATAAAAAAATAATTTTTTTTTTCTAAAAAATTTTTAAAAATATTTTTTTAAAAATCTTTTAAAAGTTGAAGAAAAACCAAAGTTTCTTTCTTTGACAACTTTTTTCGAAACTCAATACTTTCAAAGTTATAAACTATTGAAAATAAGTCTGCTTTTAAAAATCAAAAATTTCAAAAATTCATATCTCGAAAATTTTGGCAATTATGGAAAAATAAAAAATACGTATTTAATATTTTTCTATAAGGAACGAGAAAAAAATATTTTTAACCGATTCTAAAATGTCATAGAAAAATTTCACGTGGAATTGCCCATATATATTTCCTTTATCACATTTCAGGAATTAAAAATCAAAGAATCGAATTACAATTTTGATTCTTTTTTCTCTTTTTTTTAAAAATTAGAGTATTATTTTTATATTTTATCGCAATTTTATGTAAATTCACACCTTGGATCAAGCACGAGTAGTTTGGCAACAAAGTCCTTTGCCTGAGCGGAAACGTCATCAAAAAGTTCCTCTGGGAAGTCAACTTCGCCCATTGAAATATTTTGAAATGTCTCTTGATCAGTTTCACCACCGAATGGTGAGAAACCCGTCAGAAGGACGTATGTCGTTACACCCAGTGACCTGTATTTAAATCAAAGCCAACATTCAGAATTAATCGATGGAATAAAAAGATAAGTATAACAATCACAATTTCATGACAGCTCTCGGAACTTCCATTTGTATAAAATTGAATTCGTATTTTTTTCTTTTTTAATTTTTCTTTTTATACTCACCACATATCAGCTGCCAGTGTTATTGGTTCGTAGTGTAAAATTTCAGGAGCTGAAAAAGAAAAAAATGAATTATTTGAAACGAAAATAAAAACCCAGCTTAAAATTCCCGTACAGGATCCTTAAAGGATCCTCTACAGGACCAGTACGGGATTTTGGGACAGGGTTCCTGTGCAGGTTCCGATGCAGGAACCTTAGTTATCAAAGATTTCTGTAAAGGTTTCTGTACAGGAACACTTGCAGGATCCTGTACAGGAAACTTTGTAAAGGTTCCTGTAAAGTTTTGTAAACTGCAGGTACTTAAGTGTAAAGGATTCTGTGAGGAACCCTTAAAGGATCCTACACGGTTTCCTCAATTAATATATTTATATTTTTAACTCCTGCGCAGTAGTTTTCTATGAGTTTCTCGAATGCGCAATACATTTTTGTGTCCAACATTGATATACGAGCCTAACATATTAAAATATGAAGTCTATGTATGTCAAATGTTGTTTAACATAAAAAATTTTATAAAAATTTCCTGTACAGGACCAGCACGGGATCCTGTATGGGATCCTGCGCAGGACCTGTTTAGGATCCCACGAGGATCCTTTAAGGATCCTGTACGGGGATTTTAAGCTGGGAAGTAAAAAAGAATTTTTCAATGATTGTTTTCTAGAATTTTTTATTTAAATTCTTATTTAAATAAGTAAATTATTTTTAATAATTTTTGAAAAACTTCTTTGAGAATTTTCAAATCTATTTTTTTACAAATTCAATTTAATAAAATTTCGATTATATATGAGCCGCCGGATCGTAGAAGGGCACGTAAATTTTTCTCGGCCGAAATCGAAGTCCCCCGGACATCCAAAATTCGACTTTCGAATTTAAATATCTCATGTACATATCCTTATAGGAAATTTCGTTGCGCATCTTTTTTTCTTTTAAATTTTTATTGTATCTATTACCGTTTTCGAAATATAAGGGAAAAACTGTTTTTTTAAAAACAGAAATTTTTATTGTTTTTTTCACATTAACTCGCGATTACTCAGTCAATTTTACGAATTTCTTAAAGAAACAAGAACGAAAATACGCGTTATTTTATCCAACGAGTGACTAAAACAGAAAAATGATGTTTTAAGTATAAATAAAAAAGTTATTAATTTTTTATTGCGATATTGCAAGATTCGTAAACTAAAATTTTCACTAAGCGGGGAAGTTGAGCAAAATTTGAGCAACAAAAAACTACCAGCGAGAAAGTTGTTTATTAAGGTCTAAACAAGTTTTTCCCGAAAGTTACAGTTCAATTAAACAATTAGTTAACAAATGGCGAATGTTAAAAGTCGTTGGCGGCTGAACGCCCAGCGCACGTATCTCACCTTATAGTAAGCTGGAGTTTTATTCCGCGTATACATAAAGCTGCCTCTACAATTAGAAAGTAATACGCGAAACGCGAGAAAATACCATGTATTTTTCTCGCGTTTCGCGTCTGCGTCGAGCGTTTATCAATTTTTTTCCTAATTGTAGAGGCAGCTTTATACGGGCGAGAAACGCGCGCTGGGCGTTCAGCCGCAGACTAATTGTTTAATTCAACTGTAACATTCGGGAAAAACTTATTTAGACCTTAATGAACAATTTTCTCGCTGGAAGTTTTTTGTTGCTCTAAATTTGCTCAACTTCCCCGCTTGGTGAAAATTTGAGTTTACGAATCTTGCAATATCTCAATAAAAAATTAATAACTTTTTTATTTATAATTAAAACATCATTTTTCTTTTTTAGTCACTCGAAGGATAAAATAACGCGTATTTTCGTTTTTGTTTCATTAAGAAATTCTTAAAGTTGACTGAGTAATCGCGAGTTGATGTGGAAAAAACAATTAAAATTTCTGTTTTTAAAAAAACAGTTTTCCCTTATATTTCGAAAACGGTAATAGATACAATAAAAATTTAAAAGAAAAAAAGATGCGCAACGAAATTTCCTATAAGGATATGTACATGAGATATTTAAATTCGAAAGTCGAATTTTGGATGTCCAGGGGACTTCGATTTCGGCCGAGAAAAATTTACGTGCCCTTCTACGATCCGGCGGCTCATATGTGGGTAATTCCACGTGAATAGCTCCATTAGCTCTTCAGATAAAAAACTGTGAGCCCTAGGAGGAGAGATAGAGAGGGGGGGGGTACATGGTAATTTTCCGTAATAGTTTTAATAATTAAAAATACGTTTTTCATATTTTTCTACAAAGATTAAGAAAAAAAATATGTTCAGCTGAATTTTAATGGTAACATTGTATTAAAAATAATTGAATTCTTTTGTTTTTTCAAGAATGTTAATACAATTTCTTACAGAAAGTATTACAAAAAAATTAAATAAACTTCTTTATAGAAATTCAATTATATTAAAAAATGCTTCTTAAGAATTCAATTATTTCACAATTTTTAATAAATTCACGAAAATGAATGAATGAATTCACGAAAATTCAATTATTTTCATAAATATCAAAATTCATAGCAGAAATTTAATTTTTTCAAATGTTACCCTTTCGGAAAAAATGACACTCATGAGTGTCGTATTTTGAGTATGCGGTTATTTCGCTACTCACATTTAAAAAACGACACTCAAGAAATGACACTTATTGAAGTATAACAATCAATGATAATAATATGTCTTATTTAACGAATTAAATAAAAAATAATTTATTTAAAAGTATAACGTTTATTTATTACCATTATTATAATTTTATATAACATTTCTTAATATTAGGGGAGAGTCTCCAGTTGTAAGGCGGGTTTTATTTTTGACCCGTAAATTGTAAACGGGTAAACAAAATTGTAAATAAAATACACCGTTCGAAAGGTAACAGAAATACGCAACTTTTATTATAAGAAAGTATAGTGTTTCGATAAACTCAAGAAATTTTACGATACATTTTTCGAGGGCATCGCTTTAAAAAAAATGTCTCCAGTTGTGAGACACTCATCAAAAATTGCTAAACTTTAATAAGTTTGATATAAAACGTTCTGTTTAGTAGAAATAATCTATATATATAAGATGAGACTTTTGTATGTACATTGCTCAGAACTTAAAATTTTACACATACTTATTCGTTTTGAGCATCCAGGATTCCAAAAATGCCAATAAAAAATTTCGTGTATGTATGTATGTATGTCCGTATGTCACAGAATCTTTGTTCGCGAATCACTTAAAAACGGTTCAACCTTTTGAAACCTAATTTGGCAGAATGTTTGACCTTAGGCCAAGGAAGGTTTTTAAATTTACAGATTCAAAAAATATGAATTAGAACGGGAGATATTAAATTTTTTCAAAAAATTCAAAAATCAACAATTTTCAAATTTTACCTTTTTTTAAAAAATGCTTTCAGACTTTGTATAATTGAGTATAACATGTTATTTAATCACATTCTAGAATAGATTTGCCAAAAAATGTCCTACAACTAAGAAGAAAGTATAAACATGATTTTATAAAAATTCAAAAAATCGCAAATATCAAAATTTTATATTTTGTAATGAATTCCCAGCGGGCACAAAGACAAAAAACGTTCTTTGAACGTCTGTAGAACGTTTAATGTCTGCCAATTTACGTTCTAAGAATGTCCGAACGTTCCGAAACATTTTTGGAACGTTCGGACGTTCTTAAAACTTAAAACAGCAGACATTAAATGTTCTACAGACGTTCAAAGAACGTTTTTTGTTTTTGTGCCCACTGGGTTGCGTTTAAATGATCTATAATTGATTGTTACATGTTAATTGGTCAAATTTTAGCATAATTTTTTCAAAAATTGTGTCCTATAACTAAGATGTAAAGATAAAAATGTTTTCAAAAAATCGAAATTTAAAAAATTTTAGATTCTTTAATGTATTGCTTTTAAACGATCTATAATTGAGTATAACATGTTATTTTTGGCAAAAAATTTTTACATTTTGATAGATTGCAGTAAAATAATCAGTTATGACTTTTGTGAGATATATATAAACAATAAATTTACAGATTTTAAACATATTAATTAGAACGGGAGGTATTCAATTTTTTCTAAATATTTAAAAAATGGAAAATTTCTAATTTTTTTATTTTTTAATATATATCTTTTAAATTTTTGACGTCAAAATAATGGAATTAGAATAATTTGTTTATCCAATTAATCAAAAAATTTTCAATTACAAAACTTCGAAAATATTAAAAATGGTAAACGATAAATGGTAAACAATATTAAAAAATATTAATTCATAGCTTTAAAATTATTTTTAAAGGAGATTGAAAATGGAGATTTTTTATGATAAAATTCATACTACAGAAATTCAAGAATACCTGTGAAACGATACTTGCATTATGCTACTGGGGAAAAACTTAGTAAAAAGTTTTGTTATTTTAATTCTAGGTTTAACTATCATGGATGTTTTGAGCATTGTAAAGGCAAACGTTAAACAGAGTGTCTATTATTATTTTTGTGTAACAAACTATCCGGTTTTCCCATCTTTGTCCAAATTTTTCCAGGTGTATATTTTCTCATCAAATATAAATTTTTTTGATAAGTAATAACGATAAATAAAACTACAAATGGCTACAAAAATTTACATATTTTATGAAAATACTCTTCGACGGGTTTATGTTTTTACAAATATTTTTAACAGGGGTTCTACCAACTGGGCAAAACGGTAAATATGCAGGAATTTTATTTAATCGGGAAAAATTGTGAATTCAGCTTGCAATATAGGTCTTATTTTACATTTAAGCAATTATGATACAATTAGTTGGAATTTGACTTTACTATAACTCCAAAAACTGGTGGAAATTTAGGATTAACTTATAATACTATAATTAAATTTCTACAAATAATTGACAACCATTGTTTTCTGCATTTTGATAAATAAAAAAATTAATTATTTGACGATAAAAATTTATTCAGTGTTTTGAAATAGTTATATTTTGATAATAAAATAGTTAATGATAGCTAATTATTATTTCTCCAGTCAAATTTAATTTCCCACTATTTCCTATTTTTCGAGACTGGTTGAAACGCTATTAAATGTATTTTTTGAAACTAAAACCCGTCGAAGACGGGTACGACAGCTAGTTAAATATATTAATAATATATATATTATTATATACTAAATAATAGGGTAGAGTGGGGTAAAAAAGACACATTTTTACTTTGATGCTGTAAAAACTGTATTTAAAATTTTTTCTCAAATTTCCAATTGTTATTGAAAGTTTTGTTATTAAGCTTGAAAATTCTTGACGGAAATATTTGTTTTTCTCATGAAAGGACTAAGTTATAAGAGTTTTACGAAAACACTGTAAGTAGCTTTTTTGCTCAACCTGGTGGGGTGAAAAAGCCACCCTACGATTTTAGCAAAACATGTTATCAGTGTAGATATTTTTATAGTTTTCCTTTATTTATATGACAAAATAGTCTTATTTGAAAAATATTTTAATAATTATGAAAGAATTTTTAGCAAGCAAAATTGAAAATTATATTAAGTTTACCTGTTTTCGATTTGCACTGACAATTTTTCGTACCTTTTTTAGAAGTTCTCTTTAAGTTTCACCACAGATAACATAGTTTGTTGCAACCGTTTATTCATTGTTTATGTTTTTAATGCACTTTGAACTACTTTTTCGTCGTGTTTAATTAATTTTATTAAATAAACACGACAAATTTTGTAAAATAAGGAGGTTAGTTTAAATAGAAAACAAGTGAATTTCACAAAATATTCAATGGATTTTTTGCCCTGGCTTTTTTACACCCAAGACCAGGTATTAAAAAAGCAAAAAAAAATTTTTAATTCAGCTCAATTTCCAAAAAGTAACATTGTATTTTCAACCGTAGATTGGAACAATGCAACATTGCATCATAAAATATAGGGAAAACACTAAAAGAAAATGCATTACATTTACCTTTTCCGATTAATTAACTTGAAAAAAAGTACTTTGCATTTATTGAAAAAACGCTTTTTTGTCGATATAAAAAAGGAATGTTTTTATATAAACTAATCGGCTTTTTAATATTGCATGTTAAAAAAAATTGACTGTCTCACAACTGGAGACTCTCCTCTATTCTTTCCTCAAGTTTGCTTTCTAGACAAATATTTAATTATATAGTAATAAATAAAAAAAACAAGATACAAGAGATACAAGTCGACGTTTGATAAAACGTTAAAAATTTTATATTATTATCTGTTGATCACGGATAATAATACACAAGTCCAATAAAATATAACACTTTGTTATTAATTTTTAATTAGGGGGGACCGGGGCGTAATGGATCACTTTTCACTTTACCAGTAAAGAGCCTCAATTCGATTTTGAAAAATTTTGGATGTACGAGGTTTTTAATTTTTTTTTTTGAAATTTTGAAAATGGTATATCTCTAAGGAAAATGAATGACATTTAATGAAATCTTCAGGGAATGCTTATTGTTAACAGACAGTTTAAGAAAATATTTTAGAAAAAAAAAATTTTTTTTTAAACAAATTATTAAAAAAATAATTTTTAAATAAACAATTTTTTGAAAAGTGCCATTTTTATTTTTTTTAATAATAATAATTCGATTCCCACTTATTTCACGAGTATTTTCCAAAAAAAAATTGTTGGAGGGTCTGAAACTTTAGGAGATATTGAATTTTTTGTCCTTGCGCGCAACCGTAAAAAGCGCATTTTCCGGCTATACTCTACATACAAACTAACGTTCAAAGTCACCTCTAAGTCGTAAATTTTAACCGAATTCGATTTTGCTTTTTCGAGAATGTCAGGCTATAAATTCGTAAGAATACTGTGCGATTTTTAAATTTATATTTGTTTAAACAAATTATTATTATTATTCTTAAGGGGCCGTACACATAATACGTCACCAACTATTGGATACTGCTTCCATGCGAAAAGGTACCCCAGCTATGTATGTAATGCTGTAATATGCTGTGCAGGTAATGCAGCTAAAAAGTTGGATGTGTCAACCAAGAAATAGATGCCCCATCCAATTAATTGGATCGCGCTATAGCAACTATTTAATTGGCTATAGCAGCCAACTCTTTTTCTGAGTGTGTGTGTGTGTGTGTGTGTATGACACAAAAAATTGTGTACAAATTATCTCAAACAAATTTTAATCGATTGCCCTGAAATTTTGCAGGTTTATTGCAGTCATTAATACCTAAAATCTGACACAAGGATTTTCAAATTGATCCACAAAATTTTTTTTATACAATTTTTTCAAAATTTGAAAAAAAATTTTTTGTATTTTTTGAAATAACTTTTTTATTTCATAATAGTTTCATAAATTATTCTCAAAATTACATTCCTAAAAAAAACGAATCGATTGATAGTATATATAATACAAAGTGCACATTTCATCAAAATTTATTAAATTAATTGCTATTTCGACGCCTCCCGTTCATAAAATGCTAATATAATTGTCAGAGCAAGATAATTCTAATTGAATAACAAGTGCAATATGAAGTTAACTAAAAAAATTGTGCAAGATAATTCTATTTCAATATTCCGTGCAAGACAATTCTAATTCAAATTTGCGTGCAATATAATAACACGTGAAGTTGCGGACAATATAATTCTATCAAAAATATTAATGCAAGACAATTCTAACTTCTGACACAGCGTAAAACAATGCCCACTCAATCAGAAAAATACACCTAATTGTCTTAAATAAATAAAAATGCCTTTCTCCTTTTTCAGAAATTTTTCTAATTACTGTTTGATTTCATTCATCTCATAATACGAATTTCAATCTATTATAAATTATATAAGAAAACAAATGACAACTCATGAAATGTGACTTATCTGTCTATCTTCTGACAATTTAAAAATAATATAACATTTTTAATAATTGTGAGGATATTATTGAAATAATAATTATAGAAATATAAAATATAATTTGATTAAATAAGTTTATTGTAATGAATTTTGAAGCGGTTACTTAAAAAGGCATGTATTTTAAACAATTTATTATATATAAAATTTATAGTTGAAATTGAAATAGAGTTTCTAATTTCTTATTCATCTTACTTGATTATTAAACTAAATAATTTTTGTGTTACTTGTATAATGTCTATTAAAATAAAATATATTTTATGATTAAAAAATAAAATAATTTAATATTTTTCATTAAATTAATCTAAAGAAAAAAATAGTAATGAAAGAAATAATAATGTATAATGATAATTGACTTTACTTTTTGTCTATTGATTTTTCAGAAATGGGTCTAAAATATTAAATAATTAAAATATTAAAATATTAATAATTTGCTATGGATTCTAGAGCATCAACTTCAACCAGTACACGGAAAAACTTTTTTCAAGAGTATTTCCTAAACTTATTCAAGAACTCAGGATATGGAAATAATACAAGAAATGCTACGAAACCATAAATTGAAACATTATTTTAAGCTGTTCAGGGATAACTGTAGTAAATTTCTGGACTACTTGTTGAGTTTTCTTGAAAAAGTCCTGAACTTGTTTAAGAATAGAAAAATGTAAAATTAGCGAAAAAAATTTGCCCGCGTGAGTAGTCGAACCTGAGACCTCGACACTCAAGTTCGCTCCGCCTTATGCCACTCGGCTGCAGGGACGCGTTACGATACTTCAGTTTTAGATCGTTTTAAAGCGTTTAAAGTCAAGTGGCGCTGTATACCTATTGGTTACGCTACGCCTTCTTTCTTAAATAGTTCTAGACTTTTTCAGCGCGCAGTGACTGAAGAACTCAGTCGCAGCGTCAAGAACAATTATTTCCAAGCCATTAGAAAAACACCTGAAAATTCTTTAATGAATATTGAACTTTTCTAAAAGGAGTTCTAAATTTTTCCCATATCCTGAGTTCCTGAATAAATTTAGTAATGACTCTTGAAAAAAGTTTTTCCGTGTAAATATTTTAAATAATCTTTTTATTAACAAAATATTGGAATTCTAAAAAGTACATTTAAAATTTTTTAAAATTCAGGGTGTCTACTAAAGTCGTGTAACAAAATCCCCGCTTTTTCCGGCTTTGTTATAATTTTTCCTGATCTTTTTTCTCATTAACTTTAAATATATTTGATTTCGAAACTAAATAAATCTACAAATGTCTTTAAAAACGTTTATTAGAGTTTTTATAAATAATTATATTCTTTTGAGAAGTTTCTTTAAATATTTTGAAATATGTTTTATAATAATTAAGCAAAGAATTTTTAAAATTTTTTAAAAATAATCTTGTCCCTTTATAATTATAATTAAAATTTTTATTTTTCAATGTTATTAAAATTATATTGATAATTATATTTCTGCAAAAAAATTTGCTATCTGTAAAAGTAATTAAATCCTTCTAAAGAATGATATTATTTCTGAGAATAATTCAATTTTGTTAAAATTTTTGACAACAATAAGCAGTAATAATAAATTATTTACTTAATAAGTATTAAAAATTTAATTTGCTCAAGTATTAAGAAAATATCATTTATTTAAACATTCTGAAATTTAAAATTATAAGAATTTGAGAGAAGTTCAATAAAAATAATCACTAAATTTCTATTAATTGGAAATATTTTTCAAATTTATTTACATAATATATTATTTTGAATGAGTGACTGAATTTTTACTTATCAAATTAGTTATTTCTATTCAAATTCAGAGATTAGAGTAAATATTTATTACAATTTTAATAAATAGCCATTTTTTAGAAACAAATTCAAATATTAAAACTTTTTAATTTGGTGAAAAAATTCCCGGGTTGCCTTAAAATTCCTGGTATATTTCTGGGTTTTCTCGATTAAAATAAATTCTCGGATATTTCCCGGATTTCCTGGTTAGTAGACACCCTAAAAAACACTTTAAATCAATTTAAATTAAAAGTTAAATAAGTTCATAAAAAATAATGTTTGTGAAATAATTTCGTTATCTTTCGTTCAGATTTATCAGAAGAAGTAAACAAAATCCTTGATATAGGTTCAGGAAATGTTACGACGAACAATAGTTTTTCTGAAAATAATTTCCTTCAAAATGTTAAAAATATCTCTTCGTTAAACAATTTTCTTAAACAAAATAATGAATTGGAACCTTTAGATGAAGATATTTTTCAAACATTCAATGGATTAAATTCACAAATTAACAATGATATAAGTTCAAATTCAATGAAAGAGAAATGTTGTATTCAGAGTGTAGATGAAAATACTTTTAATGGATTATATTCTCCGTCAAGCAATAATTTAATAACAAGCCCTTTAAACGATGGTTTTAATGATGTCAACAATTTTGATGATTGTATTCTAAATGAAAATGTATTTCTATCTTCAGATGATGAGGATCACCTATCTAATTTTGATGAAAATTTAAATCCTAGTATCGCCATTGATAATAATATTCCAAATGAAGCAGAATCTTCTAATAGCGGAGAAAAGAGAAAGAATGAAGAACCGAAATGTTTGACAAGGAAGAGACTATGCAATCCCCAAAAATGGAAAAGAAATATTACAAAAATGGCATCGAACCTTGGTCAAGAATACACATCTTCATTTACAAAGAAGACAATACCAGTACGCTCAATACAAAGAACATGTGGTCCTGGTTGCAAATTTAAGTGTGAAGGAAAGATTTCTGATGCAACAAGAATTGCATTTTTTAATGAATTCTGGAATATTTCAGAACACGGCAAAAAATTCGATTTCATTTTAAGACACGTTATGGAAGGCTGCAACAAAAAAAATACAGATGAAATGTCAAAAAGTACTCGAAAGTATACTATTAATGAAAGAGAGAAAAATATTCCTGTTTGCAAAACAATGTTTTTAAATACGTTGAATATCAGCTCGCAAATGGTAGAAACTGCATTTAAAAAAGTACGAAGTGGAGAGTCAAATTTAGTTGACAAAAGAGGAAAATCGAAGAAAAGACCACGAGCTGTTACGGAAGAGGCAACTGATACCGTTAAGGACCATATAAATATGTTTCCACGAGTTGAATCGCATTATGTTCGTAAAGATTCCAATCGTGAATATTTCGAAGAGTCTTTATGACTTAGTCGAATGTTCGAATTGTACGTCATCTGGGCAAAGGAAAACAATAAACCCTTGGTCACGAAACATCATTATTATGACGTATTTAACACTCAATTTAACATTGGTTTCTTTAAACCTAAGAAAGACCAATGCGAGCTATGTGAAGGTTATAAAAATGCAACAGCGAAAGAGACATTGGAAGAAAAATATAAAATTCACCTTGAAAATAAGAATATAGCTAGGATTGCTAAAGAAGCTGATAAAAGTTTTGCCAAGGAAACTAAAAACTCATCCTGTATGATTATCTTCGATTTTCAAAAAGTACTTAATGCTCCAAAAACAGAAGTCAGTACTTTATACTATAAGCGCAAACTCTCAATCTACAATTTTACTATCTATGAAGTTGTAAATCACGAAGCATATTGCTATCTATGGACTGAAAATGACGCGAATAAAGATTCCAATGAAGTAGCTAGTTGCTTACTTAATTACATTGAAAAAAAAGTTGCTGTAGGCATTAAAGATTTTTTCTTGTGGTCGGATAACTGCGGTGGCCAAATTAGAAACAAACATGTATTTTCAATGTTCGTTTATGCTGCTTCTAAATATAATATTACTATTAAACACTCCTTTTTAGAAGTTGGCCATACTCTTGTGACAAGAAAAGAAAAGTCTCATGTGAATGTCAAAAAGTATTTTCCCAGAACCGCATATTCGAGCTTTCAAGGAATTTCTGCTGCAAAATTAAAAGATTTCAAAACATTATGTAATAAGAATATCATTCCATCGCAATATCACAATTACTTTAACTCTTTTTCAGAAAAAAATACTATAACCACCAATGAAGATTCAAGTGTCGAAGAAGAGTAAAAATTCGATTACTTATTGATAATAATTATAATCCTAAAGTTAAATTACACATTTGTTTATTCAAAACTTGAGAGAAGAATAATCTATAGATTAACCATTCTTGAAAACCTAGATACATTCAATTATTATATTCAATAAAAGTTAACGTTTTAAAAAAAATTAATGCTTTTAAAAATATTTATGCTTTGAAGTGATTGTTTTTATGAACTACAGGACTCACTACTGCTACGGATTATTCGACATGGCTATCTAATGATGATGATGGCACTCTTAATTCCCGTTGAAGAGATTTTTTATCAGCCAAACGTTGTTACAGAACTTTAATTATCTTGGTTCATTCTTGCAGTTGTTCCTTCATTTCGGAAAGACTTGTTTTCAGAGCTTTCTCGTTTCCTTCTAATCTATTATCTAATTTATTTTTCTAGTCCATCTAATCTTTCCTCTGATTGTTCAGCATCATTTTAATTCTTAAATCTTTAATTTGTTTCCTGTTTCAATTCAAATTTTGTTGTCATTTCATAAAATTGCGATTTTAGTTCAAAATATATACATAAGAAACTGAAATTGTTCATACACGCTATTGAAGTCTCTTTAAATTTATATTTACGGTAATTCTCAACAACGAATAATAATTTTTCCAAAAATGATAGAATTTTTTCCATAATTTATATCGTAAAAAGCCGAAATAAACTGTTACCTAACATTTTATTATTATGAAATCAACGGAGAATTTTATATATAAAACAACGAAATTACTGAGAAAAATGTTATTAGATTTAATTATAAATTAATTGTTTGCATAAATAAATATTCGAATTTTTAGAGCAGAGAATCATTTAAAGTAAATAGAAATAAAATAATTTAATATATTAAAAAAATTCAAGTAAATTAATTTAAAAATGTATTATTCTAAAAATCTTACATAAATGCTTTTGATTCTAAAGTTTAATCAAAATTGCTTCGCTATATTTTACATAAGCAATAATGTCAAAACTATGTAGTTAAAGTATTTTTGAACTTTTTTATTATTTTGGGGTTGAGTGGGCATTGTTTTACGCTGTGTCAGAAGTTAGAATTGTCTTGCATTAATATTTTTGATAGAATTATATTGTCCGCAACTTCACGTGTTATTATATTGCACGAAAATTTGAATAAGAATTGTCTTGCACGGAATATTGAAATAGAATTATCTTGCACAATTTTTTTAGTTAACTTCATATTGCACTTGTTTTTCAATTAGAATTATTTTGCTCTGACAATTATATTAGCATTTTATGAACGGGAGGCGTCGAATTTCTATTTTTCACAAAAAATTCAAATTTTGTATTTTTTCAGAATTTATTTTAATATTTTGAAATGATTATTCTATCATAAAAAAAGAAGCAGTTTGGATATGAAAGTTTTAATTTCACTAAATATTTATATAACAACTTATAAATTATTTATATAATTTAATTTTAAACAAATCTTCTGGACGAACCCTTTTATGCCTATATAGTTTTTCAAAAATTTGCAAATCGCACTATAATTATATTTAATTCATGAATATTTCTTGATATATCAAGAAGACATTTATTTGAGAAGAATGAATGCTTCGATTGATATGCTTCTGAAAAATCATAATTTTGTTTTCATGTTGATTTGACCTAAAATGAAGATTCAAGAGGATTTTTGCAAGAGGAATTTTCCTCTCAAAAAAGAATTTTTTTTTCAGTGTGTGTATGTTACTGATTCTTGTGGATATGGAGGAAGCTCAATGGTCATAAAATGAACAACTTGTTATTATTATTATTATCACCTGCACCTGTTTAACATCTATTGGTATATTATTTATAATATGATAAATAATGTATAAAATGTAAAATTAAAATTACGTTTGTGACGAAGTGTTACATAGGGGGAGGGGGGGCTAAAAATGGTCAAAAATCGCGTGACGTATTATGCGTACGGCCCCTAATTACTAACTTTTTACATATTGTACATAGAGAGGTGTATTTTTTCTAATTTTGCAATTTACCGGACCGAACATAAATACCGATGCAAATTTAAAACATAACTATTATTGTTTAAGCAAGATTTAAACAAATTATTATTGTTAGTTACTAACTATTTACAGAATAGTGTACTTAAAAGATGCAGTTTTTTTTAAACATGCAAATTTATCAAACTTTTTTGATTTTCTTTTTGGAAAATACTCGTGAAATAAGTGGAAATCAAATCATTATTATTAAAAAAATAAAAATGGCACTTTTCAAAAAATTGTTTATTTAAAAATGAAATTAAAATTCTTCCCTGAAAACTTCATTAAAGGCCGTAGCCGGATAAGCATTGTTTTGTGGCCCCCGCTAAAATTTCCACGATATTTTCAGGATTAATTAGTCTCTATATGAAACTTTTTTTCTCCAAGTATCAACTCGAAAAAATTATTTTTCAAAAACTTGTGGCACTTTTTTGAAAAAATTAAAAATTAAATTTTCTCTGAATTGACAAAATCGTTAAAGCCCTCAAAGAAATATGTTAAAAAGGAAGCAAAAGTGCATCTAAATAAAATTTTGTGATAAATTTTTTGCAGCGGAAGGGATAAAAAAAAATTTTTTTTATTAATTTACTTGGCACAATCACCATATATTTTTTTACATTCTCTTACATACCAAGAGTAACATATATTTTTGCTAGCTTGATCTAAAGGGTACTTGATAGTTAAAATTAAAAAAAACTTATTTTTGTCCCTTAAAATTCATGAGATTCTATACATTTTAAGGGCCGAAAATAAGTTTTTTTAAATTTTAACTATCAAGTACCCTTTAGATCAAGCTGGAAAAAAATATGTTACTCTTGGTATGTAAGAGAATGTAAAAAAATATATGGTGATTGTGCCAAGTAAATTAATAAAAAAAATTTTTTTTTACCCCTTCCGCTGCAAAAAATTTATCACAAAATTTTATTTAGATGCACTTTTGCTTCCTTTTTAACATATTTCTTTGAGGGCTTTAACGGTTTAGTCAATTCAGAGAAAATTTAATTTTTAATTTTTTCAAAAAAGTGCCACAAGTTTTTGAAAAATAATTTTTTCCAGATGATACTTGGGGAAAAAAAGTTTCATATAGAGACTAATTAATCCTGAAAATATCGTGGAAATTTTAGCGGGGGCCGCAAAACAATGCTTATCCGGCTACGGCCTTTCATTCATTTTCCTTAGAGATATACCATTTTCAAAATTTGAAAAAAAATTTTTAAAAACCTCGTAAATCCAAAATTTAAAAAAATTTTTCAAAATCGAATTGAGGCTCTTTACTGGCATGTATTCATTCCATAAATTTATGTATCCATAAATTTATATTTAATATTTAATCAACATTACATAATTATAACAACGTTATAATAATAATGTTATTAATTTCCCCAAAAAATTGGAATTGGGAACTATTATCCATGATCAGTGGATAATAATTAAAAATTGTCAACATCGTAGCAGGCGTTAACTATACACACATTATCATTAAAGATAATATGGTGAAATTCTGTTCAGCGGACCGATACTTATACTCTGCGCGAGATAAGTCGTGCGCGAGAGAGGTATTTCTCGCGATCTAGCAAAGAATTGCGGAAAACTAATAGAAGTTTCTCTAATAATTCTCGAACTCCTTGCTAGATGGCGAGAAATACCTCTCTCGCGCACGACTTGTTTTGCTATAACGAGGACATCTTAAGCTTGTGAAAAAGCTTGCCGAAAACTTGCACGTCCATATTGCAAATCTTGCAACGCAAGCTTGCCTCAAGCTTGCTGCATGCTTACATGCTATCTGGGATTACCTTAAAGAAATTTCAGTTTTACTAAAGAGTGCAATTTTATAATTTTTAAAAATGTTAGGGAATTGTGGGCCACTGCCTAAATTGAATTCAAAATAAAAAATAACGATAAAGTATTTTTATTACATGGTTAGAAATATAAAAAATGTTAAAAATGTTTAATTATTAGTTTAAACTTCGAAAAGAAAAAGTAAGAAAATGAAATTAAACGGAATCACAATTAATAAATTACAAATTTTTTAGTACACAGCTTTATTGCATGAATCGCAATGAAACGAATTGTTTTTGTTACATTACTATACCTATGAGTAATTTTAATAATATTTGCAATTACATCTCCAAAAACAACCAATAAATACTACCCCTAAAAAAAGTGGCCCATAATTCCCCAAATGATTCATTTTACAAAAAGCTTTGTATTATTTATTCATTTTAATTTCGAGAGGGTAATTACTATTCAAAAAAGTGTACACTCTAATACACGAAATTTTCCAGCTATTACATGTATTATAGGCTATTACATAACTGATTAAGAATTCCTGAAGTGAGCTTCGGATTTTCCAAAGTTTGAAATTTGAATAACCAACTTTATAAAAATAAAGTACTAATAGAAACACAAACAACCACCAAGTTTTATTTAAAAATATTAATTTGTTTATTTTTTATAAACAATTTAATTTTAATGTAAATTTTTTTAAAAACTTTTATATCTTAGGAAAAATTTGTTTCATTGTTGAAAAAAATTATTTATTGTAAAAAATTACTGTTATTAATAAACAAACTAGCTGTCGTACCGTCTTCGACGGGTTTTAGTTTCTACAGATACATTTAATAGTGTGTCAACCAGTCTCGAAAAATAGGAAATAGTGGGAAATTTAATTTGACTGGAGAAATAATAATTAGCTACCATTAACTATTTCATTATAAAAATATTACTATTTTAAAACAGTGATTAAATTTTTATCATCAAATAATTAATTTTTTTTATTAAAATACAGGAAACAATGTTTGTCAATAATTTGTAGAAATTTAATTATAGTATTATAAGTTAATCCTAAATTTCCACCAGTTTTTGGAGTTATAGTAAAGTCAAATTCCAACTAATTGTATCATAATTGCTTAAATGTAAAATAAGACCTATATTGCAAGCTGAATTCACAATTTTTCCCGATTAAATAAAATTCCTGCATATTTACCGTTTTGCCCAGTTGGTAGAACCCCTGTTAAAAGTATTTGTAAAAACAAAAACCCGTCGAAGAGTATTTTCATAAAATATGTAAATTTTTGTAGCCATTTGTAGTTTTATTTATCGTTTATTCTTATCAAAAAAATTTATATTTGATGAGAAAATATAAACATGGAAAAATTTGGACAAAGATAGGAAAACCGGATAGTTTGTTACACAAAAATGATAATAGATACACTGCAAAAAAAAATTTATTTGATTCAAATAACCGATTATTTGTCTATAATCAAATAAGTATTTACTTGAATCAAATAAGTTTTATTTAAATCAATTAATTAGTATGCTTCAAATACTGAAATATTTGATTCAAATACAATTTATTTGATTCAAATAAAAATTATTTGATTCAAGTAAATATTTATTTGATTATAGACAAATAATCGGTTATTTGAATCAAATAAATTTTTTTTTCAGTGTACTCTGTTTAACTTTTGCCTTTACAATGCTCAAAACATTCATAATAGTTAAACCTAGAAGTAGAATAACAATAGTATATTGTGCACCTAGGGAGGAAAATAGTGATTTTCCCTCCGTGGTGCACATACTATTTTTTCTAACACACGTAAACGAAAGTACAAATATGCAATTATTTAATGGAATTTTTTGTTGTCATATTTATTTAAAATCCATTATTAATAAAAAAATAACAACATGATACATATTTAATCTTAAAAAATATATAGCTCTTAATATATTTTTAAAAAATTTAAAAAAAAATTACCAATTTTTATAGCAGCAGGAAGAAAATATTACTTTCTCTCCCCGTGACTTCACAGCGGGGAGAGAAAGTATTACTTTCCCTCCCCGTTATGACGTCACGGGGAGGTAAAGTAACTACCTCCCTGTCGCCGGAAAAGACTTACTTTCCACCTTCTAAACAGGTAAGAAATGATGTACTTTCGGTGCGTGTGTTAGAAAAAACTTTTTACTGTCTAAGTTTTTCCCCAGTAGCATAATGCAAGTATCGTTTCACAGATATTCTTGAATTTCTGTAGTATGAATTTTATCAAAAAAATCTCCATTTTCAATCTCCTTTAAAAATAATTTTAAAGCTATGAATTAATATTTTTTAATATTGTTTACCATTTATCGTTTACCATTTTTAATATTTTCGAAGTTTTGTAATTGAAAATTTTTTGATTAATTATATAAACAAATTATTCTAAATTCCATTATTTTGACGTCAAAAGTTTAAAAGATATATATTAAAAAATTAGAAATTTTCCATTTTTTAAATATTTAGAAAAAATTGAATACCTCCCGTTCTAATTAATATGTTTAAATTTTTGTGTAAATTTATTGTTAATATATATCTTACAAAAGTCATAACTGATTAATTTACTGCAATCTATTAAAATGTAAAAATTTTTTGCCAAAAATAATGTTCTATAACCAAGATGTAAGTATAAAAATGTTTTCAAAAAATTAAAAAAATTGAAATGTTTCAAATTTTATATTTTTTAATGAATTGTTTTTAAATGATCTATAATTCATTGTTACATGTTATTTGGTCAAATTTTGGCATAATTTTTCCAAAAATTGTCTCTTATAAATAGATAATTTTTCCGTTTTTTAAAATTTTCCGAAAACATTATTATACTTACATCTGAAATATGAAATAGTATTTTTTGCTAAATTATGCTAAAATGTGACTAAATAACATGTTATACTCAATTATAGATCGTTTAAAAGCAATACATTAAAAAATCTAAAATTTAAAAAATTTCGGTTTTTTGAAAAAATTATATTAAAATTTGACTAATTAACATGTAACAATCAATTATAAATCATTTAAAAGCAATTCATTAAAAAATATAAAATTTTGATATTTGCGATTTTTTGAATTTTTATAAAATCATGTTTATACTTTCTTCTTAGTTATAGGACATTTTTTGGCAAATCTATTCTAGAATGTGATTAAATAACATGTTATACGCAATTATACAAAGTCTGAAAGCATTTTTTGAAAAAAGGTAAAATTTGAAAATTGTTGATTTTTGAATTTTTTGAAAAAATTTAATATCTCCCGTTCTAATTCATATTTTTTAAATCTGTAAATTTAAAAACCTTCCTTGGCCTAAGGTCAAACTTTCTGCCAAATTTGGTTTCAAACGGTTGAACCGTTTTTAAGTGATTCGCGAACAAAGATTCTGTGACATACGGACATACATACATACATACACGAAATTTTTTATTGGCATTTTTGGAATCCTGGATGCTCAAAACGAATAAGTATGTGTAAAATTTTAAGTTCTGAGCAATGTACAGACAAAAGTCTCATCTTATATATATATATATATATATATATATATATATATATATATAGATGAATAATTAATTGTGTTCTGGACCTTTTCCGTAAAATTTATTTTAAGATCTTTAAACTATATAAATCAAGGATTTAATACCTGAAATAAAAAGTTGGTAGATCGAAATAGTTTATTAACTATGAATTTTTTTTTGTGAGCGCGGTCGTGGCGCGACGTTGTACTCTGCATAAACTCGTTGCGTTACGGGGTTTTCATGGTTCAAACTTTGGAAAATCCGAAGCTCACTTCAGGAATTCTTACCCAACTATTACATGGAATTACCGATTATTACATGATATTACTTCTATATTATGTGGTATTACACTGACGTAATAATGATCTGTTACACTCGTGAGAAATGTACACGCCAATACACAAGTAAATACACCCTCGTTTAATTTTTTAAAAAAGTTTTAAAAAAAAATTTTTTTTTAGTGTCAAAGTACCAATCCCACACAATAATTAAAAAAATATTTTTCATAATTTATTCT
The DNA here is from genome assembly GCA_032873175.1 of Leptopilina drosophilae. Lineage (NCBI taxonomy): Eukaryota > Metazoa > Arthropoda > Insecta > Hymenoptera > Figitidae > Leptopilina > Leptopilina drosophilae. The sequence goes on from CM065480.1 coordinate 34,199,321, forward strand.
TGAAAATCTTTCCCAGATAGCACGTTACGTTACAGTAACCTTACGGTAAGGTTACCGTGTAAGGTTAATAAAATTACAGTGTAAGGTTAAGATAAGGTTACCGTAAGGTTCAAATGTCCCACCTTTCCTAATATTACATTGTAAGGTTACCATATCATTGCACCGTAATATAATATAATATATTGAAATATATAATTATTATTTATTTGATAAATTAATTATTTAATATTTAATTATTATTTAGTATAAACCAACATAAAATTGTAATTATTATATGTTACATTATATAATATAATTATTAATTTCCTCAAAGAACTGGAGTTTTGAATTATTATCCGTGATGAATGAATAATAATAAAAATTGTTAACGTCGTAATAGTCGTCAACTATCAACATTATTAGTCAAGAGAACATTGTGAATGATCTGTTCAGGAGATGGATATTTATACCCTGCATGATACTATAGTCGAGCACGAGAAATAAAATTCGAGCCATCTGTCAGAGAGTCTCAGAACTAATGGAAGATTCTCTTATAATTTCCAATCTTTCTAACAGATGGCTCGAACTACATTTCTCATGTGTGACTAGTATCACGCATGGTATAAGTATCCGTCTCCTGAACAGATCATTCACAATGTTCTCTTGACTGATAATGTTGATAGTTGACGACTATTACGACGTTAACAATTTTTATTATTATTCATTCATCACGGATAATAATTCAAAACTCCAGTTCTTTGAGGAAATTAATAATTATATTATATAATGTAACATAAAATAATTACAATTTTATGTTGGTTTATATTAAATAATAATTAAATATTAAATAATTAATTTATCAAATAAATAATAATTATATATTTCAATATATTATATTATATTACGGTGCAATGATATGGTAACCTTACAATGTAATATTAGGAAAGGTGGGACATTTGAACCTTACGGTAACCTTATCGTAACCTTACACTGTAATGTTATTAACCTTACACGGTAACCTTACCGTAAGGTTACTGTAACGTAACGTGCTATCTGGGTTGTAAAAACAATAAAAACATGAAGGTCCAAAATAAATATTTGAATACAATTTTTCAGGTGATTTTTGTTTACGGTTTATAGGTAATTATAAAGCGTTGAAAAGTAATAAAATGTTAATAATAAATTTTCTATGGATGAACAAAATAAAATAAAAAAAAATTTTATGATAAAACTTATATATATTATTAAATAATTCAAGTAGCCAACAATTCCCCAATCTCCCCTATTGTATAATAAAATATTTGCCTACACTGTAAAAAAAGGGAGTTAAATTTTAACTCCCTAGGGGATTCTATAAAAGTCGCACCCATTGGGGAGTTAATGCGAGGGGAGTTAAATAAATGGAGATAAAATTTAACACGCAAATGCTAACTCTCTTTTGGAGTTGATTTTTAACTCGAAAAATTTAACTCCCGAGTCCGTTAACTTCCTAAATCTTTTACAGTGTAGAAGGCAAACTTGCGGAAAGAATAATATTATAAAATTTTATATAAAATGATAATAATTGTTATAAATAAACATTATACTTTTAAATAAATTACTTTCTATTTAATTCGTTAAATTAGACATATTATTATCATTGATTGTTATTCTTCAATAAGTTTCATTTCTTGAGTGTCATTTTTTCTACGTCACTTTTTTCCGTAAGGGTAATAAAATTTTTGAGAAGAATTAAATTCTTTTCATCAATAATAAAAATGTACTCAAAAATTAATTTATTTTCAAAAACTTTGACAAAATTCTTCGAGACAATTCAAATATTTTTATAAATAACAAAATTCTTTGAAGAAATTCAATTACGATCAAACATATTAATTATTAAATCTTATAGAAATTAAATTATTTCCAAAATAATAAAATTATTTGTAAATTATAAAATTTTTAATAAAAATCTTTATGGGAGTTCAAATTTTTAGAAATAACTAATCACCCTATAAATTTGAAAATATTTGAATTTCTAAAAAATATTTTATTTTTTATGAAGATCATTGAATGTTTGTGTAGAATTTCATCAAAAAATTTTTTAAATAATTGTATTTTTAAATCCATTATTCTTAACAATTAATTAAACACATCCTAAAAATTTAATAAATTTCAGAAGAATTTAAATTATTAGAAGAAAAGTCGCCAGAATTCGGAATTTTCTTATGAACTCTAACATTTCAATTTTTTCAAGTACTTTTATGAAAAAACACTCCAATTTACCTAACTAAATTAGCATACGATTACAGAAAGTGACGTAAGAAAAAGTTGATTACACAGAAATAAATCCGACTCATTTTTGTTGCAACTCATTTGGAAGTCGGTGACAAAATCAGTAATCGACAACTTCAAGTGACTCGAAATGAGTAATCGGCAACTTCAAGTGACTCAAAACGAGTAAAATGACAATGTTCTAGTTACTTTTTTGTGTTTCGCATGTTTCGTGTTCCATGGTTGCCCACCCCTGTCTGTCAATTGACAAATGTCTAACCTAAAAAATTTTTTCCATTTCTTATAAAAACAATAAATCGATTGCAATTATTAATGTTTTGACAAGTACAACGTGTTTATTAGTTATAAACAATTATTTCAATTCATATTTTTATAAATTATTCTTAGCTTTTCCAATGTGATTGTAATTTTATCGTAAAGACAAAATGATACCCCTTAAGATTCATTTTGAGTCTTTTCCCTAGAAACTCAGAATGAGTCGAAGGGGTATCATTTTTGTTGCAATACGAAATGAGTCTCATATGCGACTCATTTTGAGTCCGGTTTTTTTCTGTGTATTTGATCTGAATTTCTGTTCGTAACTTAAAAGTCTAATTAGTTCCTTTTTAATTTCTATTGATGGGGAAAAAGTTTAATGTACAAAAACTTCGCGCCTTGTTGAATGGCAATTGAGTATTTAACATTTATCAATATATTTTTGTTTATCGTATATAATTAAATCGTGTTTGTAAAATATAATTCTTTTTAGCTAGCAAATAAGTAGCCATCAAACGATCTAAAGTTTTGTATTTTATTGCGAATCATGTGATGTCAATGTCCACATTAACATATTCGTGAATACATTGCAATTTTATCACTAAGAATTTCGAAAATTGTATACGCAAAATATTTAACGCAAAAGAGGTACTTTTCTGAAATTCTTTTGTCAATCGTAATTAGATTTGAAAAAAATTCAAAATAGAAATTAAATTTAAAATTTAAATGTATTAAAATTCATAATGTATTTTTTCGTAATTTATTCGTAAATAAAAATTTCTTTTGATTCATCTTTCTTTTGATGAATTTTTAGAATTTTTATAACAATACAACAGCATTTCAGTGACAGTGGATGTGGGCGTAAATAACGAACACATGTTTGTGACATCATACTATCGTCTCGCATACCGTGCAGAGGTCTTGGCATTGAAATATACGATACGTATAATTTAATACACCTTCGCGTTAAAATTGTGTGTGAAACGAAAAACATATTCGATAAAGTTTCCCATAAAAGCTCATGTTTGTTTATTTTTACTCATGGTTTTGGTATCTTTTCCGAAACTTCAGTATTTTACATATAAACACGAAGAAGGGAGAATTCATTTAAATATTTTTAGGATAATCTTCTAATTAACAACTATAATCGCCTTTTTATTATTATTATCGTCCAACTTCCGTATTCATAATTATTATTTTCCTTTCACAGCAAATTAGATACACATATTTGAAATCTACAACTTAGAAATTTTACACTATTCTGCTTTTTCTCACTGTTAATAAAGCAAAAAACAATATTAACAATAATATATAAATAATAATACAAAAGAAATTAAACATATTATTATAGGGTTGCGACAAAAAATTAATTTTTTCCTGATTTCCAGACAAAATTTTGACTTCTTCCCTGACCCTGCCCCTTACAGTGCAAGTTTTGCAACATCACCGTGCAAGCTTGCGGCAAGCTTGTAACAAACTACAAATGTCCCAGAATTTTCCCGCAGCAGCCGTTTACTGATGCTTACATGAAAATTTTTTATTACAAAAGTGCGATTCCATGGGAGATTTTAGTCTTTTCGGAGTAAGTAAACCAATTGCAATGAAATTCAGGAATTTTAATCTACGCATAAAAAGAAATGTTTCCACCAAATATTACGTCAAAATATTCAGTAGTTTTGAGATGTCAAAATTTAGGAAAAATTTTGAAATCGTTATATCTCCTTTCCATTTTAACCAAATCACTTGATTCTTTTTGGAAAAAATTCAGCATAAAAAAATGAAAAATTATTTATCTTATGTTTACATAAAATTTTTATTAACAAAAAAGTTATTAAATAATGATTGAATAACTTTTGGAATGCACCACGAAATTGAACGAAACAAACACTAAAATAAAGTTACCAGTGATTTCTTTAAGATTCCGAAAGAAAAATGGTACAAATTGAATGTCTTCATATAATATATTAATATTTTTGTTCACTTTTGACAAGTAAACATTAGAAGTTTCTGCTACTTGGCGTGCAAATTTAGGTGCACGCGCAGACCTCTCTTTCTAATCATCTACACGGAAAAACTTTTTTCAAGAGTATTTCCTAAACTTATTCAAGAACTCAGGATATGGAAATAATACAAGAAATGCTACGAAACCATAAATTGAAACATTATTTTAAGCTGTTCAGGGATAACTGTAGTAAATTTCTGGACTACTTGTTGAGTTTTCTTGAAAAAGTCCTGAACTTGTTTAAGAATAGAAAAATGTAAAATTAGCGAAAAAAATTTGCCCGCGTGAGTAGTCGAACCTGAGACCTCGACACTCAAGGTCGCTCCGCCTTATGCCACTCGACTGCAGGGACGCGTTACGATACTTTAGTTTTAGATCGTTTTAAAGCGTTTAAAGCCAAGTGGCGCTGTATACCTATTGGTTACGCTACGCCTTCTTTCTTAAATAGTTCTAGACTTTTTCAGCGCGCAGTGACTGAAGAACTCAGTCGCAGCGTCAAGAACAATTATTTCCAAGCCATTAGAAAAACACCTGAAAATTCTTTAATGAATATTGAACTTTTCTAAAAGAAGTTCTAAATTTTTCCCATATCCTGAGTTCCTGAATAAATTTAGTAATGACTCTTGAAAAAAGTTTTTCCGTGTACGAATTTCCGGTTTTGGATAAGGCTATTCAAGTTGGGTGGGGGAAAATTCAAGATGGCCGTTTACTGGTGCACAAACTTGTATACAAAGTGTATGGGACAGAGTCTAATTTTTTAAATATCTCGCTTAAACGAAATTTTTAACCATAAGTTTATTAGGATTTTATGTTTCATTTTTAATGAACTATTTTTTGCAATAATAAAAATCGATTTTTTAAATTTTTTGATTTTATTATTGCAAAAAATAGTTCATTAAAAATGAAACATAAAATCCTAATAAACTTATGGTTAAAAATTTCGTTTAAGCGAGATATTTAAAAAATTAGACGCTGTCCCATACACTTTGTATACAAGTTTGTGCACCAGTAAACGGCCATCTTGAATTTTCCCCCACCCAACTTGAATAGCCTTATAGAGAGGTCTGCGCGCGCACCTAAATTTGCACGCCAAGTAGCAGAAACTTCTAATGTTTACTTGTCAAAAGTGAACAAAAATATTAATATATTATATGAAGACATTTAATTTATACCATTTTTCTTTCGGAATCTTAAAGAAATCACTGGTAACTTTATTTTAGTGTTTGTTTCGTTCAATTTCGTGGTGCATTCCAAAAGTTATTTAATTATTATTTAATAACTTTTTTGTTTATAAAAATTTTATGTAAACATAAGATAAATAATTTTTAGTTTTTTTATGCTGAATTTTTTCCAAAAAGAATCAAGTGATTTGGTTAAAATGGAAAGGAGATATAACGATTTCAAAATTTTTCCAAAATTTTGACATCTCAAAAACTACTGAATGTTTTGACGTAATATTTGGTGGAAACATTTCTTTTTATGCGTAGATTAAAATTCCTGAATTTCATTGCAATTGGTTTACTTACTCCGAAAAGACTAAAATCTCACATGGAATCGCACAAAAAATTAATAATTTATTATTAGCAACAACTTTTTAATAAAAATGTCATTAATATATGTTTCTGAAAGGTTTTTTCATGTTCTTTCTAGTAGTGAATTTTATTTTTTAATATTTTAAAAATTGAAAAAGTAGACGGTGTATAGCAAAAGTGGTAAAATTGACTCCCCCCCTCTTCCCCTCCAAATTCTCGAAAAAGTCGAAAACTGTTTTTGGGTCATATTTCTTCATGATAGAACAACAAATTTGTTGCGATGTATACTATTCGCTCATTAAATAAGTCTACAAAAAAGATGTTTGGGTCTGGATATTTTAAATATGTTAATTATTTTAATTTATAATTCGATTTTTTAATAATAGTACTCTTATAACTGAAAATTAAGCGATTTAAAACGGTGTAAGCACTAAACTGCTCTCTAAATATGAATCAGCGAAATTTCACTGATTCTCAGCGATAAGTATGCCACTAATTTCAATCAGCGTATATGCGCTAATTAATCAGTGAAATTTCACTGATTATTCAGTGAAATTTCACTAATTCACAGTGCATATACTCTAATTGAAATAGTGGCATACTTATCGCTGATTCAGATTTAGAGAGTGTCAAACTTAACCTTTCCTTTTATGGTTATGAGTACGTTTAATTGAATGATTAAATATAATTACTTATTGATAAAACAATATTAAATATTTATTCCAATAACTTTGGACATTGTTCTTAATTTTTTTCTTTATTGATTCTAAAGAATATTTAGATTTAATTTTGCAGATTGTAATTAATTTTGCCAGAATAATAATGGTGAGCGAATTTACCCTCATTTAAAGGTAAAGTCGCTAACAACAAAACGGCTTATAAATAATTCTCAACTTGTGAGTCGTAAGATACTTGAGAACGATAAGTTAGGATAGCCTAAAATACTTTGAATATCTTACATATAAAGCCATTTTAAAGTCTCTCACTTTAAGCATCTTATATACTACTATCTTACTACCTTGATTTTTCGGGTTAAGTAAAGCCATAGGCATGGCACTTAATGTATTTTTTTGACGTAAGTTTTGTTCTGAATAGCGCCTCTCGTGGTGACTGGAGAAACTATGAATTAAAAAATTTCAATAACCTACAGAGTTCTTAAGTTCAAGAAACTTTAAATTCCTTACATTTTTCAAATAACGTTGGTATATTTTAGAAAAATTCTTAATTAATTAGAAAATAAAATATATATTTTACAAATATAAGTTGTGTTATATAAAAATACAATTATGAACATATAAATTATTAGTAAATATAGAAGTAATAGTGATAAAATAATGTACACAAAAGTAATTAAATAAATTAATATTTATTATAATTATAATTAGAGAAAAGTAAGAAGATACATTTCAAATTTAATTTCATGAAAACATAAACTTTATTCTAATATTAAAAAGAATGTAATAAAACACATAACCGATAGTAAAAACAAATTTTTAAAATAAATATATTATTCATTGAATTAATTTTATCATCTTCAAAAAATAAAAAATTTTAACTAATTTAATAGCCACTGTAGTCTTAATTGTTTATGTCAAAACGTAAAAATCCCGGAAACGACGTCTCTTTTTGAAGGAATCTCATTTTTTTAAGACTATTTTATTTTTTCCCACTTTTACTCCTAAAAAGTAACATTCACGCTTGATAACCTTTCCTAAAGAAATAAATATATAAAGAATGTTTATTATTAATGTTGTGAATTTATAATATATATTTCGAATTCATGCCAATATATTTTTCACTTACTGTTTATTAACACCTTGTCTTTGTTTTATATTTTTTAGGTACATTTCTCTGGCATTTCTTTCAATTTATCTTCCCCCGTGAAGCATTACACTTCCGGTCAAAATTTTATTTAAATGTGAACACCATTGATTGATTGTAAATCGCACAATCATCCAAAGAAATTTTTCAGATATTAATTTTCTGTGTTGATTACATAGTAGCCACTCGAAATCAATTCTTTGTTTTGTTAATTCAACAAGAGTGTATCCAACGTTTCTTTGGAAACACATCCGTGGTAATTTTCGAAGAATTATATTTGTTGCTTTCATGAAACCACATTTGAAATAATCCATTCCTGAATTATTCATAGCATTTATAGAATGTTGAAGCTCTGAATTATCTGGCGATGTGAAAAACACAGACTGACAACTAAGACAATTTTGTATGCACTCGCCAACCAGTAACTTTTTGCAAAAATAGCAGCAGTTCTTCTATTTGTGCGAAAACTTAAAAGTGAGCTTTTGAATTTTGCAGATGGTGGATGCTCTAATTCATCGTCTATACTAATGGTTCTCTCAGTTTCTTCGAAATTATTTTCTTTATTATCAATTAATGACAATAGTGAAAATAATGAAGATCCCACATCGTCTTTGCAATTGGATCAAATAGCGTGAGAAGAAGTCGTGAAAATGATTTAAAAATTCCTTCAACCTAAATGATTTATAAGGATAACAGGATTTGTCGGATGTGATAAAATTAGGAATTTAGGATAGATATCTGATAATAGAGTGAGAATATAAATTTTTAGCTTGACTTAAAGTAGGAATATTATCCCATTTACGGTGGGATTAATGATATCCAGTATTTCAGGAAAATTGGTAGTAATATTTATTGTTTTCTTAACATTAAGGATTTAATTATTATATTTTATGTACAATGTATGGAAATTCGAGTTTCTCACACCGTTTCCAAACAATCTTCATGCAAGGAGGGTCTGGAGTAGGTTTTTTAGTTATTTTATCGACAAATCTCATCGTTTTTAATTTTTCTCGAGCACTGTCCCAGAATGTAAAGTGTGGACTGTCGTTTTGAAGCACTCCTCGTAAAGGTTTGTCAGGATTAATACTTTGACCATTTATTGAATCAAATGCTTGATCCATAAATAACGCGAATAGACCAGTGTCCTTAGCTTCAGGTGGTAAAGAAAGTGGACCTCTGAGCGTTTGAATAGTCTCTAAGATTCGTTTTTATTTATTTAGGTGACGAATTTTATATAAGTGCACAGAGAAGTTTCTATTAATTTACAGAAATTAGATTTATTAGACTCATTTTCTTTCATTCAAAATAAGTTGTTTTTTCCAATAAAAAGACATATTTGATATGAAACAAATTTCCTTAATATAATAACTTTTCTTTGAATCCAAGTAAATTTTTCTTTGCATCAAAGAAATATTACCATTAACATAAGATAAAAGAAAAGATTTTTGATTTTTAAATCTTCAATCAAAATCTTCAAATCCCAAAAATTTCTTTGAAAGAAATAAATTTAAAAAAAAGAAAAATTAATATTCAATCTAAGAAGCAAGTTAAAAATTTCTCTAAATTAACAAAAACTATACTCCGGGTGATGAAAGTTATTATTTTCAGATTTAATATTTTACCGCCAAGATTTACGACATGAAATATGAACGTTGCCATAGATTCACTCAAGGTTTAAGTACAGACAGAGACTTTCATTTTCTTCAATTTATTGGGGCGCACATGTTCCTCTTTCAATTTAGGCAGAAATTTATGTAAATAATCGCTCTGTTGATCCATGTCAAATGCATCTTCAAGATGATTCCAACACGCGTATTTTCGTTTAATGCCTCTTTTTTCGTCAGATTTTTTATAATCCATCTCTACATCTTTGACTACAGCGTTATTTTGTACACTTTTTACTAAATGGACAGGGTCAAACATTACACAAACTTTTACGTCTTCTATTTCTATTTCTACAGGACTTCCTAAAAATTAATTTAAACAATTTGTACATAAAATATAATAATTATATCCTTGATGTTAATAAAACAATAAATATTACTACTGAGTGCAATATTGTTTTTAATGCATTTTTATGTATATTGCTTCTTCAATTCCTTTATTGCTTTTACGTTCGATGGCCCTTGATCACAAATAGTTAGTAACAAATTTAATTCTGTCTCTGATACAGCTCGAACATTTTCTTTAATACAAACTGTAAGCTGATCCCAAGTCGTTCCGCTGTGACAAAAATAATACGACAAAGCTTTCTTTGACCCTGTTTTCAAACACCATACCATGAAAACAAGAACGTGATCAGCGAATTTGCTGGTTCTTTTTGTACCAAAATCTTCAAATCCCACGATGGAATCGTTTTTTTGATCATACCAAACATGCGGTTGGACTGAAAATTCATCCCATATTAGTTCTGTGGCCTTTTCACTTTCAGTCATAGTGGTTACTTGATTTTTTAGATGACTTATCAAATTTCTATTGATTCCAACGTGTAAATTTAATTTACAAGAAAATCGTCGCAGAGTTCTTGCAGAGGGACAAATGAAAACAGATTCAAGAAACCTATACACCTTCTTAGACAATTTATAAATCGAAAGACACAACACTTTTTGACATTTGTAAATCTTCTTCCTTTTTTCGATCTTCCAATATTGTCTAAATGCATTTTAATAAAATCTCTTTGAACGCTTGTCAGTTTAGACATATTAGGTGGAACTTTACTTTTCATATCCTTTAAGCGTTTTTTCGCTCTATAATTAAATTATTACACCCAGAGAAAATTAATATTTAAACCAAATATATTTTATTTCACTTAAATAAACGTATATTTGTCTCAGAACCAACTAGACTTTTTATTTGTTTTAAATAAAATTTATATTTGACATAAATAAAACATATATTTCAGTTAAATAAAATTTTATTTAAACTAAATAAAATTTATTTGAAACAAATAAAAAGTCTAGTTGGTTCTGAGACAAATATACCATTTCTCTGGGTGTAATTCATGATTAATAATAATTTAGTTAATATTAATATATTTGTTGTATAACTATGTTTAAATTTGTAAACAATAATCAAAATTGATTATTGATTTTGGTTATGTTAAATTAAATTCTAGAATTAAAGGAAGTATATTTACAAAATAACTTAAAAAGTAAAATGTTTTTCGAACCTTTTAAATCGATAATTTGTGTCAAAATATCGCTTCCTCACACTTTTTGAAATGCGGTAGATTTTTTTAGCGACCGGAGATAATTGAACATTATAGGGCTTGCCAAGGGGTATTTTCTTTTTACTCATTGTACTACTTGACTTTCTTTCCAATTTATTTGGAAGTTCTTCGTTTTCACTAGCCTTTTGTTGACATGGAATATTTTCATTTATAACGGGCTCAACATTTTCATTTAGTTTCATTTCGATCGTTTCAAGGGGAGATTTTCTAATTTCTAATTCTTTATTTCTTTCTGCTGTGGAATACGTTAAGCCTAAAAATACATTTAATTCCATATCTTTCATTTGATAGGGTTGAACAATTTCACCACACGTCAAATTCTCCTCATTTTCGTTGTTAACAAAATTCTGATTTTCGCTGAGTTGAAACGCATTTGCTACATTCAATGTCGGTATAGCGTCATATTTCAAATTACGTTTTAAAACTCCACCTATATATGCACTATCTTCAAAATGTTTTGTACATACTTTTAATTTTTTCTTTTCTATTCAATCATACGAGAGTTTTTTTAAAGTTGGACTATCAATTGCATTTAACTACTTTTCACCAATATTTTTATTGAAAGGAAAAACGTGAAAGGTTTTTTCATTCCGAAAAAAGCAATTTGTCACAATACACTTTGTTTTACTTATTATTATCAATATAAAGAGTTTAGCGAAATATACAAGAAACAGGAATTTTACACATATAAATCAAATTTTTTAAAAACCATTTGTGCCTGTTGAAAAGAATTATTTATTCTCTAAAATTTAATTAAATAATATTCTAACGTAATTTGACACAATTTGACATTGACAGGTTAATGCAATTCATAATTCAAATTTAAAAATTTTCAAAAACAGAGAATTTGCGATTCAATTGGCGCACCCTCGTGATAACCGCTAGAACTACCGAGATTGTGTCGTTAAAAAATGATGTGAGTGCCATGCCTATGAGTAAAGCAGCCTAAAGCTGTGAACAAAATAGAACGCGAACAAGACGCAATGACAAAAAAGAAAGATAATTGCATTTTCAAGCTATTGCAGAAACACCCTTCATATACTTTATCGCATATAGGACCTGTCACAATTCAAACGTTTTACTGATGCAGTTACTGATCCCTGTAACGGACGTTAAACTGGCTAGCATTTAACCTATCAGTCGAAAGACAAAAATATTATCATTTGATAGTGTCAGATCATCAGGTACTAAGGTAAGATATTAAGATAAGAATAAGATGTTTTATGTATCTCAAAAGTGACCACAAAAACATCTTAAAAATGACTACCAAAACATCTTAATTAAGAAACTTCTTTTTGTAGTGTACTTAATGGTGTCGTTTCTGTATATTCTGCAATTCTGACACAAAGAACGCAAGCTGCTTATTTAAGGGTGACTTATAGACTAGTAACAATAAAAGAATTTTTATACTTTTCCGTTCGACATAAAGGTATCCTTAGCTGATTAGGACACCTTACTTCTCTCGAAGTAATTAGACTTCTGAAAACAAATTTTTCATACAAATAAAAGGGTCTCTTCGTATTTGAAATAACATATGTTAAATATCCAATAAACAACAGACGTCTATCTTTTACATTCAACCAACCCAGTCTTTCACGATAAGGAGAAATATGTTCATCTCTTCTTAAATTAAAAATAAATTTTATACACGAATTGAAAAGTACCTCCAGCCTACTATTAAGCTCATCTGTCAAATCATTATAAACCGCACAACAATAGTCAAAATGAGGTAATATTGGAGAAGAAACAAGTTGGGTTTTCAATTTAGTAGAAAGAGCCTTTCTATTCAATTTAAATTGTTGCAATGTTGCATAGACATTTCTATATGTATGTTCCACATGTCTTTCCCAAGTAAGAGTTGGACTAAAAATAACCTCAAATTCTTAACCAATTGTAAATAAGGTATAACCATACTATCAATTCTAACAGGTGGAGACTCATTTAAACTCAAGTTACCTATGTTCCAGGATGAACCAATAATCATTGAATAAGTTTTATTAAGATTAATTTTAAGTTTATTCAACTCTGTCCACTCGTAAACAGCTTTAACATCCTCATTTATCAGAGCTATACTTCCATCCAATTCATCAAGGCTACTATCTACATAAATTTGCAAATCATCGATATAGTAAATGTACTTAACATAACACCTCTCAAAAAATTTGTAAAGAGTATAAATAGTAAAGAACCCAATACAGAACCCTGTGGAACACTTGTTCCAATACGACCCCATTCAGATCCCTCACCATTCTGTCCATAAAGAGATTGCCTTCTATAAAATAAATAGGATGCAAACCATTTCAAAACAAAGACTGACAGACTAAAAGATTTTTATTTTAACAACAAAAGACTATGTGGAACTGTATAAAAGGCCTTACTAAAATCAAAGAAAATAATTATAGTTACTCTTTTACTATCAATAGCATATAGTATGTCATCAGTAATCTTGAGTAAAAGTGTTTAATCCTTTTCTATTTCCAGATTAATTTGGGTCAAGAATACCATTAGCTTCTACATATTTAATTAACTGATTATAAACACACTTTTCAAGGACCTTTGATAGGCCACACAAAATTACAACTAGTCTGTGCTCCCCCGGATGTTGTGGAATCTTAATTTTATTAACAACTTGAGCGGCAGGGCGTCACAGTTGGCGTCAGCCTGCAAGTTACAGAAGCGGCAAAAATGCGAAAATTGCGTTGAAATTTGACGACTATTTTCTCATTTTGTAAGAAGATTTATAATATCACGACAAACTATTTTTGTTGTTTAAAGTGAAAGAACAGACCTGTAAACAAACAAAATGTTTTTTCAAATATTTAAACAATTTTTCAATTTTTTAAGTTAATAATAATTAATAGATTTATATTAGTGGCATTTCAGTTTCTACCACAAAAAGTCAAATTTTTCTTCATAAAATTGTTTAAAAGTTTGAAAAAACTTTTTTTCGTTTACAGGTCTGTTCTTTCATTTTAAAAAACAAAAATACTTTGTCGTGATATTATAAATTTTTGCCGCTTCTGTCACCTGCACGCTGACGCCAATTCTGATGCCCTGCCGTTCAAGTGGTTAACTGGTTTAATAAGAACGTTTCTCCATTTATCAGGAAAGACTGAGTTTTGCAGTGACATATTAAAAAGACAAAGTACATAGGGTAGTAAAACAGGCATTGCTTTTTTAACAATGCTGATAGAATAACCATCACATCCTTGAGCTTCAGTCTTTATACCTTTTAATGTATTTAATATGTCCAAAGGACCAATATCTTCAAAATAAAAAAGAATTTCATCATAATCAACATCTGAAAGGAGATCCGAGAGAAACCAAGGAGTTATATTAAAAGACGTATTTCCACAAATACTCAAGAAGTAATCATTAATTTCATTCACAGTAAAAGTAAGAAAACAATCATCATATTTTTCTTGACTATTCCAAGGTGTCTCAGCTATCTCCAGAGACATTAATACTTGCCTTAAGTTTACCTTTACTAGTTCTTCAGTACATGATGTTAATTTATTTTTAGCATTATAAACATTGTGAGTATAACAGGTTGTGTTTGTGTGGAAATATTTGTCACCTTTAACTGCAGTCATTATTATGTCTTTCTTACAAAGTCTACATAAGTGTGACATTTCTTAATATTTAAAGTGCTTTAAGAGAAGAAAAATTAAACACCTTAATACCAGGCATCCAGAAACACACCAGTGCAAATGTCAATGCACTCTTAAATATAGGCAATCCAAAATACAGTTCTGGATTACAGATAAAGTAGGTTTGAAAATAAAATGTTCCACTGATAAGCCAGATTCACTAATTGATACTTTGTAACTTATTAAAAGATGGCACTATTACAGTCAATTGACTTATAACGTCATTGTTATCGTTATTAAAGCATAAAAAACAGTGAAAAACGATGAAAATGTTAAAATTGCTTACTAAAAAAATCCACCAGGCAACAGAAACGTGATAAGATTTGAAGAAATAAGTTCCACAAATAAAGCACAAATAAGAATTGTGTATATTTTTTATTCTTTTTTTGCACAAAACAATCAAACACAACCTACACAAGTTCATTGACAGTCAGTTAAGATAAAAGAGTTCCAGATATTACACAAACAAAAATCCATAAAAACACTGCAGCAGATAACATTAACAACAAAGTTTATGACCGGCACATAATTTTTCACTCAAATACAGTTTTGAAAAATATAAAAGTAAATTTTGTGAGAGCACTTAAAAACACGTCATGTGATTTGTTGACATTTGTTTAATCGATTATCGGAAGAGTGATAATTAAAACACCAATTTTTTTTGTTGACAAAGGTCGTTCAGTTGTCTGACAATTGGATCGATTTGTTTGGGTTATAAAAAGCCAGGATTTAGTGTTAGCTTTACAAATATCAAAACAAATACGTCGCGATGACGCGAGAACTACAAGTAAAAAAATTTGAGTTACTTCAAGATTATACGATTGTGAAAAAAGTCCAAACTCCTTTAGTCAAATTTGTAGAAAATATGGAGTGAACTACTTGCGAAAGAAGATACTGTTTTAAATTCTCTACACCAACAATCTGAATGAAACTGCAGCATTTAAATGAATGTTACTTTTGTATGAATAATATTGAAGGAGTCACCACAAAGAATAAGAGTATGATTTCATACATCAATGTGTCATGATTAATAAGGCCGGTTAAAGGAGATCTAACAGTATGTAAAGCTTATATTACTATAAAAGAAGAAGATATAGTTGTTGAAATGGATAACATTGCTGAAATGTTAGAGATTTAATGGATAGCTTGAAAGCAAATGCATATAAAGATGCTGAATAGAGACTTTATGAACTCTTCCAAACGCAGCAGAAAAGCCATATTACTGCATAATACAAATGCCTACGCTCCTATTTCGATAGCTCACTCAACACTCAACAAAGAGGAGCATAACAATATGAAAATTCTTTCAGTTAAAATAAAGTATGCGAATCACCAACCTTAAAATTATAAGTATATTGTTCCGGCAACAATCAGGCCTTATGAAACAGCTATGCTTTTTGAGGTGTCTCTCACCAAGGCGAAACTCTTCATCTATCTAATACCTGCAGACAATCCGAATTTCCTATCTATTCTGAATACCTTTTGATTGATAGGTCGCGTAACGTTCATCTATCTCAATGGATTAATAATAGCGCTTTAAATCCTAATACAGGCGTACATGTTGCATCCAAATTAGGAGCTTACCCAGAAGAAGATAACGTTGTTAGGCAAAGGTAACTTAGTCGGATTTACATGAGTATAGCATGAGTAGTTTTTAATATTTACTACGATTCTTTAAATAATTTTGTCTTCATATCTGAATCGCATTTACACTGTGTACATAATAGTTTTCGCGTTTGT
The DNA here is from genome assembly GCA_032873175.1 of Leptopilina drosophilae. Classification (NCBI taxonomy): domain Eukaryota; kingdom Metazoa; phylum Arthropoda; class Insecta; order Hymenoptera; family Figitidae; genus Leptopilina; species Leptopilina drosophilae. Next base: position 34,215,803 of record CM065480.1, read on the forward strand.
GGCCGTGGTTGTTAAAAGTTCAACGGTTTCTTTTGTCTTTTTCAATTTTTAACCATTACGGCCACAAACGCGATGAAAGAATGGCCAGCCACAGGGGTTGAGGTAGGGAAAACTAACTAGAGTTAGTTGTCACATATTTCCCTTTGTCCTTCTCACTAACCGATTCTTTACTGTTGAGTTTTGTTTGCAGGGCTCGACCATGATTTTAGAAAGAAATAAGAATAAAATTGAACAAAATTGTGTTGAAATAAATAAATTGGTATCCTTTTTTCTCTCGAAAAACTAACCAGATTAAAACAAGGTGTATTTGATGGACCATAGATTTAAACGTTATACAATGATACGATATTTGTCACTCAAATGACTGACATTAAAAAACAAGCTTGGTATAGTTTTAAAGCTACAGCAACAGACTTCTTAGGTATCAAGAAAAGTCCTGACCACACAAATATTGTAGCCAATATGGTAAAAACTTAAAAATTTTGGGGTGTTTAATAAATTTGAAACTAAACTTTCTTGAATTACATCTTCACAGGTTTTCGGAACATCTTGGAGATTACAGCGAGGGACAAGGAAAACGGTTCCATTCAGATATAAAAGTGATGGAAAAAGGATATCACGGTATATCGGATAAAGAGAAACGAATAAAAGAGGACTACAGTGAAAGCGAAAACCTTTACACTGATATTGCTTCCTGGATGGTGCACAATTTAAAAATTAAAAAATCTGACTTCAGATTCGTATACCTATAGTTATGATCATAGTTGTGCACCTTCTCTCAATGTAGACTCTACTGCAAGGGAAGAACGGTTCTCGTTTTTGGTGAAAGCGGATGCGCTTTTTGACAAGTAAGCGGCACTATTTGTGTGGAGAAATGAACTGATACTCCTTAAAGAAGTACACCTGTTATGCCACAGTGGCGCTACTGCTTATCTTTTGGCAAAGCGCGCACGTGTACCTTGCTTAATCAAGCGGATTACTTTTATTTCTCTCAGTGTAAAATTATGTTCTTTGAGTCCGGAGTTTTCCTGTAGAAATTGATTTCAAGATTTCCCTGATTTTTAAAGCTTGACGAGAGAAATTTTTTGAAAATATATTGTCCGCTTTGCTGAATTAGCCTGAATTTGATAGAGGAAATCCGGCAGTGCTTGCACCACGTGGGACTAAAATCAGAGCCACACCGTAATCCACATTATATTTGGGTTAATATCAAACATGTATTACAGATTTTTTAAAATTTGTATTTTCAAAAATTATTATAAAAATTTTAAGGTTTAAACAAATAATTTATTTTAAAATTTCTCAAATGACATAAAATGTCAATAAAAATCTCATTTAGAATTAAGTCAATATATAAGAATTAAAATTTTACTTCTCTGGCTTTTATAATTGACCGAATTCACTTAAAACTTGTAACTAGAAAAATGTATGCTTCAAATGTATGCCTAAGCATAACTGCTTTTCGAAATGTCGTTCGCGAAGGCAATGCATGAGGTAAAAAAGAAGGATATATATTATTAGTGTCCTTTTCTATCTCATGTGACTCATTCGAAAACCTATTACGTGTTGAACTATATTTCCAGTATTGGCTCGTACATTCAGCTCATTATGGGCTGGCTCGGCGGTCCGCTTAAGTGGACAATGATTCGGCATAAACACACGTAAATGTCAAACATTTTGATATCGAAGCGCCCTTCTTGTACCTAATGCTTCAATTAATTGAATTTTGGAGACGAATTTTACTTTTTAAACATAATTGAAATTTTGATAAGAATTCTTTTTTTCAATTTTTAAACATAATTGAATTTCTGCAAAGAATTTTGTTACTTTTGAAAATAATTGAATTTCTGCAATCATTTGTAACTTCTTCAAAAATTCTCTTTTTCCAGTACTTTAATAAAAATTTCTGATTTTCTTGTATTATATTTGCAATTTCTGTTTAATAAATTTAAGTAAAAATAGGATTCCTTCATACTAGGAAAATATTTTTGATATTTACAGTAAATTAATAATAATTTGAATCTTACCAACATAATCGGGTGTTCCTAAAATTTCTCTGACTTCAGTACCTTCTAGGACTACTCTCGAGATTTCAAAGTCGCACAATTTAACATCACATTCCGGAAAACTTCCCATCATTACAAGATTTTGCGGCTGAAAGTAAAAAAATAAAAATAACTATAGTAGGTATCTTCTTTTAAGGAAATAAATATGTTATTCATTTCATTTTTCAGAGTAAAAAGTTTATAAATCCTTATTATATGAAAATGCGAACTTCATTTTTATGCGTGTAGAGTAAATTTCTATTGAGAATCGTATTATTATTTTAAATCGTGAATGTGCAATCACCGAATATCGTAAGGAGATGATGTTTTTATTGACGATCATAAAAGATTTGATGTTCCTGGAGGTCCGAGCAATCATTGAAAAAGCAATAATTTCAATACGGAATAAAGTCAATGATACATTTATATTTTCCAACCAACTGTAGCTATCAGTCGCGGTTCGCACTCTCTTTTAGGCGTTTTGTGGGTGCTGGTTATTGTTTACAACAATTTTGTTTGTTTAGCTTTTGGAAATTTATCAGCGATGTATAAACTACAATTCGTTAAAGTCGCATTGTTTTGTATTCTTCAGATTTTTTTCATTTCGAATTTATTTATTTATTTAAGAAAAATAAGTTCCTAGGGCTAATAAGCCCCCCAGCGGGCACAAAGGCAAAAAACGTTCTTTGAACGTCTGTAGAACGTTTAATGTCTGCCAATTTACGTTCTAAGAATGTCGGAACGTTCTGAAACATTTTTGGAACGTTCGGACGTTCTTAAAACTTAAATTGGCAGACATTAAACGTTCTGCAGACGTTCAAAGAACGTTTTTTGTCTTTGTGCCCGCTGGGTATTTGTAAGCATTGACTGACTAAATGTTTACAGGTTTAATGAACATAAATGGTACTCATACTGAAAAAGATTACCAAAGGGTTATATCGAACAATCCATTACTTTTCTTGAACAAAAATTCGAAATACAAGTTTTTAAATATAAATTGAGATGGTGCATCCCTTATTATGTCTGTCTACTTGTTCATAATCTAGCACCTCTAATTATAAACGATCTCTGCATTTCACATGTTCGATGCCTAGGTACATTTATAAAAATCTTCCTATCTCGAATTCAGCCGTACAACGACTGGTCTAGATCCCTGAATTAAAAAAAATTAAAATAAATATTTGGGAGTATGAGTGTTGAAAATAGAATATAATAGTACAACAGTAATCATATATGGGAAGAACAAGAGATATCACTAGTAATATACGGGTCTAAGTTGGAAGAGAATTTTTATTTCTGTTTAATTGTTGTAAAACTATATAAAGTCCTATCCAAAGACAAGCCAAGGTCCTTCAATCTTTCCTTATATTCAATAGGAGTACCATTGATTAGTAAAGGTGGGAAGGTTAACAGTAAATTCCAAGAAGGATGACTATTTGCAGAAATTACCATAGTCTGAGTCTTATTCAAGTTCAGAGTAAGGAGAAGTCAAAAATACAGCAATAGTAACATATTTCTTATCCATAGCTAGTTTAATATCAGTTGTAAATTTTAATTCTGGGCGATTCCACGTCACTTCGACAGTGTTTTGGGGTAAACAAATGGGTTTTGCGATCTTTCGTATGATTTACTGGAAGACATTTTTTCTAAGACCAGGTAAAAGATGCGCGCGCAGCATAAGTCGTCTGTTTGTTAATGTTACGTTTTTCTTGATTAAAAGTTTTTTATACTTATTGCAAATTAAAATCAGTGTTTATAAAATACTTTAGTTGTAATAAAGACTTAAACATCAATAATTTATATTGACAGTTGATTTATTTTTTGTATTTTATTTTAAAAAATTGCAAACATAAACTATAATTTTTTGCTTCTAAGGTCCCTTTCTTCAGATCGCGTCACAAATAATAAAACTTTTAGAGATAACAAAAAATTGATGAAATGTGCCTAAAGGAATCGACGGATCTTCAAATTATGTGCAAAAACAAGGTTACGGAGCAAGAAAAACAAAGATATATTATCAAAACACTACCACAATCCTACAGTTATATTGGAGATCTAATAGATGTGTTACTAAAAAAAGATCGCTGAATATTTAAAAAAAATTAAACTAACGTCTATCGAAGAAAATAATCAGACAGAGAAAGAAGAGGAAGAAACAGTTATCGAGGTCATCAACGTATTCATCGCAGAAGTAAACAGTAAGTCACAAACAGAATGTAATAAAATTAATTGGATTTTAGATATATTGTAAATGAATATGCAATTTTAAAATAACCAGTAAATGTATGTTTAGGTGATGGTGAAATACTTAAAGTTACAAATGTCGAAAACAACAACTGTATTTGAACTTCTGCAAAATATATAAAACATAACGTTAAATAATAATATTTATGTTAAAGAAATGTAACAAAATTTAATTAGTTATTCTAAAGTAACTTCAAAAAATAAAATATTTTCATGTGCAAATGACTTAAGAATTTACGAACAAAAAATTAATTTAATAGCTGAAAACAAAATTATTGAAGCCGATCATATGAAATGCTCAATTTGTATCGAAAGTAAAATAAAAAACAAACCTTTTGAAAGTAACAGAAAATGTGACGAAGAAATTTTAGAAATTGTGCCCACGGATTTAAATGGTCAATTTTATGGGCAGTTTAGACCTACGGGCCTACGGGTCCTGTGCGAATAATGTTAAAAGGGATATTACTATATAATATATCATATATATAAATTTATTTCCATCATTTTGTCGGGTTATAATGTTTCTATTTTCGTACAAAAGTAGGATATAATGCAACTAGATGCTGTCACATGCATAGTTCCTTAATTTAACCTAAGATTATGTGTATACTTGCTATAGTAAAATTAGATTTAATCATTTATTTTGTTTGATAAGTTTGATTGGTTTCAAGTGTTTATTAAAGTTTGTAACGAAATAAATCGTTTCTGAATTTTCCGTTGTGTTGGCCTTTGTAAGACAGTGTTTTTTGGCTATATAGTTGTCTCATATCGTTGTTATTGTTTCTCTGTCTAAGCCGTTAATTTCAAAATCTTTTGATCACCGTCGTCTGTAGTCCGCCAAGTCGTTTCTAGAATGATTTGAGGCATGGGCAATGGGAAATTAATCACATGGTGAGCGGTCCCTCTTTTCGTCGCGCTAACAGGTGTCGCATAGAGGGGGACGAGTGAGAGGATTTGATGGTCGATTAGGGGATTTGACGGAGAAAAAGGGTTTCCTCGAAATTTTACCGGCGTTTTCAGGAAGCGGTTGCAGCGTGGTTCGCAGAGAGAGTTCCCAGCGGTCTGGAGAGTCGAACGTGTTTTGAGATTCTGACAATTGGTTGTGTGACCATAGCGCGTATTCAGAGTTTGAGTAGATTTGCAGTGTATTTTAGTAGTTAAGTTGAAGGGGTTACGTACAATTAGACAGTAAAAAAGCTGTTTTTAGGAATTTTTTGTGGCCACACATTTTAATAATTAATAACAAATCTTTTTTCATGTGAAATATATATATTTTAAGAAAATATTCTGAAATTATAAGCACAATATATGTGGAAATAGGCGAATGTTTTATACATTTGGATGTGCTCCTTAAAAAAAATGATTTCGCCGTGATCACTGAATCTCTTCAGTGGATCATCTGAAATCAAATCGCAAAGAAGGAATCGTTAATTTATGAAATAATGCTGTACTTGAACGAAGGAATTTGAGAAATTTTGATTTTTCGCAACGTGGCGGATGTTGAAAGTCAAAATTTTTTTTTCATCCAAAATTCAACTCATATTTTCTGCTAAAAAAACTAATTGTCAAAAAACATCCTTCGTTCAAGTACCAGACAATTGAGTATAAAATTAATTGGTATAAATTTCAAACCGATCGGTAAAGCCGTTCTCGAGTTACGGTGATCACGGACTCCAAAAACATGGTTTCGAGAAAAACGCGTTCAAAGTGCCGCTGCCTGCTCACCGGGACGGCTGAGGCGGTAGAATTCAAAATTCTATGTCTCCATAAATAATTGTCTGATCTGTCTCAAATTTTCAGAGAGTACTTTTGAAATGTTATATTTTTAGAAAATGCAATAAAAAAAATCGATTTTTTGAAAATTCTGACTGTACGTAATCCCTTAAATATTTAAGTTTAATATAACTTTAGTTTCATAATTTACTTTTTATTATTATTTCGTGTTAAATAAATATTTAAGTGCCGAATCGACACTAGAACATTTGGTTATTTTTCTTACTGTTGGCATCTTTTGGCTATTCATCGTTGAAGGCGATATTGTTGCATCAAGTAGTAAGTGAGTAAAAATTCCTGAAGTGGCCCCCCTATTTTTGCAAAGTTGCAAAATTTGAAGTAAGTATTTGTATCTAAAAGTACTAGTATCTGGTAATATTTCACCAAGTATTTAAAACAGTTTAAAATTATTCATATTTTTTATTGTTAATTAAAGTTTTTTAACCTTTTTAATAAAATAATTTTAACTATTTGAGTTTTTGCACAAATTAAATAAAAATTTATGGTCATATCAGTGAGTAAATGTACTTTCGAGTTACAAAATAAAAATTTGAAAAATTTAATTTTCTTTAATTTTTTAATAATTTTTTTATAAACAAATGCAATTTTAAGTACATTCTCCAAGCGATTTAAATTTTTTTTGCTAAATGTTCTTTAAAATATAGGTATACAAGAACTGAAAAGAAATCTTAGTGCAAATAAAAATGTTTTTCATAATTTGACTTTTTGTCAAGCGCTGCATACTGCGCGCAAGCAACGCCGCGCGAGAGCCAGCACGTTTAACGGCGCTAGCCTACAGTATTTGATTTTTCTCGGTTACCATTAAGATTTCTTATAATATAATAAAATATAATATAATAGGGGAGAGTGGTCCTTAGTCGGCATACTAAGGTATTTGGTTGAAAATAATAAGAAAATTGAATTTATTGACTCTGGTGAGTTTTTAGTTGTGTTTAGCGACCGTTTTCCTACAAATATAAGTATATGATATTGAGAACGCTATCGAATAGCTTTTGTAATCTTAATGCAATAAAGAGTGAAAAGGTGCATTTTGTCAATTTCTTAAAATAGTGTTCCTAAGTCGGCACCCCCCTGGTCCTAAGGCGGCACCTTTTTTTTGCTTGAATATAAGAAATAAGACCATAATGTTTACGTTTAAGCTGAATTAAAATATATTTAAAGCATTTAGGAGAATAAATTACGCACTATTTGGCTATTTTTGTTTACGAATTCAAGCATTGGTTTATTACTATAGGGGAGACCGGGGCGTAATGAACTTGAATTTATTCAAAAGTGGTAAATCAGATTAATTTCGGTTTTTGATCCCAATAATGTACTTAGTACACCGTAAGTTTGTGCCAAGATTCATTGTTATTTATTTATTATTGTTAAAAATATGGTAGAAAAAGTGATTTTGACGCTTGAAAGTAAATTTTTGAAATTTTAAATTTTTTGTTATATCTTTTTCAAAATTACTTGTAAAAAATTTTTGTATATCAGGTTTTGAGTTTTAGATATTTGTTTTTAAAGAATAATTGGCAATTTTTGTTCAATACTTACGGTTTTAATAAAAAATAACAACATTTTAAACAAACACCTCCTGGGCGCAATGGATCACTTTGCTTATTTTATTAAGAAAAACCTACTATATTTAGAATATTAATACAATAATCCTGTCAAGTTTAATTTCTTGTAATTAATACATTGATAAGTACCAACAATAACTTTTAAAAAAATAACTGGAAAATAGATTTTTTAAGGAAATGGATTTAGCATTTCGCTACAACTTTTAATAATTTGAAAATTGTATCAAAATGTTTAAAGTTTAAATTAAATATGTTCCATTTTTAATATTCTTTGTTATAAATATATAATAGAAACTAAAATTGTCAATGCCGTAATAATATTTGATGATCTAAATTATAATTTCATTGATGATCCATTACACCCCGGGAAGTGATCCATTACGCCACGGCCCTAGGCGAAATTTCTCACCTTGCATTTCTTCAAAAACATTGTTCTAGAAAAGAAGGCATAAGTGATATTAGGACGCACTTTTTTCAATTGAAAGCTGAGATGTTAGGCTAAGTTTTCCACGTGATGAACTTTTTATTAAAGCAAGAATGACGAAGTTAAGCAACAAAAAGTGAAAAGTGATCCATTACGCCCCGGTCTCCCCTACTATAAAAAAGCAGAATCTTTTTTTATGATAATGTTGAAAATTGAAAAAAATATTTAATTAAAATGAGACAATTAGCTATAAAGCTGCGCCCCATATCTGTAGAGTAAAAACACAAAAAGTATAAAAACAAAAATAAGGCAAAACATTAAAAAAATAAACAAATAGGTGCCGACTAAGGACCACCTGTTTGGTGCTGACTCAGGACCATCACCAATGTATACAAATTTCACATCATTACACAAACAACAAAATTTTAATTAAAAAATTGACATAATCCATCAGTTACAACATTAAATGAAGAAACCAGAACACTCACTTATTTGGAATTTTCAAAATATTTACTTACCTGCAGCTACTTCCGTGTAAAGGACGAAATTTATATTCAGTTTGTGGAAAAAAATAAAAACGTGCTCACGATGAGTAGATTAAACAAGAATAGAAATTTTGTGCATAAATTATGTCCGTGTCTATTAACATGTCAAATCACAAAATTTTTTAATCGACGTGTGCGCCATTTTCGCAAAACTTACTTATTTTTTTACTGTGCATTCCTTCTTTTTCATTGGTCATTTCAAATTATCAGATATGATCTCCGTGATAATTAAATGACATCAAAGTGAAATTTGAGATAAGTGTGAATTTCTCATGGTTAAAAAAGTCAACGGTGAGCGTTTCAAATAAGAGGGACGCCGTGAACCGCGAGTAGGCAGGAAAACGCAACTCGCGACTAAAAAGGAACGCGATTACCGTTGGCGAAAAGCAGGGCGAAGTGTACGGAATTTTAAAAAGACTAATTAAGATTTAGAATCTTAATTAATAAATTAAGGTTGTCTTCAATATAGCTGTTTATTTCGATTATTTTTCCTTTGAAGGTTCGTGTAATGTACGTGAGTCTTGGGGTATGAGCGTTGGCGTTTTCGCGCCAATCTAGGTGCGAGCCGTTAGCGAGAAGGAAGCGTCACTAGTGACAGTAGTGAGAGTTTTTCAGAGATTTCTAGTGCGATCGGAGGCTTGACGAGAACATTAGGAAAATTGAGGAAATCTCTTACCCAGGATTTGATATCGGGGATGGACTTTTGCCGAAAAATGAACATGGATGTTCAGCTTGGAAAAGGACTGTGGCGGATAAACGGCCAAGAGTTGCATGAATTCGCAAAAAGTTTCGATCAGCGTTCAGAGAGACATTTGCCGAGAAGAATGTCACCGATGATGCTGGAGTGGTTAATCCAAAAGGTTAAAAAGTTGTTAGAGCAGGAAATAATCGTGAAAACAACTTGTGAGTAGAATACTGCGCCTATAATAGTGAGGAAGGCAGATGGAACTTGGCGATTATGCTTTGATTACCGAGATGTTAATAAAGTCATAATTAAAGAAGCCTACTCAATACCGAGCATTGACTCAATTTTGGATAAGCTCCACAGAGCCAGGTTTATTTCAAAAATCGACCTGAAGATGGCGTACCATCAAGTGTCGATGGAAGAGTCGAGTAAGAAGTTTACGGCCTTTTCTGTGCCAGGATTGGGCCAGTTTCAGTTCAAAAGAATGCCCTTTGGATTAACTAATGCGCCCAGGACATTACAATGTTTAATTGATTCTTTATTTGGTCCTGAATATGAGCCGATTGTGTTTGGATATCTGGACGATATTATTATAGTCAATGACTATATAACACTAACAAACACCCAATGTGAATTTGGTTGCTCACAAGTAACGTATCTTGGTTACGTCTTGGACAGCCAGGGTTTGCGTACGAGTGACAAGAAAATAGTCCCGATTATCGAGTACCCAGCACCGATAAACATTAAATAATTGAGAAGGTTTATTGGAATGGTGGGATGGCACTCGAGATTTTTAGAGAATGAGAGTGAATTGAAAATACCATTGTTGCATCTGCTGCAGAAAGGGCGAAGTTGGTTGTGGACGGACAAACAAGAAGTGGCGTTTTAAGCACTGAAAAAGAGTTTAAGTCCAGTGCCTGTTCTCGCGCGACCTGATTTTTCGAAACCGTTTACAATACAATGCGATGCGTGTGACTACGCACTGGGCTCAGTACTTACGCAAGAGTCAGAGAATGGTGAGTATCCGATCGTCTATATTAGTAAAGTTTTGTCACTTGCGGAGAGAAATTATAGTGTTACGGAAAAAGAGTGTTTGGCCTTGTTGTAGTCGGTTAAAAAATTTCGGCCGTACGTGGAAGATTACAAGTTCACCGTCATAAATAATCATAGTGCGTTAAAGTGGTTGCAAAATTTAAAAGAGCCATCAAGACGTTTGGCAAGGTGGGCGTTGGAACTACAGTAGTAGGACTTTGATATAGTTCACCGCCATGGTATAGTGAAGAGTGTGCTGCATTTGATGAGATTAGCGACGCGTGGTATTTAAAGAGAAAGGAATTAGTTGAAAAATTTCTTGAGCGATTTGTAAGGTGGAAAGTTGAGGAAGGGCGATTGTATAGACAAAGGGAAGATCCCTTGTTAGACCCGATCACCGACCAAAGTCAGAGTTGGAAGTTGGTTGTGCCGGAAGAATATCGCGAGCGAATTATTAAATTTGCTCATGCAGAGCTTTCAGCAGGCCATTTAGGAGTAGAGCAAACGTATAAGCGTGTGGCGAGCGAGTATTACTGGCAAGGGGTGTGGTATGATGTACAGTTTTTTCGTGAAGGCATGCCCAGAGTGCCAGCGATTTAAAGTGTCACAGAGTGGGTCGTGTGGTATGATGGACCAGCGGATCGTGGAGAGTCCGTGGGTGGTCGTAGCGGCTGACTGCATGGAATTTCCGCCCAGCAAAAGTCAATGTAAACACTTGGTTGTGTTTCAGGATCTTTTCTCTCGTTGGATTGAGTTAAAACCATTGTGATCAGCGGACGGCAAGTCAATTGCTTGAGCGTTTGAGGAGTTGGTTTTGTTTAGGTGGAAAACTCTGCGTTTTTTATTAACAGACAATGGTAAGGAATTTGATAATAAATTCCTTAAGTCAACGTTAGAAGAGTATGGGGTGAGGCATTTGACAACGCCACCTTATCACCCACAAGCGAATCCAGTTGAGAGAAGTAATAGAGTTTTGAAAACAATGATAGCAACTTTTGTGGGATACGATCACCGTGACAGGGCAAACATATCCATGAGTTTAGACATGCAGTGAACACGGCAGTTCAAGCAACTACCAAAGTGTCGCCGGCGTTCGTAAATTTTGGTCGTCAACTGCAATTGGTGAAGAGTTTGAAACGTGAAATTGAAAAAAGAGTAGTAGTTGAGAGAATTGAACCGGAGGTGTGGATGGATCGATTAAAAAGGTTAGATGCGTTGCGTGATTTAGTAGCGAGATTTATAGATAAGGAGAGGGAGAAACAGAGTGTGCTATATAATAAAAACAAGCTAGTAGCTATGTTTAATGTGGGCGATTTGGTACTTTGGAAAGTTAATAAATTGTCCAATGCATTGCAAAAATTCTCAGCGTAATTGGCACCAAAATTCAACGGACCTTACAAAATTATTAAAAAATTATCCGACACGGTGTACGAATTGGAATCAGATAATAATCGGAGGGTTCCGAAAGCGCATGTTTCTAATTTGAAGCGATATATACCTTCTCGTTCGTGAAAGTCTTTCATGTCTGTGTTCGTGTGTGATAACAAAGAGAATATATTTCATGATTCGTTTTGTTTATTTTCTTTCTAGCATTTTAAATCGAGTTTCGCGTAGGAGAGAACGCAGATTGATGCCGAGTCATCGCTAACGATCACCGTCTGAGACCAAAGGAAAGCCGAGAATTCGGAGCGTTGTGCTTAAGAGGCCTTCAGCTGCAAAAATGAGACAATCGGGTACTGGTAGGAGGCGAGGAAGGAGTTTACAACCACGCTACCGAGGTTTTTATTTTGGGAGGCAATAACGCAGCGCGAGACTTCAAGTTTAAAACCGCGAGCTCAACAAGAGACAGCAGCGAGTACCTCGAGCTAACAAGTCGTAGTACCTCTCCATAGATCTGGTGGGGCAATTAGAAAGGTGCCATAGGTTAGTCAGCAGCAAGAGCAGAGAGAGGAGAAAGAGCGAAAGAGTCGTGAGTTGAAGGCCTACGATCACCGTCAAGGTAGTAGAGAACGGGAGAAGCGAAAGAGGGTGAGAGTCAAGAGCGAGAAGGTGGGGAGAGAGAACGGCAGGGGGGAGAGCCTGGTGAGGAAGTGATGAGTCGTGAGGAAAAAGAAAGGCGACAGGCAGAAAGAGAACTGGTGGCAGTATTGCAGGAGAAGTATGCGGACGGAGATCTAGAAGAGAAGAAAATGTAGCGAAAGAAAATAGTAGGAAAAAGACAGTAGAATCCCCTCTATGAGTGGGATTACGTTTTATCCGCTAGTAAGTCGTTTCTAACCAAATCGCCCCCCTCTAAGAGAGCAGCTGAACTACCGCGTAATCCCCCTCCTCCCTCTTATGTGTCTCCTTTAGAAGGGATCTATGACGAGAGGCTAAAAACAACGTCGCGGCGAAATGCACCGCGCCTACCTTCTAGGCCCCTACTACCTATTATCTTAGAGGGTAGGATGTTTTCGGGTCTAGACTTAATCTCCACCGTTCCGTGCCTTGACCCTCGTCAAGGTGCGTGTTTTAACTGCTGGCAGATGGGACACGAAGTGCGAGAGTGCACTAGGAAATTAGCCAAATTCTGTCGGAATTGTGGTCGACGTAATGTCATCCTCACTGAGTGTCCTTGCTGTGCTCGTAGAAATCATCAAATTATGGAGGAACGTTTCGGGAAGCAGTCGTATGAGGAGTTTCGTCAGCAGAGGGAGTATTATAGGCTTCTGTATCAAACGATGCCTCGAGAGACAACCCGGCCGGAATTATTCAGCCAAGCTTCGTTGCCGGTGGCAGAAAGTAGGAATGCATCTTCCCCACGATCAGCGTCTGAGAAAGTAAAGGAGAAGGAGGAGAAACCGGAGAGAGAATGAGAGAGGAATTTCTTGGAGGAGTTAGAGCGACTTGAGAGATTGATTGACTACTTACCGCCCAAAACAGCTCGAGAGAGGAAACTCCGTTTCTGGAAGGAGTTCCAGAAGAAGAAAAACTAAATTAATAAATATGTCGTTCCACATCCAGTTTCTTTTTGTTTTTTTGTTTAATCGGCAATATTACCAGGGTAATATCGGCCTAGGAGGGGAGTTTGTAACGAAGTAAATTGTTACTGAATTTTCCGTTGTGTTGACGTATGTTAGACAATGTATTTCGGCTATATAGTTGTTTCATATCGTTGTTATTGTTTCTCTGTCTAAGCCGTTAATTTCAAATTCTTTTTATCACCGTCGTGTGTAGTCCGCCAAGTTGTTTCTAGAATGATTTGACGCATGAGCAATGGAAAATTAATTACATGGTCAGCGGTCCCTCTTTTCGGCGCGCTAACAGGTGTTTACTTTTTATTATTATTACTTTTTTTATTATTTCGTGTTAAATAAATATTTAAGTGCCGAATCAACACTAGAACTTTTGGTTATTTTCCTTACTGTTGGCATCTTTTGGCTATTCATCGTTAAAGGCGATATTGTTGCATCAAGTAGTAAGCAATAATTGATAAAGGAGAAGATTGGAAATTGAGAGTCGCAGCACCGCGATTCTATCTCGACGGAATTGCCCCCAGAGAGTTTGTTTTTTTTGCTTTTGAATTAAAAGGAGAGGTTTGATTTAAGTTTTAAGAAAAACGGTGAAGATTACTTTATTAGAAGTGTTAAATAATTAAATTGACTTTCCCCATAACAAGTTAAACGTTCAAATTTTTGTTATTCACAGTAAATATTTATATAATATGGTGCTTTTCTGTATATTTTATGTGTCAACTGACGGTTTTATGAACCAAAGGGGAGTTGATTGCATTCACTTTAGGCTTCTATAATTCGCTTGCTTAGCGAAAACTGCTGGATTTCTAGTAATACATACAGTAATTCGAAATATAATAATTATTATTCCTTTTTAACACTAATTTGTCCTTGCATTATATCATTAAACGGAATCAAAGATAGAATACTACATGGTTTCCTATGTGACTTTCCATATGGCAAACCATGTGGAAATTTTTAATAGGGGACGGTTGTATAATATATTTGGGTGATTCTTCTGAAAAGGACCTGTTTTTTCTAAAAACTAAAAAAAATTAATTTTTACATTTTCTGAACTTTCTTGTCATGGGTCAATTTTAAATACATTTAAAGATATAAATCTGAGTTGCGCAAAATTAATTTTCAAAAATAAGCCTTCCAGCATCATTTTTAATATTAAGTGTTTTAAAGGTTAAATATACTGTAATCAAAATTAGGGTTTTTGTAAAAAAATTCCTTTTAAATTTAATTTCTTTAATTTATTAAACTTTTAACATTATTCATTTATAATTTAGGGGAGAGTGGGGCAAACCGGACCCCCTAACGGTTTTTTGACTCTTGTGATTAAACGAATCAACCGATTTTATTTTTCGAGGGCTTGTTTAAAAGATCATTTAATTGCGCAACTTTTTCCCAGAGACACCTATACTTCATCTATTATTGTTTAGTTGCTGTGTTAACTTTAAAAAATTTTGCAAACGGTCTGGTTTGCCCCACCCCCTGGGGTAAACCGGACCCCCATGGGGCAAACCGGACCGTTTGGTTTTTTATTTATAATATTGCATTCACATAATCTACAATAATAAAAAACATAAAGAATCATGTAAACAATGGTTGTAGTAATGATAATAATAATTCGGGATTTAATTTTAATTAAATAAAGATTTTTTTAAATAAAAAAATAAAAATGTTTGTCATTATCAGAGAAACAATATTAAAGGGTCCAATTCTCATTGGAAGACAATTATTTTTCATTGAAAGTAAATATTTTAATGAAAGAAACATTTTATTTAAAAATAATTTTTATGAAACTTTAATTCAATGGAAATATTCTATGGCCGGTTTGCCCCACCGAAAACGGATCGGTTTGCCCAACAGGCCCATTTTGAGAATAAATGTTTGTCAAAAATAAACGTTTCGCAAATTCATCAAACTTTTTGGTGGTAAATATTCCTGAGGTGTGTACCTTCAAAACCCAAAACCTCATATTTAAAAATATTACACGATTTTCTCAGAATTCCCTTAAGAAAAAAATCGGAAAAGTGTAGAAAAAAACTAAAAAAAAACTTTTGCTCCCAGCGTTGTACAAATAAAAGTAAAAAATGTCAAATTGAAAAAATAAGGTATACTACACAAGGTTGTTTCAAATTTCTAAATAGCACTGTTGACAATTTCGCCATTTTGGAAATGTTGAGGAGGGTCCGGTTTACCCAACGGTCCGGTTTGCCCCACTCTCCCCTAATGAATTGTGTATTTAATAATTTATTTTCACCAATTTTATCTTTTTAAAAATAACTAATATATATTTTTTTATATTGAACAGAAAAAAATTGTAATGAATTTTTTAATTTTTTTTTTTATATAAACTGAGCCTCAAAAATCTATTTTGAATCCGTTCAAGCCTCAGTTTGTGGCAATTATAATAAGGTGAGTAAATTACTGAGAGGAAATCAAGATGAGGCCTGACAATAGAAAAGTATAATGCTTTTAAAACACGAATATTAAAAAAAGATTTTGCAGCTACAAAAGAGATGTGATCATTATAAGTGAGAGCACTATCCAGCACCAATCCCAACTCCCGATGCCGGCTCACCTTATTTAGTGGTACTCCCCTAATGTTATAATAAAATTGAACAAGTCTGGATTTACGACAAATTTATAATTTTAAATTTAAAATTGATATTTTCTGTAAAAAATTTTTATTTTCAATTATAATTTTATTATTTATTTAACTTTCTACTTAATATATTATATTTTAAAAAATTAAAAATATTTCATTTTAACCCTTTAACGACGAGATGTGCTGCTTTTCAACATGAATTTCAAACGCCTACAATTAGTAGAAAAAAGCCATAAAATTTTTCAAAAGTCCATATCCTACTATTTTTGGGGTCGTTCTTTCGAATGGCGAGGTCAAAATTTTCAAAAAATGATATTAAACCCTTCTTTTTTTCAAAAATACTTAAAAATTTCAAGTTTTTTTTTGCAATTTATTTTAAAGAATTTTTTTCTCCGCCATAACATTTTTTTAATAGAACAAAAAGTATCAAAAACGTGTTCCCGATAGTTGTACTTGAAAAATATCCATTTCTAATTTTTATGATTTTGAATTTAAAATGGCACTTAAAGGACAAAAAATTTTTCTAAATTTACGTAAGATTACAAACTTTTTTAAAATTGCTCAAATCTAATTGAAATTTGTTAGTCGGGGGCTTTGGGAATCGCTGATTACGAATCTGAAGTCAGATTAAAAAAATTAAAAATGGCGCATACAATATGGCGGTCGAATTTTGTGAAATTCATTGAATTCAGTTGAAACTAGAGGTGTGCATTTAATCGAGTCGATTCGAAAATTATTCGACTCGACAACAGAAAACTCGAGTCGGGAATAATTCGAATCGAACTAGCCAATTCGAAACTTCGAATTCGAATTTCGAATTGGCCGATTCGAATCGAAAGTAAATTCGAATCGAGCTAGCTAATTCGAAACTTCGAATTCGAATTTCGAATTGGCCGATTCGAATCGAAAGTAAATTCGAATCGAACAAGCTAATTCGAAACTCCGAGTTCGAATTTCGAATTGGCTGATTTGAAAATCGGAGTTTCGAATTGTACAACTTAACTCGGTTATTTAATTCGCACAATCATTTTGACAGAAATCCTAACCTAAAATTAGTAGGCTGGTATTCATAATACATCTATCTAGCACTTAGTAACTTTTTCTTAAAAATGTCAATATATTTTTTATTAATTCTATAATTTTAATATATAATTAACATACCAAAAGAAATTATATTATTTGTAAAAAGAATTGTAACATACCAATAATGTGTTGAACGTGAACAGGGTTCGAACCAGTGAAAGTTTTTAAAAATACGGACTTAACGGACCAATTATTAACAAAAATATAACCAGTCCGAGTCAAATAAGAGAACATTTTACTTTAAACTATAAATTCAATTTTTCATATCATAACCGATCACTCCGAGTATTATATAGCCTTATATCACTTGGAGTAATCAATATCTTCAAGTTTTCTAATAATTAAAAATAACCGAGTGATACAATCATTATCAATTCAATTATTATTTGCAAGAATTTTTAAATAAAATTCT
Organism: Leptopilina drosophilae; assembly: GCA_032873175.1. NCBI lineage: Eukaryota > Metazoa > Arthropoda > Insecta > Hymenoptera > Figitidae > Leptopilina > Leptopilina drosophilae. The sequence continues at coordinate 34,233,245 of CM065480.1, forward strand.
TCTTTAAATCGATTCTTAACAATTTTCGAAAAAGTTCTTTGAGAATTTTCAAATCCATTAGTTTACAATATTCAATTTTACGAAATTTCAAATATTCCTAAATTCTCCAATTAAATAAATATTAAAAAATAAAAACTTAAAATAATATTTGCAAAATTCAATTAAACTTTTTCAAAATTGAATTATTTTTAAAAATTCACGCTACATTGCTTTTAATATTTAATTGTAATCTAAAATTTTAACTGAAATTCATTTTTAAATTAATTTTTATAAAATAATTCTAATAAAATTTTAAGAATAATGACATTTTTTGAGAAATTCGATTAAAATTGTATTAAAAATAATTCAATTTTTGCAAAGAATTTTACTGTTTATAAATAAAATAAAATTATTTCAATGGATTTATTAAAATTTTAGAAGATAACTGAATTCTTATGAGATATACTCTATAACGAATTAAAAAATGAATTTTTTCGTGGAATTTTTTGAAAATAATTGAATTTTTTTCAAAAATTTTACAATTTAAGAAAATAATTGAATTTTTTTGAAGTATTTATTAAAATTTTAGAAAATAATTGTATTTATTCGTAAAATTTTATTAAAATTTTGTTTAAAAATAATTGAATTCTTGCAAAGAATTTAATTATTTTCAATATGCTCGGTATTCAATATTTTCAATATTTCAAAAAATTCAAATACATACACAAACAAGATTCAGAATTATAAATTAAAATTCCTCAAAAAATGATTTTTTTAAATTATCCAAAAATTCTTCAATTGTTCTTGAAACATTAAATTTATTTATTTACTAAAAATTGTGTAAAAGATTTGCAAAATAAGTTTTTTTTCCTTATGTAATACAAACAATAAGCGAAATATTTCCTTCACTTTCAACAAGTTTCTAAGTACTAGATAGCTGTATTACACGGAAAAACTTTTTTCAAGAGTCATTACTAAATTTATTCAGGAACTCAGGATATGGGAAAAATTTAGAACTCCTTTTAGAAAAGTTCAATATTCATTAAAGAATTTTCAGGTGTTTTTCTAATGGCTTGGAAATAATTGTTCTTGACGCTGCGACTGAGTTCTTCAGTCACTGCGCGCTGAAAAAGTCTAGAACTATTTAAGAAAGAAGGCGTAGCGTAACCAATAGGTATACAGCGCCACTTGACTTTAAACGCTTTAAAACGATCTAAAACTGAAGTATCGTAACGCGTCCCTGCAGCCGAGTGGCATAAGGCGGAGCGAACTTGAGTGTCGAGGTCTCAGGTTCGACTACTCACGCGGGCAAATTTTTTTCGCTAATTTTACATTTTTCTATTCTTAAACAAGTTCAGGACTTTTTCAAGAAAACTCAACAAGTAGTCCAGAAATTTACTACAGTTATCCCTGAACAGCTTAAAATAATGTTTCAATTTATGGTTTCGTAGCATTTCTTGTATTATTTCCATATCCTGAGTTCTTGAATAAGTTTAGGAAATACTCTTGAAAAAAGTTTTTCCGTGTATAAATACCAGCCTACTAATTTTAGGTTAGGATTTCTGTCAAAATAATTGTGCGAATTAAATAACCGAGTTAAGTTGTGCAATTCGAAACTCCAAATTCGAATTTCGAATTGGCCGACTCGACTCGATTTACTTTCGATTCGAATCGGCCAATTCGAAATTCGAACTCGGAGTTTCGAATTAGCTTGTTCGATTCGAATTTACTTTCGATTCGAATCGGCCAATTCGAAATTCGAACTCGGAGTTTCGAATTAGCTTGTTCGATTCGAATTTACTTTCGATTCGAATCGGCCAATTCGAAATTCGAATTCGAAGTTTCGAATTGGCTAGTTCGATTCGAATTTACTTTCGATTCGAATCGGCTAATTCGAAATTCGAATTCGAAGTTTCGAATTAGCTAGTTCGATTCGAATTTACTTTCGATTCGAATCGGCCAATTCGAAATTCGAAACTTCGAATTTCGAATTGGCTCGTTCGATTCGAATTATTCCCGATTCGAATTTTGCACACCTCTAGTTGAAACTCGTTACTCGGAGGCTTTTGGGGTCGCTAATCACGAATCTGAAGTCAGATTCAAAAAAATCAAAATGGCAACGTGCCGATTGTCGTCCTCCCAACACTATTTCAAATCGTACGACACCAGTGATTCTCTATGCTGCGGAAGCATGAATAGCGCAGTAGGGGAAATTAATTATTCTTAATAGAATAATTTATTTAATTTAATTGTAATATTATACTGCAAAAATAATTATATAATATATAATAATAAATTAAAAAAATAATTACTTTTTGCTTTCTCGTGAGGAAGCTTTGTAGTCGTTTAATTTATAAAATTTTTAAAAATCCTTTAAATAAATTTTCTTCCATATAGGACTATGTTAATTAAGACCCTGAACAATCGTTCGTTTCAACGAATTTGGCTGAAAATTGCTAATCTATAAAAAAAAATTTTTTAATTGAATATTGAAGTTAATATATAATAATATCTTTTGAATGACTATAGATTTCAAATGGAATTATATATAAAGGTTAATAATACGGCGTTTGAAGCTTTGTCTTATTACCTAACTTCCTATCATAAAGTTTTTTTCATTTCATTAATAGAAAAAAATTATGTCACTTTTTAAAAAAAGTTGAAAATTCGACTTTTAAAAAAGTGGCCCCAAGGTGATCACCATACGAAAATTCACTAAAAAAGTTATTAAAAACTTTTAAAAACGTATTATTAAGTTGTTTATTTAATATTAATTATTTCTCAGAATCACAGAAACATATTACATATTTTTTTGCACTTTGTCCTTTCGTCAAAAATGATACTTTTTCTGTATGCATTAGACACGTAAAATTTTGAAAATAATTCTATTTCATTATTATTCATCATAAAACTTAAAACATGATTAAATTCACATTCACAGTGATAAATTTTGATAAATATAGCGTATAAACACATTTTCATAAAAAATCAAAAGTGACCACCTTGTTGACATAAAAGTGTCCACCTTAGGGCCAAGACACAATTTTTTAAACGTTAATGAAAAAATTTTTAAAGCACAATATTAATTATATTCATTTAGAATATTATTGTACAATATATAAAGATAATTATAACTATTTTCACTAATTTAAAACGGTTAATTTCGATGATTTTAACACCCTGAGAAAAAAAATTTCTCGATCATTTAAAAACAGAAATTGCACAACGTTCACGTTATCTTGAAACAGCGGCGACAGCGATATATTTTTGTAATATAGGGAGATATATGATTGGCTGAAAGCCAATCATAATAAATATCATTAATTTTTAAAAACTCTTTAAATTAGATTTTAGGACAACAATATGGAATATGTTTAAAAAAGAATTTATGATTAATGCTTCCTCCACGGGAAAGCAAATTTTTTGCTTATCGTAAAGAGAAAACAAAATGTTCATGTAATGAAGATCTTAATTGACAACTTGCTTAGTAAGTCATTTAATTGGTAATAATTTAATGACAATTATATTAATTTTTTAGGTTAAGTGAAATAATTGAAATAATATTTTAATATTGTGTTTTTTGTTATAATAAATAAAATATTTTGCTAATGCAGGTTTGACACTGGGCAGGGAAAGTCAAGGATTTTTATTAAATGTACTGGAAAAAATTTAATTTTTAGAATTGATAAGAAAATTCTGAGTTTTAGTCTCTACTTTTTTTATTTGCCTTATATACTATTAAGTTGCAGTGAATTTTCTAATGTAAAACCTTCATTTTTTCTAATTTAGACAATAAGTCATTTTAAAAAACTTTAATCTATTAACAAATTTCCATAATAAAGTTTTCTTTGAAAAATTTTAACTTCAATTCCCTTGAAATAACACCCTAAAAAAAGTAATCTTATAGTTAGAGGAAAAATCCTCTTCTTATATCCTCTCACGTTTTCCTCTCACGTTTTCCTCTCAAGTTTTCCTCTCAAAAGAAAAGTATTCAACTTGAATGTATATTGTTTTTATTCTTTGGTGGTTAATAATAAAACAAAACAATTTTTCGAGGTTCAAACGACAAAAACATTGAATTTAAATAAAATAAACAAGGGGAGAAATACGTTAATTAATGTAAGTAATTAACTATTAATAACTAATTATATTTATTTAATTAAAAACGCTTAATTCAGTACATAAAAATATCTTTTTTATTATCTCATAACCATAATTAGCAATTAATATTGGAGATGAAAATCCTCTAAAGCAAAGTATATTACTTTTGATACCATATATAAGAGGAAAATATGCATTCAGTTTAGAAGAATCCACATCAAATCAAGAATAATTTTTTAGGGTGAAGCATTAATCTAAATTTTTTTACACAATTCATAGATAGAATTCAACTATCCTAATAAATATTAAAATTTTTTTAAGGAATTCAACTATTTTTAAAATTTCAAAAAAATTGTCGTCAACATTTTAACTATTTTTATAAATAGCAAAATTCCTTGAAGAAAATTTTATTATATTTAGGAATTTTTATAAAATTCATTGTAAAATTCAATTATTCTCATAAATACCAATATTCATCACAATAATTTAATTATTTTCTTAAATTCTAAAATTCATTTCAGGGATTTCATTATTTTCATAACTAATAAAATCATTCGGATGAAATCAATTATTTTCAAAAAATTTTCTTAATTCAATAATTTTGTTATGTAATATTTTAATAAAATTCCCCAAATAATTCAATTACACGGAGAAAAAAACTAGGTTATATCAACCGGAGACCTCGGTTAAAACTACTTGACCGACACAGGCGTTAACATAACCTCTGATACCCAAGTCAGCACAATTTGACAGCCAGGCAGTTTTGGCCTGGCTGACTCAAGTAATGTCAATGGCTGGATTGATATCTGTAGTAAATTGACTAACGAAAACTAGAGAGCCAAGTCAAAACGGCCTGGCTCTCCGGTTATTACTACTTGATTTCATAAAACTAGCATGACGACTCAAAAGAAGGCAGTTACAAATTTTTTTTCTCTCGGTGTATATTCAAAAACAGTTTTGATATAATTCTATAAGAATGTTTAATTATCAGTTAAAGTTTTAGATAATAATTGAATTTCGAAAAGTCACTAATAATTGCATTTTTAGTAACAATTGAATTTTGTAAAGATTCCAAATTAAAATCTTTTAAAATCACCCAGCTTAAAATCCTCGTACAGGATCCTTAAAGGATCCTCGTGGGATCCTAAACAGGTCCTGCGCAGGATCCCATACAGGATCCCGTACGGGATTTTGGGACAGGGTTCCTGTGTAGGTTCCGATGCAGGAACCTTAGTTATCAAAGATTTATGTAAAGGTTCCTGTACAGGAACACTTGCAGGTTCCTGTACAAGAAATTTAAAAAAAAATTTTATGTTAAGCAACATTTGACATACATAGACTTCATATTTTAATATGTTAGGCTCGTATATCAATGTTGGACAGAAAAATGTATTGCGCATTCGAGAAACTCATAGAAAACTACTGCGCAGGAGTTAAAAATATAGATAAATTAATTGAGGAAACCGTGTAGGATCCTTTAGTTTAAGGGTTCCTCACAGGATCCTTTACACTTAAGTACCTGCAGTTTACAAAACTACAAAGGTTCCTGTACAGGAACCTTTACAGAAATCTTTGATAACTAAGGTTCCTGCATCGGAACCTGCACAGGAACCTTGTCCCAAAATCCCGTACGGGATCCTCTACAGGACCAGTACGGGATCCTGTATGGGATCCTGCGCAGGACCTGTACAAGATCCCAAGAGGATCCTTTAAGGATCCTGTACGGGAATTTTAAGTTGGGCAGAATTTTTCATACTTTTAATTAAACATTTTATGAAACTAAATATTTTTATCAAAAAGCCTAATAGAAATTTTTTAAAATTATTTTAATTTTAATTATTATACGTTATTTCAACAAGTTTGTAATAATTTGATTTTTATATGTGTCTTTCTTTTATTATCATAATTATGTGAACAAATTGTAAAATTAAGAAAGAACTGCATTCTTGTAAGTGTACTGAGAAAGAATTTAGAAATTACCAATTATAAATTGTTTGAAGAAGTGGTGAGTGCAATTTAACATTACGGGGTTGCCACAAAAATTGGATTTTGTTTTTCCCTTATTTCTAGACAAAATTTTAACTTCTTTCTAAACCCATTTACGAATTTCATTAATTTGTAAAATAATTATTTGAAAACACCAATAACTTTAATTTCAAATAAATATTTAATCATTATTATGTTTCCATGAGAAGTAAGATTTTCAAAATTTTTAATTCAAACCCCTTGAAATTCAATAACGTGTAGAATCTAAATTACAAAAATTTAAAAAAATTCGATTAAGCTTTTGGTTTAAAAAATTAGTTTCATAAAATTTTTAATTAAAAGTATGAAAAATTCAGATTTTCATAGATTTTAATTTGAAATCTTTACAAAATTCAATTGTTTTTAAAAATGCAATTATTAGTAACTTTTCCAAAATTCAATTATTATTTAAAACTTTAACTGATAATTAAATATTCTTGTAAAATTATATCAAAATTGTTTTTAAATATAATTGAAATATTTTGGGAAATTTTATTAAATTTTATTTTTATTTATACGGGTAGTTAAAATGTTGACGCCATTTTTTTGAAATTTAGGAAATAGTTGAATTTCTCAAAAGAATTTTAATATTTATTAATATAGACGAATTCTTTCTATGAATTGTGTAAAAAAATTCTAAATTAAAACTCATTTCAACGAAATTGAAATTAAAATTTTTCATCAAAAAATACTTTATTAATGATTTATAAATTATTAATTTATTAGTTATTTATGATTTATCAAGTAAATTTTATTTATAAATTATTAGGGGAGAGTGGGGCAAACCGGACTGGTGGGTAAACCGGACCCCCCTCAATATTTCCGAAATGTCGAAATTGTCAAAAGTGCTATTTAAAAATTTGAAACAACAATGTGTAGTATACCTTATTTTTTCAATTTGCCATTTTTAACTTTTAACTTTTGTTTGTGCAACGCTGGGAGCACAAGTTTTTTTTTACTTTTTTACTACACTTTTTCGAATTTTTTCTTAAGGAAATTCTGATTCTATTTCCAAATATTAGGTCTTGGGTTTTGAAGGTACACACCTCAGGAATATTTACCATCAAAAACTTTGATGAATTTTCAAAGCGTTTCTTTTTGACAAACATTTATTCTCAAAATGGGCCTGTGGGGCAAACCGAACCGTTTTCGGTGGGGCAAACCGGCCATAGGATATGTCTATTGAATTAAAGTTTCATAAAAATTATTTTTAAATAAAATGTTTCTTTCATTAAAATATTTACTTTCAATGAATAATAATTGTCCTCCAATGAGAATTGGACCATTTAATATTGTTTCTCTGATAATGACAAACATTTTTATTCATTTATTAAAAAAAAAATTTATTTAATTAAAATTCAATCCCGAATTATTATTTTCATTACTACAACCATTGTTTACATGATTGTTTATATTTTTTATTATTGTAGATTATGTAAATGCAATATTATAAATAAAAAACCAAACGGTCCGGTTTGCCCCAGGGGGTGGGGCAAACCGGACCGTTTGCAAAATTTTTTAAAGTTAACACAGCAACTAAACAATAAAAGATGAAGTATATGTGTCTCTGGGAAAAAGTTGCGCAATTAAATTATCTTTCAAACAAGCCCTCGAAAAATGAAATCGGTTAATTCGTTTAGTCACAAGAGTAAAAAAACCGTTAGGGGGTCCGGTTTGCCCCACTCTCCCCTATTTATTATTTATTTATTTCCGTATATTCTAAATTTAAACTCATTTCAACGGAATAAATAATTTATAAATTATTTATTCTGTTGAAATGAGTTTTAATTTAAACTCATTTCAACGGAATAAATAAATTTATAAATTATTTATTCTGTTAAAATGAGTTTTAATTTAGAATATACGGAAATTCTGTAATGCATTAAAATTGTTTTAAAAAAATTATTGTCTAAATTAAAAAAAATGAAGGTTTTGCATTAGAAAATTCACTGCAACTTAATAGTATATAAGGCAAATAAAAAAAGTAGAGACTAAAACTCAGAATTTTCTTATCAATTCTAAAAATTAAATTTTTTCCAGTACATTTAATAAAAATCCTTGACTTTCCCTGCCCAGTGTCAAACCTGCATTACCAAAATATTTTATTTATTATAACAAAAAACACAATATTAAAATATTATTTCAATTATTTCACCTTACCTAAGAAATTAATATAATTGTCATTAAATTATTACCAATTAAATGAATTACTAAAAAAATAATTATTTTATTAATTTATTATTATATATTATAAAATTATTTTTGCATTATAATATTACAATTAAATAAAATAAATTATTCTATTAAGAATAATTCATTTCCCCTACTGCGCTATTCATGCTTCCGCAGCATAGAGAATCACTGGTGTCGTACGATTTGAAGTAGTGTTGGGAAAACGACAATCGCAACGACGCTGCGATTGTCGCTCCATGTGGAACCGCTGTTAGGAAGGCATTATGAACGGATTAACCCTTTGCCGTTCTTGTGTTACGAAATGTCGTTTAGAGTCCTTTCTGGGGGAACAACCAATGAGAAAAGGCGGTATGCTTGTGTTGATAAATTAGTTATGTGTGAGAATGTAAGTGTTCTGAATTTGCAGGAACGTACCTAATTAAAAAATTAATCCATTTATATTTTAAAATAAATTATATTTAAAAATAATATTTAATACCTAAAAATCTGTTTTTTTGTATAAAGTGGAAGTGTATTTGCAATTTATTACTTTTTAAACATAGGTATATTTGATTATTAAAGACTTTTACCAAATCTACATAACCTCAAAATCAAAATAATTTCCGGTCCTGATATTATCCACGTGATTCCACTGTCAAACTGATTTTTTCTAAGGTGGGGAAAGCTTATTTACGGCAAAGGGTTAAGTGTGCGTTTATGCTTAAACGAAAATGCGACGCACAGTATGCGAGATTTCTGCTGCTTAATAGCATGTTATTAACTGCATTTATTGTATGCTTTGCAGTCATAACGTGTGACACATATTTCGGATATAAAAATGAAGGTTGTTGCATTTTTTATAATTTTAGCATTACTTCAATATTTAATATTTTTGGTTTGCAATGGACAAATAAATATAGAATATATCCAAATTTTTTATATCACATACGATTAATTTTGAATTGATCAAAATTGTTTATTACGATTACGATTATTAATAAAAATCAAATATAAATGATAAGTATTATTAGTCACAAATAATTATTATAATAATGTTATTATTATCAAAAATTAAATTAGCTTTTAAATTATATTATAAAAACGAAAAAATTTATGAATTTAAGTACAATAATAAAAGAGCAATAAATGGCATTCAATTCTTCGAATGTAAATAATTTGGTTTATCTGAAATTTAATCTGGAGCAACTACCTACACCTATCTTGCAATTCTTAAACATATTCTCATTCTCCAGCTCATATACATGCCACCCTTTTAACCCACGCAAAAATTCTCTATTTTTAATTAAAGAGAGGGCTGCAAAATTGTATTGTTTTATCCATTTCTTTTCATATCTTTTACTCTTTAATTCTTCACTAAATAATTTCTTTCCTATTTATTTCTAATTCTTAATTCTGATTGTTTCGACTTTCATTCAAATACTACAACAAAATTACACATTTCTCGTAAAAAATAGGGGAGACCGGGGCTAAACCGGACGGATTTGGTCTTTGACCAGAAAACTCATACAAAAACATATTTTTTGCTAAAGAGTAATATACCGTTTTGAAGCTTGTACCTTCACCTACAAATCGCACTTGTTCGATTTTAAAAAACTACAGTAGCTTTGGAGATATGTTGTTTCGAAGGTGACTACCTCGAAAACGAAAATACGAAAATTGGTGGGGCTAAACCGGACACCCCATGGGGCTAAATCGGAAACGGCCAATTAATTAAAGAATGAGATACAAATTTTCTTTTTTTTTGGTAAAAAAGTCAAATCAATTCTTCTTTTATTTATTTGCAGATAGTTATATACAAAGAATATAATATAATATGTAAAATCGGTAATAATTATAATATAAAATGAATTACAGTTTTCAGGCTTGTCTGTTTGTAGCAACTCGCTTGCGAATTCGAGTTTTAATATAAATTATTTATTTAAAATAAATTAAAGTATTCAAAGATTTGGTTGTTTTTTACCACGATGTCCGATTCAGCCCCACACCGTCATCTTATAATTAACCTGCAATATATTTTTTCTTCTTAACGCGTTTTCCATTAAACTTTTTTTCTACTAAACTCAGTACACCTTGAGCTAAAAGAAAAATTGCAGTATGATATTTGCACTTTAACTTTAACGATAAAAACCCAAAAAAATTAGAAAAATTTTTTTTTACTTTTACCTCAAAAAATGACATTTTCATATATTAACGGCATCTATTATTACAAGAAAAATGACACGTCCCTAAAACCTCATGCAGCATATGCATCACGAAATTGCGCGTTCATAGGTTATTTACATGATTTGAAATTCTTCACGGTTTCGAAAATATTTGACTTGTCCGGTTTAGCCCCGGTCTCCCCTACAATTTATTTCGATTTTTAGAGTGTGAAAAATGACTACAGAAAAATCTTTCAAACCCTATTTTTGAATTATTTTTCTAATTACATTTTCGAAATAAACAATTAAAAAAATTTTGAATAATTCTAATCTTTACAAATGAAATGAGACTTATGCCAGTACGCAGTATAAACATAGCATAAAAAACATTATGATTATTAAATTGAAATTATAATTTATATTATTTACTTCCAAAAAATTAGAATTTTATTAAAAATCGTGATTTAAAAATTAAAACAAGAAATTATTAAATTTTTTTACCTTTTTCTTACTACAATTTAAAGTTATGCTATTCAGTGCTTACGTGCCCCATGTACTTTACTACAGAAAAACTTCGCACTGAATAACATAAACTTAATATTATATTAAAAAATTAAAAAAAAATTTAATAAATAAAAAAAATATACAATTTTGGGTATTAAACAAAATTTTGTTACAAATTTTTAATTTTTTTTGTATAAAAAAATGAAAAACATTTGCGTGATTTTGATTTGTCAATTGCTATTATTACAAGATTATATATATGTATATTTTTTGAGAAATAAAAATTGCAGAATTTCTCTTTCTCAATGACAATTATTTTGAAAATATTAAAATTTTTCATTAGAAATAGAGAAAAAAAGTTTGCTGATCTTCTATCTTATAAATTTTTACCTCCCCTATAGTAATTGTAGAAAACTTTTCATGTCTCTTTCATTAACCCATTTTTAGTCCCAAATGTCCGTTTCTTTAGTACAAGTTCGAGCTTCCCGTTCTACGAGTTCCGGTTTTAAAAAAAAATCGGGACAAAGGTTTTCTTATGGATTTGAGTGTCCTCTTTCAGAATCTGGAAAAAAATTTCAATTTCGACTTAATGATAAAAAGTTATAATTGTTTAAACAAAAAAACCCCGTTTTTTTAGTGTTTTTTTTTCTTTAAATGCATATTATTTAATTAAAATCGGCTTGGGAAAAATCTGGAACGTCAAAATATCGCGTCCAAAATGTTAAGACTATCAAAAAGACATACTGCCAAAAACAATTTTTCACAAATTTCAAAATGGCGCCTCAATAATGGCCGCCAAAATATGCAAATTTGGAAAAATAATTGTAAAAAATTTTAACTCTACATTTTTTTTACTTTTATGCTTCATTTAAATAAAATAATGCTGCTTCAATAAAAAATATTGTTATTTGATGTTATTTAACAATATTATAAACAATTTTTATAAACAATTTGAAAACTATGAGCCAAAGTGGATGTAAAAAATTTATTTTCATCAATTCTCTTTTTTGGGGGAAATAAAAATGGATATTGAAAGTAAAAAATAAAATTTAAAATTATTTTGCAATGTTTAAGAATGTTATAAACAATTTTTATAAACAATTTTCATAGAAAAAGAAATATGACCCCCACTCTACATGCCGCTTATTCGGCCCTGCCGCAATGAACCAGGTGAGCAGCGAGAGTGCAATAAGTGTGTATCAGCGCCTAAATTATAAAACAACATGCTTGGACATTTTTTTAGATATTTCAAAAACTACACGGAAAAAAAAGTCCATCAATCATTAATAGACTAGTATATTACTTTGAGACGGGACACAAAATGATTGAATGGATAACATACTTGGAGTCACAATATATAACTCGTTCACTAAAATTTAGAAAACTGTCTATTAAATTTTCCATGACTATCAAAAGCTTTCAAAAAATTCAACTTATTCTTTCAGAATTATCCCTAATTTTAGACACTATTTGGTACAGAATAAACACATTTTTTCGTTGCACAGTTCCGATATTTTATTTACACTCTTAGACGCTTTAGACCAATACATTTTCGCACTTATAATAACTACACGTAGAAACGCACACTTATAACACTTTAAGTTTAGAAGCGAACTGTTCTTATATACCAAATAACAAAATTTTTCACAACTTGTGAGAAATGATTTTGCACTAATAACTACTTTTTAATTAGCGAGAAATATAAAAGAAAATATATTTTCATCGAGGTCAATTTCTAGACACAATTAAACTGCAAATTATTAGTTAAGTTAAATATTCACATTACACATAATAGTATATAGGGATTTGTATAGCAGACAGCAAAAACACATGGACTATAGAGAAACCGGAAGAAATGCGCATCGGTACACTGCGCAACAATGCGCTGGTGAAGAGCACCGATTTAGACTACGAGTCAACTAACGTTTCACAAACTTTACTAATGATTCGTAAACATTCAAACATCCATTGATATAATAATTCACCATTAAATCTAAAACAATTGGTCACATACTGGTATTCTAATCAATCCATTACTCGTTTTTTACACTTTGATGAAGTTTTTCAATTGTTATGTGAAGTTAACCCTTTGCCGTGCATAAAGGCCAACGCAGAATAGATCTGTAACCGGAACCGCAATCGTAAGCGTAACCGTAAGAATGAGTCAAAGAAGGATAGGTATATTGTTTATCCTTCTCTAACTCATTCTTACGCTTACGGTTACGATTGCGGTTCCGGTTACAGATCTATTTTGCGTTGGCCTTAAGCTTTCCCCACCTTAGAAAAAATCAGTTTGACAGTGGAATCACGTGGATAATATCAGGGCCGGAAAGTAGTTTGATTTTGAGGTTATGTTTACATAAGTTATGTAGATTTGGTAAAAGTCTTTAATAATCAAATATACCTATGTTTAAAAAGTAATAAATTGCAAATACACTTCCACTTTATACAAAAAAACAGATTTTTAGGTATTAAATATTATTTTTAAATATAATTTATTTTAAAATATAAATGGATTAATTTTTTAATTAGATACGTTCCTGCAAATTCAGAACACTTACATTCTCACACATAACTAATTTATCAACACAAGCATACTGCCTTTTCTCATTGGTTGTTCCCCCAGAAAAGACTCTAAACGACATTTCGTAACACAAGAACGGCAAAGGGTTAAGTAACCATCGACGGAAAAAGAGTCCCGTCTCAAAGTAATATACTAATCCATTAATGGTTGATGGACTTTTTTTTCCGTGTACTGAACGGATTTTCAATTTTCAAGGCTCAAATAAAAGCTGAGACTTTAAAGATTATGTTGCTAGAGTTTAAAATTTTTCTCTAAATTTTTTTCAAAATCTTTTAGGTGATAAAATCTCTCAAAAATATCAAATAATTTTCATTTATATATCAAACGACTCAGAATTTGATTGGCTTTCAAACGATCCAAGAACCAAGTTTCTATCATTTTTCCATAATAAAATATGTTAATTTAATTTCGGCAGCAACTTTTCGTAGCTCGCCCGTCGTTCGTACCGACAATTTCTGCCGGTAGTGTATATATATTTTATTATTTTTTTGGCAAAAAATCGATATTCCGACTCAATTATCTCCGAATCTATTCCATATGGAACCTTGCTACTGGAGACTTTTTTTCTCGTCTCATCCTCAGCTACAACTTTGCTGTAGACACCATTTCGCCAAACCCTATACTTTTAGAGTTATTTTGAAAAAAAGTAATTTTTATTACATTCTCATCACATGAGAAAGTTTTGGTCGAAAATTGACTTTCGCTAATTTCATGAAATCTCGACGTTTTGGGGTCCCCTGAGTCCAAAAACATGGTCTAGAAAAAGTGTCTGTCTGTAGACACAATGGTGTTGCCACGATGACTCTTGAAAAACTTATTGCATCAACTTCTATTTTTGCATGCACAAAAATAGTGTTAAAATACAGATCGAGTTCGTTATCAATTTTTTTTCAAGTTTTTGGGTCAGGCCACCTTAACTGGGCCAGCTCTCGGCTCTATAATGGCACATTCACGGCAAAGATGTGACTTTAATGGCTTTAATGGCAAACATTTTGTATCTTTGAAGGCAAATTATAATTGGGGCGTAGCTTGGCTCATTAATGGCAAAGTTGATCAATCTCTAATGGCGAAAGACAATTGCCAGTGATGTGCCGACCATCGGTCCAGTAATGGCTCACTATTGGCACATTAATGGCAAAAATTTTGTATCTTTGATGGCAAATTATAATTGCCAGTATTGAGGCGTAGCTTGGCCCAATAAAGACACGTTATTGTCAAAGTTGATTAATCTTTAATGGCAAAACTCAATTGCTAGTGAAGTGATCCCAGCTTAAAATCCCCGTACAGGATCCTTAAAGGATCCTCTTGGGATCCTGTACAGGTCCTGCGCAGGATCCCATACTGGTCCTGTAGAGGATCCCGTACGAGATTTTGGGACAGGGTTCCTGTGCAGGTTCCGATGCCTTAGTTATCAAAGATTTCTGTAAAGGTTTCTGTACCTTTGTAGTTTTGTAAACTGCAGGCACTTAAGTGTAAAGGATCCTGTGAGGAACCCTTAAACTAAAGGATCCTACACGGTTTCCTCAATTAATTTATCTATATTTTTAACTCCTGCGCAGTAGTTTTCTATGAGTTTCTCGAATGCGCAATACATTTTTCTGTCCAACATTGATATACGAGCCTAACATATTAAAATATGAAGTCTATGTATGTCAAATGTTGCTTAACATAAAATTTTTTTTTTAATTTCTTGTACAGGAACCTGCAAGTGATCCTGTACAGGAACCTTTACATAAATCTTTGATAACTAAGGTTCTTGCATCGGAACTTGCACAGGAACCCTGTCCCAAAATCCCGTACGGGATCCTGTACAGGACCAGCACGGGATCCTGTATGGGATCCTGCGCAGGACCTGTTTAGGATCCCACGAGGATCCTTTAAGGATCCTGTACGGGGATTTTAAGCTGGGATAACGATCGGCCTATTAAAGGTACATTAATGGCATTTTAATTTGATATTTTTTTTTGAGAATTCAATTTTAAGAAACATTCAGTTATTCAATAAATTATTTATTTTGTATTTAAATAATTGAATAAGTTTAAAAAGGATTCAAATTAAAATATTTGAAAATTTGTATTTTCTATATTTTCAACTGGCAATTTTGGAGAATTAATTTTTTTGAAAAAGTTTAATTAAATAGTTATTTAAAAAAGAAGTTATTGATGTTTTTAAATAATTTTACAATTAAATTCGTAAATAAATGTAACAGAACATTTTATTCAATAAAATCTTTTCCTTTACTTTTTAAAAATTCAAAATTTTTCAGTTTCATTTTCAATTAAATTTTCTAATTGACAAATAGAATTTATAAACATTTTTTTCCTCTATTCTTAAAAATCTTTGAATTTTTCTTAAAGCAATTGTAGTTAAGAAATAGAAATGATGCAAATTATTTCCTCATGAAAATTAAGAATTTTCTACAAAAATATTATGAAAATTTATTGAATAAATGAATATTATTTTTAAAATTTAATTCTCATAATTAAATTTTAAGAAACATTTAGTTACTCAATAAATTATTTACTTTTGTATTAAAATAATTGAATTCTTGTAGAATTTTCTAATGAAAATTGATTTCAAAATGGAGTCTAGTTAAATTTTTAGAAAAGAATTAAATATTAAAAACATAGCATGAATTTTCATATTAAAATTTTTTAAAATTCAATTTTATTGCAAATGATGTGACGAAGATCGGCATATTAAAGGCACATTAGTGGCACTTTAATGGCAAAAATTTTGTATCCTTGAAGGAAAATTTTAATTTGCACTACTGGGGCGTAGCTTGGCTCAATAA
Organism: Leptopilina drosophilae; assembly: GCA_032873175.1. Taxonomy (NCBI): domain Eukaryota; kingdom Metazoa; phylum Arthropoda; class Insecta; order Hymenoptera; family Figitidae; genus Leptopilina; species Leptopilina drosophilae. The sequence goes on from CM065480.1 coordinate 34,249,566, forward strand.
CGGCACAATATTGGTAAAGTTGATCAATCTTTAATGTCCAAATTAAATTACCAGTGATGTGATGAAGATCGGCCCATTAATGGCACGTCAGTGGCACTTTAACCCATTAAGGACCAAACGGACGAAATATTAGTGTTGAATTCGAGAAGTTTTCTTTATATGAAAAGGATCCTTAAAAAAAACTAATATATACCATACCTAATGTAAAATTTCTCGCTCTTTCAGATTCCGTTGTCAAAATTATTTTATAACAATTATGAAAAAAGTTATGATTAATTTATAAAAAAACACTATTTTTCGAGAAAAAAAATTCATTTAATGGATATTTTCACACAGTCTCGAGAGCTCAAAATATCGCGTCCATGGACCCTCAGCTACAAAAAGTATCAAAAAATAATTTTTAATTCCAAGATGGTGGTCGACAAAATGGCGACTAAACCTCGAAAAATGGTCCACAAAAGTCCCAACGTGTTAAATAAATGAAAACTCAAATGCACATGCATGAAAATTAATTTGTTAGAGTTTTTCTGATCGCTGATTACAAATATAATTAGAATTTTAAAATATAATTATAATTTAAAAAAATTCAAAATGACGGATCCAATATGGCGAACGAATTTTTCAAAAATTTTGCTGAATTCAGTTGAAACTCGTTACTCGGAGGTTTTTGGGGTCGCTGATTACGAATATAAAGTTAGTTTTCTAAAATTCCAAATGGTAGATCCAATATGGCGGACGAATAATGAAACATTTTCCTGAATTGGCTTGAAACTTGTTACCCAGGGGTTTTTGGGGTCGCTGATTACGAATATAAAGTTAGTTTTCTAAAATTCAAAATGGTGGATCCAATATGGCGGATGAGTTTACAAATTTATTGTCTATTTTTTAGTAGCAAGTTATTCTTTTTTTAAAATGTTTTTGTCCCTTAGAATAAAGATAAAAACAAAAAAAGTTTTCTAAATTAAAAAAAAATTTTTAAATAAAAAAAAAATTTTTAATTTAAAAAATTATAAAAAATTATAAAAAATTTTAAAAAAATTATTAAAAATTTTTAAAAAATTACAAAATTTAAAAAAAAATGAAGACTCTTCAACATGTCCACCTCTTCGCGGTAAGAGTCGGGCAACGGCGACACTATCGACGGCTAAGGGACAAAAACATTTTAAAAAAAGAATAACTTGCTACTAAAAAATAGACAATAAATTTGTAAATTCATCCGCCATATTGGATCCACCATTTTGAATTTTAGAAAACTTACTTTATATTCGTAATCAGCGACCACAAAAACCCCTGGGTAACAAGTTTCAAGCCAATTCAGGAAAATGTTTCATTATTTGTCCGCCATATTGGATCTACCATTTGAAATTTTAGAAAACTAACTTTATATTCGTAATCAGCGACCCCGAAAACCCCTGAGTAACAAGTTTCAAGTGAATTCAGTTATTTTTTAAAAATTCATTCGCCATATTGGATCTACCATTTGGAATTTTAGAAAACTAACTTTATATTCGTAATCAGCGACCCCAAAAACCTCTGAGTAACGAGTTTCAACTGAATTCAGCAAAATTTTTGAAAAATTCGTTCGCCATGTTGGATCCGCCATTTTGAATTTTTTTAAATTATAATTATATTTTAAAATTCTAATTATATTTGTAATCAGCGATCAGAAAAACTCTACCAAATTAATTTTCATGCATGTGCATTTGAGTTTTCATTTATTTAACACGTTGGGACTTTTGTGGACCATTTTTCGAGGTTTAGCCGCCATTTTGTCGACCACCATCTTGGAATTAAAAATTATTTTTTGATACTTTTTGTAGCTGAGGGTCCATGGACGCGATATTTTCTCGAGACAATATCCTTAATTTTTCTGTGTGAAAATATCCATTAAATGAATTTTTTTTCTCGAAAAATAGTGTTTTTTTATAAATTAATCATAACTTTTTTCATAATTGTTATAAACAAATTTTGACAACGGAATCTGAAAGAGCGAGAAATTTTACATTAGGTATGGTATATATTAGTTTTTTTTAAGGATCCTTTTCATATAAAGAAAACTTATCGAATTCAACACTAATATTTCGTCCGTTTGGTCCTTAATGGGTTAATGGCAAAAATTTTGTATATTTGATGGTAAATTTTAATTGCCAGAATTGGGGCGTAGCTTGACACAGAAATGGGACATTAATGTCTAACATTTTGTATCTATGATGGCAAATTATAATTGCCAATATAGGGACGTAGCTCGGCCCAATAATGGCACAGTATCGGCCAGTGTAGTGAGGCTTATGAAAACACTTTTGCTTCCTCGATTTCACGTTCATTGTTAGGCTGTGGTGCATCAGGTTCAGGTATCGATCCCCGCGAGCGGTAAGGATTTTTCAAATATTTGTAAGTTTGCGTTTAACTTAGGAAAATAAGCCGTATAAATATTATCAATTAATTAATTAAATAAAAAAAAATTTTTTTGTCAACACTGGGGGAGTAATGGCAGCCAATATTGGGCCATTAATGTCTGTCGAGATCTGGCTGCCGACGTCCAACCGTGGTTAACACCACAAGAGTCGGCGCAAAGTCGGACCAATATTGTCTGCCAAGTCTCGATGCCAGCTTTGCCAATACTGGGCCAATGTTGGGCCGCGTTGGTTCTCGCACTTGGGATTCTACGAGCTACGATTTTCAAAAAAATCGGGAGATAGGTTTTTTTAATGGTTTGAGTGTCCTCTTTCAGAATCTGAAAATAATTTTCAATTTCTAATTTATGGTAAAAAGTGATAACTGTTTAAACAAAAAAATGCCGTTTTTTAAGTGTTTTTTTTCTTTAAAATTAGATTATTTAATCGAAGTCGGTTAGGAAAAAACCCGGGATATGAAAATATCGCGCCCAAAATATTGGGCCTATCAAATAGACATGATACCAAAAATAAATTTTTTCAAATTTTAAAATGGCGCCTCAAAAATAGCCTCCAAAATATTCAATATGGAAAAATAATTTTAAAAAATGCAAAATTATTTTTTTTTAACTTTTATGCGTCATTTGAATAAAATAATGTTGCTTCAACAAAATGTATTGTTATATAATGTTAATTAACAATATTATAAAAAAATTTTATAACGAATTTGAAAATTATGTGCCAAAGTGGTAACAAAAATTTTATTTTATTCTGACTTCTTTTTGCAGGAAAAATATATAATAAAAAAAACCTTATTCAAAATTATTTTACAATGTTTCAGAATGTTATAAACAATTTGCAAAACATGAAATGGATTCGTAGAAAAATTTTTTTTAATTATATAACGCTCTCTTGTAATCAAAATGTTGCTAAAGGTTTAAACTTTAATTTAAATTTATTTAACAATATTTTAAAATATTATAAATAATTTTTATAAACAATTTTGATAGAAAAAGAAGTTTTGAGTGGAAAGAAATTTTTTTAACATTTTGCTTGATTTGTCATTAGAATAAATTTTTGAGAGACAAACCTTTGTTTGTAATTGTTTATCATTTATGAAAAAAATCGCATTTTCTTTTTACAAAGAATTTGATAAACATCAAGAACCGTCATAGATAAAAAGTATTTTTATCGCGAAGACTATAGTTCCCATCACTTCCAGGAAAGCACAAAAAATGGGACAACAGAGATATTTTAAGCGGTTGAAGTACTTTTACTTTTCCATTTATTTATTAAAATGTTTTTAACAATTATCAAAAATTGTTTAAAACATTTTTAAATACTTCTAAATACTCCATGGCGGAAATTTTTAGTTCACCTCAGGTTTACCACAGCTTTATCGCGTAACCTTACGAGTTATACGATTAGTACTCAACATTACCTTTTCTCATACTATTGTGCTATGTGGGCATGTGCATTCATACAAATACACATATACACACAACGTGTATTAGTTTCAAATATTCGATGATTTTAATGCGTTTATGCACAGAGAGAAAAATCAAGCGTTTGTATAGTATGAATAGTTAACCTTATTTCGTAAAATAATGCACATGCGCAATAGGCGTAAAATTTGTGCTGTATTTATATTAATTTCTACGTTATCAGCGTAAAATTTCTACCTTTAACGCATGGGATGTCAGTATACTACGATTGCAAGAGATCCATGCTTTTTAGTATATGTTTCATGCAACTGAGGTATAAAGACATGCCTCTTTAGCAGGACGTTCATACAAAATTACCACAGAAAGTCTCTATACTACAAACGCTTCATTTTTCTCTCCGTGTGGTAAGGCATAACTATGTACCAATGAGCGTTAATTATACAACGTTCAAGCGTACGTCCTGCCGAAATAGTTATGGTAACCATTTTTCCAGGATTATTTTTAGTTAGTAAACTACACTGCTGCTAACTTGTTGGTTGGTGTTACCATTTTTATTAGTATATTCAACTATTTTATTATTTTATTTAACTACTTTTTTTGTTGGTCTACCTGTTTAATTAATATTTATTAGATCTAATTATTTAGATTTGGCTTACTAGATTTGACTTATGAGTTATTTGACTTAACTAACTCGTCTTCGGTACAAATGACTATTTATTTGAAACGATAAAATAAAGTACTCATATATAATAAATATTCACTTGTTTCAAACAAATATTTATTGAATAATAGACAATTAAACCATTTAATTGAGTCAATTATTTTTATTTAATTCAATCACATTTTTTAGGATATTTAATTAATAATTAATTAATATTATATTTAATTATTGCAATTTTTACTTAAGTAATTCGTATTTGGTAAAAATAATTATTTTTTTGGTACTATAAAGGACAATACTTCTTTCATACATGTGTATGTTTTGAGTGTATATGTGTGAGTATACATGTGTATTAGAGCTGTGCAAAATAATTCGAACCGAACTGTTCGAATTTTTTCGCCCAGTTCAGATGTCGAAAATTCGACATTTGAGTTAGCTTAGTTCGAATGCCGGTTTTTCGACATTCGAACTAGCACAGTTAGGATGTCGAATATTCGACATTCGAGTTACTACAAAATTCGAACCGAACTGAGTTGTGTTCGGTTTTAGTACGCTAAAATGTCGAATTCTAAAATTTTACATTTCAGTCGTCCAGTTCGAATGTCGAATATTCGACATTCGACATTTCGGCGCCCTAAAACCGAACGAAACTCGGTTCGGTTCGAATTTTGCACAGCTCTAATGTGTATGTTTTGTGTGTATAAGTGAGAGTATACATGTGTATGTATTGTATACATGTGTATGTGTTTAGTGTATATGTGTGAGTATACATGTGTATGTATTGAGTGTATATGTATGAGTATACATGTGTATGTATTGAGTGTATATGTGTGAGTATACATGTGCATGTATTGAGTTATATGTGTGAGTATACATGTGTATGTATTGAGTTATATGTGTGAGTATACATGTGTGTGTGTGTGTGTGTGTGTGTGTGTGTGTGTGTGTGTGTGTGTGCTTAGTGTATATGTGTGAGTATACATGTGTTTGTATTGAGTGTATATGTGTGAGTATACATGTGTTTGTATTGAGTGTATATGTGTGAGTTAACATGTGTATGTATTGTGTGTATATGTGTGAGTATACATGATTTTGTATTGAGTGTATATGTGTGAGTATACATGTGTATGTGTAATGCGCATATGTATGAGTATTCTAAAATATCTATATATTGCAATAAATTCAATTTGAAGAAAAAAAAAAATTTCGTACATTTAAACAAAATTTTAATATTAATATAATTCTAATATATTTTATGTTTATAATTGTAGTATAGCACTGTTTATGATTATAATATTTTGCCATTTATAATTGAAAACAATAAAGAATTTTCTTTTTTATTTAATTGGAAGTTGCGATACAATCAAATGTTCATTTTGACTTATCATACAGAGACCCAAGTGTGGCTCAAGGTGGTTTACTTTATTTTCCTTATTCGAAGACTTAGTCGACTTAGTATCTGATTCATAGAAACATCTAATTTACCTACATCTGCCATTTCTACAATCTAATTAAATTTTATTTCGATGCAATTCTTTTTTCCTTTTCAAAAATATAATCTTCAGAAACTTTTCACAACTTTGACAAATATAAAAAATTAAAAAAATTCACAAACGATATATTCAATTAATTGCAAATTGATTATCAATAAAATAATTGAAATTTGTCTTCGAAAATAATTGATTCCTTTTTAATAAGTTACCAAAATTTGATTCCATTTCAATAAAAGCTTTTAAATTTGAAACGAAATTCACTGATAGATTGATAAAGAGAGGATCATGTTTGGTAATAAGTCAATTTCATTTCTTCGAATCACTTGTGTGTTGATATTCAAAGAGTTTTTATAGAACAAAAAAGACAGCCTTGTCTATTATAATTTTTTTCATACTTTTAATTTGATTGATGGGTATATGTGATTGATAAATATATGTAACGAACGAATTCTTCTGGGATGAATAGAGGAATAAATACGAAAGCAATTATATAAGAAGCTGGGCGAATATAAAAAGGTACCAAGCCTGGAGAGAAATTTCACGTCACTTGATCTCGATTTCCAACTGAACAGTTACTAGCTTTGATAAAAAAATCAGGATACCACCAAAGGAAATCGACCTACGTAACGACCTAACAAATCTTTTTTTCCTCTTTTTGCCCCTCTATTTTATATATATATATATATATATATATACATGCTTTCACATATACTCGCTTATTTCGGTACGTTATTGCAATCCTTTTTTCGTACTCTCCAGTAAAAATATTATACGGTGATGGAAAGTAATACTTCTATAAAAACATTTTATAAACCGTGATTAATAAATTTGTAATTTTTGTTTGACCGTATTAATTAATTTGTTGAGTAATGAGATTGTATTAATAAACTTAATACAATCGAACACCTATTTTGACAATCATAATTATGTTGTCTACTATTATTAATTTCAATCAAATTATTTATTTACGTGATAAGAAAAAACTTTATTAAAATATATTACATTTTTTTAAATTTATAAGTAAGGTAAATGTACATATTTCCGTGCTAGAACATAATTCCGTGCTATCATATAATATTAATTAATTTAAAAAATTAATAAAATATTTTAGTAAAATAGAACCCATAATATTAATCTACTAAATAGCAAAATTTATTCTACAATTTTCCACTTGCTAAAATATTTTATCAATTCCTTATTTTAATTAATAAAAAAAATAGCACGGAATTAGGTTCTAGCACGGAAATATGTACATTTACCTTAGGCCAATAATACTCTCTTTCAATTGTATGAAATCACAATAATTGCCCAGGTTGGTTTGAAAGGCCAGTGACTGTATTTTCCAAAAATATTTTTAAATAGTAAAAAGAAAATTATATAGCAGTTAAATATGGTGAATGCCCCAGTGAATGAACACTTGGCGAAAAAGATAAATAACTAAGGTTACTCTCTAAATATGAATTAGTAGAAAGTTACTAATGAAATGGTGAAAAGTCGTCCACTAAATGATTTAGTAATAATTCTACTAACAATTAGTAAAATTTTACTAATTGTTAGTAGAGTGTTACTAATTGATTAGTAGAACTGTTTTATTAATAGTTGATAAAACAGTTTCACTAATTCATTTAGTGAAAAAGTGACTTTCAATTAGTAAAATTCTACTAAAACATTAGTAGAATTTTACTAAAAATTAGTAATATTCTACTAATTAAAAAGGTGAAAAGTCGTTCATGAAAATTACTAAAAACAAGTTGTAAATCCAGATGTTCATTACATGAACATTTTGCTTCCTCTATACGATCAGCAAAAAAATTTGCTTCCTCGTGGAGGAAGCACTAACTTATTGTCACGTATTGACATATTTTCCATGTTGTTGTCTTCAAATCTAATTAAAAATTAATTTTAAAAATTTGTTATATTTATTATAATTATAATTAAGTATATTAAGTATATTTAATTTTTAAGTAGTTTCTAATACGATCTAATATTTATAAAATCAAAAAAATATTTATAAAATTTGTTTTAATCCTAAATGAACAAAATAAAATTTTTAATAAAAAAATGAATTTTTCATTTTTAATTGTAATTAATTCTATAATTTTCAATAGAATATATATTTTACATACATCAATCGATTCGTCTTGATGCAAGGAATAAGATTTTAGATTTATTTTTCAATAAATAATAACATTTTATTGTACAGCAACATGATTCTTAAGAAAAAATGAATTTTTATTAAAAATGCAAATTTTGTGTCTGTAATTGGTTTTAATTTTATAAATTTAAATACAATATATACTTTATATATACCAATCGATCCGTCTTGATGCAAAGAATAAAATTTTAGAAATAAGTGAGTAAGATTTTCTTATACAGCAACATAATTTTGCGGAAAGAACTCATTTTTTGAGAAAAATGCGAATTTTTCAGCTTTAATTGTGATTAACTCTATAAATTCTCATACAATTTATTCTTTTTATATACCAATCGATTCGTCTTGATGCAAAGAATAAGATTTTATTATATATTAACTTCAATAACCAACTTAAAAAAAAATTTTTGAAAAAAAATTTTTTTTAGAAAAAAGTCAAAAAAAAATTTTTTTCTGAGAATTTTTTAAAGTCTATCAATCCAGTTCGAGATATTTTTATGATAAATATACCTGGTAAATTTTAGCCAAATTCGTTAAAACCTCTTCGAGTTATCGTGTTCACAAAAATCGGGATCCACACACACACACACATACATACATCCGGACAATTGTTCAGGGTCTTATATAACATAGTCCCATATAGAAGAAAATTTGTCAAAAGGATTTTTAAAAATTTTGTAAATTAAACGACTACAAAGCTTCCTCACGAGGAAGCAATTAGTAAAATTTTACTAATGGGTAAGACTCCGTCAGAAAATATGCGATTTGCATGGGGTCTTTGGATTAGGCTGCAATTTGGTGAAATTGTAGTATTGGATACTAGAAACAAGTGTGCCAAAAAGTTTTTGAAAATTTTGAAATTTGTTAAAGTTACGCCATTTTGAATTTTTTTGTTATACTTTTTTTAAATTTTAATATTTCCGAAAGTTTTTGATGACATTTAATAAAATTTAGAAGGCTTATACTTGACATCATGTTTCTTCTGACTATCACATAAAAAAAACAAAAAAAAATTTTTTTGCCCAAAAAAAGTCAAAAAAAATTTTTTGAAACCGTTTTGCCCGAGCGGGACCGATTTTTGGGTTTTCTTGTCAATTAATAAAATATTCCTTATAATTTCACCTTTCATTTAAAAAAAGAAAATCGATGGAGACTCAAATAGTTTTCGAGATATTGCAATTTTTGTGGAAGCGCGACCACGTTTCAGTGTCAGCGATGTGTGAGTGCCCGGGAATCCTAATTTTTACACTTTACTGTTCAAAATTGTCTAGAACCTACAAATTTTATCCGATTTTGATGTTCTTGGTCTTAAATAAAAGGAGATAATTTTTCTAAGAGTTTCCCCTAAACTGTTGTTTTAATTATTAATTGTTTATATATTTCTTTGTTACTCAAAGTAAACAATTTACAAGAATTTTGAAAAAAATCGTGTTTATTTTTTATTTTTCAATTCCTCATGATCGAAATCAATTTAAATTAGTTTTAGTATGACCACCCAAAAATAATAATGCATAATTCAATTTATTTAAATAATTTCGTTAATTAATAAATAGATAACTCTGGTTCTTCTTAAAAAAATTATATTTTTAACAGATAAATTTATGTTTATTTAAGTAATTTATGTCTATTTTGTTACAAAATAATTTTAAAATTAATAATTATCATTGTTATTAACAATTAGATTTATATAAAATATAAATTAAAAATTAATTAATCAATTTTTTATTACTTACTTATATCTTTATTTATATATGCATAAATTTGTCTCTAAAAAATACAATTTTTTTAATAATTGTTATAAACAATGATAATTATTAATTTTAAAATTATTTTTTAACAAAATAGCCATAAATTATTCAAATAAACGTAAATTTATCTGTTAAAAATATAATTTTTTTAAGAAGAACCAGAGTTATCTATTTATTAATTAACGAAATTATTTAAATAAATTGAATTATGCATTATTATTTTTGGGTGGTCATACTAGACTAATTTAAATTGATTTCGATCATGAGGAATGGAAAAATAAAAAATAAACACGATTTTTTTCAAAATTCTTGTAAATTGTTTACTTTCAGTAACAAAGAAATTTATAAACAATTAATAATTGAAACAACAGTTTCGGGGAAACTCTTAGAAAAATTATTTCCTTTCATTTAAGACCAAGAACATCAAAATCGGATAAGATTTGTAGGTTCTAGACAATTTTCCCGGGCACTCACACATCGCTGACACTGAAACGTGGTCGCGCTTCCACAAAAATTGCAATATCTCGAAAACTATTTGAGTCTCCATCGATTTTCTTTTTTTAAATGAAAGGTGAAATTATAAGGAATATTTTATTAATTGACAAGAAAACTCAAAAATCGGTCCCGCTCGGGCAAAACGGTTTCAAAAAATTTTTTTTGACTTTTTTTGGGCAAAAAAATTTTTTTTTGTTTTTTTTATGTGATAGTCAGAAGAAACATGATGTCAAGTATAAGCCTTCCAAATTTTATTAAATTTTATCAAAAACTTTCGGAAATATTAAAATTTAAAAAAATTATAACAAAAAAATTCAAAATGGCGTAACTTTAACAAATTTCAAAATTTTCAAAAACTTTTTGGCACACTTGTTTCTAGTATCCAATACTACAATTTCACCAAATTGCAGCCTAATCCAAAGACCCCATGCAAATCGCATATTTTCTGACGGAGTCTTACCCTAATTCCAGTGCCGGCTTTAGGGTAGTGCGCGCCTGTGCGGTCGCACAGGGGCGCCACGCTGTAGGGGGCGCCGCTACTTTGAAGGCGCTTTTAAGAAAAAATTTTTTATGTTTTTTATTTACTGAGAGAGCATTTACACCTTCGCCTTTGGTAAAAATTTGCAGAACGAAAAATTTTTCATTGAAAAAATATATATGTGTATAAATAATTATAATAAATTGCAATATTTAATTCATTATATTGTTTTTGTTTGTTAATAATGATATTAAAATTTTCAAAAAAACTGAATTATCCAAAAATTAGACAAAACCTCGCCTTACAAGGGGCGCTTTCAAAATTTCGCACAAGGGCGATAAAACGGCTAAGGCCGGCACTGCCTAATTCTTAATAGAATTCTACTAATTCAGATTTAGAGAGTAAAAACTATTGTCTAATATTAAAATTTGAAACAAATAAGGGAACGTTCATAAACTACGTAGCACGTCTAGGGGTGGAGGGGTCAAGCACTTGTCTACCATAAGAGGAAAAAATGGCGCTAATACATGTAATTGCGTCCACGTGGGGGAGGGGGGGGGTTAAAATTTCCAAAAAATTGGTCTACGTAGTTTATGGACGTTCTCTAATTTAAATTATTCCTTTTATCAAGTTATGCAAAAATTATGAAAAGTTATATTACAATTTTTTTATAATAAAATAAATTTTAAAGAACTTTCTGTTTTTGTGATCTAGGGGAAGAATTTTAATTACACAATAGAGAGTGCATCAAAAATTGAAACGTATATTTTAGATAAAATTATTTAATAAAACATCCAAAATATGGTATCAAAAAAATTTTGAACCTTCAACGTTTTATTTAAAAAATTTTTTACAACAAAATATTGATATAATTAAAAGTTTTAAGTTGTTAAATCACTGGTAAATTTTTATGTCAATGTTTCAGTAAAAAGACAGTGTTCATTTATTGGTGTCACCAGTTTGAAACTGCTGCTCCAGTGAATGAACACTCATTTCAACTAGACGACGCGCAGGCGCAAAATTAAAAAACATCTATCACAGTAAATTAAAGGTTAGAATAATATAAACAAGGTTTTTTACTTGACTTTCTTGCTAAACTTACAAAAAATTATTTTTTTACTTAAAACCGACTGATTAGGTTAATTTGTTACTTGTTTAAAGTTGTTGGTTTGAATAATATAATCTACTTAATCTTAATAAGAACAAGTTGTGCAATTATCTCAAAAGATTCATAATTATGGTGCTAGTCCACATATGTTTAAGGAAAATATGTAACGTAAAAATTGTGATATTTTCAAAAAGAAAGACAAAGAATTTTATTTAATACTCTTTGCATAATTAATGTGCAATACATATGTATTGTAAATTCTATACCTATTATAAAATTATAATTTAGTCATATATATTAATTTAATTACTTTATATTGTTTTAATAATATAGTGCTTAATAGTTATCGAATTAGTAATTTGAGGTTAGGTACTTAATGATTTAAAAAAGAAAGGTGTTCATTCTCTGGTGTTTTCACCAATAATTTATATTTTTATTTATTATCATTAATTGTTAGTTCTTTTATACAAAAAAAGAAAATTTTATCAATAAGCTAAAGTATTCTAGAATATAAAAATACGGTTCTTCAGTACAACGAAACTAATATTTAAAAGTAAAAAATAGACAAAGTTAGGAAAATCACTAACTGTTCATTCACTGGTGCATTTACCCTAAATGTTTTTAAATACATTTTTGGAAATAAAAAAATTAAAAATCCTCGAAATACAATTTTTGTTCACAGCTAATGATTGTACAAGTGCAAAGGCCAATCTTTCAAAATCGTCAACATTAAATAGGACTGTATTATGATATGTAACAGGCGATTAATCACCGCATTTGGATAATTTCATAGGTCAATGAATCAGGTACTGGCCTCTGCCTGTTACTATATGTTTAGGGCCAATAAATGTAGTTTTTGACAGTTGTATTATTTTATTTAAATATTCATTATTTACAATTTCCTCTTCCTGAGTCATTACCAACATTAAACATAGAATAAATTTGCTTCAATCTTTGTGTTTTTATAATTTATTTTTGACAGGCACGGTAAATTTGGCAATGAGTTTTACCTAAAAATTCTCTTAAGAGGCGAATCATCGTACACTCTAAATCTGAATCAGTGAAAATTTTGACTGATTTGAAATCAGTGAAATTTTTACTGATTCAGATTTAGAGTGTACTGATTACCCTACAATACTTGGATCGATTTTCAAACGCAAAAAGTCGATTAAAAATAAAAAATTGGACAAGTGCGTGTTGAACTCGCACTACAATGGCGGGTTCTGTACAGAAATATTAAAACAATACATGCAACATTTATCGATAATTGATAGAATTAAAAAATAATAATTAAAAAAATGTATTAAAATCATTTGAAAAAAAAGAAAACTAACAAAATTTAAGAATTCTATATCTAATAATGTAAACAATAATAAGTAGGGGAACAAAATTTTCAAAATTAGTACCTGTTTTTTTTAATTCTACACGGAAAAACTTTTTTCAAGAGTTATTTCGAAATTTATTCAAGAATTCAGGATATGGGAAAAATTTAGGATTTCTTTTAGAAAAGTTCAATATTCATTCAAGAATTTTCAGATGTTTTTCTAATGGCTTGGAAATAATTGTTCTTGACGCTGCGACTAAGTACTTCAGTCACTGGGCGCTGAAAAAGTCTCGAACTATTTAAGAAAGAAGACGTAGCGTAACCAATAGGTATACAGCGCCACTTGGCCTTAAACGCTTTAAAACGATCTAAAACTAAAGTATCGTAACGCGTCCCTGCAGCCGAGTGACATAAGGGGGAGAGATCTTGAGTCTCGAGGTCTCAAGTTCGACTACTCACGCGGGCAAAATTTTTTTCGTTAATTTCACATTTTTATATTCTTAAGGGGCCGTTCAAAAAATGCGTAACGCGTTTTGGGAGGAGGGGGGGTCAAGCAATTTGTTACGGTAAAGAGAAAAATGGCGCTAATGTATATAACATTGTTTTACGTGGGGGGAGGGGGGTCCAAATTTCCGAAAAATAGCGTTACGTATTTTTTGAACGGCCCCTAAACCAGTTCAGGACTTTTTCAAGAAAATTCAACAAGTAGTCCAGAAATTTACTACAGTTATTGCCGAACAGCTTAAAATAATATTTCAATCTACGGTTTTGTAGCTTTGCTTGTTTTATTTCCATATCCTAAGTACTTGAATAAGTTTCTAAATAACTCTTGAACAAAGTTTTTCTGTATACCAATTATCGATAACTGTTGCAAGTATTGTTTTAATATTTGTGTACGGAACCCGCCATTGCAATGCGAATACAACTCGCACTTGTCCAATTTTTTTTATTTTTAGTTACAAAATTAAAAAGAGAAAAAGATCTTTTATTAAGGGGAGACGGGGGCGTAATGGATCACTTCAATTTATTCAAAAGTGTTATATCAGAGTAATTTCCGTTTTTGATCAAAATAATGTACTTGGTACATTGTAAGTTTGTACCAAGTTTCATTGTTATTCATTTATTATTATTAAAAATATAAAAGAAAAAGTGATTTTGACGCTTAAAAGTAAATTTTTGAATTCTTTGTTTTTTGTTATATCTTTTTCAAAATTAATTGTAAAAAAATTTTGTTTATCAGGTTTTGAGCTATAAACATTTGTTCTTAAAGAACAATTTTAACAATTTTTGTTTAATACTTACGGTATTGATAACAAATAACAAAATTTTTAAGGGGTTATATACAGTCAGGCGGTCAAAAAAATGCAGTTTTTCGGTATTTTTTTTTTTTAAGGAAATATTTATTTATTAAAGTTGAATTTTTTCTATATTATTTTACATATTTTAAAGTTTAAAAAAATATATTATATATGTAAAAATATTATTTCCTTTGGCCTCTGCAGCTTATCTCCCAATGGTCTTCGAAAAAAAGTGTCTCGCGGTGAACATAATAACTATTTGCAGAATCATCTGAAATGAAAAATTCAAAAAGATGCTTTTAGTATATTAAAAAATGTAGTCCTTAATCGAAGGAATTAAAAAAATATCACTTTTTGACAAAATGGCAGCTTCTAAAAAAAAAGTTCATTTTTATGGAAAAAAAATCGACTTCAAATGTTGATTTAAATTATAATTTTAATTTTATTTAAAAGATCTTCGATTAAAGACAGCAAAAAGTAGTTATTAATCTTGTGTGAAAATTAGAGCTAAATCGGTTCAGTGGTTTTCGAGAAATCGTGTTCACCGATTTGAGAAACATAGTTTTGAGAAAAACGATTTTAAAGTTTCACAAACAGTTTACATTGAGTTAAAAATTTTTTTTTCAAACTTACATTGAATCATCAATTCCAGGACCATATAATGAATCTTCCATTCCAGTTGCAGCTTCTAGAACTTCAATCTGATGTTGTCTTCGAAGCATTCTTCCCTCTCTGGTATTTTCACGCGCTCTTTTCTCCGCGATCGAAATCCTATTTGCGTCCTCTTTTTCTGCATAGAAGTGAGAATTCGGTCCAAGATTTATTCCTAATGCATCCATAATATATAATAGTGAGTTTGACCCTTCGTTGAAAATACAGGATGCGATAAATGCTGCCATTTCAACAATGTAGAAGCCACTTGGGATAATTTTTGAACTGATTTTCCAAATCAGTTGGTTGTAGCTTTCGTTATTATTTTGCGTAAAGCCACCAACGCATCTTTCCAATAACTTGTCACTGCTAAGATCTTCATAAATTGGTAACAGTGCTTTAGCAACTTCCGTTGGAAAGGGTTTATAATCATGTTCAAATGATTGTAATTCGTTCTCAGCTGCCGCGCGTTGCCAACAGCACCAAGAGTCTTTTCCAAGGGGACAATTTTCATGTTGCGGATTCTCATTTGTAGAACAATAATGTTTGTATGTTGCCATAATCGCATTACGCATATTCTCTACAGAGTCGCAATTTCTTCTTATTGCTAAACCGTAATAAACAGTCAACTTGTCGATTAAATTTGCTGTGAGCTTTCCTTTTCCCCCAAGAATTTTTTTTTGTCTTGCTTTACCATTTTTGTCAACGGTCTCAACATTTTTTTTAACACATTCTCGAAGTCGTGTGCCCATTCTCTTTTGAACATGTCCAATACACTCTTTTTTCGCTACTTCATTTTTACCGTAAGGTGCAGCTTTCAAAATTACGGTGTAGGTTTTTGAATCGCCGTCTCCAATGTAATTTTTATACTGCACATTATGTATTTCCTCTGAACGTTTGAACATTTCCACAACTGCATCAACCTCCATTTTTCCAGAAGAGCCCTCGTGATTTGCACAACAATTATTTTGATGAGATTCTTGCCATTCTTCAAATTCTGCAGTACCTTCTTTTTTATTCCAAATCTCACACTCTTTGCAGTAAGCACTCTTCACCAAAACATCCAGAATTTTCCCACTGTAGTAACCGATCAGCGATGTAACACCATATAAAGAAGTAAATCCTCGTTTCTTCCATGTGCCATCACCAGACACTGTCAAACCTGCACTATTCTCCTGCTGTTCAAAATATTTTTTCTCTTCTGTTACAGCGCGTTGAAAAAGTTTTTCACTGACTATTTTTACACAGCCATGTATACTTTTTACTATAGAGTCATATGAAGTCTGTTGTAGAAAAGGTGACATATCCATTAATCCACAGAATTTTGCACAACCTTTCAACCCTAATCCAAGGACTCTCATCACAAATATAAAACGTCTATTTATTTCATAAGAATGTCCGATGAAGGGACTGGAATTGACACATCGATTCGCACATTTGTCACACATAATAATAATTTTAAAACCAAGCCCTCTTTGACTATCAGTTTTAAATGACACTTTTCCATTACAGGTTGTACACTTTACAAATTCGGAGATTGACGCAAAGACAGTCATAAAATTTAAAATTTTATATTCAATCGACATATCACGCGGAACAACAAGCTCTTTTTGATTTTTGAATTTTTTCGCGGAGGTACTAAAATTTATTTCATCAGTCTCAGCTGTTTTAGGATTGAAAACGTTTTTCCTTTTTTTTGCTCGCGATTTCACGAAACCAGTAGACTTTCGGGTTTCACGACTACACTTGGATCGATTCATTTTTCATATAAATAGTACCACAAAAATATATAAACTGAATGCACGACTTGACGCTTCAGAGTTCAGTTTTATACTGAAATTTTTCTATATTCTATGGCAGGGACCGAATTCGTCTAGAATATACACTCAGGTATACGAAAATTTTACCATAGAAGATAGAGGACGGGACAAAAGAATTAGATTTCTATAAAAACTCGTTACAGACGCCGCGCCTGCCCTACACCCCATGGCGCACCCGCCGCGCCTTTCTAGTTTTGTCTGTAACTTGGGAAATATTTCTCGAATCTTCATAAAAATTTTTTTCACAACAGAGAAATATATATTCTTTAAGAAAATGCAAAAAAAAAAAATCGATTTTTTGAAAATCCTGACTGTATATAACCCCTTAACAAAAATTTTCGAGGCGTAATGGATCACTTTAGCCAGGGCGTATTGGCTCGCTTATTTTATTAAGAAAAACCCATTATACTAATATTAATAAAATAATCCTACAAAGTTTAATTTCTTGTAATTTATATAGATTAATAAGTACTAATGATAACCCTTTATAATAAAAATAACTGGAGAATAGATTTTTTAAGTACATGGATTTCACATTTCGCTATACCTTTTTATAATTTGAAAGTTGCATGAAAATGATTAAAGTTTAAGTTAAATATGTTGCATTTTTAATAGTTTTTATAAGAAAAATAGAAACCAAAATTGGCATTATTAAATAATGTTTCATGATGTAAATTATAATTTAATTGCTGATTCGGACAGAGGCGAAATGGCTCACCTTGCATTTCTCCAAAAACATTGTTCTAGAAAAAAAAGTATAATTGATATTAGGGCGTACATTTTTTTAATTGAAAGCTGAGATGTTAGGCTAAGTGCTCCACGTGATGAAATTTTTATTAAAGCAAGAATGACGAAGTTAAGCAACAATAAGTGAAAAATGATCTATTACGCCCCGGACTCCCCTATTCTCTTAAAATTTTACTCTTTATAAAATATTCAATGCTACTTGTTTTAACTAAAAAAAATTTTTGAAATTTTTATTTATTTTTTATAAAAAAGTTTCTTAAATAAATTTGTTGTTATCAGACTGTTATAATACATTAGTATACCAATTTTCAGCTCATTAGGTCAGATAATGTAAAAATTAGAAAATTTTTTTTAAAAATGTTTTAGTTTTTTGTTGCCAACGCTATGGCCATTATTACATAGCAAGTTCTCTATATTTTTTCTGTAATATTCGCGTTAAAATACACCAGTATGCCAAATATTAGCCTCCATGTTGAATAGTTTAGAAGTTAAGGGGGGGAATGGGCACTTTTAGTGCATTTTTGGCCAAAAATCTTGTTATTTCCTTTGTCACTTTAGGTTTTCTATAAACTGTAAACTAATAAACTGTAAAATACTGTAAATTACACGTTCAATATGGCAGACTTATTATTAGTTTGAATTTGACCGTTTGACGTTCTGTTTTTTAAGGTTTTTAAATTACACTGTAGTTATTTAATATTTAAAAACCTTTTATTACAAAAAAGTGTTTAAATAAAGAATGTCTAAGGCAAGAAAAAACAATTTTCTTGAGAAAAACAGGCTCTTTTTAACTACATATATGTCATAAACCATGGTCAGAATTAAATTTTAAACGACAGATGATAACAATTAAGAATCAAACTGATAAAATAATAGCAAAATGTTTGATTTGTAACAAAATTTTACAAAATACTGGCTCCAAGAGACTTGAAGCTCACAGGTATTTTAAATTATAATTCATAACAATCTATATGACCTGAAAGGTACTTTAAAAAATACTTATGTTATTTGTGAAATATTCACTGGTCATATTACGTTGTTCTAAAAAGATTTTTATACTTATTATTTATAATTTTTTTAGGAATGTTTGCAAAGAAAAAACTGTTTCTACCGACAGCCACATGATCAATCTTGATATTTCAGAACAATTAACTAGTCAAAATATACCTAATTTAACAACTAATCAAAATCCACAAGTACGTATTTCAATATAAATAAACTATTTTGAAAAAATTTCTCATTAATAAATTCTAAAAGTAATTAATTTTAAATAATTTTTTATCATAACTAAAAACTACACGGAGAGAAGAGTGTAGTAGATTCGACTGACATGACAGTTAAATTTACTATACAGAATCGTTAGTTTTGGACTGTCGGTACAGTCAGTGACATTTACTACACTGTTTAGTAAAATAGTAAAACATACAGAACAAATAGTATATTCCAGTAAACAGTGCCCACACAGCACCGAAACTTTCCTAAAAATTTATTAAAGATTTACTTGCAAACTTCGAAGTATTTACTTGAAAAGTTTAGTGAAAATTTTGTAAAGATTTAAATGTCCCACTTCAATAAATGTTTAGCGTGAAACTTTCCTGAAAATTAAAAAAAAAATTTCGCCTACTGTATATAGGCGAAAATTTAATTTAAATTTTCAGGAAAGTTTTAAGTTACATTTTCGCTTATAAGAGAGAAGTCGAAAATTTAATTTAAATGTTCAGGAAAGTTTTAAGTTAAATTTTTAAGAAAATTTGACTGTAAACATTTATTTAAGTGGGGCATTTGAATCTTTACACAATTTCCACTAAACTTTGCAAGTAAATTTTTCGAAGTTTGCAAGTAAATTTTTAATAAATTTTCAGGAAAGTTTTAGTGCTGTGTGGGTGAGGTTAGGTAGTGTATTTTACTAAACATTCAGTTGACGCAACTATCGGCGTAGTAAATGTTTTACTAAACGCGTTCTGTCAAATTGACTGCACCGTGTAAAACTTAATTTTTTAAACCTTCCGGTTTGACCGTATTTTGCAAAGTGGTATGATTTCTGTCAAAATGTTTTCAGTTCATGACATATGAGAACATTCGTATGTCATGAACTAAGAATATTTGATAAAAATGACATGACTTCAAAATTCCATTAAACCAGAAGGACAGAATTAATGCAGTTGAGTGTAACTGTTGTGCCGTGGCCTACCACCTCTGTTCATTTTAATTTATTTTTTTAAATAGTAAACAAAACAAGTAAAATTATTCCTGTAATCTAGAGTCTAGAATCTAGGTTATGTCAAGATTCAAGAAGCTTATGACCCAACATTGATGTATTTTACATCCGGTAAAAAACTAGTTACGTAAAATACATAGTAAATTACCGTAAAAAACCAGGTAAATTACTTCGGCTATTTTACGCGCCCATCCCTGCCTCTAATCACATTCTCTATATTTTCCTGTAGTCTACGTGTGAAAATACGTATCTTTACCAAATTTGAGATCTTTAGGTCAGATAGTTCAGCCGCTATGGGGGGACACGATTTGGCTACGGACACAAGAGTCTATTTTAAAAGGAAAATACAATATTAATTTGCTAACTTTGGTTGAAAAAAAATTATTTAAACAATTGAATATTTCAAAGTTTGCATGTAAGGATATCTTGATGATTTAAAAAAATTGTTAACTCAGTAAACGCATTAGGACCTTTTCGGGTCTTTGTAGAAAATATTCTGTATATTATAAGGTATAAATAAATTTAAAATAAGTAAAAAAGAATCTGGCTTTAAGTAAAAAAAAAATTTTTTTAAATAACTAAAATCACAGAAATTTTGGTGGGTGTTGGCTATTGTTTATAAGAATTTTGTTTGTTTAATTTTTAAAAATTCATCACTTTTTCCCAAGGTTTATAGTTAAAAAGGTACTTTTAAAAGTTTTTTGCCTTCTATAGGTGAATGTAAAAAAATAAAAAATAGTTGAGGTAAGCTTAGCAATATGCTTATAAGTATAGGGAAATTTTGGAAACCTAATATAGACCAGAAAATGTTGAAAACAAATTTGGGGGGACTGGAATTTGAACCCGAGAACAACGCGCAAAAACCTAACTAACTGAGCTAAATGGGGGAAACTGACAGAGTTAATCATCTCCTTGGTTCACCTTGAAAGCAAAATTGATTCTCTCTTTCTCATTTTTCCACTATGCTCACTTAGTTACGATGTTAGGTTTCTGCGCGTCGTTCTCGGGTTGAAGTTCCAATCCCCCCCAAATTTGTTTTCAAAATTTTCTCGTCCATGTTAGGTTTTCAAAATAGAGCAGGGAACAACAGATTCATTTTTTTAATTGCATATTTATTTATTAATAAATTGTATTAATAACTATTTTTTAAATATTTTATATAATTTGTAAACTTACCACAACCTTACCGATTTAATCTTTAATTTAAAACTACATAGAAGTTTCTAGCACGTCATGTTAAAAAGAAAAAAATACTCAAATCCCTCAAAAGTACATTTTTAGGGGTCTTTAACCCCACTTTTCTCAAAATCTTTTACATTTTTTTTATCTTACACATTTGGATCTTAAAGTGCACGAATTTTAATTTAAGACTAAATAGAAGTCTTTAGCACATCAGGTTTATGAGAAAAAAAATATTGAAAACCATCAAAAACACTTTTTTTGGGTGTTTATCCCCACTTTTCTCAAAATCCTAACGTAATACGGAATTTCGGAGACCAGGATGGTATTCAGCTCACAAAAATACATGGGAAACCACTCCCATACCTAAAAAAGTCGTATTTTGTAAACCTTTGTTATTTAATAAATTATATTATTTTTATTTTTAAATAATTGAATTCTTGTAGAATTTTTCAATGAAAAATGTAGGAAAATTAAAAACGAATTAAAAAAACGAATTTCAGTTAAAATTTTAAATAATAAAGATATTAAAGAACTTTTAAAAAAATTATTAAAAATAATTGATTTACAGAAGAATTTTAGTTAATAATTCTAGAAAATAGTACCTAAGTTAATTGAAATTATGAAATTCGTAAATAAGTGTAATAGAATATTTTCTTGAGTATCTATAATAATTTTCAGAGTTAATCGGAACATTCTTTAGGCTCATGAGAAAGTCAAAATTTTATCTGAAAATCAGAGAAAAGCAAAATAAAATTTTTATGACAATCCTGCTAAAATTAAACATATTTTGAATTATGATTCATTTTTCTTGATACTTGACGCAATATTATTGCAAAAAAATTTTAATTCGAAAAAGAATTTCATTGAAACTTAAAAATGTATAGGAACATGAAAAATAGCAAAATACAGACTTTATTATTGTAAATTTCTTATTCGAAAAAAATTCAATTTGAGTTGGTAAAAAAATACTATTTCACTATTTTATTTCTTATTTAATTAATATGATAGCAGAAAAAATATCAAATCTATTATTTCCGGAAAGATAGCATTTTGTTAATAACCGCATAAAAGTTATTATTATTATTATTATTTAGAGTTATTATTAGCTTTAATTTTTAATGCAATTTGTCTTTTTTAAATATTCATAATAGGTGTAATAGTTTTTTTCGATGTTATTAAACACAATGGAAAAATGATCGCCGATTGAAAGTAATATTATCAAAAGAAACGGTTGTAGTGTTTCCGCCAAGAAAGACAAATTATTGACATCATTTTACAAAAAAGAGTTATAGTAAGGAAAAAACTATATTCACAATATATTGTATTATATATGGAATAATTGGTTCAAAAATTCTTTTTAACGCTTTGACACAATGAAAGATTTTGGCACAATGGAAACTTACATATAGTAAAATAACGAGAAATTTTAATTTTTATTATTTGGGAAACGAAGAAATTCAGTTAGATGTTCCCTGACTGGAAACCTTGACGATAATTATTTTCCTCTTCTTCTTCTCTTATAACGTGGGCGCTTTTGATTATTCAAAGTTTTTTCCCAATGACGACTTGGTCATGTGGTCAATAATAAATAATGACAACGCACTTATAAATAAAATCTCAGTTACACAGTTTATTATATTTCCTTACATTCTCTCTTTCTTTATTGTAATAAATTTTTATCAGGTTCATTGTACATTTTGTTTGTATTCAAAATTTACTTTTATGATAATTGTTATAAGAATCTGGGTCATACAACCAGGTTTCCGTGGTGACAAACGTCTTTGACTACGATTCAAGTTGTTCGAACATGACTAAACATATTAAATATGAAAGAAGCTATCAATTATCCGAATCAATCTCTTAAAATAGATCTCTCAAAACAAGATCTTATGCAATAACAGCGCAGCTGTCCTCATACAAAAATTTATTTTTTTTCAGAAAATCATTTTTATTTTAAAATTAATTAACAATTTTCAAATTATCAAAGAACTCCGAAAAAAACTGTGGCATGGTGGGACACGAGCCCACGACCTTTCTATTGCTGGGAGACTGCTCTGACCACTGAGCTACACACAGAAAAAACCCTACTCATTTTTGATGCAACTTATTTGGAAGTTGGTCTCGAAATGAGTAATCAACAACTTCAAGTGACTCTAAATGAGTAAAATGACAATGTTCTATTTACTTTTTTTGTGTTTCATGTTACATGGTTGCCCATCTCTGTCAATTCACAAATGTCTAACCTAAAAAATGTTTTCCATTTCTCATAAAAACAATAAATCGACTGCAAGTTAAATGTTTTGACAACTGCAACATGTTTATTTATTACAAACGATTATTTTAATTCTTATTTTTATTAATTATTCTTAGTTTTTTCAATGTGATTGTAATTTTATCATAAACACAAAATGATACCCCTTTTGAGTCCTTTCCACAGAAACTCAGAATGAGTCGAAGGGGTATCATTTTTGTTGCAGTTCAAAATCAATCTCATGTGCGACTCATTTTGAGTTTGGGTTTTTTCTGTGCATACACACCGAGATTCTAAGAGTTCCTTTACATATACATACTTCCTACGTTATTTGAAGATAATGTAGGGAGTTTCTTAAAGATGGTAAACCTAATATTTCGGTTCCCCAACGTTTTCCCGAATTCAATATCACGAAATCATTTTTCCCGACAACTATTATCCCGACAAATGTTTTTCACGAAAGCAATTTCCCGACACCTGTTTTCACGAATCCAGTTTCACGACAAGTATTTTTCCCGACAAAATAAAAGAAAGCATTTTGGTTGCTATAGAAACAATGAAACAAATTTTGACATTTCCAAATTGTAGTGTTAATAAATTCTCGTGTTCCAAATTTTGACATTTCCAAATTCTAGTGTTAATAAATTCTCGTGTTCCAAATTTCTTGTTAATAATTGTCAAAATTCTTGTTAATAATGGAATACTCTGCAATAATCGTGGATAAAAAATTAATTGTTAATGGTTACGTTTATTTAAAATCAAGAAAGCGGGGTGAGAAAACATATCGGGACTGCAATCGGATACGGGCAGGAGAATGTTCGGCTAGAGCAGTAACAGTGACTAATGGTATTGATGTGATTGTGTTAAGAGGACCTCATGAATCACCACATGCTATACATCCGCCAAACCTTGAAGAAGGTATTACTATCATAAAGGTCTGTTTATTTAATTGTTAAATCTGACATTTTATTTGTAAATGTAGGGGAGGCAGAGGTTATAAAAAATCGTTTGAAACGAACAGCCTCGGAACATCCTGAACAACCTCCTGCACATATTCTTCGGACTGAACTTGCGAATGTTCCCTTAGCAGTTCTGAGTCACTTGCCAGAACGACAAAATTTGGCAAAGGCAATGCGCGGTTACCGTCGAAAGGATTTGCCTCCGAACCCAAAATCATTGGAAGAATTACAATCTATTCCCGATCAATACGCAACTACTCTGTCCGGTGAAAAATTTCTTATTTCTGATTCTCAGGATCCGCAGAAAAGAGTAATTGTTTTTGCAACGCGACGTAATCTCGAAATTTTAGGAAGAAGTAAAACTTGGTTTTTAGACGGAACTTTCAAGGTTATCTTATTATTATTATTTTTTATTAACTATTTCTTATTATTTTTTTTATTTGCAATAATTTAAAAATTTTTTATTTAATTTCATTCATTTACAGGTAGCTCCCACTATCTTCACACAACTATTTACTATATTGGGTATGGTTAAAAAAAATCAACGAATTTCCACGGCCGCAGTCGAATATGTAGCATTTCCTTTGGTTTATGCTTTGCTCTCGTCTAAAGAAACTTCACAGTATACTTCTGTCTTAGAAGCAATTGACACTGCAAGCAGAGAATACGCGATACCAAATTTCGAGCCACGTAAAATCATGGGAGACTTTGAAAAAGCGATTATAAATTCCTGTGAAAATATTTATCCACGAATTCATTACTCTGGGTGCTTTTTTCATTTCTGTCAATCAATATATCGCAAAATTCAATCTGAGGGCCTACAAGAACAATACAATAATCCACAAGATAGAGAAATAAAAAATTACACACACATGATCATGGCACTTGCGTTTGTTCCTGAAGAGGATGTTAAATTGACTTTGAGGCTTCTTACCGACGAAGTCCCTGAGGAACTGATTCCCATAGTTGACTACTTCGATGAATATTACGTGAACGGAAAACCTGGCAGAGGTAGAAGAAAAGCAGTACCTCCCAGATATTCGATCGCAATTTGGAATCACTATCAAGCAACTATTGATGGCTCACATAAGACGAACAATATAAGCGAGGGATGGCACAATAGGTTCCGTTTAATTGTTGGAAAACACCACCCGGACTTATATTCGGCGTTACGTGAGAAAAAAGGTGTTGTTGTGCGAACAATTTTTGGATTGTTATTAGTAGATTTGTTGATGAAACAAATATGAATGTTGAGATTACAATTCGCATTGTTGTCGATACAAATGTATCTTGTTTTAGCAACAATACAAATAAGTTACGATAAGCTTGTCCAGTGCACAATTCCGTATTGTTATAGAAGCAAATCTCTTGCCGATTGCTAATGTAACAATTAGAATTTGTTGGACTGACAGGTTAATTGTTGTCACGTTGTCATCCCTGTATATTTCCGAAATTTGCGCGTCTCAACATTTCACGAATATGTGCCGCTCTTTTTATTTCATTTTTTAAATTAAAGTAAGTGAATTAAACAAAAATATGTTACTGGGCAATAAGAAACCAGTGCGCGAATTGCTCAAGAAGTGGCAAATGGATGAATAAAAGTTTCTTCGTTTATCTGTAAGTTGAACGCAATTTCTGCTAAACATAACCTCACTTTTTCGTGCATGCAATATTAATTGAAGACCCACGTGAACATATTTTCATAACAATTGAATTTATTTTAAAATATGTAATAGATCGTTATTCCGTGCAGGTCTTAAATTAATTAATTAATCTTAAAAAAAAATATTCGAATATGAATAATTACAATTTTTTTACATTAAAATTAACTTTAGTTATCAATTTATTATTTTAGTTAATTTTTTCAATTGTCATAATATGCATTTTTCAAGTTTGAAAAAATTTCTCAATTTTGTGATGTACAGATTTAAATTATAATTTTTGTTAAAAAATTTTTTTTTGTGATAAAATATTATTGTAAGACAAAGTTATAAATATATTTTGTATTAAATTAACGATAATTAAAGAAATAAATTGTATTGTCAAAATGACAATCTAGATTTGTTCCAGCAACTAATCCATACAATTCTGCTTGTTCATCGAACAAATCTAAATAGTTTTCATAACAATTCTTTTTTAACAATTTTTTTTTGCGTCAATAACAAGTAGAATTGCTAGTTCTATATTGACAATCTAGAATTGTTATGTGGACTTAATTTTTAGTTAGCACAACAATTCCTTTTTCTCCGTGTACGAGCGTTACATTTTGGTCTAGATTCTAGATTGGAAAGATATACTGGGCCAGTATAGCATCTAGACAAACTAGATAGAAACTATGTAGCGCCATTACAATTTTCTACACGGGACCCAATGCGGGTATCAAGGAACTCTGAGAAGCTCGGTGTGCATGTAACTCAGTGGTCAGAGCAGTCTATCGGCAATAGAAAGGTCGTAGGCTCGTATCCCACCATGCTACCGTTTTTTCGGAGTTCTTTGATAATTTTGAAATTGTTAATTAATTTTAAAATAAAAATGATTTTCCGAGAAAAACAAATTTCTGTATTAAGACAGCTGCGCTGTTATTGCATAAGATCTTGTTTTGAGAGATTTATTTTAAGAGATTGAATCTGATAATTGATAGCTGTCTTTATATTTAATATTGAAATTGCATATGGTTACATAGTTGTTTTGACGATAAAGTCTGGTTAATATAACTTTAATTTCTGGTCATAGTAACCAGAATCGTCATTGTCACTAAAATTGTGGATTTGAATGTAAAGCTATAACAGGAAACAATATGTTATCTATGATTAAGAGATTAAAATTATTTATTTTTAATCTTTTTATATTAGAATTTATTTTCACAATATTTATAAATAATTTAGTCCATCCTTTGTCTTTATAAAATGAATTGAAATAATCGTCAAAAATATATAGGTTATATGCAAGAAGGCTAGAGACAGAAGGTTAAAAAAACCTACAAATACAATATGAAAAAATTGTCGTTGGTTTTCAGTGTTGTGTTTATCTTTTTTCTTGACTCGTTGTCGGCATTTTATAAATATTTTAATAACACTAAATTAATGCACTTAATTCACTAATCACTTGAATCATATATAATATATGTATCCGTTTTGATACACGTTGTGTCTCAATTGCACATTAAAGTTAACCTCAAATTAAAAGCATAATCATTAATCGCATTAATTTAATTAATTGTCAAAAATACTGTCACTGAAATCTGAAAAAGCGTGACGTAGTTTGTGAATGGCCCCTAAAGAGCAACATATATTATATATTATATATATTGCATCAGCAACATATATATTTAATTTTACTTTACACGTTTGTTAATAAAAAAAATTAAAAAGGTACTTTGTTTTAAATTCAAACTATCCCTGGCGGAATAAAAAAATCGGATTTAAATCAAGTGTGATTTGAATTCGATTGAACTTGATTAGAGACAGAATTTTGCTAGTAATAGATAAAATTTGATGGAATAAAGCATTGCTAATGAAAGTGGGTTAATATTTAAGTTGATTTGTATAAGAATTGAGTTGAATTAATCGTTAATTAAAGTGTAATTAGTATGTGAAGTGAAGTACTTACCTGTCAGTATTAGTGCTTTTTAAATAGCATATTTAGTGAATAAAGAAATGAAAAAATTAGAAAAACTTATTTAATTTGACAAAAGTAACAATTAATGCATTTATTTCTTCCATATGAACAATTCCACGCCAAGTGATCATAAGAATTTTGGATGATTTTATCAATAGAAATCATAAAATCGTAAAATATATTTTTGTAATATTTATTAATTATGAATTATGAAAATTAATCAAGAAACCTGTTAAAAAATTAAAAATAATCAATTTAATATTGTTTGAACAATTAATTATTATTATCTAAAAAAATTCTCAAATTGTGAAATTTTTTATGTGTAATATTTGTACTGATGATAAAAAATTATTTATTGAAACATTGTTTTAGCAATTAATTTTTGCTATTTTTTTATAAACTGTACTTAGGGTTAGAAATTTATATTTTTTCTAAATTATGCAATTTTTTATAAATAAATCATCTATTGATAACAAAAAAGGTTAATTTTAAAACTGTTTAAACAATGTACTGTTGTCAGTTTTTCATAAATTTCATTTGGATTAGAAATTTCTGATTTTTCTAAATATAATCAATTGAAAAGCTAGAAACATTTATGCTGAATTAACACCAGGAGGTAAATTAAAAGTAGTCCCACACAGTACCAAAACTTTCCTGAAAATTTATTAAAGATTTACTTGCAAACTTCGAAAAATTTACTTGCAAAGTTTAGTGGAAATTGTGTAAAGATTCAAATGTTCCACTTAGATAAATGTTTATAGTCAAATTTTCTTAAAAATTTAACTTAAAACTTTCCTGAACATTTAAATTAAATTTTCGACTTCTCTCTTATAAGCGAAAATGTAACTTAAAACTTTCCTGAAAATTTAAATTAAATTTTCGCCTATATACAGTAGACGAAATTTTTTTTTTTTAATTTTCAGGAAAGTTTCACGCTAAACATTTATTGAAGTGGGACATTTAAATCTTTACAAAATTTTCACTAAACTTTTCAAGTAAATACTTTGAAGTTTGCAAGTAAATCTTTAATAAATTTTTAGGAAAGTTTCGGTGCTTTGTGGGAGTCTGCGCAGAAGGCTACCGCGTCTCAGGACTTGTTCAGTTTGCTCGGCCTCTTTCGTGAAACCGTATTCTTACGTATTCGGCCGGTACTCCCACTACCGGAGTTGGACTTCTTGTTTCTAGTCTTCTTGTTGCAGAGTATGATGGTGTGGGAATTTTTTTTAACAGAGAATATTAGAAAACTTTTTCTGTGTGTTGGGATTATTTTGATATTTTATTTCTTGTTTTGCCTATAGAGGTTTATTATAGTGATAAGAGGACGTTGCTCTAGTTTTATTACTTGAGTGTAGGTAAATTACTTGTAGAGAGTGATTCACTAACTTCGGTCTATTTGTAATATATTAAAAAGGTGCGGTTGATTTGTGTGAAATTGTGTAGGCTTTCTTATCAATACTGACTTTTGTCAGTCCCTTGTTCTTATTATTATAAATATGAGAGCACTTACAATTCTTAGTTTTCTAATAAAAATCAAATCTGATTGTTACGAATGATTATTTTCTATTACTGAAATTTACCATTTGAGAGAAGTGCAGATGGGGAAAAATTTATTTGATTTAAATAAACATACTTTCTATAATACCAAATAAATATTTTTTATCACGTTAACATGAATTTTGCAATTTTTCATGCATGTGAAGACAATTATGACCAATTATAATTGTCTATTGTTTAGATGTAAAATAAATATTTACTTTCTCTTTTTTAATTATTCCATCATCTTCCAAAAACTGAAAATATTTATCTATAAATATTATAATAGAAGAAAAAACTATTTTAAATCTCAAATAATTAATGATTATTATAGATGTGTCTAAATTTTTGAGCGTTGAAATAAAAGAAATGTATTGATTTCTTTTTTACAATAAAATTTTATTACAATAATTTATTTAGTTCAAACAACCAATTACTTTTCTATTATCTCATGTGGAAAACTTAGCTTTACATCTCAGCTTTCAATTAAAAAAAGTACGCCCTAATATCACTTATATTTTTTTCTAGAACAATGTTTTTGGAGAAATGCAAGGTGAGCCATTTCGCCTCGGTCCGAGGCGTAATGATTTACTACCCGGGGCGTATTGAATCAGCAATTAAATTATAATTTACATCATGAAACATTATTTAATAATGACAATTTTGGTTTCTATTTTTCTTATAAAAACTATTGAAAATGCAACATATTTAATTTAAACTTTAAACATTTTCATGCATCTTTCAAATTATAAAAAGTTGTAGCGAAATGTAAAATCCATGTACTTAAAAAATCTATTCTCCAGTTATTTTTATTATAAAGAGTTATCATTAGTACTTCTTAATCTATATGAATTACAAGAAATTAAACTTGCCAGGATTATTTTTTTAATATTTTAAATATAATAGGTTTTTCTTAATAAAATATGCGAGCCAATATGCCCCGGCCAAAGTAATCCATTACGCCGGGGCGCATGATTATTCCCCAAATTTCAATTTCCTAATATACCAAACATGGAAATTTTCATCATCGAAACTTCATTTCGCATAATTTTCAGATTTTGAAATTTCATTTAACGTAATTTTTAATTTATCGAATTATTTTTTATCCTAATATTTAAATAGACAAATTGTTTTTTAATATAATTTTTAATATGTCAAAAAATTCTTTGACATAAATTTTGTTTTTTCGAATGACTTTTTTGCATAATTATTAATCCTCCGAATTGGAGGATAATAAATTTCATTTATTATTTGTCATAATGTTCATTTACTCGACTTATCAAGTGACATAAAACGCATTTACTCGAATTCTCATGTGACATAACCTTCAAATCTTCGAAATGTCATCCCAGCTTAAAATCCCCGTACAGGATCCTTAAAGGATCCTCATGGGATCCTGTACAGGTCCTGCGCAGGATCCCATACAGGATCCCGTACTGGTCCTGTAGAGGATCCCGTACGGGATTTTGGGACAGGGTTTATGTGCAGGTTCCGATGCAGGAACCTTAGTTATCAAAGATTTCTGTAAAGGTTTCTGTACAGAAACACTTGCAGGATCCTGTACAGGAAACTTTGTAAAGGTTCCTGTACAGGAACCTTTGTAGTTTTGTAAACTGCAGGTACTTAAGTGTAAAGGACCTGTGAGGAACCCTTAAAGGATCCTACACAGTTTCCTCAATTAATTTATTTATATTTTTAACTCCTGCGCAGTAGTTTTCTATGAGTTTCTCGAATGCGCAATACATTTTTCTGTCCAACATTGATATACAAGCCTAACATATTAAAATATGAAGTCTATGTATGTCAAATGTTGCTTAACATAAAATTTTTTTAAAATTTCTTGTACAGGATCCTACAAGTGTTCCTGTACAGGAACCTTTACATAAATCTTTGATAACTAAGGTTCCTGCATCGGAACCTGCACAGGAACCCTGTTCCAAAATCTCGTACGGGATCCTGTACAGGACTAGCACGGGATCCTGTATGGGATCCTGCGCAGGACCTGTTTAGGATCCCACGAGTATCCTTTAAGGATCCTGTACGGGGATTTTAAGCTGGGATATTTAAGAAATTCCATTTATCGAAATATTATTTTTCATAATGTTCATTTACTCGAATTATCAAGTGACATAAAATGCATTTACTCGAATTCTCATGTGACATAACCTTCAAATCTTAGAAACGTCATATTTAAGAAATTTCATTCATCGAAATTTTATTCGTCATAATTTTCATTTATACGAATAACCATTCAACATAAAATCTGTTTGTCCGAAATTCCATTGACATAATTTTCAAACATCAGAATTACTTTTTAACCTATACTGCAAGTCACAGAAATTTCATTTGTCCTAAAATAAGAATAGAGATGAGAAAAATATTTGAAAATTGCATTGTTATTTAAGGACAAATGAAATTTCTGTGACTTGCATTATAGGTTAAAAAGTAATTCTGATGTTTAAAAATTATGTCAATGGAATTTCGGACAAACAGATTTTATGTTGAATGGATATTCGAATAAATGAAAATTATGACGAATAAAATTTCGATAAATGAAATTTCTTAAATATGACGTTTCTAAGATTTGAAGGTTATGTCACATGAGAATTTGAGTAAATGCGTTTTATGTCACTTGATAATTCGAGTAAATGAACATTATGAAAATAAAATTTCGATAAATGGAATTTCTTAAATATGACATTTCGAAGATTTCAAGTTTATGTCACATGAGAATTTGAGTAAATGCGTTTTATGTCACTTGATAAGTCGGGTAAATGAACATTATGACAAATAAAATTTCCATAAATGAAATTTATGTAACATAATATTTCGAAGGTTAGAAAATTATGTCAAATTGCAATTCGGAGGATTAATAATTATGAAAAATAGTCATTCGAAAAAACAAAGTTTATGTCAAAGAATTTTTCGACATATTAAAAATTATATTAAAAAACAATTCGACTATTTAAATATTAGGATAAAAAATAATTCGATAAATTAAAAATTATGTTAAATGAAATTTCGAAATCTGAAAATTATGCGAAATGAAGTTCGATGATAAAAATTTCTGTTTTGTATATTAGGAAATTGAAATTTGGGGAATAATCATGCGCCCCCATTACGCCCCGGAGGTTTTTGTTGAAAATTTTGTTATTTGTTATCAATACCGTAAGTATTAAACAAAAATTGTCAATTGTTCTTTAAGAAAAAATGTTTGAAGCTCAAAACCTGATATACAAAAATTGTTTACAAGTAATCTTTAAAAAGATATAACGAAAAACAAAGATTTCAAAAATTTACTTTTCAATTACGCTCCGGTCTCCCCTAATTCAATTGTTAATCTTCAATTCAATTTTTTTGTCAAAAACCTAAGTCGACTTAGGTCGTTTTTGAAGCTAAAGGCTCAATTATACTGTCCGATGATCAATTTGATTATATCTAATTGCAAAAAGAGGTCTCTTTTTCGACATCTTAAAATAAGATGAAAGACGATAAAATCCTTGGTGTAGGGGAGAGTCTCCAGTTGTGAGACACCTCCAGTTGTGAGACAGTCAATTTTTTTTAACATGCAATATTAAAAAGCCGATTGGTTTATATAAAAACATTTCTTTTTATATGAGCCAACTTTTTCGTGTACGCCGAAGAGGATATATAAACTGTTTTTGTTAAATACCAACACTGTGTGTGATAATCGACTAAAAAGCGTTTTTTCAATAAATGCAAAGTACATTTTTTCCAAGTTAATTAATTGGAAAAGGTAAATGTAATGCATTTTCTTTTAGTGTTTTCCTTATATTTTGTGATGCAATATTGCATTGTTCCAATCTACGGTTGAAAATAATTTAATTTTCCTTTTTCAAAATATCGCCAATTTCTGGGTGTGAGACACAGCATATCACCAGTTGTGAGACGGTGTCAACACCCATCTGGGCAGCATAAAAAATACGACTTTGCAGGCATACTATTTAAATATTGTTTTGATTTTTTTTCTAGTATTTTTGGGCATGTCAAGTGGAAAAAAGTCAATTGATTCAGAAGAAATCAATTTTAATATGCTTTTGTTGAAGCTATTTAATTGTGTTTATTTGATAGTCATATTTTGGCGAATAAATATTATTATTTAGTATATAATAATATATATTATTAATATATTTAATTATTTCTACTAAACATAACGTTTTATGTCAAACTTATTAAATTTTAGCAATTTTTAATGACTGTCTCACAACTGGAGACATTTTTTTTTTGAAAAAAGCGATGTGCTCGGAAAACGTATCGTAAAATTTTTTGAGTTCATCGAAACACTACACTTTCTTTTAATAAAAGTTGCGTATTTCTGTTACCTTTCGAACGGTGTATTTTATTTACAATTTCGTTTACCCGTTTACAATTTACGGGTCAAAAATAAAACCCATCTCACAACTGGAGACTCTCCCCTATAAATAAATAAGAAATAAGACTTTACACACAAATACATAATTCACGTTACTGTGGAAATATGTGAGTTGTCTTATATATTAAACAGACGGATTTTTCTGCGCTTGTGAGATAGGGGTCATCCATAAACCACGTAGCCTCATGAGGAGGAGGGGGGTCAAAATTCCCAAAAATGGGACTACATGGTTTATGGACGGCCCCATAGGTAAAAGTGTATTTAAAAATATTTAATTTAAACATGAGTCCAATGCGGCGCATAATCGGTATATAGTTCGCGCAGTGCAGCGGCGCTCTCTTCTTTACCAACAGCGGATTTTTTCTATTTAAATGGTAATTTTGAAAATATATTTCATTTAATTCACTTAAATGTAAAAAATTATTAACTAATAAGAGAGTAATTTTAAAAGTAATATTAAAGTAAAGTAATTAATTAAAATGTTGAAAAATTCATTGATTTTATTTCGAATTGTCCCACACGCTAAGAAAAGTTCTACTAAAGTAGAGATAACAATCACTATAATAGCTATAAGTTTCACTGATTTGGCTCCATCGATAATCCATTTTCGCTGATCCAGCGAAAATTATATTTCCTACGTTTCCTTTTGAAAACAACACAACCTCAAAATAACACTTGAATAAAAACATTTTTAAATTAATGTTCAAAGCGTATATTCAAATTCTAGTAAATTAATACGTATTTAGAGGTAAGAAATGTATATTTGACATTTGTGATTTTAGAGAAATTTCTATGAGAATGGTAAGCTGTAAAACATTTCCAATATGGCTGACCAGTTATATTCATTTTCTCTATATCAGAGAAACAGTTTGACTAATGCATTGGAAATCATTCACTGAATTAGTTGAATAGATTCTTTATGTTATTTATTTTCGAAATTAGCTGTTCCTCACAGTAAACATTTTTTTCCGTGCAAAAACTTATACAAAATTATCGAAAATATAAATCTTATTTTATTAAAATTTTACGAAAGTTAACATTTTTTTTTAAATTTTAGAACAATAGGATTTTTGAAAGTGTTTAATTACACTTTCAAAAATCTAATTGTTCTAAATTTTTTATTAAAAACCTCGCCCAAGCAGCACGTAAGTTCATAGTGACATCACTGTAATATTAAACTGGATATTCGTAATCTCAACTGTAATATTACAGTGATCTTACTGGGATATCAAAATGTCCGCCTGGAGGTAGTATTACGTTGTATTATTAAGGTAATATTACATGGGAATATTAAGGTAATATTACACTGTAATATTAACGTAATGTTAATATAATATACAGATAAATTATTTTAATTTTATCTGTATATTATATTAACATTACGTTAATATTACAGTGTAATATTACCTTAATATTCCCATGTAATATTACCTTAATAATACAACGTAATACTACCTCCAGGCGGACATTTTGATATCCCAGTAAGATCACTGTAATATTACAGTTGAGATTACGAATATCCAGTTTAATATTACAGTGATGTCACTATGAGCTTACGTGCTGCTTGGGCGGGTTTTAAGAATTGTTATAAAATCCAATTAATCTCACATCTGTTACTAAAACTATTTAATTGTTCTAAAAAAATTTTTAGAAACCTCG
Source organism: Leptopilina drosophilae (assembly GCA_032873175.1). Lineage (NCBI taxonomy): Eukaryota > Metazoa > Arthropoda > Insecta > Hymenoptera > Figitidae > Leptopilina > Leptopilina drosophilae. Next base: position 34,285,192 of record CM065480.1, read on the forward strand.
TTTTTCAAGAATTCTTACAAAATTCAATTAATTTTACATCTTTTACTAAAACATATCTCAAAATTTAAATAACTTTCTAAAATAAATATTTAAATACAATTTATTGAACTTCTACTTTAATTTAATTATTCAAAGAAAACGAAAGTTCACTCAAAGTACGAAAACATTTAACTCTTTTCAACTTAATTTTACGAAATACTGATTATTCGAAAATTGTTCTATTAAATATATTTTTCCTATTAGTAATTCAAATAATTCTAAGCATTTAGTGATAAGTAAATAAATTTAAAAATATGCGATATTAAAATTTACAAGCAATTAATTTGTTATAATTTTTAATTAAAAATATTCAAAATTAAAATTTTCAAATAATTTAATTCAAAAACTTTTAGCTATTAAATGTTTCTAAAAGTTCTACTTAACTCATATATTCAATACACTGAAAAAATGTATGATCAAAACTCAAGTACAGACCCTTAGTAGAGTAAAAAACAGTCAAATTTAGTACATTTGTAATTAAAAGAACTATTGCTACTTAGTAAAAACTACTACTAATATGTGATTAAAAATTATTCATTAAATCAACTACACTGTATAATAATTTTTCAACTACATGATTAGTAGTAGAATTAAATACAGGAGATAATAAGAATTACTGTGTAATGTAGTATAAACAATATTCCGATATTAGTAAAAGTAATGAACATCTTTTAGGTTAATTGACACAGTTGATACTACTAAGAATTAAAGTTGGATCAAAATTAGAAAATAGTAAAATGTACTGATTTGTACTTTACTTTTCAATAATAGTCAAAATTATTGTTATTTTTACATTTAAAAGATGTATACGCTATATTATTCAGAGTGAATCACTATTTATTAGATAAGTGCACACACAAAAATAAATAAGGTTGAAGTCCGCAAAATTTCTATGAAATAACGAAAAAATTAATTCGACAATTTGTTTAAGTTTATAGTTTCGAAATCAAGTTTTACATTGCGGTAATTGTTCCTGTGGAGAAAAGTTAATTTCGTACAAATTTGCACATTAAAATTAGTAATTAAAGATAAATTAATTTGTTAACAAATTATTTTCTAATTTTTTGTTTTTAAAAACGTGAAGCATTTTTTGCATGAACCGATTTACTATGCAAAGAACAAAGCACTAATCACGTGGTTTAACGTTCTTCGGACATCATCGTTGAGCTATCGTTAGTTTCCGTCAGACGCGCTTCCTCATTCTCGAGAGGCCTGATTCTCGATCGTTCTCTTCCGCCATGACAGTTTATTAATTACGGCGTCTCTTAATTACGTGCTACCGATTTCGATCTGTTATAGTGCACATATGAGTGGTAAATATATAATTAGTGAATATATAAATAGTGATTTATAAATTTAGTTTAAACTTGTTCTTAAAAATTAACATAATGTCGGAAATTGCATTCAGTGGATCACAAGAAAACGTAATAGGAAAAGACGCCGAACACGTTTCGCCGGTGCCGGCTAATCCAGCGATAGAAGGTGATGTTGTCCATGCCGTCGGTAATTCATCAGAATCAAAAGAAGGCACAGTAAGTGTTTACAATAATTTCATATTTAATTACACACTTTTTTAATTTTGTATTTATTTTGTGTAAATCATTTACTTAACTACGAAATGAAATTTAAATGAAGAACTTAAAGTAGTTCATTTTACTACTAAAAGTAGTCAATTTAAACGATTTCCCTTTTACTAAGTAACAGTAGTTAATTCATTCATAAGAATTTTCTTTATTTATTACAGAAACATTTTTATTATGGAATATCGCAAAACTTACTATAAAATTAATTGTCAACTTAAGCTACTTTTAATCAGTTTAATTAATTTTAATTAATTTTATTAAAAAATTAAATATATATATCTTACGAAAAACTTAACCTCTAAATTAAGACAGTTGGAATAATTTGTTAGTTCTAAAAATTATAATTGCAAATTCACATTTCAAGGACGTAGTTTCTTTACATAAAATTATAATTTCTGTAATTAAATAAGTTCAGGGTCTTAAATTTTTTATTTCAGAAATTAAAGCAGCTCTTACGACAAACTAAAGGCGGTAAAGATCTGCTAACCGAAATTCGATTAACTGAAAATGGTCGAAAAAAATTGTGTCACATTATTATTGATCACTTGCTGGCTAAGTCTATTAAGTAAGTTTCTAAAATAGTTTGTTAAAAACTTTTTGTAACTACGAAATTTTGTTAAGTAATAATATCTTTTCTCGTTTGTGTGTTAAACTCATTTAGGATATCCAAATTAGAATTCGAGTTTTGGACAGAACAAATCACAAGTATTTTTAAATATGAAAACTCAGAAGTTTACTATAGTCCAGCTTGTTTTGAATTAAAGAAAAACCGTGCTACAGGGAAATTGTATAATAAATACACCAACGTGAAGAAAAAAGTAACTGGAAGTCAATTGGAAGATAATGACCAAGATGACAGTCATTGCAATGCTGAATAGGATCTGAAATCATTAGATGAGTTGAGAGTTGCTACACCCAACGTTGCTACACGCATTGTTAATTATGCTAAGATAAATGAAATTTGCGAAGATCTTGTTTCTCGTTCTAAAGGTACGTTTTTGAAACTTATAATCAGTTCAATATACTCTTATTTTATATCATAAGAATATATAAACTCAAATTTTCAAAGATTTTATTTCAACCCTTTTCAAAATTATGAACAATTATTTAAAAAGAAAATTTTCTAGAATTTAATTAATTACATACAAAAATAAATAATTTATTCAATAATTAAATATTTCTTAAAATTGGATTTTTATGAAGAATTTTATCAAAATTATTAAAAAATAAAAAATTATTGAATTGGTGCTAAGAAATATATAAAAATTTGATATTTTTTTGAATTCCTGCGATATTTTTATTAAAATAGTAGATTTTAAAAATAATTGAAATGAGGGTAATTTTTGAAATTTTGTCAAGAATTTCATTAAATTTTTTTGAAAGTAATTGAATTTCGGAGAAGAATTTTACTACTTATAAAGATAATTGAAATTCTGTAGAGAGTTTTAAATAATTTTTAAACTTATAAATTCTAAAAATTTAATTTTTCCCAGTACTTTTAATAAAAATCCCTGACTTTTTCCGATTTCCTTGACTTTTCCCTGAATTCCCAGACATCTCTGACTTGTGACAACCCTGATTCTATATAAAAAATTTTTCTTTTCTTAAATTTTCATAATAATATACTATTTTTTTTATTATTTTTAAATATAATTTACTATTAGAGATTGAAGATTTATATGCTAGATGATTTTAATAATTCACAATATGTCATTTATTTCTGCTTTGTTAAAATGAAAATTTAGTTATAAAGCAATTGTTTTTAAAGTATTTCAAATAATTTAAATATCAAGTATTCAAATAAAAATAAAAAATTTTATTTTTTTCTAGAATTGAACATTGATATCAATACCCAAGGATTACTCATATTACCTTATTTGTTTACGCCTAAAGTGATTACGAGAAAAATTGAATCACGTAAAAAAGGTAAAATCAAACAAAAGAAATTTTCCAAAAAGTCACCAGCCAATCTTAATAAAAGTCAACATAAAATAAAAAATACGGGAAAAGAAAATAAATCTAATAGTAATATTCGGAAAACATCAAAGAAGTCGAAGAATTCTAACAAGGAAAAATCTAAAGAGCCTGAAAGTATTAAGAAAAATAAAAGTGAAAGTAGAAAATACTGGAAACCATCGAAACAGGAAACAGCAGAAGGATTCATTTTACATGTGACCGTTAGTAATCTAAATTACTTCAAATTTTATAAAATACAAATAAAATAAAATGTGATTTAGAATCACAGATGACAAAACGAGTCGACAAATTGTTCTCTTATGGATTGACTTCACAGCCATTTATTTTATCAGTAGGACCTTTATCAAGTGCAAAATATTACGTTTGCATTGATAATTACAAGTATGAAATGTCTAGTCTTCTTGGAGCTGTTGATACCTGTTTTAAGATATTTTATTCATTAAAAGCAGCATACGGAAGCGAATGTGAAATGGTCTGGTTGTTTCTTCAAAAATTTTTATATAAAATAAATGACGAACGAACCAGAAGCAAAAGCTTTATAAATGAGACAGTTATATGGCAATCATTGCAAGACACTTCTGCAGAGTTGATTTTAAATAGCAGTTCTGACAGCGATTCAAGTTCTGATGAATCGGAGGACACCGAGAGTAACGACGACTAACATAATCAGGTGATGTAAATTTAATATTAGACATCATTTATGTACCTACATCGACATTGTTTATATATTTTTCGATTTTAAATTACGATCATTAGCATTGAAATAGTAAAATTACTTTTTTATTACAATTCAATTTAGAAATTTATACTTAGTTTGAATTTTCAAAATGCCTACTCAATGTACAATATGTTCAAAGGTTGTAAAATTTTCAAGTATGGACATACATATGAAGTATGTACATAAGTCTATATTGTCGAGTTATAAGTGCATGAACGAATCTTGCGGAAGATCATTTTCTACTATTAAAGGTTTAAATAAACATTTAAAAACACACAGTGCAAATAAAATGTCAAATAGAAAGGTTGAATCGAAAAATATTTACGATTTATCAGAAAATACTACTGCTTATGAAAAAATCTGTGAAAATTATTTACCAGAAATGCAAAATGAATGTGATTCTATAGAACTTGGACCCAAAAGTGAACAGATTCTTGATGATTCTATATTGAATAAAATTGCTATTGAACTTATCTCTAGTTGCTATGCTGATCCAACTGTAACATTTAAATTTGTTCAGCATGTTATTTATTTATTTAATGAATTTTTAAACTGTTCTTATCTGAACAAAATAAAAGAACTAGTTCTTTCTTGCGATACAACTGATGATAAGGAATTTATTTTTGCAAAAGTTGAAGCATTTCAAAAAGTTTTAGAAGGTTTAAATTCGGATCATAAAAGACTGTCAGTTTTAGAAAAAAGTGGATATTACATAAAACCAGAAACAATTTTTTTTTATTGCATTGAAAACAATGATGGTTCCGGTACAATAAATTTTAAAGACGTAACTGGACAGATTATACCTTTAGGCTTTGTTCTTTAGGTTCTGAAAGTATTTTTAGAATTGCCCGGTGCATTTGAAAAAATTCAAAATTATTGCTTAGAGTTGGAAAATTGCAATAGAATTTGCAATATTGTTCAGACCGACTTTTGGAAAGCTAAGGTTAAAAGTTCAAATAAAATCACATTCCCTCTTTTTCTATATGAAGATGCATACGAAACCGGAAATCCTCTTTCATCTCATGCTGGAGTTTATAGTTTATCGGCTGTATATGTAGTTTTAGCAATCTTACCTCCATATTTACGTTCTCGTCTAAATAACATATTTATGGCTCAGTTATATCACGATGACGACAATAAATATGTTGAAAAAGAAATCATTTACAGAAAGTTAATTATGGATTTGAATGAATTAAATAGAGAAGGGATCGAAATATGCATTGATAATAATCATTTCCGCGTATATTTTATAGTTATTCTGGCAATAAGAGACAATCTGTCTATGAATAAAATGTTAGGATTTTCTGGTGGGTTTATTGCTAAATTCTATTGTAGATTTTGTAAAGTAGATAGTGAAAAAGCTTCACAAATGACTAAAGAAATACCATCACTTCTTCGCAACCAGAAAAACTATCAACAAGATATAAAAACGAATAATCTCACGAAAACCGGCGTCAATGAAGAATGCGTTTTTAATGAGCTTGATGATTTTCATGCAGTAACAAATTTTTCTGTTGATATAGCTCATGATATATTTTTAGGCGTAGGTCCTTATGAAGTAAGTCAGATGTTGTATGATTTTATTCTTGTAAAAAAACATTTTACCCTAGAAGTTTAAAACTGGCGAATTAAATGGTTCAAGTTTGATGGTAATCACCCAAGTTTGATTAGTCATTATAATTTAAAATCGAAAAATATTAAAATGACTGCATCTGAAATGCAGTAATTCATTCTTAATGCACCTCTAATATTCGGAGACCTTGTCCCAAAAAATGATAAACAATGGGAACTTTTTCTAATTTTAAGAAAAATTGTGATACTCGCTTTACAATACAGTATTGTAAAAGATGATTGTAAAAAAATGGAATTGCTTGTAGAAAAACATCACAAACTATATATAAAACTTTATGGTCCAACATTAAAGCCGAAACATCATTTTATGGTCCATTATCCTGGAATAATGAAAAAAATTGGACCCCTTCGAAGTATTTCCTGCATGAGATGTGAGGCTAAACATCAGCCGTCGAAAATTTATGCTCGCGTGACTCGTAACAGAAAAAAATCTTTGTTTTCCTTAGCTAAAAAACATCAATTAAATCTTTGTGATGCTTTTCTACAACAAAAATCCATCGCTTCCAATGAAATCAAGTTTAAAGTTATAGAAAGAGATTTAAGTTTTTCTGAAAGAATGTTATTACCTGATAGAAATGTAAATTATAAAAACTTAAAGTTTGTGAACGTTAATAATATAAATTATATTGAAAACTCAATTGTACTGCTGCCGAAGATGATAAGTTTCCATTATTTGGAATTATTGAAAAAATCTATTGCACGGCCGTAAAAACTGGTAACATTAAATTGGAGGATTTTACAATTATTGTTAGCACCGTAGATACTTGTAGTTTTGATGATCACTTACAAGCTTATATCGTGGGTGACTTAATAGAAACAAAAGCATTAGCTCTTAAGGATATCGCTTATCATAAATTATGGAATTTTATCTATATGCCTGATGGATTTTCATATGTCTTATACGACGAATTATATAATCATTAAAACTACTGTGCGTTTAAATTAAACATTTCTTTCGTTTGATAAGTATTATATTTATTTTAGAATAATAAATATAAATACCAAGTAAAATACATAAGACTGTCAAACTGTAATTGTGATTTTCGTTACGCTCTTTTTATAAAGACATTAAGCTTCGATTACATAAAAAAATAATTGTTAAAATCGAAATAATATTAATATTAAGAATATTTTTATGTTATGAAAAGTCAAGATACAAAATTTATTAGAATTTATAAGGCTGATATTGTTGTAAGTTTAAATTTAAATTTCTTCTTATGTTGTTGTTTAAATCTTTTGTTATAATAGAGATTTTTAAGCGTGCGTAAAGGCAAATATTTTATAAAAATTTTAAGTTCTTTGTTAATATAGTTGGTATTAGCAAAATACGTATGTGATTTTAAATAATTTTAATTCACAACAATTATATAATTTTTCGTTTCATTTTCTGTGTTCAATATTATATAATAAATAAACTTGAGTTTCGTTCAAATATCAATTTTTAATGTTTCTATGTGTTTTTTATCCTGTGCAACAAGTAGAAATTTCCATTGTTCTGTAAAAATTTTTTATATAAACAATTGCACAGAAAAAACAAATGTTAATTTTACTAGATAATAGACTGGTAAATAAACACAAGGTTATTAAATAAATTTTATACAAGATTTATATATGTCACATTTTGTTGAATATGCGTTTATAAATCAGCAAATCAAAATAATAAGTTAATTGCGATTTAATTATCTTTATAGAAGGGCAAAAAAATTTGCTTGTATCTTGTATTGCATTGTTTTCTCAGGAAAACCTTGCACTGAAAAATTTATTTAATTCAAATAATCGATTAATTGACTATTATAAATCAACTAAATATATTTATTTGAATCATAAATAATATTTATTGGAGTCAATTAAATGCTATTTAAACCAATAATTTAATCGATTTCAATAAATATTATTTGATTAAAGTAAATATATTTAATTGATATAGTCAATTATTCAGTTATTTGAATCAAATATAAATATTTTCCAATCTGCCTGATAAAATTAATATTTATTTTTTTCTGTGTACAGAAATAACCAACTGTATATTTTATTGTTAATTCAAATACGTAATTCCATTAGAAATTTAAGAAACTAAGAAAAACCATACATTTTACCGTGAAGATTCATTAGATCTAATAGGAAATTTTAGTCACATTAACTGTTAATTTACAGTTAACGCTATTGCAAAAATTCCATTGGTTCCTATTTAACTAAGAAATGTAGTAAATTTTACTAAGTAGAATTATTAAAACAATAATTTACTACAATTGAATCTACTAAGAAAATTTCTTACATCTAAAGTTAATATTAATTACTTTAAGTACCTTTTTTTCGTTAATTTAATGACAGAAATTCCATTGGTTCCTATTTAACTAAGCAATGTAGTAGATTTTACTAAGTAGAAAGTTATTAAAACAATTATTAACTACAATTGAACTTACTAAGAAAATTTGTTACATCTAAAGTTAATATTAATTACTTCAAGTACTTTTTTTCGTTAATTTAATGACAGAAATTCCATTGGTTCCTATTTAACTAAGAAATATAGTAAATTTTACTACTTAATTTCACTAGTTTCAACTATTTTTGTTTACTAAAATCAATTAAGAAAAATCATTGTTATAATTGTATTATTACTTCGTTTTACTAAGTATGTAATAATTAATATGAATAAGAAAATATCTTTGGGGACTTATTGAACTAAGAAAAGTAGTTAAAAAGTAGTAAAATCTACTAAGAATTTTTTTCAGTGTATCATTTTAAAATTATTAACTCAAATTCTCTATATTATTTTTCCTAATTTTCATTAATAGGTTCTTTGAAAATTAATTAATTTAAAGAACTAATAGAAAGTTTAGACTTAAAATACAATTTGAAATTAAATTTAAATTTTTCGAAAATTTGCTAATGAATTCTATTGTTTGAAATCAAATTAATCTGAAAAATATTTCAATTAAAATTTTTTGAACATTTGATTTGTTCAAAAGTTTTCTAACTTATTGATTATAAAAAATTTTTAAATTACGAAATTCAATTATTCACTAGTATTTTTAATTGAAATTTTTCTCTAAATCGATTATTTTGAATAATTTTTAGAAAGTTGTTCAATGTAAGTAGGTATTTAATCATATCGAAAGATATCCAGCAATACCGCATTGGTAGGGTGACACTCGCAATGCGGAATCCCGTTCCTCCCAATACTTTTTTTACAGGGGTATGTAATCATGTAGAAACTATTAAATAATATATTGGTTTGATGGTTTGATAATATTATTATTATTTACTCTGTTTTTACTTTTTATTATGTTCACACAAAGCTTTAAAAAAGTAAATGCTTAAATTTTACCTTTATTTGAGAAGTGTGCCCTGGGGCGAAATGAGTCAAAAAATGGGGCGGAATGGGTCGAGGGATTAAACAGCTGTTACCTATATTTTGAGGTTATGTACATATAAACATGTGAGTTGAGTATGTGTTTAAGATAAAGGAGTTAAAGTAAGGTTATATAGCAAAAGTTTTTTTCTGCTGGGCACGAAGTCTCATAGGTCCATTCTCATGACCCATATCACCTCAGAAAGTGACTGATCTGATATACCCATCTCGCCTCGCCTTAACCTACCTTAAAGAATAGTGTTAAATTGTTTATTTCATCATTTTTTAATATTAACTATTTTTTATAGTGCCCCCAAAAAACCCCATAAATTTCAAAATTACGAAAAAAACGTTAAAAAATATTTTTTAGCGTAGAGTGGGGTAAAAAAGACACATTTTTACATTTGATGCTGTAAAAACTGTATTTAAAATTTTTTCTCAAATTTCCAATTGTTATTGAAAATTTATTTATTAAGCTTGAAAATTCTTTACGGAAATATTTTTTATCTCATGAAAGGACTAAGTTATAAGAGTTTTACGAAAGCACTGTAAGTAGCTTTTTTGCTCAACCTGGTGGGGTGAAAAAGCCACCCTACGATTTTAGCAAAACATGTTATCAATTTAGATATTTTTATAGTTTTCCTTTATTTATATGACAAATAGTCTTATTTGAAAAATATTTTAATAATTAAGAAAGAGTTTTGAGCAAGCAAAATTAAAAATTGTATTAAGTTTATCTGTTTTCGATTTGCACTGCCAATTTTTCGTACCTTTTTTAGACGTTCTCTTATCTTATAAGTTTCACTACCCTGTAAAAAAAGTATTTGGAGGTTCGGGATTCCGCATTGCGAGTGCCTACCTGTCAATGCGGTATTCGCGAAATAGCGCATTGGGTGTCGTGGTGAATGCGGTATTCAAGGGGTCCCAATGCGGTGCAAGTTTTAAGCTTTAAAAAAAAGAAAATACGTGACAGGAGTAAATAATTAGTGTCAGTGGATCAAAATACGAGTTAAAGGATTGAAAAAATACTAATAGTGAGTGTGAAAATGAGGTTTAAACAAAATAAGGTAAGATTATCTGTTAAATATAAGTCCAATGCGGCATAGGCTTTTTTCAATGCGGCGCATAATTGGTATGTAGTTCGCGGAGTGCAGCTGCGCTCTCTTCTTTACCAACAGCGGATTCTTTCTATTCAAATGGTAATTTTTAAAATATATTTCATTTATTCCATTTAAATGTAAAAAATGATTGATAATTAAATAATATTTGATACATGTTTAATCTAACTGATATTTTCGAATAAATAAACTTCAAAGATTAAAATATAAATATGTACAACTCCACAAAATTGTTTTTAAACAGGTTTAAGATACAATTTCGTTTTATTCAATTAAAATACAAATGTTTTTAATTGTCTGAATTGAAAAGATTTTGTTAATCATTACAGAAACACGGTTGCAGCATTGGAAATACCATAGCACTGTAATGCGAATCATTTTGACAGCTGATCCTTTACGCTCCCTGCTTGCTTCTGTCCTCTACTGGCAAAATGGCTGTAACACACGTCTTGCCGCCTGTCATTACATTACTTTTGTAATTCCAATCCTGAAACCGCGTTTCTGCATGGATTAACAAAATCCTTTGAATTCAGATAATTAAAAACATTTTTGACAAATGTGCGCTGTCAGATTTTGTAAAAAGTGCTTGTGTGCAGAGAAACACTAATTCGAAAACGGTTGTTTACTAATTTCACGTCATTTCAAACAGGCAGTTAATATTATTTTTCATTATTTTCAAAATTACCATTTGAATAGAAAGAATCCGCTGTTGGTAAAGAAGAGAGCGCAGCTGCACTCCGCGAACTACATACCACTTAAGCAGAGTCTCCAATGAGAGAAGGTGCGCATCGACTTCCATAGCTATAGGTATACTAAAGTATGCTGTGGTATATCTATAGCTATGGACGTCGATGCGCACCTTCTCTCATTGGAGACTCTGCTTTATGCGCCGCATTGAAAAAAGCCTATGCCGCATTGGACTTATATTTAACAGATAATCTTACCTTATTTTCTTTAAACTTCATTTTCACACTCACTCTTAGTATTTTTTCATTCCTTTAACTCGTATTTTGATCCACTGACACTAATTATTTACTCCTGTCACGTATTTTCTTTTTTTTTAAAGCTTAAAACTTGCACCGCATTGGGACCCCTTGAATACCGCATTCACCACGACACCCAATGCGCTATTTCGCGAATACCGCATTGACAGGTAGGCACTCGCAATGCGGAATCCTGTACCTCCCAATACTTTTTTTACAGGGTACAGATAACATATTTTGTTGCAACCGTTTATTCATAGTTTATGTTTTTAATGCACTTTGAACTACTTTTTCGTCGTGTTTAATTAATTTTATTAAATAAACACGACAAATTTTGTAAAATAAGAAGGTTAGTTTAAATAGAAAACAAGTAAATTTCACAAAATGTTCAATGGATTTTTTGCCTGGCTTTTTTAAACCCAAGACCAGTTATTAAAAAAGTAAAAATAAATTTTGAATTCAGTTCAATTTCCAAAAATTAACATTGTATATGCGTTTTCGGTTACTTTTCTCCTTATGTACAAATATTTACTTTTATTATTCGTTCACTTAATCAGATTGTAATATGTTTGAGAATAAGTTCACCAAAATGTCTTCAAAAAATCAACAAAAAATTAAAATTACAATAAAAATAATATTAATCTAGGTACAACAATCAAACTAGATTCAAAAGTTGCGTATTACCTATAATAGTATTTATATTCTAAACAGCTGATAAATTAGCTTAATAGTTTTTAAATAAAACTCAAATGGCTTTTTTACCCCACTCTACCCTACTATTTTTATCAAAGTTATTTCCTAGATTTCGAATAAATAACATAAATATTTATTTTTAAAAATTAGGGGAGACTGGGGCGTAATGGATCACTTCAATTTATCCAAAAGTGGTATATCAGAGTAATTTCAGTTTTTTACCAAAATAATGTACTTGAGATACTGTAAGTTTGTACCAAGTTTCATTGTTATTCATTTATTATTGTTAAAAATATGGTAGAAAAAGTGATTTTGACGCTCGCAAATAATTCTTTGAAATCTTTGTTTTTTGGTTATATCTTTTTTAAAATCACTTGTAAAAAATTTTTGTTTATCAGGTTTTAATTACTATGGTTTAATTTCAACTTTTCATCAAATTGAGCTACAGAGTTGCGATGTTTTCTGAATTTTTCCACTTTAACTATTTTTTATTCAGTTTTAATAATAATTTTCATTAATAATAAATATTACTTTATGTGAATTTGTAATAATTTGCCTGTCGCAGTGATTAATTAAATAAAACTTATTACGTAAATCATAAGTCTTTTCCATTTTAACGAAAATTCTGAAAAAATCGCAACTCTAGCTCAATTTGATAAAAAGTTGAATTTAAACCATAGTAATTTGTTTAAACAATTGATAAACATATTATTCTTAGTTTGTTGTTAATAACTGGTTACATTCGGCTTGAAAAGTTTCAAAATTGAGAAAAAATCGCAACTCTTTAGCTGAATTAGATAAAAAATTGTAAATAAACAATAATAATTTGTTTAAACAAATTAGCAATTACATGGAATGTTTAAAAATAAATATTTGTGTTATTTATTCGAAATCTAGGAAATAACTTTGATAAAAATAGTAGAAAATATTTTTTAACGTTTTTTTTGTAATTTTGAAATTTATGGGATTTTTTGGGGGCACTATCAAAAATAGTTAATTTTAAAAAATGATTAAATAAACAATTTAGCACTATTCTTTAAGGTATTCTGAAGAGAAACAGAGTTTGCTGAATGAAAAATATTGATTTTCAAGGATTCTATACCAATTCTACGAAAAAGCGTTTTTTCCCTATGTATTTTGCATGGGAAATTTGAGCGCTTGAGCGACCTCTAAATATTTTTTTTATTTAAAAAAATAGGGCCATATTTTTGATATAGAACAATCTTATGGGGTGAAGGCATTAAAATTCCGATTTTACTTTTTTCCTATGCATTTTTGGACCACCCTAGTGTAGAAGCTTCTATGAGCTTTCGTTTCGTTAACCCCGCTTTGAGTGGATATCACAAATACGGGAACATTTATAACCAAAATCATCTGTCAAAACATTAATTGCAAAAATCAAAAGACGACAGTTTCTGATCACAGAATAGCAACACAGAATTGGGATCGTCCATAAACTACTACTTGTAGTCTTAAAATTGTCATTTTTTCACCCCTCCCTCCCCCCGCCCGGTATTAGAACGTATAGTTTCTTTCAATTCTTTTAAAATGCATTTTTACTACATAAAAACATAGTCTAAATAGAATTAAGTCAATTAAAACACAATAATTATTATTTTTTACATATAGCAACTCTATTAAAAATAAAATCACAAAACGTCAAAAATTTAGTCAGAATTTATTATGATTTGAAACTATTTTTTTACGATTTCAGCCACAGAACGCCAGGCTTGAATCATGTTTAATCAGAAAGCTTCAAAAGTAGTCAGGTTGTTTATAGAAACTCGACACCCTCTTTTACCTGGAAAAAGACAGTTTTAATTTTTTTTAATTCATCAGTGAAATTTCACTGACAATCAGTGGTTTTTACTGATTCTCAGTGAAATTCTACTGATGAATTAAAAAAACTGGGCCACTGATTTGAAATCAGTGAAATTTTCACTGATTCGGATTTAGAGTGTAGTTTACCGTTGACTTTTTCTGAACCCCCTCCCCCTAAACTGTCTACGTAGTTTATTGTCTATCCCATAGCACTTTTTCCCCAAATTGTAAAATACTTTTACGAAATTTAATATACATTTACTTTTAGTGTAGTTACTCTGAGTCAATTTTAGCACATTTCTTGTTGAATGATCAACAAACTTTGAAACTTCAAAATGAAATAATTTGAAAAAAACGAAAATTTGTTCGCAATAATAAAAATTGCAAAATTTGGAGAGAGAGAGAGAGCTCGGAACTAAAAAATCAGTTTGTGATATTAAAGCTTTATTCTTGCTAACCACAGTCCCTGTGTAACCTCTGTGACCATAAATCGTATATGGTTGGCCGAGTCATCGTTCGGTTATGTCCTATAAAAAATCTCCTTCATTTTATATTGCTAAACAGTTGAACTATTCGAATTGAACGATCAAAATAGTAGTGAACATAATTCAAAAACCAAAACCAAATTTTCTAACCTCAAAATTTTTATATTTATATATAAGCAAATAGTGAACATTACAAAAATTGAAATTTACAGAATAAAATTAAATGAAAACTACTGGTGAAAATTGCTAATAATATTTGTATCCTTTTTCTGTATTTTGTATCATTTGCAGAAAACCTAACCTTTTAAAAATATGCAAATTAACTGCTTAAAATTTTAGTAAAAATTGTTTTTGTTTTCTGTTGAAATATAAAAATTCCACGTTGACTTTCTACTACTATTGAAATTATTGCAAAATTAAATGTAGAAAACAATATTTTAATATTTTAATATTTTATACTGAACAGTTTAGTCTATTTGACTTTCTGTGCAGTTGAATGAACTTTTTCCTGAGTAGTCACAATGACTAAATGCCTGTTTAGTAAATCCTACTACTAGTTTAGTCAGTCCAAAATCGACTATTCTGTTTAGTATATTTAACTGCGCAAACAGTTAATCTGACTACGCCCTTCTCTCCGTATACGCTCTCGACAGTCATTCTCAAAAATAAATTTGAATAAAATACTATAGTATGGTGCTGTTACTGTGGCATTTTTTTCCTTGACTGTACTGGATACATAGTTAGTCCTATGTACTCACACACAAATATACTAGTCAAGATAGAATATTATATTATATCTTTTAAACGAAACGGTTAATATTGTTTAATCTTTTTGTTCTAAATTTTTCAAATATTTATTTATAATATATTAATTTTATAAAACAACCTATAAAAAATTTTAGAAGTTATTAGAAAAAATGTGCCGTTTATATGTATTCTTTATATGGTTAACTATGTTAAATAACAAACTTTTAACTCAAATATCTTATATATTTAGAAATATCAATTTTTTAAAAATTTTGTAAATGCGTTGATCTTGATTCTATAACTATTCAAATTTCATGGAATTCTATAGAAAAATGCAATCACGAGCGTACTACATTGCCCCTTTAATGATAGAACGTCCAACGTCCTTCCGGCAGGACCAAAAAGACTCAGGTGAGTCCGTCCGAAATCGCTAAATAAAACTAACATGGATTTACATAAACAAAAAGTAAAATATATCGTTAGAAAGGTGATGAAACAAGCTTTCAGCGCATGTAAATGTCGAGCTCGTAAGTTCAAACCGAAAAGCAGGGTAGCTTAAAGAAGTTGAATTTTCCAAAAATTCATATAATTTTTAGTCACAAAATAATGGAACCCGGTCCTGCCGGCAGGATGCTTTTCGCTTTGTTTAAAAGGCTACCAAGTCTAGGCATATAAATTTAGAAATTTGATATTTACATCATTGGAAAGCTTGTTTCATTACCTTTCCAACGATATATTTGTTTTTGTTTTTATCTGCTTGCATATTAATTTTATAAAGAAAATTTGAGAAGAGTTTTTATTCAGTTGGCCGCAATTTTGCTGATTAACATTAAAAATGAAATTTTTTTAAATTAAACAAATAGGTTTCATTCTTTGAACGTTTCTGAAGAAAAAGAGACTAGACCGGCCAAAATATATTGATTTTTGTGGGTTTTACATTAAATTTACGAAAAAATATTTTTTTTTTACTTTTTATAAGCAGCAAGTTTGAGGGCTTTGAAAAATGGTTTAATATTATTATTTTAGAAGTCAAATATATGGATTTTTTCGTCTTTTCGTCTACTTTAATCCCAAGAAGTTTCGAAAAAGAAAAATTGAATTCTCTTTTTTTAAAAGCCTTTTTTTCGGAACATCCTTCCGGCAGGACGGGCGCTTGGACGTTCTATCATTAAGGACCAAATGTACAAAAATTTTACCTGAATTTTGGCAGAAATTTTTAGTATGAAAACGGAGTAATAAAACTTTCACAAAATATATATTAAGCTTTTAAAAAATGTGCACTTGCTGAACCTACAATATAAATTAAGAAGTAAACTTTGAACGTCATTTTTAACACGCATTTCGTTTTTTTAATTTTTAGGCTACTACCCACATAGCACAATATCTTGCTGTAAGTTTGTGGTGTAGATTACACATATAGTTTGGAAGAATAGGGTTGTATACTTGTGGTAAACTTAAAAAAAAGTTTGGGAGGATTGGGATTCGAACCTGGGATCGACGCGCATAAACCTAACATTCTAACTAATTGAGCTAAGTGGAGAACTGACAAAGAAACAATCAATATTGCTTTTAAAGAGTTAGTCATCTTCTTGCTTCACCTTAAAAGCAATATTGATTTTTTCTTTGTCAGTTCCCCACTTAGCTCAGTTAGTAAGGATGTTAGGTTTATGCGCGTCGATCCCGGGTTCGAATCCCAGTCCTCCCAAATTTGTTATCAACATTTTCAATGGCTTGTTAAATTTCCAAAATGGAGCAAGACCAAAAATTTAAAAAAAAAATTTATTTATTTTTTAATTATATTATAAATTATTTTGTAAAGATTTACTTTATTTAGTAAACTTACCACAACCTTACAACTTTATAGTAACCTTACCACAGCCTTACCATTTAAGCTTACAACAACCTTGACTTGTAAGCTTACCTTTATTTATGAATTTGCAATATTTCTAATTGCAGCATTCGAAAGAGCGGTTCCTGAGCTTTAATAAATGTATATTGCGAATTTTTTATCAATCCGTTTTTATACTAAAAACTTCTATTAAACTTCAGGTAAAATTTTTGTACATTTGATCCTTAAGGTCATGTTATTCAGTGATCATATGCCCGATAAACTTTACAATCGAAAAATGTCACTCTGAATAGCATGACCGTAAAGGGTAAAATAAAACATCCCTGAAGTTTGCGTCAACGCTCAGCGTAAAAAATTATTATTTTAAGTCTTTAAAGATTAAAATGGCACTAAAATCACCTTTTTTATTTCCCTACGGAGTGAAAAATTTTTCTAGAATACATTTTTAATTTAAAATCTTTGATTATTTTTTTTGGAATCGTGAAGAGAATGTTTGTCGACGCGACGCTTAGCGTCTATGCCAACATTAAGAACGTTAAATAAATTTTATTTGGTTTGTGTAAAATATTTATTTCTGACAAGTAATCGTTTACTTGTGTATCAAATTTAATTTTGTTTCGCTGTATTTTTGGTATAAATAAAGCATATTCCTCTGGATGCGGGAGTAAAACATGTTTTATGGGACTCATTCTTCTTTCTACAATATAATAACACAGGCACACAAAAAAAAAGTTTTTTGGCCGAGACACTACAATAGTATATTCCCATGTATTTTGGTCTGCTGAACCCGAATCCGAAGTCAGAATTACCAAATTGGTTCTTTTTTTGAGTTATACTCAAAAACCAAGAATTTCTTTTATAACACTACAGTAGTACTTTTCCATGATTTTTTTCACTCTGAATCCGAATTTGACGTCAGAATTAATAGATTTGCTCAAAATTTTGAGATAAATTAAAAAAAACCACTCAAAAAACCGAATTAAAATAAAAATTTGATTATAACATTACAGTAGTATATTTTATGTGGTTTTTTCCGCTGGATCCGAATTTGAAGTCTATATTGAAAGAATTGCTCAAAAATTTTGAGATGAACTCAATAACCGACTCCAAAAAAACTTAAAAAATTTTAATTTGGATTTTTTAGTCGTTTTTTGAGTTCATCTCAAAATTGTGAGCAATTGTTTCAATATTGACTTCAAATTCGGATTAAGCGGGAAAAACTACGTAGAAACACTATACGTAAAAAAATATACTAATAAACCCATTTTTGGTTAATAGATAAAATAATGTAGAAATAAGAAAAAAACAAATTATTTAAAATTTTTTTTTAGATTTTTCAATATTTTTTTGCGATTAGACTGTAAAAATATACTAATAAATCCATTTTCAGTTAATTAGATCAAATAATGTGAAAATTAGAAAAAAAAATTTTTTTTCAAAAATTTTTTAGTTTTTCCTTGACAACGCTATGGCCATTATTACATAGCAAGTTCTCTATATTTTTCCTGTAATATTCGCGTTAAAATACACCAGTATGCCAAATTTTAGCCCGCCATGTTGAATAGTTTAGAAGTTAAGGGAAGGGGATGATTGCTTTTTGTGCATTTTTGGCCAAAAATCTTATTATTTCCTTAAAAAGGCTATGGCCATCACCTTTAATCACATTCTCTATATTTTTCCTGTAATCTAAATATGAAAATACGTATCTGTACCAAATTTGAGCTCTCTAGGTCAAATAGTTTAGCCGCTAGGGGGGAGGGAACGATTTGCCTACGGACACAAGAATCCCACCAATTCCGTCGGTACACCATAGGTGTACGGAACCCTAAAAATCTAAAAAAAAATTTTTAAATAAAAATAAAAAAAAACTAGACAAGTGCGAGTTGCACTCGCACTGAATTGACGGGTTCCGTACAAAAATATAAAAATAATACTTGTGATATTGTAACAACAATTGGTAGAATTTTTTTCACTTTTGTATTATTTTGGTGAGTTGAATTTTCGACATTAGGTTAACCCCTTGACTGTGGATGACGTGAATACACGTCATGGCCAAAACAAGGAAAAATCTTATCATATATTCGCAAAAATTGTTACTCAGGGTTTTTGGGGTCACTGATCACGATTATGAAGTCAGATTTTCTAAATACCTTATTTTTTATCCAATATGGACGCCGAACATTTTGAAAAGCTAACGAGCTTTAATGATAGAACGTCCAACGTCCTTCCGGCAGGACCAAAAAGACTCAGGTGAGTCCGTCCGAAATCGCTAAATAAAACTAACATGGATTGACATAAACAAAAAGTAAAATATATCGTTGGAAAGGTGATGAAACAAGCTTTCAGCGCATGTAAATGTCGAGCTTGTAAGTTCAAACCGAAGAGCAGGGTAGCTTAAAGAAGTTGAATTTTCCAAAAATTCATATAATTTTTAGTCACAAAATAATGGAACCCGGTCCTGCCGGCAGGATGCTTTTCGCTTTGTTTAAAAGGCTACCAAGTCTAGGCATATAAATTTAGAAATTTGATATTTACATCATTGGAAAGCTTGTTTCATTACCTTTCCAACGATATATTTGTTTTTGTTTTTATCTGCTTGCATATTAATTTTATAAAGAAAATTTGAGAAGAGTTTTTATTCAATTGGCCGCAATTTTGCTGATTAACATTAAAAATGAAATTTTTTTAAACTAAACAAATAGGTTTCATTCTTTGAACGTTTCTGAAGAAAAAGAGACTAGACCGGCCAAAATATATTGATTTTTGTGGGTTTTACATTAAATTTACGAAAAAATGTTTTTTTTTACTTTTTATAAGCAGCAAATTTGAGGGCTTTGAAAAATGGTTTAATATTATTATTTTAAAAAGTCAAATATATGGATTTTTTCGTCTTTTCGTCTACTTTAATCCCAAGAAGTTTCGAAAAAGAAAAATTGAATTCTCTTTTTTTAAAAGCCTTTTTTTCGGAACATCCTTCCGGCAGGACGGGCGCTTGGACGTTCTATCATTAAGCGAATCCAATGAATGTTTAAAAGCGTGTCCGCCATATTGGATCCACCATTTTGAATTTTTAAAAACTAACACCGGATTCGTAATCGGCGACCCAAAAACCGCCTTTATACCAAGTGTCATGAAAATTTATTCATAAGAAGGTCTTTCACATTTTGGGACCATTTTTTTATATTTTAGCTATACACTGAAGGGGTTAAAAATAAATAACACAGAAAAATGGAAGTATTACATACTTTATATTATAAGTAATAAGCGCAGAGGAACCATTTTTTTTAATTTGTTCCAAAATTGGTTCCTGTTTGTTTATTGCTTATAATATAAAATGTGTAATACTTCCATTTTTCTTTATTGTTTGTTTTTAACCTAGTGTCGAAAATTCAACTTACCAAAATAATACGAATGTGAAAAAAATTTTACCAATTGTTGTTACAATATCACAAGTATTATTTTTTTATTTTGACTTGGTTTTTGAGTATAACTAAAAAAAAGAACCAATTTAGCAATTCTGACTTCGGATTCGGTTTCAGTGGGCTAATTAATGAATGTACTTTTTAATGAAAATGTATAATTATAATTGAATGAGTATTTGCAAGTACATATAGTGTATAAGATAAGGTTGGTAAATCATATTTAAATAAGGAAGCTGCGCACTGTGAAATATTTAGTTCTTTTACCTGACGAATTTCTCTCCGGTATTTTATAAATAAATATAGTAATATATATGTTTTTATTTGGGAAGTCGAGGTAATCCATAATGTGGGTGTCGGATAAAAATATCTCTCGAGAATAAGAAAAGAGAACGGGCCTGGTGTATGAAGTTTATTTTGATTGTCGAGGTCAAAAGACCCCTTTTACATTTTGTATATGTATATAGAACCCTTAGATTGGATCCCTCGTTAAGGTCGAGGTCAATCGTTATCCTCGATAGTCTCCTCTCCACATAGGGTCGACGTTCTCACTAAAGCATCGAGCATCCTTCGTCAAGGATGAATTCGTTATGGATCATCGTTTCATCATAAAATTTATAATTTCAGTTGTGAACATTTTTCTCGCCTACATATCCCTCTCTCTTTCCCTCTCTTTCTCTTTTATCGATTTTGATGCTTTATATGATGCTATATATATTATTATTAGATTTTATTAGATATTATTAGATTTTGATGCTATATATCTATATTAATAAAATCAGACTTTTGTCTGTACATTGCATTTTTCTAACATAATTTATTTATTTGAGCAACGAAGATTCCAAAAATGGTAATAGAAAATTTCCTGTATGTATGTATGTGTGAATGTATGTATGTCTGCAAAATTTTGTTCGCTTATAACTTGAAATCATCTTGACCGAATAAGGTAAGATTTGGCAATCTTTTAGGTATTGGTCTAACTTAAAATATTAGCTATATTTGATGAAAAAATATGAAGCTGAACAAAAGTTATGAATTTTTTCAAAAAGTTCAAAAAACTTTTTTTTTTCATTTTTTTTAGACTGGGATAAATTTCTTAATTTATTAATAATATAAATGATTTTAAAAATATATAATATACATATCATAATAAACAAATTTTTTTATTAAAAAATAATACTATTATGAAAAAATTATGAATTTTTAAAAAAAAATTTTTTTTTAAATTTTGACAGATTGCAGTAAATTAATTAGTCACTTACTTATTACTTTTGTAACATATATATAAACAATAAATTTACAGTTTTTTAACATATTAATTAGACCGGGGATATTAAATTTTTCAAAAAATTTAAAAAATAGAAAATTTCCAGACTTTTATATTCTTGAATGTATAACTTTTAAACTTTCTGTAATTAAATATTACATGTTCTTTAGTCATATTTTAGCATAATTTTGAAAAAATACTGCCCTATAACTATATCTATAAGATGGAAGTAAGTATAAAAATGTTTTTAATATCAAAAAATTAAAAAATTACAATTGACAGACCAATTACCATCAAGCTTAATTCAGTAGTATTTTTGGGGTCTCTGATAAACTTTTGACGTGAAAATAATGGAATCTAGAATTATTTGTTTATCTAATTAATCAAAAAAATTTTAATTGCAAAACTTCGAAAATATTAAAAATGGTAAATGATATTAAAAAATATTAATTCACAGCATTAAAATTATTTTTCAATTTTTATAAATCAGGGACTTACACGAACACGAAATAACACGAAAATTCGTGTCGTGCTCGTGTATCGTGCCACAGGCACGACACGAATTTTCGTGTTTTTTCGTGTTCGTGTAAGTCCCTGTTATAAATGGAGACCTGGTGTGATACGATACTTGCATTATGCTACTAGGAAGAAACTTTGGTACACTGTTAAAAAAAAATTGTAAATTTACAACACTTTCATACAAAAAGTGTTTGAAAATTTAAAAATATTGTATATAAAATAATTTCATAAACGCATGTTTGAAAGTGTTGTAAATTTCAAACACTTTCATACAGAAAGTGTTTGAAATTTTTAAAAAATGTTGTATAAAATAACTTCAAACACATATGTTTGAAAGTTTTGTAAAGGCAAAAGTAAAACAGGGTGTCTATTATTATTCTTGTTCAACAAACTATCCGGTTTTTCCCAGCCTTTTCAAAATTTTTCTAGGTGGAAATGGCTACAAAAATTAACTTATTTTATGAAAATACTCTTCGACGGTTTTTATTTTTACCAATACCCTCAACAGGGGTTCCACCAACTGGAAAAACGGTAAATATGCAGGAATTTAATTTAATCGGGAAAACTGTGCATTCAGCTTACAATATAGGTCTTATTTTAGATTTCAGCAATTATGATACAATTAGTTCGAATTCGACTTTACTATAAATCCAAAAATTAGTGTAAATTTTGGATTAACTTATAATACAATAATTAAATTTAAACAAATAATTGACAAATATTGTTTTCTGCATTTTAATTAATTAAAAAAAAAATTATTTGATGATAAAAGTCAATCACTGATTTAAAATAGTAATATTTTTTTAATGAAATAGTTAAAGGTAGCTAATTATTATTTTTTTCCGGTCAAATTATATTCCCCACCATTTCCCATCCTTCGAGACTGGTAGACACACTACTGAATGCATTTAAAGAAACTAAAACCCGTCGAAGACAGGTACGACAGCTAGTATATATATGTCGTAGGCAAATAGAAAAATCCTAAATGCCGGCAAGTACATAAATGAATCGTGAAAAATGGTTATTTTTCTATTTGCCTGAAATCAATTAGTCATTTAGCTTATTGACTAGGCGTTAAGGAAATTGCCTAAGTTCTAAGTAGCACCCGGCAAATAGAAAAATGAGAATTGTGGTAATGTGAAAGATCTTTTTTCAAACCGCACTTAGAATTTTTTAAAATTGACTTCACATTTTCCAATTGATTTTCACTTCACATACTTCGATTACTACAACCTTTAATAACTTCCTTACATTTTTTTCGAATATAACTCTATCAACACAGGCCATTTTGATAAAATACAACTGTTAGTTGACAAAATCGAAGAGAGACTAACTACGATTTTGTACAATATAAATTACAATATAAATTTAATCATAGTTTTCGATAGTGTATATTTCAAATTTTCAATTAAAAACAAAAATACTTATTTACAAACAAGCACTCAAATCTATCCCACAATTAATATTGCATTATATTGAAAATCAAAACGTCTAAGTAATTTTATTTTGTGAATTATATTTTTCATTTTATTTCAATCATTTTATTAAATATTTTATTATTATTATTATTAATAAAATATTTGTGTTAATTAATTTAGACATATTTTTTTTAATATTTCTGTTGAGTGACACATTCACATATTCTCATTTTTCTATTTGCCGGGTGCTACTTAGAACTTAGGCAATTTCCTTAACGCCTAGTCAATAAGCTAAATGACTAATTGATTTCAGGCAAATAGAAAAATAACCATTTTTCACGATTCATTTATGTACATGCCGGATTTTTCTATTTGCCTACGACATATATATATGACGGGTTCCACGTCAAGTGACCCAGGTCCAAATTTGAAATGTTTGGGATCAGGTAAAAAGTTTGCAGAAACAGTTGTCCCATTAGGTACAATTAAGAATATCATATATTATTTATTTATTTAAACAAATATAAAAACTGGAGGGGGTCAAAGTTTAAATTTTTTTGTCTTATATGGAATATTTGAAAAATTTGTAGTTTCTTTAGGCTGCGTCTACAATAGAAAAAAATAATGTGTAATTTGCAGTGTAATGTGTATTGTTTTTGGCATTGACAATTGTCAGGGGCAATTACACTGTATATTACACAATTTTTTACACATTATTTTTTCTGTTGTAGACGCAGCCTTAAAACAAAACGAAAAGACGTTTCCTATTTTGGGTTTTTCTGCTGTTTTTCAACACTTTCTAATAGTATAAACAAATTTCGACGGGTGTTACGAAAAAAACACAGTCAAGATTCTGAACGAAAAAAAACACTCCCGATGAAAATATAACCAAAAATACAGTTTTCATTTTAACTTTTCGGCACAAATAAAAGAGTTTTTTCGAATTTTTTCTTTCGTATTATAATATTTATATAAAAATTTAATATAATTAAATTAGTTTTTAAAATTAAAATTTCATTTTTTCATTTAAAAATCAGGAGTGTTAGTTTTCGTGCAAAGAAATTTTTAGTGTTTTTCTTCGTAACATCCATCGATTTAGAGAAAAACATTTTTTAACCTTGAAAAATTATATTAAAAAATAAAATTTCAATTTTTTATCAAAAGGACATTTTTTATTTTTTTAACAAAATGTTTATCATAAAGTTGAGATTTTTTCCTAAAAAAATGCATAGGTCAAAAAGTGGGACAAGAACTTTTAATCGGTCAATTTAAATTGACCATTTACAATTTATTGTCCCACTTTTTGACCTATACATGTTTTTAAGAAAGAACCTCAACTTTATGATAAAAATTTTGTTAAAAAAATAAAAAATTTCCTTTTGATAAAAAATTGAAATTTTATTTTTTAATATAATTTTTCAAGGTCAAAAAATGTTTTTCTCTTTTGTTTATACTATTAGAAAGTGTTGAAAAACAGCAGAAAAACCTAAAATAGGAAAATCTTCTGTTTTAAAGAAACTACAAATTTGTCAAATATTCCATGTAAATTTTTGACCTGGGTCACTTGACGTGGAATTTTGTCGCATTTCTACTTTAAACTTTTAGTAGAGAAAATTTTACTAATTTTGTATAAATTAATTTGTACAATTTAATTATGTTTCGGAATTTAACTCTCTAAATATCTGAATTAGTAAAAAGTTACTAATGAAATGGTAAAAAGTCGTCCACTAAATGATTTAGTAATAATTCTACTAACAATTAGTAAAATTGTAAAATGGTTAGTAAAATTGTAAAATGGTTAGTAGAGCGTTACTAGTTGTATAGTAGAATTCTACTAACAATTAGTAGAACTGATTTATTAATAGTCGATAAAACAGTTTCACTAATTCATTTAGTGAAAAAGTGACTTTCAATCAGTAGAATTCTACTAAAACGTTAGTAAAATTTTACTAAAAATTAGTAATATTCTACTAATTAAAAAGGTGAAAAGTCGTTCATGAAAACTACTAAAACTCTCCTAAATGTACTCATTAAAAACTACCCATTATGAAAAAACATATTGTT
The DNA here is from genome assembly GCA_032873175.1 of Leptopilina drosophilae. Classification (NCBI taxonomy): domain Eukaryota; kingdom Metazoa; phylum Arthropoda; class Insecta; order Hymenoptera; family Figitidae; genus Leptopilina; species Leptopilina drosophilae. Next base: position 34,310,876 of record CM065480.1, read on the forward strand.
TACTACTCTCTAAATCTGAATTAGTAGAAATTTTACTTTTTCAATTAGTAGTTTAATATTTTACCAATAAATTAGTAGAATTATGTGTATAATCAAGTGACTCGAATATTGTTGAAAACTTTTTCACGATCGAGGAATTAAAAAAGGTGGCAAGGACATTAAGAAACGGCAAAGCGCCGGGCAGCGATGGTATACCGAGCGAAATCTTAAAAGAGGTTGTCGCGCTGGATCCAGAGTTGCTTCTTGATGTCTTTAATACGTGCTTGAAAGCTGGAGAGTTCCTCGGTGACTGGAAAACGCAGAAGTTGGTCCTTCTCAGGAAAGGAGCCAAACCTCTCGATAAGGTCACATCGTTCCGACCAATTTGTTTATTGGATACGATGGGTAAATTTCTGGAGGGAATGGTTCTGCAGAGACTTCAGGAAATCCTGATAGGCGAAAACAGCCTATCCGAGAATCAATTTGGGTTTCGTAAAGGCCGGTCAACAGTTGATGCAATACTCACTGTTGTTAACCAGGCAAAGAAACTCAAAGAGGACAAGAAGAAGGGATTCTGCGCGCTTGTCTCCATCGACATACGTAATGCGTTTAATTCCGCAAGGTGGGACAACTGCATCGAGGCGATGTGTCGTAAAGGGGTACCAACCTACCTGTTACGAATGATAGACAACTATCTTAGCGACTATAAGAAATCCGAAAATAAAATAAAAAAATCGATTTTTTTAACATTTTGAATTGGAATGACCCTTAATTAAATAAAATTAGTTTACGCGATATAGAAATAAATAAAGTTCGTTTAGTTCTAAACAAATAAGTAATAAATTATTTCAGTAGATAAATTTAATAATGAAATAATAAACTAATAAATGTAACTAAGAAATCATTATTATTTACTAACTAACTGACTTAGTACTGACTGTCGGAATAAAATCAGTACTGGACAGCGTTACCAGCCAGGGGTTTCCCAGTACTGATTTAGTACTGAAGTCAGTACTGCTATAATGGCTATCACTACTGGGTCAGTATTATACCAGTATTACATTCCTACTTGGGACGTCCAGTTAAAATAAAGTTTTTGTGCTATAAATGTTAAAACAAATTTTTTTGGTAGAAACATGATATTGTCATATTGTATGTTTCTGAGGTCACTAATTCAAAATTCGTGGTCAAAAAGTCACAAGTTTACGGTTGCGATGACTTAAGATTTTTTTGGTTGCTATATCCCCGAGTAAGCAATTTCAGATAGATTCTTTAACCTTAAAATGTTTTTTTCCGATGCTGCTAGAACGGTCAGACATACAGGGCACGACATTTTTGTGCCGCTATAGAGGTCAGTGACAGGTTAGGTATGATTTTTTGTTTTTATCAAAATTTTTAGGTTTTGGTCTAAATTTTATAAATAATAGATTTCAAGCTACGATTATAATGGGAAATTACAAAAAATGGAGACAGTGCTAATATCACTGAATATAATTGGAAAAGAAGAAAAATTGCATTTACGGAAAACCCAGAACCTTAATTTACAATATTTAATTAGATTGAAAACTGTAGATAATAATTGTACACTGAAAAAAATGATAGTTACAGGCATAATTCAGATTATATTACCCATATAGTATTACTGGAATAGAAACAGACCAACAGTTAGGGTAATTCAACCATACCATTAGAACTATTAAACGAAAATTTCTAAAACGCACTTAACCTCTTAACCAAATTTCACATTTAGTTTCATTCGCTTACAAAAGTGGTTCATGTGATTTTTACATACAGATATTTGAATTACAAAAACCTTATTACCAATTGTAGGATAAGTGTTCCTCATTTTTAAATTTCTTATTTAAACTAACTCAATATATTGAGGTAAAATCAACATTTGTTTTCTCAAAACTCTACAGAAATTCATAAACATAATCAAATTTCTAACACAGAAATAATTTATTTCAGTGTAATTCATCATTAATTACACCCCGATAGCTATCCAACACGTCACGGCTCGAGGCGTATTGGATATCTCTGCATTGCTCCAGAAAAACCATTGCAGAAAAAAGTAAGATTCATATCGGGATGTTTTTTTTGTTAAAAAAAGCTGAGTTGACGGAATAACTTTTCTAAAAGATAAAGATTTAATTAAAACAAAAATGGTCAAGTAAAACAACAAAGAGTGAAAAGTAAGACATTACGCCTCAGTCTCCCTTAACTGGGGTGTCTGGACACCCCAGGCAATATTTGAGGTATGTCCCTGACTTAGGTGATAATTTTTTCACGCTCGAACACTATTGATAATTCAGTTTGAACGTCTAACTGTCACCGTAGTACCGCCAAAAGTTTTGCTCTAGGAAGAGCTCTCTCTTCTGTTAAAATTCGTGTGGGGTGTCTGAACAATCCAATTAATTCTTACACTGAAAGAAATATTCGTAATTACTGTGAGAATTCTGGCTAATACAGCCATATTGTATTGTTGGATTTGTTACTGTGATACGATATGACTAATTTGGCCATTCTATTTTGTCAGTTTCGAATACGTCTGCGCACAACGCTTTTAACAAATGCACCTAACCTTCTGTTTCACGTACGAAATCTGTGTTTTTAATACAGTATGGTTGAACCAGCCAGAAAACGAAATAGGCAAAACTGGCATAAAAATTATGGTAATACGAAGAGACAAATCACAGTATTAATAAGATTCTCAATGTAAAATAAATAAAATAAATTTTTGAACTGAACATCTTTGTCAGTCAAAATAGTACTTTTGTTTTTAAAAATTGTGTTTATTATTATTATGATGCATATATGGCTAAAATAAAAGAACCTTATTTGTAGGTTAGCAAGAATTTCCCAATCAAACTTTTTTCTTTCTAGGATTAATTATTATATAAAATCTGAAGAAATAGATTAATCGATTGTTTTTTTCAAGTTTTATAATAACATTCTTACAAGTAATTAAATTTCAAAATGGATAGAATTTGAAATTTCCGAAATTACTAATTTCTATTGAAAAATAATAATAGTTAAATATTCACGTGAAATAAAACTATTAATGTTTTTGAATACGTAAAGCGTTTTGGGGGAGGGGGGGGGGTTAAGCAATTTAAATTTTAAATAAGAAAGACTTGATACAAATAAATATTTGTTTGATAACAGACAAGTTATTGGTTATTTGAATCAAATAATTTATTTCAAGAAACAATAAATAATAGAATTATTGGATACTTTTGATTCCGATTTTTTGTGGATTCTTTTTTACAATAATTAATCGAAAATTAGGACAAGAGGACATTAGGATTCATATATTATTTTAATGTAATTAGAGAAAATAAGAAAAAAATATTTTTTAATAATGATATAGTTCTCCTTTTAAATAGTTGCAGCGTGAAATTGAAAGAATTTTCTTGCTTTACCTACAATGACCCTCGTATATAAACATTTATATGTACATGTATATATTGAAAAAGACACGGCGAGTCAACCAACACAAATGAAATGTACGCGAGTATTGTACGACCTTTTATGGGTCGAACTTACCTTGATGTCCAAATGGGCGATATTTCTCTCGTGGAGGTAGGCAAGTCCTTCCACTAGCTGTCTGACAAAGTGGACCACGTCACCTTCGAGGGGCACCAAATCACCGTCTATCAGCGTTTGCAGGTCTCCGCCAGGTGCGCTGGGTAAAAAAAAGGAAAGAAAAAATCCATCAACAATTGCAATTGTATATATATATATATATATATATATATATATATATATATATATATACTTGTATATTTATTATTGCACCGACATGTCATTGTTGTCGTTAAATTAAATGTCCAATTTCCAAATGGGCTTGGCTCTTGCACTTTTGGTATTATACTTCTCGCCGCGTTGTCTCCCTCTCTCTCAATGCAAATTTCTTTTTTTTTCACCATTAAGCTAGGTCAGTTCCCCTCCATTTCTTTTTTTATATATATACGAAGCGGAATATCAACATTGCCAATAACCTTTCTTGTATACGTTTCTCTGCATCGAGAAAATAAACAGGGAATGCAAGACTTTAAATTCAATTTATTTGTCTTTGTTATTGTTTTTCAATTATTTTTTTGTTTAATTTCAGTTTCTCGTATGTTTAAAAAGTATATAACTATAAATTTTGTTGAAAGTTGTTTGAGTCTTGATAATTATTTGAAATGTTTTTTGTCACTTTTTCGTATATTATATTGTCTATATGTGTGTGGGAAGAAAAGAAAATTCCGTCCTTGACTATGACTATGTTGCTTTAATTCACTGTATAGGAAAATAGTTGCGTCAACCTTAATTATTGCCACCTAGAGAAGTGTTATCCACATGGTCATGGTCATGATCGTGTTGAATAAAATATGTATTTTGTTTCCCTTTTGTAAGAAATTTTTATATTTGAGAAAGGAAGAGGAAAAAATTTCAATTGAAGTGGAAAAGTAGTTTAATGTAATTTAAAATGAGTGTAGATTCCATGTGAAATGATCAACTATTTTTCGACATTGTTAGCAATTTTTTTGAAACTTTTTTTCCTTGTAGCTATAAGGATAAGATATGATAAAGTGAAGACGATTTTAAAAATTTTGAAAATATTCAAATTTGAAAATTTATGTACTAGTTTTTTTAAATTAAGATAACTTCGGTTATTTTCAATATTTTTTCAAATTTTTTTTTAATTTCTCAGTATAACTACACCGAGAGAAAAAAAAGTTGTAACTGCCTTCTTTTGAGTCGTCATGCTAGTTTTATGAAATCAAGTAGTAATAACCGGAGAGCCAGGCCGTTTTGACTTGGCTCTCTAGTTTTCGTTAGTCAATTTACTACAGATATCAATCCAGGGGCCGTATTCTCGAATCGATGACCCTAGATGTCGCATGCGACAGACCATGCGAGATCGAAAAACCTATTCTCGAACGCGTGTCGCATGCGAGATTTCATGTCGTGTGCGACAATTTTCGAATGGTTCATCTCGAGTGGGTAGTGACCACTCGAGATGTAAAGTCGCATACGAAATGCTAGTGAGAAATAAGGTTGTGTGTCATATTTATAATAAACGTATATAATACAAAGTAGTATTAGTGTGCATAAACCGTATGCTAAAGTAAGAAAAACTATACAATATAACCTAAATGTATAATTTAAAAATTTAACGTAATCTTATAATGAAATAAAAGTTTATGTAAAAATTTTTCAAATTATCTTTTAAAGCGATTTTAATAAGTATCATTTATAATAAAAAATTAAAATGGTTTTGTTATTTTTGTAAAAATAATATATAATATAAATTTTCAATTATTATTCTTAGCAGCTATCTGTTAACACTTTTAAGTTAGTTTTTGTGTATATGCTTTGGTTTTTGTTTTTATATTGTTTGACAAATTGAAAATATGCAGGTATTTTCTTGATTGCATATTCCTGTTTCATTTTTGAAGAAAATTCTTAATTTTCATAAGGAAATAATTTGCATTATTTCTATTTCTTAATATCGCAACTGCTTTAATAAAATTGAAAATTTTTCATAGATCTAGAAAAAAAGGTTTACATAAAGTCCATTTGTCTATTAGGTACAAATTTTAATTAAAACTGAAATTGAAATTTTTAGAAAATAAAGAAAAAATATTACTTAAAAAAATTTTTAGTTACATTTATTTAGAAATTAATTTAATTTTAAAGTTATTTGAAAACATCAGTAACTTTTTTTAAAAATAATAATTATTTTTTCCCATAAGATTTTACGTAATTAAAAAAAAATTTGAAATTAATTGAATTTTGTATGAAGAATTTTATTACTCTTTATTTAATTATTTTAATGTAAACGGACATGATCATCGCTCAATAGTACAAATAAGTACTATTAAAACAATTTCACATAATTAATTGACCGCATTGTTGCACACTACTAACATAAAAAATTTAAGTACGCATCTTCCCAATGTATTTATTAATTGACACTAAAAAAATTTTTTAAATAATTTAATATATTCTGCCATCATTCGTATGTATTGACAAATTTAACTAATTTTAGAAGAATTTTAATTTTTAAAGTTCTTCAAAAATCTGAGTATTAAAATTGTTAATTAAATTCCTTAAAAATTGAAATGTTATGAAATTGTAAAAATGCAACTTTTTTAAAATAGAAAAATTAATATTCATATTTTATTCTTCTTTGTGTTTTTTCTATATGTCAAATTCTCTTCTACCTTAATTCTTATTGGTATTTAAGTATTTGGAAACGACGGCAACGCTGTATAAATGTCGCACACGGAAATTTCCGAACAACCTATCTCGAATGGTCGTCGAGAATATACTTTTGAAGTCGCATGCGACATTAACCATTCGACATTTTACGCATACGAGAATTGTCGAAGGCTTTCGAGAATACGGCCCCAGCCATTGACATTACTTGAGTCAGCCAGGCCAAAACTGCCTGGCTGTCAAATTGTGCTGACTTGGGTATCAGAGGTTATGTTAACGCCTGTGTCGGTCAAGTAGTTTTAACCGGGGTCTCCGGTTGATATAACCTAGTTTTATTCTCCGTGTAGTACTTTTTAAATACATTTTTTAGAAAAACAAATTTCATTAAATATTAAAAATTTTTCAAAAAAATTTTTTTTTTAATTTTTTGAAAAACACTTCGATTTTTTAAATTTTTTTTATAGTGATAGCCAAAAGTAATAAGAATTTTTTTCAAAAAGTTTTATAGTGAGATCGCGATAACTTTTCGAGAAATCAACGAAAAAGTCTATGCCGCCCTGTTGAGACTGACGCGCTTACGAACGCATGCCCAAGAAGTTGGCAACGCCATTTCATTTTTTGTCAACAAAATTTTGATTAAACTAAAAAAAAATATTGTGCTATATCTAGCAAACGATAACAATTATTTAGTTGGAAAAAAATTTAATTATTTTTCAAAAATTTTTAAAAAATGTTTCTTTTATATTTTCATTTTTTTTGAATATTTTTCAAAAATTAAAATTTTTTTAAAATAAAATTTGTGCTTAATTGTTCTCAGCAAACACAATAGAAAAGGTCTATAACAATTTTTCAAAAAGTTAATAACTATTCCAGAAAATCACACTTTTTGACTCAAAACATTTTTTGAACCTTTTTAAAAAATAAAATTTGTGTCAAATTGTGCTCGTGAGCACAATAATAAAGTCTCAAACGATTGTTTCAAAAAGTTAAATAATAAAATTTGTGCTGAATTGTGATTAGCGAGCACATTAATAAAAGTGTATAACAATTTTACATCAGGTTTACAATAGTTCTATCTTATACATTGCAATGAATAGAATTGTTTTAGTTAAATTACTATTATCCCTATGAGTGATTTTAATATCATGTACCTGCATACTTTAAAAAAAAATATTGGCTCAGAATTACCAGAATGCTTTATTTTACAAAAAGCTTTGTATTTTTTTTATTTAAATTTCATGCAAATTTTTCTTCTTGAAGTTGAAGTAAAAAAAAAGAAAAAATATATTAACTTTTTTTTAACTATACTTTTCTTAAAAATCCTTGTAAAAATAATAAGAACATGAACGCACAAAATAAATATTTAAAAATAAAAAAATTGGATGATCAAACTATAAAATATTGTTAAATAATGAAGGTGACCCACTATTCTTCAATGTCTCCTATGATTATTTTAAAATAATTATTTAACTTTATGAAACAATCGTTTAAGACTTTATTATTGTGCTCACGAGCACAATTTAGCACAAATTTTACTTTTTAAAAAGGTTCAAAAAATTTTTTGAGTCAAAAACTGAAAAAAGAAAAGAAAATCATTTATTGAATAGTTATTAACTTTTTGAAAACTTGTTATAGACCTTTTCTATTGTGCTCACTGAGCAAAATTAAGCACAAATTTTATTTTTTAAAAATTTTAATTTTTGAAAAATGTTAAAAAAAATAAAAATATAAAAGAAATATTTTTTAAAAATTTTTGAGAAATAATTAAATTTTTTTCCAGCTAAATATTTGTTATTGTTTGGTAGATTTAGCACAGTATTTTTTTTTAGTTTAATCAAAATTTTGTTGACAAAAAATGAAATGGCGTTGCCAACTTCTTGGGCATGCGTTCGTAAGCGCGTCAGTCTCAACAGGGCGTCATAGACTTTTTCGTTGATTTCTCGAAAAGTTATCTGGATCCCTCTATAAAACTTTTTGGAAAAAATTCTTACTACTTTTGGCTGTCACTATAAAAAAAATAAAAAAATCCAAGGGTGGGGGGGTGTTTTTCAAAAAATTAGAAAAAAAAATTTTTTTTTGAAAAATTTTTAACATTTGATGAAATTTTTTTTCTAAAAAATGTATTTAAAAAGTACTAGTTATACTGAGAAATTTAAAAAAAAAGATTTGAAAAAATATTAAAAATAACCGAAGTTATCTTAATTTAAAAAAATTAGTACATAAATTTTCAAATTTGAATATTTTCAAAATTTTTTCAAAATTTTCAAAATCGTTTTCACTTTATCATATCTTATCCTTATAGCTACAAGGAAAAAAAGTTTCAAAAAATTGCTAACAATGTCGAAAAATAGTTGATCATTTCACATGGAATTGCTCAGTAATTTTTGTTTGTTTGACCGTATTAAATATTCATTATCTTACAAATTAGTGTTAATATAACAATAATTAAGCCTGCAAAAAAATTGTAGATGTTTTTCACCTTCTAGATTTTTTTAATTTAGACTTTTCATCGAAATCGCATGGTCTTTCAGATAATAATGGTAAGAGCTGTACATTGTTATAAACAATAAGTATTGTTTATAACTTTTATCTTACTTAAAAAGAATGACTAAGAATGGTGAGAATTCACTGCAAAAAGAAGTATCTTACAATGTATCTTATTCTAAGATGTAAGATAGTAAAAATACGTTTTCCATCTTAATATAAGGCACTAAACTAACTAACTAACTAACTTAAAGAATTTTAAACACTTTACATATCTACGTAAGAATTAATATGTTTATACTGTCTTACTCTCTAAATCTGAATTAGTAGAAAGTTACTAATGAAATGGTGAAAAGTAATTATTATTACTAAATTATTACTAAATAATACTAATTATTAATACTAATTACTAATACTAATTACTAATACTAATTATTAATTATTACTAAATGATTTAGTAATAATTCTACTAACAATTAGTAAAATTTTACTAATTGTTAGTAGAGCGTTACTAATTGATTAGTAGAATTCTACTAACAATTAGTAGAACTGTTTTATTAATAGTCGATAAAACAGTTTCACTAATTCATTTAGTGAAAAAGTGACTTTCAATTAGTAGAATTCTACTAAAACATTAGTATAATTTTACTAAAAATTAGTAATATTCTACTAATTAAAAAGGTGAAATGTCGTTCATGAAAACTACTAAAAAAAATCAGGCAGAGAAGCAGGCGCAACGCGCCTACATCATAGGGTTTCGTGGCCTAAAATGACAAAAATGATGATTTAAAATATATTATCAAAAAGTATAGCTTTAACAAATTAAGAATTTAATAATTTATTTTTAGCAATATGCAAAAATTGTAGAACTATGTAAATTACTCATTACCATTACCCTAACAACAGTTGTTATGACAACCATTACCATAGTAACAGTTGACATGGCAACGGTTGTTATGGCAAACATTAACATAGCAACGGTTGCCATGGCAAGGGCTGTTATGACAACCATAACCATAGCAACGGCTGTTATGACAACCATTACCATAGCAACGGTTGCCATGGCAACGGCTATTATGACAACAATTACCATAGCAACGGCTGCCATGGCAACGGTTGTTGTGGCAAAAATTAACATAGCAACGGTTGCCATGACAACGATTGTTAAGACGTAAGACTTAGGACTTAAGACCTTTTTATACCGAAGTTGCCATGGCAACGGTTGTTAAAAAGTAAGACTTAAGACTTAGAACTTAAGACCTTCTTATACCGAAGTTAAGTCTTAAGTCTTAGGATATAAGAACTTCTTATACCAAAGTCTCGGTATAAGACTTAAAACTTAAGACTTAAGACTGAATACTTAAGACTTAAGACGTAAAAACTACGGACGGACACCGAAGTCTCGCTATTAGGGTTTTGGCCCTTGGCCACGAAACCCTAATTAGTAAAATTTTACTAATTCAGATTTAGAGAGTAATATTTAAGATACTTTCTGTAGTTACTTAATGAATCTTGATATAAGTTATTAAAGACATCGTAAGATACTTGTGACCTTCTAAGATACTTGTGAGTCGTAAGATACTTGTGACCTTCTAAGATACTTGTGAGTCGTAAGATACTTGAGAACGATAAGTTAGGACAGCCTAAAATACTTTAAATATCTTACATATAAAGCCATTTTAAAGTCGGAGACACTTTAAGAATCTTATATACTACTATCTTACTACCTTGATTTTTCGGGTTAAGTAAAGCAGCCTAAAGCCCTGAACAAAATAGAACGCGAACAAGACGCAATAACAAAAAAGAAAGATAATTGCATTTTCAAGCTATTGTAGAAACACCCTTCATATACTTTATCGCATATAGGACCTGTCACAATTCAAACGTTTTACTGATGGAGTTACTCATCCGTGTAACGGACGTTAAACTGGCCAGCATTTAACCTACCAGTCGAAAGACAAAAGTATTATCATTTGATAGTGTCAGATCATCAGGTAGAATAATTTGAAAAATGTCTTTATAAAGGGTGTTTTGTACGATGGGAAGTGGAGATTAGCGTCGTTGCAAAAAAAATAAAATATTCAACTGAAGTCGGGCATTCTTCGTGTTACAACAAAGTGGTAAGATACTGTAGGTATCTTACTGAGGTAAGATATTAAGATAAGAATAAGATGTTTTATGTATCTTAAAAGTGACTACAAAAACATCTTAAAAATAACTACCAAAACATCTTAATTAAGATACTTTTTTTGCAGTGAAATTATGGATGTTTTTAACAATTTTGTTATTTTAAATTTTACTCTCTTATTAATTTAAAAAACATAGTTAAAAATAATAAACTTACTATTCCATGACTAAAATTATTTCCTTGGGTGTTTCGTAGACATCGTGTAGACGAACGACTCGCGGTGATTGTGAGCATAGTGATAATAATGCTATTTCATGTCTTAATTCTGCACTACAATCTGCATTAAATCTGTTCCTAGACGAATATTTGGCTGCATATAAAATTCCAGATGATCGGGCTCTGCATTTAAATACCTTCGCCCACTGACCGCTGAAAATAAAATAATTATTATTTTCTATTTATTTTATTTTATAATTGTTTTGCGCTGCGAAAAAAGGTATCGATATGATGATTCTGTACTCGACTCGAAATTTGAACCCTTCTTTGACTCTGGAAATGTAGGTCTTATTTAGGTTTAGCAGTTGTGTAGTAGAAATTTCAATACAATTTGTTAAAATTCGACCCTACATTGATTCCAAAAACAAGTGAAAAATTCCAAATCGTTCATTTGGAGAAGTTAAGGAGGGTCTAATTCCAAGAAACTATACCTTAAGTATTTATAAACCTTGTAGACTCTACTTTTACACTCCTAAACCACAAGTAAAAAAAGTATTGAGTGGAGCCGTTAGGAATTGGCAGTAGCTCTGAGCCAGATTAGGATTTGTGTAAAAATCGTATTGGGACGTTTGACTCAATCTTTTTTTCGCCCACTGAATACAATTATCTTTTAACATTAAAATTAAATCATATGAACAGAGTACCTCTACTCATCAAAAATGAAAAGCACAATTGTTCTGGTATATAAAAATGACGATTTCGAAACGAAACAATAAAAAATTATTAAAAAATGGTAATTGTCATTTGCCACATGAATCCATGAAAAACATAATGTTTAAATAAATTAATGGGAATTTACTGTACCGACTTCACTTATTCTTATAGTAAATGTAGTCGCTTTGTGGTCTTAATTTCAATGTTAAAAGATGACCGTATTCAGCGTACGAAAAAAAGATTGAGTAAAACGTCCCAATACGATTTTTTATACAAATTCCTATTTTGTTTTAAAGCTACTGCCAATTCCTAATAGCTTCACTCAATACTTTTTTAACTGGACCCTACATTCTAAAAGAAAATTTTAAATTATTTTTTACACTGTAAAAATGATATTGTCAATTCTGACATACATGTATGGTTAGAACAAACAGCAATACTGTATGGGAGATTGGGGCGTAATGGCTCACTTTTCACTTCTTGTTATTTAACTTCAACATTCTTGCATTAATTAAAATTTTCAAACATGGAAGACTTACCCCAACATCTCAGCTTTCAATTAAAGAAAATATGTCCTTATATCACTCACATTTTTTTCTAGAACAATTTTTTTGGAGAAGTGCAAAGTGAGTCATTGTACCTCAGGCGGGGGTATAATGTAGGAATTTTTCATTATTTCTGCATATTGTAGAAAAAATAAAATTAAACTTAAAATAAATGTATTACGATATTACCCCAGGCAGAGAAGTCGGAGTTCTGCCGAAGCTTAAGACTAGCATCAAAGAAGATGACAAAATAAAAAAATTATAAATTTACATATTAATAACACTCGACTCTCGGATCTATTGCACTTATGGAACTAAATCCTCTCATATACCTTTTATCAAAACAAATGACATGTTAACACAAAATAATACAATATGTGTAACCAAATATGTAAATTAATGACAGTATTTATGTTTAGTTTTAGTGTTTACATTTATAATAACTAAAATTTTAATGTAATTTTAATCAAATAATAGAGTTATAATTGACTTTAGATAACCCAAGTTATGGTGAAATAAATGTTTTGACACTCTGATAATCATTTATTTATTTAATGTAAAATGTGCGAGAGAAAAATTGTAAAAAAATCGACCGTTTAAAGGAATGGAATGCAAAAGATCCGAGAGCCGAGTGTAGTTAATTTATGTTATGCAGAAAACTATTATTATTACATGTTTTTTATTTAATTTTAATAAATTTATAAAATTAAAAAATCATGTATCGTGTCCGGTATCGCGCTGGTTGTAAATTAGTTTACTGTTCATGTGCAGGTTGAGGTCTACGGATGTGACGTCGACTTTGTGGCCTTTGGTCTATTAAATAAGAACGGTGTTTTTGTTCACAAAAGAATTTTCATATACTTAAAAAATTCGAATTCGTCTAAGCATTTCGTCGCGATATTATGACTCTTCAAGACTGTAAAAAATATGTATGACAGATGAGAAGATTTCGTTAAGAAAAGAACAAAAAATAATAAAGTAGAAAAAACATACCAGAATGAGAATTTCGAGATAAATAATAAATAATAATATTTTTGAGTTTAGAAATTGTGTTTTTTCATTGAGATTTTTGTTACGTGTATATGCATGTCACTGAATTTAAAAAACATAGAATAAATACTCAAAATTTAAAAATAATAAACTCAACAATACCCCGTGTAGAGATTGAAAGTAGGACTTAGTAAGGCCCTGAGTAGACGCCCTTTTGTTTAGTGAGGCGCAAACTAGGGAAATTAGTCAGGGCCCTTCTAATTTCGTCACGCTTAAAATATCAGGTGATGATGTGGAAAGATAGAGAGGTTCTAACTAGATTGCCTTGTCACTGCCTGAATAGAAAAGCATAATGTGGGGATTTAACTGGAGGGTCTCTTTAGCGCCTCATTAGTTTTTCTAAATACCTAAGGCAAGAATCTACGACAGGCGTAATATTTGGCCAGTAATACAAGTCACTGAACAAACACACATGTAAACGACACTGTTTCAACCAATCAACCTATCACTAACTTAACACTAACACTAACTCGCACGCTATGAATCTACTTTCTCATCGTCCTTATATACTAAGCAGAACATTTCTTTACCGCTTGTGAGAAAAAGTGCAATATTTTGAAATTTAAAAATAGCAATAATTTTTGCTCAAATAGTTTTTATATTAAAATAGTATTTTAATATACTTTTAGAACTATTTTTCTGATTAATTTCATTAATTATTATTTAGAAATTGTGATTTGTCAATGAAATTGAACATTAATTACAATACCTAAAAGGGGCATAAATAGATAGCAGATAGATTTCTCTGTTTACAAAAAAAGGGCATTCTTGTTAGAGCCTGATTGAAATATTTAATAGGGGCATAAATAGATCCAGCTAGATTTTCCTATTTAGAAAAAGAAGACATTCTAATCAGTGCCCTATTATCACCTATCTAGACATTATTGGTGTGGTTGGCCTCACTAAATCCTCATCAATGCCCTTCTTCAAATAAGGCGAAGTCGGTCAATTTCCACACGGGACATTATACCAAAAAATATACTATTAAATAAAAATGTGTGGTGTCAAAAAAATGTGAACATGATGTCATCTTATGGCATAGAATATTCTCCACAGAGGTAGGAGTCTTTAAATTTGAGTCTACAATGAGCACGTTGGACGTGGATGCGACGTGCTGACGTCACCCATTTAAAGTAGAGTCTACATTGGATGCGCAGACGTGGACGTGAACGTGGAACCTGCCCATTGTAGAAGCGACATAAGAAGTCTTTTAGTTGTTCCTAGTGCCATTGGGTATACTAGTTGCATATATGTCATATTGTCTTGTTTTTGTCCTCAGGTGTTTATAAAAAATGGTGTTTTCGATATTAATTTTTTTATCACAGTATGTGTTGCATAAATAGTAGTATGCACCTCGTATTCATCTTTATGACACTCGCGTGATTGCAGAACGAGCCTGACGAGTTACTTAATAAAAAATTAATAAACGTCACGCCCGTTCATAAAGATGAACTTACGAAGCTTGGTGCATAATTTACTATAAAAATTACAAATATAAACTCAAATTTTTGTTTTTTCTTTTTGGACCGCGTTACAGTTATCAATAGGAAATGATTTTTTAATTTAATTCACTCTTTCCTATTTAATTGTTTTTTATTTGATTAATTAAATGGTTTTAAATTATTCTTAATAATTTATCAATTTTTTCAACTTTATTATAATTGATTTTCAGTAACATACAATTGAATTTTAGTGATAGTAAAATTCAGTCGCTACATTATTTTACCTGTGAAATTTTACTGTGAATTTTATTTTATTATTTAAATTTATTAAAATTATTCGAGAAATTATTTAAATTTTACAGTGAAATATCTAAGTTCATAGATTAGATGATTTAAAGAATAAAAAGTAAAATTAATTACATTTTTATTAAATTATTTTTTGATTAAATTTTTTTTCTTACTTTATTAGTTTTATAATAATAGCATAGAATTTTTTATAGTAATGTAATATAATAAATTTTTATCTCTTAATTATTGGAACTTTTTATTATAAATTATTTATTATATCTTATTTTGTGAATAACATTATTCTGCTTAATTACGATCTTTGTTCATTTTTATTTGTAAAATTATAATTCACATTTAATATCACAATATCCAACACATGATAATTATCTTATTAATTATTAAGAGGCGTTCAATTATTATTCAAATAAATCAAAAGTAATTAAGGATTCTAGTTTAAAATTAAAATATTAATTAAAAGCAACTAATTAACTTGTTATATTGAGAATTTCCTATGGAAAGGAAAAGGAATGAAAAACAGGTTTCATAATATAATTTTATATGATTCGTCCTGATCCTTAACGATCATTTATATATACATATTTTATATATAAAAATTTTATATATATATATATATATATATATATATATATTTGTATATATACATATTAAATATACATCTATATATGTGTAAGTACAGTGACTTGTCCAAGGGGCTTTCTTCTCTCTTCCTGTAATTTGCCAAATGAAACAGGAAATGAAATTTTATACGCGACAAACCGCCTTTCGTCCTTGAAGGATCTTATGCGCGACAACGATTCGAAAATAGAGTGTGGTCAAGATTTTGCGCAGAAGAAATAAAGAGTGATGACCAAGAAAGAGCGAAAGAAGGTGTATACTCGCAGCATGCTTCTTTCAAATTGAATTCGGAACTTTAAGACGCGAAAAAAATGTTCTTTTTGTATTCACCGGTTGATTTATTGCATTGTGTTTTTTAAGAAACGCAACATGACTTTTTAATCTCTATACAAGATGGAAGATTATATTTTCATGTTTTTACGCATTACTTCCGTGCTTGTGTAAAAATTCAGGATTCAAAGAAAAGCGCATACAAATCAAAATGATAAATCTTGTTTAATTTATTATATTTACCTATATATTTTATTGGCGTGTGCAAGTGAATTACTATAGATGTTAAAATAACATTTTTATAAAACTGCTTAATAAAAATAAACTTAATTTTAACATATGGGCATTTTAACGTGGAATTTTTCTATGACATTTTAAAATCAGTTAAACATATTTTTCTCTCGTTCTGGATAGAAAAATATTAAATACGTATTTTTTTATTTTTTCATAATTTCCAAAATTTCGAAATTATGGATTTTTAAGGTTGACTTATTTTTAATAGTTTATAACTTTTAAAGTATTGAGTTTAGAAAAAAGTTATCAAAGAAAGAATGAGTCGGCCCATCTCGGGTCTTTTGGAAATTTTTCTGTATATTTTTCTAGGTATAAATAAGTATAAAAAAATATATATACATCGCGCCCAAATTTAAAAAAATTAATTTGTCCAACGCCTTCGGGGAAATGGAGTCATTGTGCACTAGGCACCAGTAGAGAAATGTACCTCATATCTCCACTGGCCGTTTGTCCAGTGGAGAAATGTACCTTATATCTCCACTGGCCGTTTGTCCAGTGGAGAAATGAGCGGTGAAAAGAGTAAAGGCACATTATGTGTGGTTATTTCGGTTCCATATCACTATAAATAAATCATAAAAATCTATTCTAATTTGCTTTAACTTTGTTAAATTTTGTCCTAAATAAGTAATTTATAACTAAAAATTAAAATTTTGAAAAATTAATTGTATTATTAATACACGGAGAGAAGAGTTACAGTTGTGACAACTAAACACGTTTAGTAGCAGAAATACATGGAGAGCGATAGTAGCGCCCCTGGCGGTTTAGTTCCTGTTTAGTTACTGTGACTGAACGTACAGTCGTTCCTACTATTATATAGTAGATGCGACTGTTATTTTTGTCCGTCGAAAATTAACTAAACTGTTTAGTTATCAGAACTGAACCGACAGTCGCCTTCACTATTCTCTTCTCTCCGTGTATGTTAAGTTCTGACAATAAATGAATAAAACTATTATAATTAGTATGAAAAATTAATAGAAAGTGTTTTTCAGTTGTTGGACAAAGTAATATGTGCAATTCGTGGCGAACAGCGATTTTCGCTCGCTTGATTGCTGCTCTCGCTGCGCTCGAGCAGCAAACTTCAAGCTCGCGAGAAATCGCCCTTGTTCTCCACTCGTTGCACAATATACTATAGTTTATTAAAAAAATTTTTTATTAAAAATTTAAAAAAAACTTTTTTTTTAATTTTTTGAAAGTTGAAGACAATACTAAACTTTCTTTCTTTGTCAATTTTTTTCTAAACTCAATTCCCCAGCAGCACGTAATATTACGAACATTACAACAGTATTCTAGAACCATTGGTAGGGTAATATTTCAGGCTCTATAAATTGGCCGCTAATTTTTTCAATGCCAGAAAGAAGCAGGCGCAGGAGGGAACATAACTGCGCAAGTGCCTGCTTCTTTCTGGCATTGAAAAAATTTAGTGGACAATTTATAGAGCCTGAGATATTTCGGCTGCTCAACTTACCCCTATGCTCAACTAGCCCCGCTTTACCCTACACGGAAAAAAATACAAGTGAAAAAGAGAAATTTTTCTTCATAACAACTAAGTATTTCATCAAAAACGAGCGAACGATATTGGCAATATCGTCAGACTCGCGATATTGAATTTTACTTAAAAGACAACATAACCCTAAAATGACATATACAATCAAAATTATGTGAGAAGTAAAATTAAATGCGCACTTAAAATTTTTTTAATTGTATGTTTCAAATTACAACCATTTAAACCTAAATTATTGAAATTAATACTGTTTTAAAACTGTAAAACACAAAAATTGATATTTATAATGTTATAAATATTTCTTGGTTATAGTTGAAAGTTTCCATATATTTCCAATATGACTGACAAATTGCACACAACCCCAACTCACTATCACTGATTTGACTAAACATTCGGCTAATATAATGAAGCTTTATTCACAACATTGGTTGTGTCGTTCTTTATTTTAATTATATTTCCAATATTGCTCGTTCGGATCGTGAAATTTTTTTCCGTGTAAGGTACACATAATACTTCACGCGATTTTTGACCATTTTTAGCCCCCCCCCTCCCCCTACAACGTCACGTCACAAACGTAATTTTAATTTTACACTTTAACACATGAGTTAACCCCCCCTCCCCTTCGTCACAATTCTCTGACCCCCTCCCTCCTTAGCCGCGTGACGTATTATGTGTACGGCCCCTAACATTGAGGCAATATTGGTAATGTTACGGCAGTTCTCTCAATATTGCTGTAATATTACGTGCTACTGGGGTACACGGAGAGAGATTCTGTATTAATATTTGTTAAAATTGGTAATAGAATTTAATATATTCTTTTTCATTTTAGGGAAATAGTGTTTTATATTTATAATTAATATTGTGCATATTAGTAAGCAGCTCTTAATATTTTTTAGAAAAATTAGTAAAAGAATTATAATCCTTAAAACTGACTATATTAAAATGATAGTCCGGGAAAGTATCGAAAGAATACCTTTAATATATAGCCAATACTAAAAATTATGAGTGAGTCGAAAAGGATAGAAAATAAAAAGGCGTAAGAAGGAGAAGGATAGAATTAGCGTTTCGAAAGTATTTCACACACATATATTATTTTTCAAAGAAATAGATAAACTCCTTCGCAGAAATTTAGTTACAGTCAAAAAATTAAAAAACTTCTCATAAAAATTTCATTTATTTTTATAAATAATAACATTTTTCTCCAAAATTCAATTATTTTAGAAACTGTTCTCAAAAAAAGAATTTTTAATATGCAGTACTTTAATAAAATTTCCCAAAGAATTCAATGATTAAAAATTTTATTTTAACAATTCTACGCAAATATTTAATTGTTTTCATAAATAATAAGAATTCAATAATTTTTTACAAAGATTTAATTATTTTTTATATAATTTTCATCAAAATTTCTCTAAAAATGAAATTATTCTTAAAAATTTTATTAAAAGTCGTCAAATTTTAATTAATAATTGAAAACTCTAAATTAATTTGTAAAAATATTTACTAATTTGAATTGGCAACTGACTTTTTGCTTTTGAATTAGCAGATTTCACTAATAAATAGACGTTTCCACTAATGTAATCGTAAATTTTTACTTATTTATATTTAAAGAGAAATTTAACTTAAAAGTCTGAAATTCCATGAAGTTTGGCTCGGATAATTTCGGAACTGCTCGACTAAATTGTTCAGTTAATCTCGGAAAGTGTCAAAACCGCTCTTTGACAGCCGAAAGCCTGCTACTAGGCTGGTTATAATTTTTAATATAGTCGATAATTATTCTCTAGTAATACTTTTTGCTATTGTAGACTTTCTTACTTATAATATTAAAATTTCTTACTGACTATTCTAATTTCTGTTACTTCAGAATAATACAAAGTAATAATTTCATTATAAACTTTCTTAAAAATGGTAATATAAATTCATAAAAGTTCACGATTTCCTCAAATTGCAATCGGTTTTACTAAATACTAATATTATAATACGAAATATTAAAACAGAATTTCTCTCTGTGAACTTTAAAAATTAAAAGCTATTGAAAATAAATCAACTTTTAAAAATCTAAAATTTCGAAAAGTCATCATTCGAAAATTTTGGCAATTATAGGAAATTAAAAAAGTACGTATTTAATACTTTTATATCCAGAACGAGAAAAAATTATGTTTAACCGATTTTAAAAAGTTATAGAAATATTAATAAAAATAAACTTTATTTTAACATCTATGGTAATTCACTTGCACATGCCAATAAAATATAAAGGTAAATATAATAAATAAAACGAGATTTATCATTTTGATTTGTATACACTTTTCTTTGGATCGTCAATTTTACACCCCTGTTGGCCATTATGCTAAATTTTGTTATTAAGAGTTGTTTTTCAATTTTTTAGACAAAAAATGTCCAAATTCTCAGTTTCCTGGCATTTTCTTGTAGAATACACATGTGCTTTAGCTGTAAAATTTACAATTTGTATTTTTTTGAATGGTCTTTTTCAGATAACTTTGATGATACGTTTAACTTGAACTTAAGCTACTTTTTAAAACGGAACGTAAAAAAATAATAGCTATAAGTTTCGCTGATTTGGCTCTATCGATAATCCATTTTCGCTGATCCAGCGAAAATGATATTATATTATATATTCAAATTCTATAAATTATATTTATTATATTATAACTAATAAAATTTAAAATTAGTAAATTAATACGTATTTAGAGGTAAGAAATGTATATTTGACATTTGTGATTTTAGAGAAATTTCTATGAGAATGGTAAGCTGTCAAACATTTCCAATATGGTTGACCAGTTATATTCATTTTCTCTACATTAGAGAAACTGTTTGACTACTGCATTGGCCCAAGTAGAAATGTCCGGAGTTATGACGGAGTTAAACACCAGAATGGTACTGACTCAGTACTGACCGTCGGTACTGACTTTCGGAACCCGATCAGTACTGGGAGTATACTGACTCTAAAACCGAATTAGTAATATGTCGGAGTTAAAAAAGTGTTAAAATCAGTATTGGCAGAAAACTGTCATAACACCAAATCAGTACTGCGAAGAAGTTATAAAAAACAAACAAACTTTGTTATAATGGCATTAAACCGGCCACTATTAAAAAGAACATTGTTTGATTTATTTACTATTGAAATATTTTCCAAGATTTTTAAAAACATTATTCATCAACAATAACAATCCAGTGAGTGTGGGTCAAATGATCTAAGGAAGCGCCGTAGAGAGTGTGGAAGTCCGGAAACTGGTCCTTCTACAGCAACACCTAAGGGTAAGAGAGTAAAGAGCAGAGAGGTACTGGAAAACTCTACTGCAATGGAAATGGAAAGGAGAAAGGCGGTTTTGGCCAAGGTTCCTTCCTATGCGGAGGCAACTTTGGGAAAAAAGCCTGATGAAGAACAAAATTTTAAAACCGTCACCAGCAAGAAACAAGAGGCCCGTAAGAAAAGGCCTTGAGCCGAAAAAAAGATGATGAACTTCAGAAGCGCCTCCCAAAACTTAGAACTACGGAGGCAGTCAGAATTTCGGCTCTGGATCCTGAGACCTATAGTGATCTCATAAGACTGGCAATAACTTCGGTTAAACCAGAGGAAACCGGAACTGAAATTCTGAAAATTAGAAGAACCTTAAAAAAGGAGGTTCTTGTCGTGGTGAAGAAAGGGGGGGAAACTTCGAAGTTTGCGGAGAAACTTACCTCTGTTCTGCATGACAGGGCTCACGTTACGGCTCTTGTCAATAAAAGGACCCTAGAAATCCGAGATCTGGACGAAACAACTTCGGAAGAGGATGTTGTAAACGTTTTAAAGGAGAAGTTGCAGAAGTCCGATTTGGACGTGACTTGCCGACTTCTGACACGTTTTGGCGGTACGAAAGTGGCACTAGTCCGAATAAATGAATCGGATAGCGAGTGTCTACTTAAGCTAGGGAAAGTGCGCATAGGATGGATAAACGCATCTATCCGAACACACTTAGAAGTGACAAGATGTCAAAAGTGCCTGGCTTATGGACACGTGACTCGGATTTGCAAAGGCCCCGACAGAACAAAAAACTGTCGGAGATGCGGCGAAACGGGACACTTCGCTAAGAATTGCCCTAACGACAAACCGAAGTGCATAACGTGTACTGACTTGGGGAAAACGGAAGTCCACCATATTCCTGGTAGAATTTCCTGCGCGGTTTACAAGGAAGAACTGGAGAAGCTTAAAAGGGCAAATCTTTAAAGCTTCTTCAGGTCAACCTGCATACAAGTAAGGATACACAGGTGCTCTTGATGCAAACAGCTAGGGAACATGAGCTCGACATCCTGTTCTGCAGTGAGCAGTATCAAGGAAGCGACCTCGCACCTTGGTATCAGGATAAAGCGAAGAGAGCCGCTGTCAAACTGTGCAACCCAGGACTGCGGGTTGACAAGTTTCTGGAGACGAGCAGCGGGTTTGTGTGGATAGAGGTGGCTAACATACGCATGTATAGCTGCTACTTCTCACCCAACGACCCATTGACCGCCTTCGAAGCCAATATAGAAGACCTAGAATCGAGTCTCATAGAATCCAGGCTGGATGTCATCATCACTGGCGATTTTAATGCAAAGTCGCCAGAGTGGGGTGAGACGAGACTCGACAAAAAAGGAATTCTGATTGGAGAAATGATCTCCAAGAACAATTTATTAGTTGTTAACCGGGGAAAATCATGGACATTTAGACGAGGTGTGATCGGATCGATTATAGACCTAACGATAGCATCGTCTAAACTATTAAGCCGCATAAGCGACTGGCGGGTCTCTGAGGAATATACCTCAAGTGACCACCAGTACATTGAGTTCTCAGTCTCAACGGAAAACACACGAGGAGGAAAAAGACAGGAAGTTCCTAGTCGCAAAACCTCCTCGTGGAATATTAGGAGACTCGACAAGGAGAAGTTTGGCCGGTCCCTGGAGGAATCTCTCTTAATTGAGGAATCTGGTTGGGTGAAGAGGCCGAGCAGTCTGGATGGGGAGGTTCGAGCGGTGAGGAACATGATAGTCACCGCTTACAATGCGTCTATGCCACGCAAAGGCGCCATCCCTGTAAGAAAATCCTTGCACTGGTGGTCAGAGGAGCTAGCCTTCTTGAGAAAGGAATGTCTCAAAGCAAGAAGGACATATACCCGATCTAAGGGAGATCCCTCGCTGAAAGAAGCTTTCAAGGAGGCGAAAAAGAACCTCAAGAAAGAGATCCGCAAGTCGCGACGCCGTAGCTGGAAAGCCTTAATCGAGGATGTCGATAAGGACCCATGGGGTCTGGCTTTTAAAATCGTTACTAAGAAATTAGGGACGAGGCAAAAGACCCCCAGCCTGGACAATCCCGATTGGGTCAGAAGGATAATAAAAGCTTTGTTCCCTCCTGCAGAACCATGGGTTAGGAAGGATTGGAGTGCCTGTGAAGTCGGTGAGGATGAACTCTTCACTCTTACAGATTTACGAAATGCAGGTAAAAGATTGAAAACAGGCAAGGCGCCTGGAATCGATGGGATAAGTAACGAGATCCTAAAACTGGTAATCGAAACTTCACCCCAGATTCTGCTTCGATGCTTCAATCTTTGCCTTGAGAGAGGAGAGTTCTTCCGCGACTGGAAGCGACAGAGGTTAGTCCTCCTAAGGAAAGGTGAAAAACCTCTAGATAAAGTCTCGTCGTACAGGCCTATATGCCTGCTGGATACGATGGGTAAACTTCTAGAGGATATGGTTCTGCAGAGAATGCAAAGCCACTTGACCGGAGAGAATCGTCTATCCGATAACTAATTTGGTTTCCGTAAAGGCAAATCTACAGTTGATGCCATCCAGGCAGTAGTAGACATAGCCAAAGCAGGAAAAAACAAATTAGGACCAGATAAAAAAAAGAGCTTCTGCGCGTTGGTAGCAATTGACATACGCAACGCGTTCAATTCCGAAAGATGGAAAGATCTCATCGAGTCGATGAAAATGAAGAACATGCCGCCCTACTTGTTGCGGATAATGGATAATTATCTTAGCGACAGGTGGGTTATATATGAGGGAGACACCTGCACTCTCAAGGAAGAGATCCAGCGTGGGGCTCCTCAAGGCTCGAGGGTGGGTCCATTTATATGGAATGTATCATACGATGATTTTCTGCGAATGGGTCTGCCCGAAGGTGCGGTGATCATTGGCTTTGCGGACGACGCGTTGTTCGTGTGCACTGCCGAAAGTGAGGAAGCTCTTGGGACATTGGTGAACGAATGTCTGAGGCTAGCAAAAGACTGGCTGGATACCAGAGGTCTTGAAATGGCCCTGGAAAAGACCGAAGCACTGCTGGTCACAGACAGACGTGGTTATGAGCTCCCACGAATCGTGATAGACGGATTCGAGGTCAAGTGGAGTAAGCAAATTGAATATCTTGGTGTGGAGTTGGATGGAAGGTTAAATTTCCACCACCACATGGCTACGGCATCAAATAAGGCGATCGAGTGTGCGGCAAATCTCTCACGGCTAATGCCAAACGTAGGCGGACCCCGTGAAGAAAAACGAAGACTGGTGGCGAGTGTCGCTCATGCTAAAATGTTTTATGCAGCACCAGCGTGGGCCCCATCTCTGAGAAGTAAAAGATGTCAAACCATCTGTGATAAGATACTGTCTGCGCAGAGATCGATAACTACGCGTATCATCTCTGCATATAAGACGGTATCTACGAGTGCTGTGCAGGTCCTTGCAAGTGTCCCGCCAGCAGATCTTTTGGCGAGGGAAAGGGAAGAAATGTTTCTCTTTTCTAAAGAAAGAAGTTCCCTGGATGAGGAAATAAGACCAAGCAAGGGCCTGATACGCAAAGAAGCGAGGTACAGGCTCATAGAAAGATGGCAAGAGAGATGGGATGGTGAGGAAAAAGGTCGATGGACCTATCGCCTTATCCCGGCACTCGCTACCTGGATAAATAGGAAACACGGTCAGGTTTCCTATTATTTGACACAGGCGCTCACGGCTCACGGGTGTTTTAACTCGTACCTGTGTCGCTTTAAATTACGCGAGAATGAGGTGTGTGCGTACTGCCAGTTCGCTGTGGACAACGCAGAGCACACCCTCTTCTCATGCAAAAAATGGGACCTGGAGAGGCGGGCCATGTTCGAAGGTGTAAACAGTCAAGTTACACCGGAGAACATGGTATCGCTGATGACCCAGTCAGAGGAGAATTGGCGGCAAGTCGAGAACTTCATAATCTCGGTTATGTCAAGGAAGGATCTCGACGGCCGCCAAAAAGCGTAATTTAAACAGCTTTTAATTTGTTTGTTCGTTTTTTGTATTAATTTATTTTGTGATTTATTTGTCTTCATACACTTTTATTTTAATTCGTGTTTTATGTGTCCTTATACAATTTTAACTTATTCTGTGATTTACTTGTCCATATACAGATTTTACCTTTTTGACTTTATACATCTGTTTATTTTATATGTTTTTTGTTTTACACCTGTTGAATATTTTACCTCTTGGCATATTTTACTCTTTTTAACATTTGCTTTAATTATTGTTGTGCTGTTGATTCCGCTTGTATATTATAATAGTTTGGAATTTTAACTATTGACGCAGGAGAACCGCAGGTAAAGAACAAAGTCGCAGCAGCGACAGAGTTGGAGCGCCACCCTCGAAGGCTAAAGTCTTACGACAGTTCCGAGGGAGGGTAAAGGGCTCCGAAAGAAGGGTTACGGGTTTTAGTGGGTCGGGCTGGCAGTAGGTCGCCAGTATTCTAAATTTACTATATTATTTATTTTTTCTTTATTTTGATTTGTTATTATACCAACCCCACATAACCTTGGAGTGCGGAATCCAAGGTATCTGTAGGCAGATTTCCCAAATTCCCTAAGCAAAAAAAATAAAATAATAATAATTAACATATTATTAATTATTAATTAATAGGTATATCATAATAATAATAATAAATTATTATTTATTAATTATTTTTACTATTATGTGTTATTAATAATAAATTAAAAAAAAATTTTTTTTAAATGTAAAAATATATACATTTTTCTATTATTATTTAAATAAATAATTAAATAAATAATTTTTACCATATTTTTATGCTACACCTATTAATTAATATGTAATGTCTTGTTAAAATGTATATAAATATATAAAACATATATTTATAATAATTTTTCATTAAATAAATATATTATAGAGCGAATTAATTATTATATATCCTTCGTATAATTCAAAAGGAAGTTTAAAAAAACATACTTTCAAGCTTGCGTGGCTGTGTGGTTAGTGTATTCGACTTGCGTCCTCGAGGTCTAGGGTTCGATACCCCGTGCGTGCGATATTTTTCCGTCTTAGTTCTAAGTGTTTAGTGTATAATTCTCAACAGTATTACATAAATTAAAGAAAGTGAATTTATCATTCGGTAATGTTAATATTAAAGGTGAAAGAATTTAACAATTATTCCGAATCAAATCTCTCGAAAATAAATTTCTTGAGTAAGCACTAGATTTCGTTATGAAAATACAATATATTTTTCATATGTATCGACAGCGCAGCTGTCCTAATACAGAAACCTGCTTTTTCTGAAAATCATTTTTTCGAAATTAATTAATAATTTCAAAATTATCAAAGAACTCAGAAAAAATTGGTTAGCATGGTGGGATACGAGCCCACGACCTTTTTTTCTGAGTTCTTTGATAATTTTGAAATTATTAATTAATTTCGAAAAAATGATTTTCAGAAAAAGCAGGTTTCTGTATTAGGACAGCTGCGCTGTCGATACATATGAAAAATATATTGTATTTTCATAACGAAATCTAGTGCTTACTCAAGAAATTTATTTTCGAGAGATTTGATTCGGAATAATTGTTAAATTCTTTCACCTTTAATATTAACATTACCGAATGATAAATTCACTTTCTTTAATTATATTTGCCATGAATTTGAAATAAGGCTTTACCATCTTCAAGAAACTCCCTACATTATCATAAAATAATGCAGGGAGGTATAGTGTATATCAAGGAACTCGGAGGATCTTGGGGTGCATGTAGCTCAGTGGTCAGAGCAGTCTACCGGCAATAGAAAGGTCGTGGGCTCGTATCCCACCATGCTAACCAATTTTTTCTGAGTTCTTTGATAATTTTGAAATTATTAATTAATTTCGAAAAAATGATTTTCAGAAAAAGCAGGTTTGTGTATTAGGACAGCTGCGCTGTCGATACATATGAAAAATATATTGTATTTTCATAACGAAATCTAGTGCTTACTCAAGAAATTTATTTTCGAGAGATTTGATTCGGAATAATTGTTAAATTCTTTCACCTTTAGTATTACATAAAATATAAATTTAAATAATAATAGATAATAATAATAATTTAGTAATTAATTTAAATAAATAAGATTGTCTAAATTAATGAAAACAATAAGAAAATTTTTTTTAAAAACTTATTTCAATAAAAGGAATTTTTATAATTATTTACATTTTTGTTGATACTCATAAAAGTTTATTTACTACAGAAATATTAATAATAATTATTAGTACTCAATAAATTACTCCCTCTTCTTTAATAATCAAATAACAAATTAATTTAAGCTACTAAAGGTAAATTTTCTTTTATTGAACGCGCTGCAGCATTTTCCAAATTTGTTAAATTTTACCTGCGAATCAGTAATTTGGCGGTGTTCTGCCAGTGATATGTCAGTACTGACTTAGTACTGACTGCCGGTAAAAAATCAGTACTGGACAGCGTTACCAGCCAGGGATTTCCCAGTACTGATTTAGTACTGGAGTCAGTACTGCTATACTGCCAGTCAGTACTAGGTCAGTACAATGCCAGTATTACATTTCTACTTGGGGGAAACCATTCACTGAATTAGTTGCATAGATTCTTTATATTATTTATTTTCGAAATTAGCTGTTCCTCACAGTAAAATTTTTTTTCCGTGAACTAAAATGAACTTTTATCAAAAACATAAAAAAAAATTTCTGTTTCGTTTAAAGATATTTAATATCAAATTTAAAAAAATTATTAAAACATTTGCTGTAAATGAGAGGCGAATTCGTAAACGTGGCAAAAACGCTGCATAAATACTAAGGCACTCTGCTAATTTCGGCGCGAAATTTCAAAGATGGTCATGTTCCAAACTTGCGACGTTGCCACGATCATTTTCCATGAGTGAGGTTATGATTACACATTGAAAACTTCCGTATGTGAAACTCGTGAGACGCAGAAGTTTTTCAGAAACTCGCATTCAAAATTGTTTCTTTAAATACAGTCGTCTGATACAAACTTTTGAGACTGACCAGTTACGCAACAAATACCATAATTATTCGGGTCGTCCATAAAGCATGTGCAGCTTATTAAAAAAGCACGTTTAATAAACAAATTGTTACTTGTTAAAAAAACTAATTTTATAATAGTATCCCAGGCGCGAAAAACCAATGCTGACGATGGGTTGAAGCTTGATTGAGCCTAGAGCGCCCAGCGTGGGTAACCCAGAATTGAAGCAGTCTTTAAAACACTGTCACTCAATGTTGGTTCAACATTGGAGACCAATGTTCGTCCCATGCTCGATTCAAGACTCGTTCAATCTTTGTGTGTGAAGCTTGAATATCCAATCTTCATTCAAGCTTGAATCAACCATGATACAATATTCAGTTTATTTATTACTGTATGCACTGAACAATATATTGTTCATCAATCATTTTTAAATAATATAAAAA
Organism: Leptopilina drosophilae; assembly: GCA_032873175.1. Classification (NCBI taxonomy): domain Eukaryota; kingdom Metazoa; phylum Arthropoda; class Insecta; order Hymenoptera; family Figitidae; genus Leptopilina; species Leptopilina drosophilae. The sequence goes on from CM065480.1 coordinate 34,339,320, forward strand.
ATTATCTAAATTAATAAATAATTATTAAATATTAAATAATTTATTAATATTAATATATTTATTTACTAATATTTAGAAATTATTAAAAAATAAAAAATAAATATTAAATAATTATTTAATATTTAATAATTATTTATTAATTTAGATAATTATTTATATTATTTAAAAATTATTATTATTATTATTATTATTAAATACTATAATAATTATATAATAATATTATATAATAAGTATTATTATTATTTTTAATTATTATTATTATTTAAAATAATAATACTATAATTATAATATTAAGATATCAATGGTAGGGGAGACCGGGGCGTAATGGCTAACTTTTAACTCTTTGTGCTTTTTCTCGGCCAATTTTGTTTTAATTAAATGTTTTTCTTCTGGAAAAGTTACTCTGATATCTCAGCTTTCTTTTTTTTTAAAAAAAATGTCTCGATACGACTCTTGTTTTTTTTCTACAATAATTTTTTTGGAGCAATGCAAAGCTATCCAAAACGCCCCAGGCCGGGGCGTATTGGATAACTCCCGGGACGTAATGAATAATGAGTGAAAATTAATATTTACGGCCTCAAATCTTATTATATATTGTAAATTAAGGTTTGTGAATTAAATTTAATATAAAAAATATTATAAATATAATTATTGTATAGAAAAAAAGATAAAAAAAAATCGGACAAGTGCGAGTTGCACTCGCACTAAGATCGAGGGTTCCGTACACAAAAAAAACTAATTATATATATATATATATATATATATATATATATATATATATATATATATATATATATATATATATATTAAAATTAACATATATAAACCTAATGAGCTGAAATTCGGTATACATACGTATTTTTATTACATTTAGATTATAAGAAAAACCTATAAAAATCTATATTAGATTCTTATGTTTTATTTACAAATAACAAAAAATATATATTTTACATGATTAAAGATAATATTTAAAATAAATTATTGGATATAAAGTAACAAAAAGCTATTTATAATATTAATTATAATAAATTTTTTAATTTTTTAATGATTGGTATTTTGCCAATTTCATTGAAATTTATTTTAATTTAAAATTTGTTTAATATTTTATTTTTAAAAATAATTATTTTTTTCAATGATATTGTTTTCAAGATGCACCACGTGGAGGTATCCAATCGTGCATCTCAAAAAATATATAAATTTATTAATTTAATAAATTAAACAAAAAGGTAATATACTGTTATAAGATTAGAATAAATATTTTTACTATTTTTATTATTTTATTTATTAATAAATTTTTATATTTCTCTGTAATTGTACTTATGTTCACCAATCAGGTTCGCTATAATTTTCCTGTAATCTGCACTTAAAACTGAAGATCCCTGCACCGAAAAAAAAATATTCTTGTTTTGAGAGGATTACTCTTATTTTGATGCATATTTTCCTTTTGTATATTGACCAAAAAACGTCCTCTTATTTTAAGAGGATTATTCTCCACTTAAGAGTAATTCCTCTTAAAAGTAGAGGAATAGTCTCCAATGAAGAGTAATATTCTTAATTTAAGAATAAAATGTAAGAAGATTTTAGAAGAGGAATTGTCCTCTTAAAACAAGAATATTTTTTTTTCGGTGTGCCGAATTTCAGCTCACCAGGTTCAGATTTGTAGAAGTTAAAGGGGGGGACAGGGTCATTTTTGGCAATTTTTTCGAAAAAATTTACTTTTTCCCTTCTATTTCGCAAATATGTAGACCAATCGTTTTCGCTATAATTTTCCCGTAATCTGCACGTAAAACTGAAGATCCCTACCGAATTTCAGCTCACCAGGTTTAGATTTGTAGAAGTTAAAGGGGGGGACAGGGTCATTTTTTGCAATTTTTTGACAAAATTTGATTTCTTTCCTTTCTATTTCGCAAATATGTAGACCAATCGTTTTCGCTATAATTTTCCCGTAATCTGCACGTAAAACTGAAGATCCCTACCGAATTTCAGCTCACCAGGTTCAGATTTGTAGAAGTTAAAGGGGGGGACAGGGTCATTTTTTGCAATTTTTTTGACAAAATTTAATTTCTTTCCCTTCTATTTCGCAAATATGTAGGCCAATCGTGTTCGCTATATTTTTCCTGTAATCTGCACGTAAAACTAAAGATCCCTACCGAATTTCAGCTCACAAGGTTGAGATTCGTAGAAGTTAAGGGGGGGGGACAGCCCATTTTGCGTGGCTGGGACGGACACACGAGTGATTTCATAAGGGTTCCGTCAGTACACCTACGGTGTACGGAACCCTAAAAATATAACTCAAATTATTTTCTAAAGACGTATTCTTCGGTTTTTGTATGAAAATTAATTTTACAAAATTACAGATCAGAAGTTTCACTTTCTCTTTTATCTTTAATAAAAGTAAGTAATTTTATAGTAAATTTAATCTAATTCATAAAATGATAACAATTAAATAAGGATTTTTAAAATACTTTTCTTGTCTATAGTAATAAATCAGAAAAAAGCGCGGAAGTCATATTTTGTTTTTTAGGTTATATTTTGCAAGACAAAAAAAAGAATAATTAAAAAAGAATTTTACTTTACCTGGTTTCTACTTATACAGAGCGCGGTACATTATCCATCGCGCCCCGGGAAAAACTAGCCATTACGCCCCAGAGGTACTAGGCCAATATTTTGTAATTTTCTATCAATACAGAAAGTGTAAATGAAAAATCTCCAATTGGCTCTTAAAAACAAATATATCCAGCTCAAAACCCAATTTGATTTTTGTTTTTAAAGATATTTTTGAAAAAATGAGAACGAAAAAATGAAAATTTTGAAAAGTTACTTTCGTATGTCAAAAAAAGTTTTTCTACTATATTTCTTACAATAGTGAATAAATATTATTGAAACTTCGTACAAAGTTGCAGTATACCAAGTACAATAACTTGTCTATAGAGCGAAATTATTTCGATTTACTAATTTTAAATAAATAACAATTATCCATTACACCCCTTAGCCATTACGCCCCGGTCTCCCCTAAATAAATATTGATAATTATTTAGTGTATAATATTTACATTAATGATATTATATTATAAATAAAGTTAAATCTTATATTATTTTTTTCTTGCACAGTGTCGAATTATTATTTACAAATTTCAAGAGTTTCCCTTTCATTTGTGCAAAAAATTTTTAGTGATCAAAATCATCTAGTGTAAAAATTGTTCATTAGGGTGTAATAAATATTTATGCCAAGTATTTTTACACTAGGATTAACCGTTTAGTAAATATTATCAAAATAATATTTTTTGTCAAACGCGTGTGACCTTGCGACTCATCGTAGCCAACTCAACACATACGTTAAACTCTTGAGTTGGCAACGCTGAGTCGCAAGGTCACACGCGTTTGACAAAAAAATATTATTTTGATAATATTTACTAAACGGTTAATCCTAGTGTAAAAATACTTGGCATAAATATTTATTACACCCTAATGAACAATTTTTACACTGTAAGTTTTTGATCACTGAAATTTTTTTGCACAATTGAAACTCTTGATATTTAAAAATAATAATTTGATACTGTGCAAGAAAAAAATAATATTTAATAAAATTAAACATTTTATCAAAAAAAATATTGTAATATTAAATAATTTGTATTTAATATTGTTCAGTGCACACGGTAATAAACAAAGTAAATATTGTATCTTCGCTCACGAAGATTGACCGAGTCTTGAATCGAGCATGGGACGAACATTGGTGTTCTATGCTGAATCAATGGCTCTGGCAGTGATATAGTAGATTAAGCAGGATACCTTCCAACCTTCGTTGGCCGTGCGGTTTAAATAGGTGCTTTTATAGGGGTGTTCGGGTATGCGTCGGGGTGTTCGATCCCACATGCGAGCGAATATTTTTCAGTTTTCGTTTCTAAGCGATATATAAAATAATAAAATGTTGTGTTGTGAACAAAAAATGTGAATATGCTTGTAAATAATATTAAAAGTTTGTTAAAAAATCAAGAAAAAAATGTACCGATTAACAGAAAAATTATCTTTTTTTACTAAAATTAAATTTTTTAATGTTACTATTTCAAATGAACTTTATTGTTAGTAATATTATATTATTTATGTAGAAATAATATATAATTACAATAGAAGTAACTTATTGTCATTAAATTTATACACGCATATAATATGGATAAAAATAATAACAATAATATTTATTATTATTATATTTTGTTGATTTTATCACTCGGTCGTTTTAATTAATTAGGAAGTAAAATATGAACGATCTCTTATTATTATTATTATTATTATTAAGAATGAATATATTCATATTATATATAGAAGGAACGCGAAAGACGCTTAAATTTAAGAACAATGAAAGCAGTCTTGTTCAGTCCTGCATCAGGCTTCCGCACCATTGATTAAGCCTTGGTGTCCAATGCTCAATCAAGGCTCGTGCTGCAGTCTGGAATCGGTGTTACATTAAAGCTTCGATCAGTCCTGCTTCCGCTGCCTCACTAATGCTCAATCAATATTGACCAATGCTCAGTCAATCTTTATAAAGCCTGAACTTGGCGTCACTTCGCGCCTACACGCTAAGCAAAGTTCTACTAAAGTAGAGATAACAATCACTATAATAGCTATAAGTTTCACTGATTTGGCTCCATCGATAATCCATTTTCGCTGATCCAGCGAAAATGATATTTCTTGCTTTACCTTTTGAAAACAACATAACCTCAAAATAACACTTGAATGAAAACATTTTTAAATTAATGTTCAAAGCGTATATTCAAATTCTATTAATTATATTTTTTATATTATAACTAATAAAATGTAAAATTAGTAAATTAATACGTATTTAGAGGCCCTAGTAGAAAAATTTGGTGGCGCTAGCATGGTGCCACTCTCGCGTTCCATTGTGCAAGAGTGGTGCTAAGAGCATTTGAAACACTTTGTACTCTAGCGCCTTCCTCGCATTCTGCTCGCGCGTTAGAATGGACATAACCTCACCTGCCAAAACTTTATCTTATGAATCAAAAAGTTATTTTTATATGAAGGGTGGAAAGACGAAATGACTTAAGTCACAATTTCATGATTTTACAGGATACAGGAATAATACATTTAAAAACTTTCCTAGTCATTAAGAAAAAATCTAAAAAAACGATGTATTGAAATATGAAGATTTCGACTATATCAGCAGATAGTGACATCTATTAGATGTCATTTGAACTCTTTGGTTTAGAGTTAGGTGTTACATGATAATTACTTCGATATGGTTGTCGATAAGTAATTAATTTTTAAAATTAATTTTGACAACCATATCGAAGTAATTATCATGTAACACCTAACTCTAAACCAAAGAGTTCAAATGACATCTAATAGATGTCACTATCTGCTGATATAGTCGAAATCTTCATATTTCAAAATTTCTATCAGCGAATAAATTCTAACATTAAAACGATGTATTATTTCGCTTTATCGCTTTTAAAATAAGTAAAAGTTGACAATTTTAGGTTATGTCAAAACAATAAATTAATGTTTACTCAGCAGATGAAAATATACGTAATTAAAAAACGTTAATTCTTACTTAAATATAAAAGATATTTAAGTAAAAAAGTGGTTAACCCAAACTCTAATTTAATTTTTACAACAAACTTGTTAAACTTGTGGAATTATATTTATACATATTATTAGTTTATAAAAATTATCTCTCTGAATCTAACTTATGAGTAAAAAATCACTAATAATTTAATTGCAAAAGTTAAGTTCCTATTTAAAATCAATAAAACTCTTCTGTCAGGTTAATTAAAAATAAAGAAAACAATAATCCAGTTTGGGGTTATGTTTTCTATTTCGAATGTAGAAATTAATAGTATGTTTGATTCATAAAAAGTATTTATTGTTATTCTTGGTGATAAATCGTCAGATTCATAACTTAAATATATTTAAAAATTTTCTTAGAGGTTAAAAAAGACATTCACATATTAAGAATTCTTTTTTTTTTCTTTTTTTTATTGCTATTATTGTTTTCAATTACCACATCAGTACATACACCGTTGACTGCCGTTGACAGTTTATGCAACAGAAATTTTAGGTTATGTTGCATTCTAGCGGGAAGTGCTCGCGCCATTCAAGGCGCTAGAAGACGTCAGCGCGATAGACTGCCATGCAAATTCCACCGGTGGCGCTAGCATCCATCTAGATTTCGATTAAATTTTTCTACTAGGGGGTAATAAATGTAAAGACATTTGTGATTTTAGAGAAATTTCTATGAGAATGGTAAACTGTCAAATATTTCCAATATGGATGACCAGTGAAATTCATTTTCTCTATATCAGAGAAACAGTTTGACTAATGCATTGGAAATCATTCACTGAATTAGTTGAATAGATTCTTTATGTTATTTATTTTCGAAATTAGCTGTTCCCCACAGTAAATAGTATATTGTGCAACGAGTGGAGAACAAGGGCGATTTCTCGCGAGCTTGAAGTTTATTTTAGCAAACTTCAAGCTCGCGAGAAATCGCCCTTGTTCTCCACTCGTTGCACAATATACTATTTACTGTGGGGAACAGCTAATTTCGAAAATAAATAACATAAAGAATCTATTCAACTAATTCAGTGAATGATTTCCAATGCATTAGTCAAACTGTTTCTCTGATATAGAGAAAATGAATTTCACTGGTCATCCATATTGGAAATATTTGACAGTTTACCATTCTCATAGAAATTTCTCTAAAATCACAAATGTCTTTACATTTATTACCCCCTAGTAGAAAAATTTAATCAAGCGAGCGAAAATCGCTGTTCGCCACGAATTGCACATATTACTTTGTCCAACAACTGAAAAACACTTTCTATTAATTTTTCATACTAATTATAATAATTTTATTCATTTATTGTCAGAACTTAACATATTAATAATACAATTAATTTTTCAAAATTTTAAGTTTTAGTTATAAATTACTTATTTAGGACAAAATTTAACAAAGTTAAAGCAAATTAGAATAGATTTTTATGATTTATTTATAGTGACATCGAACCGAAATAACCACACATAATGTGCCTTTACTCTTTTCACCGCTCATTTCTCCACTGCACAAACGGCCAGTGGAGATATGAGGTACATTTCTCCACTGGTGCCTAGTGCACAATGACTCCATTTCCCCGAAGGCGTTGGACAAAATTTTTTTCCGTGTGGGATATAATCCAGTAATATCAGATAAATTAAAAAATACTATTATATGCCTCTTGGAAAAGGCTCTACTGGTCATTGCAACAGTGAATGAACAATTTTAGCGTCACTTTTTAGTATATTTAGTTACAAGTGTAGGACATTTTGATATAGTGAGGATTTTCGTTACTACTCTTAACCCTCCATCCGTCGCATGGTGAGAAGTTTCCTCACCCAGTTTCTTTTTTTATTTATGACTTTTAAAATACAAAAATAGTATATTTCGTAACGAGTGCGAGCAGTTGCCAATTTTTTAATGAGCACTTTTTTTGGAACAAAAAAACCCAAACAAAACAAAGCCAAAAATTCAATTGTTCTAAAATTTTTTTTAAATACCTCGGGTTTTAAGAATTGTTATAAAATTCAATTAATCTAACATCTGTTAGTAAAACTATTTAGTTGTTCTAAAAAAATTTTTAGAAACCTCGTTTTTCAAGAATTCTTACAAAATTCAATTAATTTTACATATTTTACTAAAACATATCTCAAAACTTAAATAATTTTCTAAAATAAATATTTAAATACAATTTATTGAACTTCTACTTTAATTTAAATATTCAAAGAAAACGAAAGTTCACTCAAAGTACGAAAACATTTAACTCTTTTCAACTTAATTTTACGAAATACTGATTATTCGAAAATTGTTCTATTAAATATATTTTACCTATTAGTAATTCAAATAATTCTAAGCATTTAGTAATACCCCGCCGATGGTTGTCCACTGCCGAGCATCGGTGATGTCTTTGACGTACTGGGAGAAGCGGATGATTATCCTCTCCCGGGCGCGACTGATGTCTTTGATGGCGTGGGTGTGCTGGGTCTGGATGCATATCCTTGGCCAGACATTACTGCCATTCTTGACTGTGTTAGTGCACCGGGGGGATGCCTACCCGCTGCCAGACTCAAGTGTCATTTTGGATATGTTCGGTAGACCTTGCCGTGGTGGCGGGGCTTCCCACAAAAGGACAACCAACAGGGTGGTTTCCTGATTTAAAAACCAAATAATGAGCATGAATCATAAAATAAATGAATTACCCCAAGGAGGAACCCCGAAAGGGGACAATACTCCCGACGGTGTCTCTCCGAACACCGCCGCAGGCCCCACGGATTTTGGGGGGGGCCAAAATAAGAATCAGCTGACAAGCTATGAGGCAAATGTCTCAAACCAATTCCTGGCTATCCCGGGAATCTTTAAAAGCTTGCGCCAAGGATTCAAGCGACAGAAAGGCGTCAGTCGTGACATTCAGGATGGCGTGACGGTTTTGGAAAGTGCGTTCGATATAATCCGTAAGAATTTGCGTTTTATCCCCGAGCCTTTCAAAGACCAAGAGCCGCAACTGGACGTCGCAACGACATGCCCAAATAAGGCAAAAGGCGGTAATAAACGCCCCCGGGAAGGTGCAAGCCCAGATGCGAGTCCGCAACGGGCGACTCAAGGTGGAAAGAGAATTAAGCGAAAGGATGCCCCACAGCTTGGTTCTGAGTCGCTAGTTGGAACGAAAGAGACGCCCTCAAATAGTCCTGGCAAATCGTATGCCGAGACCGTCTTGAAGGACGGAGCGGACAATGGGGACGGCTTTAAAGTCGTTAAAAATAAAAAGAAACGGGCTCGAAAAGAGAAACCCTCAGGCGAGAAAAAAGAATCTCCTAAGCCCCCTTTGAAGCTAAGGAGCACGGAAGCCGTTAAAATCACGTCAAGAGATTCAAGTTTGTATGAGGGTATCTTGCCGCTGATAAAAGCAAAGGTTAACCCAGAAGATACGGGCACCGTGATCCGGAAAATCAGGAGAACTTTTAAACAGGAGGTTCTCTTGATAGTGAAAAAGGGTGGAGAGACCTTGAAATTTGCAGACGCACTGTCTTCGGCCCTGCATGGTAAGGCTGAGGTCACACCTCTAGTGAATAGAAGGTCTCTAGAGATTAAGGATTTAGATGAAGCCACCACAGAGGATGAGGTGACTTCAGCCCTGAGAGAAAAGCTAGGTAAGCCCGACCTGACGATAGAGTGTCGACTTTTGCCGCGCTACAGAGGAACTAAGGTTGCTCTGGTACGTATGACAGAGGCCGAAGGTAACACTCTGTTGAAATCTGGTAAAATAAAAATCGGCTGGATAAATGCTCCAATTCGCGAGCACGTTGAAGTGGCTAGGTGCCAAAAGTGCCTAGGTTACGGACACAGAACCCTATCCTGCAAAGGCCCCGACAGAAGTAAAAACTGTCGGAGATGCGGCGGAGAGGGACACCTCGCGAAAAGCTGTAAAGTTAAGCCGAAGTGCCTTACTTGCTTGGACCTGGGGAAGTCGGAAACGGATCATGAGTCCGGAAAGAGAGCCTGCCCGGTTTACAGGGAAGAACTGCAAAAGATTACAAGGGCAAATCCTTAAAACTTTTGCAGGTCAACCTGCATACAAGTAAGGATGCACAGCTACTCCTAATGCAAACAGCAAGGGAAAATGAAGTCGATATCCTGTTCTGTAGTGAACAGTATCAAGGAAGCGACCTCGCCCCTTGGTATCAGGATAAGGCGAAGAGAGCCGCCATAAAGCTGTGCAACCCAGAATTGCGGGTTGACAAGTTTCTGGAGACGAGCAGTGGGTTCGTGTGGATAGAAGTGGCTAATATACGTATGTATAGCTGCTACTTCTCACCCAACGACCTACTGACAAACTTCGAAGCCAATATCGAAGACCTAGAAGCGAGCCTCACAGAATCCAGGCTGGATGTCATCATCACTGGCGATTTTAACGCAAAGTCGCCAGAGTGGGGTGAGACGAGACTCGACAAGAGAGGAATTCGTATTGGAGAAATGATCTCCAGAAACGACTTATTGGCTGTAAACCGAGGCAATACATGGACTTTTAGACGAGGTGCGATCGGATCAATTATAGATCTAACGATCGCATCGTCAAAACTATTTAGCCGCATAAGCGACTGGCGAGTCTCTGAGGAATATACCGCAAGTGACCACCAGTACATTGAGTTCTCAGTATCGATGGGAGACACACGAGGAGGAAAAAGACAGGATGTTCCTAGTCGCAAAACCTCCTTGTGGAACATGAAGAGACTCGACAAGGAAAAGTTCGGCCGGTCCCTAAGAGAAGCCCATTTAATTGAGGACTTGGGCTGGGTGAAGAGGCCGAGAAGTCTGGATGGGGAGGTTCGAGCGGTGAGGAACATGATAGTCACCGCTTGCAATGCGTCTATGCCACGCAAAGGCGCCTCCCCCGCAAGAAAATCCTTGCACTGGTGGTCAGAGGAGCTAGCCTCCTTGAGAAAGGAATGCCTCAAAGCAAGAAGGACATATACCCGATCTAAGGGAGATCCCTTGCTGAAAGAGGCTTTCAAGGAGGCGAAAAAGAACCTCAAGAAAGAGATTCGCAGGTCGCGACGCCGTAGCTGGAAGGACCTAATCGAGGAAGTCGATAAGGATCCATGGGGTCTGGCTTTTAAAATCGTTACTAAAAAATTAGCGACGAGGCAAAAGACCCCTGGCCTGGATAATCCCGATTGGGTCAGAAAGATAATAAAGTCTTTGTTTCCTCCTGCAGAGCCATATTTTAGGATGGACTGGAGTTTTTGCAAAGTCAAAGAGGAAGAACTCTTCACACTTAGTGAACTGCAAAAAGCAGGCAAAAGATTGAAAACAGGCAAGGCGCCTGGAATCGATGGGATAAGTAACGAGATCCTAAAGTTGGTAATCGACACTTTACCCCAGATTCTGCTTCGATGCTTCAATCTTTGCCTTGAGAGAGGAGAGTTCTTCCGCGACTGGAAGCGACAGAGGTTAGTCCTCCTAAGGAAAGGCGAAAAACCTCTTGATAAAGTTTCGTCGTACAGGCCCATATGCCTGTTGGATACGATGGGCAAACTTCTAGAGGATATGGTCCTGCAGAGAATGCAAATCCACTTGACTGGAGAGAATCGTCTATCAGATCATCAATTTGGTTTCCGTAAAGGCAAGTCTACAGTTGATGCCATCCAGGCAGTTGTGAACATAGCCAACGCAGGAAAAAACAAATTGGGACCAGATAAAAAAAGAGCTTCTGCGCGTTGGTAGCAATTGACATACGCAACGCGTTCAATTCCGCAAGATGGAAAGATCTCATCGAGTCATTAAAAAAGAAAAACATGCCGCCCTACTTGTTGCGGATAATGGATAATTATCTTAGCGACAGGTGGGTTATATATGAGGGAGACACCTGCACTCTCAAGGAAGAGATGCAGCGTGGGGCTCCTTAAGGCTCGAGGGTGGGTCCATTTGTATGGAACGTATCTTACGATGATTTTCTGCGAATGGATCTGCCCGAAGGTGCGGTGATAATCGGCTTTGCGGACGACGCGTTGTTCGTGTGCGCTGCCGAAAGTGAAGAGGCTCTCGGGGCATTGGTGAACGAATGCCTGCGACTTGCAAAGAACTGGCTGGATACCAGAGGTCTTGAAATGGCCCTGGAAAAGACCGAGGCACTGCTGGTCACAGACAGACGTGGTTATGAGCTCCCACGAATCGTGATGGACGGATTCGAGGTTAAGTGGAGTAAGGGAATTGAATATCTTGGTGTGGAGTTGGATGGAAGGTTAAACTTCCACCACCACATAGCTACGGCGTCAAATAAGGCTATCGAATGTGCGGCTGATCTTTCACGGTTAATGCCAAACGTGGGCGGACCCCGTGAACAAAAGCGAAGACTGGTGGCGAGTGTCGCCCACGCTAAAATGCTCTATGCATCACCAACGTGGGCTCCATCCCTGAGGAGTAAAAGATGTTTAACCGTCTGTAAAAAGATACTGTCGGCGCAGAGATCGATAAACGCGTATCATCTCTGCATATAAGACGGTATCTACGAGTGCTGTGCAGGTCCTTGCAAGTGTCCCGCCAGCAGATCTTTTGGCGAGGGAAAGGGAAGAAATGTTTTTCTTTTCTAAAGAAAGCAGTTCCTCGGATGAGGAACTAAGACCAAGCAAGGGCCTGATCCGCAAAGAAGCGAGGCGCAGGCTCATAGAAAGATGGCAAGAAAGATGGGATGGTGACGAAAAAGGTCGATGGACTTATCGCCTTATCCCGACACTCGCCACCTGGATAAATAGGAAACACGGTCAGGTGTCCTATTATATGACGCAGGCGCTCACTGGTCACGGGTGTTTTAACTCGTACCTGTGTCGCTTTAAATTACGCGAGGATGAGGTGTGTGCGTACTGCCAGTTCCCCGTTGACAATGCAGAGCACACCCTCTTCTCATGCAGGAAATGGGACTTGGAGAGGCGGGCCATGTTCGAAGGTGTAAGCAGTCAAGTTACACCAGAGAATATGGTATCGCTAATGACCCAGTCAGAAGAAAATTGGCGGCATGTTGAGAACTTTGTAATCTCGGTTATGTCGAGAAAGGACCTCGACGGACGCCAAAAAGCGTAATTTAAACAGCTTTCAATTTGTTTCTTTTTTTATTAATTTATTTTGTAATTTATTTGTCCTTATACACTTCTAATTTATTTTGTGTTTTATTCGTCCTTATACAATTTTTTACTTTTTGACATTATATATTTGTTAGTTTTATACGTTTCTTTTTTAGACCCTTTTAATATTTTATCTATTGACATCTTAAACTATTTTAACATTTGTTTTTTATTTTTGTTGTGCTGTTAATTCCGCTTTTATATTGAAATAGTTTTAAATCTTTTAACTATCGACGCAGGAGAACCGCAGGTAAAGAACAAAGTCGCAGCAGCGACAGAGTTGGAGCGCCACCCTCGAAGGCTAAAGTCTTACGACAGTTCCGAGGGAGGGTAAAGGGCTCCAAAAGAAGGGTTACGGGTTTTAGTGGGTCGGGCTGGCAGTAGGTCGCCAGTTTAGTAATGTTACTACTTTATATATATATTCTTTTAATATTTTCTTTTATTATCATACCAACCCCACATAACCTTGGAGTGCGGAATCCAAGGTATCTGTAGGCAGATTTCCCAAAAATCCCTAAGCAAAAAAAAAAAAAAAGCATTTAGTAATAAGTAAATAAATTTTAAAATATGCGATATTAAAATTTACAAGCAATTAATTTGTTATAATTTTTAATTAAAAATATTCAAAATTAAAATTTTCAAATAATTTAATTTAAAAACTTTTAGCTATTAAATGTTTCTAAAAGTTCTACTTAACTCTTATATTCAATTATATTTTAAAATTATTAACTCAAATTCTCTATATTATTTTTCCTAATTTTCATTAATAGGTTCTTTGAAAATTAATTAATTTAAAGAACTATTAGAAAAAGTAACTTTTTTATTGATTGAAATACATTATCAACTTTTAGTTAATATTATTTTTCATTATTTTCAAAATTACCATTTGAATAGAAAGAATCCGCTGTTGGTAAAGGAGAGAGCGCCGCTAAACTGCGCGAACTATATACCGATTATGCGCCGCATTGAAAAAACCCTATGCCGCATTGAACTCATGTTTAAAGTTAATCTTACCTTATTTTCATTAAACTTCATTTTTACACTCACTATTAGTATTTTTTAACTCCTTTAACTCGTATTTTGATCCACTGACACTAATTATTTACTCCTGTCACGTATTTTCTTTTTTTTAAAGCTTAAAACTTGCACCGCATTGGGACCCCTTGAATACCGCATTCACCACGACACCCAATGCGCTATTTCGCGAATACCGCATTGACAGGTAGGCACTCGCAATGCGGAATCCTGTACCTCCCAATACTTTTTTTACATGGCGTTAACTTAAGTGACTTCTGAAACCAACTTGGAAGATATAGGTAAGTTCCAAAATGTTTTTTAAACATAAGTACATTGTACTTGGAGTGAACGATATGTTAACTTATTTATAAATTCAAATTAATTAATTAGTTTCATACACTGAGAAAACTGAATAGTCAGACTTAGAGGGTTAGGTTTTATGTGTTGTGCCTGATTCTCTTGATAGTTAACTTTTCCCTCCGAATTAGTCAAATTGATCCTCGTGTTGTCTGTTTAACCCTTCGAGATGGTTACGAAAAACTTAACCTCAAATATAGACTGTTTGTACCTCCAGATAGTTAGTTGAATACTCCATTTTTCTCCGTGTACATTTATCATGTATTTATATTCTAATTTTGCACTCTAAAAGTGAATCAGTAAAATTTGACTGATTTTCAGTGACTCCATTTTGTGCAACTTGAATCAGCGATCAAGTTAAAAATGATTTAAATTTCAGTCATATTTCACTGATAGGCCAATTAAAAAATAACTGAAATTTTCAATATGTGTGACAGAAATTTCCAGTAACATTTTCATTGGTCAATCAGTGAAAAATGACTGATACTGTATGTCTTTATCATATCCACTAATATAATGCATGAGAATTGTCCATATTTATGGCAGAACAGAAAATATATTTTTTCAGTGTGGGTATTAATTATATTTACATTAAATACAAGGAGAAGAATGAATTGTTATTATAGAACTAACAAATTTTTGTTGTTGTACTACAAAATTTTTTTACCACGTGTATTTATTCATGCTAATTATATGCCTATCAATTATTATTTATATCAATTACAAATTTACATTAATTACAATCTTATTATATTTTTTATTAATTAATCATTTCAAAGAAAAATAATTTATTAATGAACAAAAAATGTTAAATTTAAAAATATCAATTTTTAATCCCCATCAAAAATGCATTAAAAATAAATAAAATAAATTATAAATATATACATGTAATTTATATCATATAGATTGTATGTAGTAAGAAAATTTAAAAACATTTCGAATCACGTCAATTACAAATGGAGCCATCAAAAAATAACTCGAGAGTAATTTTTTTCCAGTCTCATAATTTATACATTACAATTCATCATTATTTTTGATACCTCCAGTTTTGGGAGAAAAAATTTACATTTACGTGATAAGTACATCATCGTAAAATATAAAAACTAATTTCCAATTAATGTGTATTGGTTAATCATAAAGGCGAGTGATTACATGAAAAATCAAATTGTCAAAATTTCTACCTCGTGAAACTTGTTTGCAACACCCAATCAAATTTTTTGTTCCCCCCTTTACCATTTATGTAGTCGCAGTTACAAATCATACTTGAATTTATTTATTTTAATGGCTTTCGATTATTTAAGAAGGATTTTTTTCATTTTATAAATTGTCGCGGCACTCTAGATGTATTCAAACCCAGTCTAGTTTTTTCCTCGTATTGCTATTTACAGTAATGCTAGATTGGTGGGGTCTTGATTATTTCTAGTTTCCTAGACAGGCTTTCAATTTTTATATAGATTTTGCAACGCTCTGCAATTCTAGTAAGACTATGTTAATGCTAGCTTGGTACTATCTAGTTTTCCTAATTATATTTTTATCACGGCGTAATATCATATACCAATATAGTTATTATACAGAAACACTAGGTTTTACAGTATTAACTATATTTTACGGTTTTTTGCTATAAACTTTTTTAAATTTCATTATTTTTATTATTAAGTTTACTTTAAATATTACTTATTTGTTAAAATTTCGTTTATATCTCAAGTTACCAGGATTTGGTTTAGGAAATTAAAAAAAATTATCTTTGTGATAATTACCAATATATTTTTTTATAAATAACGGGTCCAGAAAAAAAATTCATGGCGAGAAGGAAAAATTGTTTTTAATTTATTAAATTGTTTAAACAAATTTAAAGAGAGATTTTTTAATATCACAAAATATTTAAATCTTTTAATAAATTATTTGGAATCAAATAATAATAATCAAAATCCAAAAAGATTTTTATAAGTTACAGCAACAATTTTTATAAATAACTATAATTTTCATAAATTATTAGAAGAAAACACCTCCTTCCCGTGTAGAAAAATCTTCTGGAAAGTCTGGAGTCAAGCCTCGCGCAAACCAGAAAGCGTCTAGCCTCGCAAGTCTGCAAGATCTGATTTGACCCAGTTCTGGTGCTGCTTAGCTACATGCCAGACTGTTGCTATTTCATCTGTTCTGGATTTTCTAGCCAGACCCAGCTCTGATTCTAGTCAGAATTTCTAGATAACTAAAATGATTTATTTTACAACTTCTATAGGCTGCGGTGTGCGATGCTGGTCTGAAGAGACTATAGCTTATTTTAAGATATCAAAAACCATATAATTCTTTATCTAAAAAACTAGACAACAAATCTCTAAAATTTAATATTTCTTCCACTTAATATTTTCTACGGGAGAAGATTATCCAAAAACACAACATTTTTCGACTTTTTAAGATCAATGTGTAGGTATAAAAAGTTGTAAAACATTCAAAAAATAGTTTTTAAAGAGAATGTTTAAAATTTTTATAAAGAGAATACCGTTTGAATTTCTAATTTACGTTTACTAAGGGAACCAGAAAGTTCCTCGCAGAATTATTACTGAAAAATATGTTCCACATAAATTACAATAAAAAATTTTTATTTTAGCAATTTATTGAAATTTTAGCAGTAATTTATGGAAATTTCTAGTAATGTTAGCGATAATTCATAAAAATATGTAAAGCAAAAATTATCATTAAAATTTTGAATTTCAGCCATTTATGGAAATTTTCGAGGTAATTTATAAACATTTTGACGGTAATTTATGAAACTATGTAAAACAAATACGAGAACTAAAAAATTTAACGTCGGTAATTTATGGTAATTTATGGAAATTTCCTCGGTAATTTATAAACGTTTTGACGAGAATTTATAAAACTATGTAAGAGACAAACGAGAACAAAAAAATTGAACGTCGGTAATTTATGGTAATTTATGAAAATTTCCTCGGTAATTTATAAACGTTTTGACAATAATTTATAAAACTATGTAAGAGACAAACGAGATCAAAAAAATTGAAAGTCGGTAATTTATAGAAATTTCCGCGGTAATTTATAAACGTTTTGACGATAATTTATAAAACTATGTAAGAGACAAACGAGAACTAAAGAATTGAACGTCGGTAATTTATGGTAATTTATGGAAATTTCCGCGGTAATGTATGGAAACTTATGCGATAATTTATAATCATTTTGACGATAGTTTATTAAAATATGTAAAACACAAATTAGAACAAAAAATTTAACGTCGGTAATTTATGGAAATTTATTAGGTAATTTACGGTAAATTTACTATGATGTAGTTCATAACAAGGTTTGGTATTTTTCTTTATGTACCATAACACGAAACTTGCAGTAGTTTCGTGATTACACAGTTAAACACTCTTTATTAATTGTTAGTTTAAAAGGTGTCGAAAATTAAAATTTATTTTCTTGTAGCTTCGATAGAGTAGTGGTTAGAGTGTTAGGCTAGAAGTCCGTAGGTCGTAGGTTCGATTCCCCGCAATGTCAAATTTTATTTAGTTATAGGTTTGCGTTTATTCTGTGTCGTGAACATTAATTTGATTGAAAGTTAAAAGTTAATAATTATTTCATGTTTGCAAATACAAATTAATTTTTTTTATTATATTAACATTTAATTTAAATAAATTTCTCATATGTTTCGTTTAATAAACCATGTTGGAAGGCTGCTTTATTATTTTTAGAAAACAGTGAATATCTATCTTGCGGTTGGCTAGCGCCTGGCTAGACCGTCTGAATAGCCTGTCTATTCTGTGGCTGACCGTTTCTAGCGTTACACTTTTGGCTAGCCCCAGATCAGTGTTTCAGGCCAGCCACTAGTTTGGAAAATAGACGGTCTGGTCTGACTCAGGCCAGCGCCAGAAGATTTTTCTACACGGGATTACGCCAAAAATGTCCAAACAGTGAATTTGTTAATTGTTATACTTATTTACAAGAAATTTAATTAATTTTTCAGTAATAATTCTGCTGAAAAATCTTTCTGGATAAATGCTTTTTTGATTCCAAATAATTTATTAAAAGATATAAATATTTTGTGAAATTAAAAAATCTTTCTTTAAATTTGTTTAAACATTTTAATAAATTATAAACAATTTTTCCTGACCGACATGAATTTTTCTTTCTGGACCCTTTATTTTCAAAAAAATATATTGATAATTATCATAACGGTAATTTTTTTTAATTTCCTAAACCAAATCCTGGTAACTTGAGATATAAACAAAATTTTAGCAAATAAGTAATATTTAAAGTAAACTTAATAATAAAAATAATGAAATTTAAAAAAGTTTATAGCAAAAAACCGTAAAATATAGTTAATACTGTAAAACCAAGTGTTTCTGTATAATAACTATATTGGTATATGATATTACGCCGTGATAAAAATATAATTAGGAAAACTAGATAGTACCAAGCTAGAATTAACATACACTGAAAAAAAATAGTATTGAACCAAGAAAATTTTTCTTGGTTGAAGCCAATGGTGGGATTGAATACGGCCAAGAGTATTATAGTATTGATTCAAGAAAACGATTTTCTTGACATAGTATACTTGGTAGGAGAGTATATGTTCTTGATCCAAGAAAATATGGAATCCAGTCAAGAAATTAAGTTTCACGAAAGAAATGCAGATTATATTAATTCAAGAACATTTGTGTATCAAATCAAGAAAATATTTTCTTGATTTGAGAAAATTATAAATTTCAATAAAAAAAATATTTTCTCAATTCAAGTAAATTATTTACTTGAATCCCCCCCCCTCTCATCCCATGATTTCTAATACTTAGGTCAAACATTTTTATTATTTAATTAATTAACATTTATATTTTTTATTTAAATAATTAAACAATTGTTATTTTACATAATATTTACATTTAATTAATACTTATCACTAATACAACAAATATACCTTGAAAGAAAATTTTCCACGGTCGGAGGAATCGAACCCGGGTTGCACGCGTCAGAAGCCGTACCGTTGCCACTATGCCATCCAAGTCTCAATGGATAGTTTTCAAAAACTGCTATTTAAGTTGCACATCCATTTGAAGAAAAATATTTTCTTGGATCAAGAACACCCGCATTGTGTTAAGTAAAAAAAAGTTTCAAAGCAAATGAATGAAATGATTTGATTTAAGAAACACAGATTCTCCAGACAATACTTTACTATTTCGCTTAAGAACATAATATTCTTGATTCAATCCTTTTTGGTACTTCGGATAAGTAAAATATTTGATTGTAATAATAACATATTTACTTCCACCAAATACTGAATTATTAATACAAGAACTATACCCAATGCTCATAATTACTTGGCACAAGAAAATAAATTTCTCTCTTTAAATAAATATAGGATTGATTCAAGTAAATTCTGTCAAGTAAATGCATTTACTTGGTTCAATTACAATTTTTTTTCAGTGTACTGTTATGTCTCAGAAAAGAAACCAAACATAACTAAAATTATTATTTTTTAATTGTCCGGCATCGGTGATTCAAACCTGATTTATTCACAAAGCTGAGGGCTTTGGTATTAAGGGACAGGTTTTTAAGAAAAGAGAAACTTATGTTTAAAATATTATTGTAGTAGTTTATTTGAATCCTTTACAGATGAGTGAAAGAATGAGAGAGCAAACAGATCCAGATGTCTTTGAAACACTGGAACAAAAATTAAAATCCGTAAGGGAAACAGAAATTATCTTGATATAGATACGTATGTTTAATAATTTACCTTGATTGTGACCTGGGATTATTTGCAAGTTAATAAATTCGGTCAATGAGTAAGAATGAATTCCCAGGTAAGATGAAGATATCCCTTAGTGAAGATGTTTACGGGCCAGAGTTAAGTGAAGGTCCGGAGTCCAGGCGAATGATTGTCCTTTGCACGTTCAGGTTTCCACAGATCCAAGCATTTAGAGTATTCCCCAGTAAATTCTGCTTCGTATGTTAAAAATCCTCTTATTTAGGCAGTAGCAATCTCCTCGTTAGTGCCAGGTGAATTTTCCATAAAAGGAATTGTAGGGGTGACTCGTAGCATGAGATGAATAGGAACAGTGAAGTATTGTACACTAGCTTGGAGAACACACTCGGCGAATATATGAGGGGAGATAGCTTGGTGGCGGTTTGATCTAACGCGAAGGACAGATGTAATTGCGTCGGTGGTGATTTCTAGACTAATATACTTAGGGGGTGATACACGACTTCTTAGCTTAGAGGCTGTTCCTGGACTGCCAAATTCGTCAAGGGTGGCCCCTTTTATATGCTTTCTTCACAAGGGAACATACCACCCACTTTTATTACCTTTGGGTCAAGGTAGTAAAAATTTTATTACATTTGAGTGGGGAACCAATAGAAAAGATTGACAATGTGCAGATGACCAATTTTCGGCATCTGCTACTTAGACAAAGACATCTTCTGATCAAAGAACGCGTTGATTCGTCGCTGTTTTTAGACAGTTCAGTAACCTTATAGAAGGGTGAAACTCGTGGATGACCGTATAAAGAAAGGTCAGTCCAAGACGACACACATTTCAATTGATTTGTTTGGTTTACAAGAAAAGTGAGGATTCAGATTCTAACTTTACAAAATATTGATTATAAGTACAAAAATGCGTCGCGATGACGTGACACCTCCCCCCTTTAAAATTCGAAAATTGGAAAATGAAGTTTGAACAATTTTTGAATTCAACTTGTTTGTATTACATTATTTAAAGGGAAGTGTCATATTTGAATTGACAAGTAGTCTTTAGCAGATACAATTTTGATTAATACGTTTAAGATAATATTTTGATTTTAACATACACATACACATACATGGAAAATTGCATACACATTTTTTTAAAATTTTATAAAAATGTTTTTTAGACATAATATTATCCACACACATTTGCGTACAAGATTTTAAGAGATTAAATAGAACAGTTGCTTTGTAAGCCTGATTAATACAAGTATTTAATGAATTTAAATTTGTAAAAGCACACATACAGAATACAAGTGTTTTATTTTAATGTTTTGTGTTTATTTTAGTGTTTTTTAAGACTTTTGATTAGTAAATACATACATTTAATAAGTCTAATTAATACAAGTGTTTTATGTTTTGTTTAATGTTTGTTTTTCTAGTGTTGGATAGTAGATACTTGCATACGCATACATTGTTAATAAAATTAGTTAATATGAATATTTACGTTTAGTGATTTAAGGGAGTTGGATTAATAGACACACACACATGCATATACATGATTGGATTAAGAGATTATTTAGTAATATCAATATTGGATTCCATAATCCATTCGAGAAAAAGTGCTAATAAAATTTATAAGAGATAGTATAAATTAATACTTTACATGTTACATTTGTTGACAATGACAACAATTTATAGTGATTTCGATTAAAGTTTAGATTCTAATTCACACAATGGTTAAATGTGTCATGTGTACCCATGACTAAATGCTCACACTATTATCCCTCTTTCTTAGGGGAGAAAAAAAAAATCAATACATTTCAAATCGCTGAAGCAACAGCTATTTTGATTTCGACATTGTTAGTCTTTATAATTTTTGTTTCTTTTAAACCCGTAACAATTTTCAGCTACGTGATATCTCATGTAACACCTTTTACAGGAATCGCTCCATCTAATTAATTGTACTTTATCACTCCATGTGTCAATTGATTCTTTGTTTTCATTAAAATCATACCTCTGTTTCAACCGTGTTAACATTACTTCAGCTAATTTTCTTTTGGTATCTTTATTATTCTCAAATCTTTCTATATTAACTTCAATATAATCATTATCTTTTGTAATATAACAAGTTGCATTATTAGGGGAAACCCTCATATCCGGTATATCATATATAGGTTTTGAAAAAGTGAATTCAATAGCAAGATTTTCAAGCGTAGTAACTGGCGATGAATTCATATTACCTAAAAGAATATAAAATCCAATCAGGTAACGTTATTTTGTTTATATAAAATTTCGTGTTGAATAGAATTTATTAATTTGAATAAATTTAAAATTAGTATTGTTAATTGTAAAACATGAAATATATCTTTCAATCATTTCAGGAATAACATTTAATATATTTATTTTCTAATTTTTGTTTCCAGGAGAATAAATTTTAAAGTCATATAACATTCAATATTGTAAAATTATAGTTTATAGATTTCGAAAATTGCAAATAATTGCTTGTTTTAAAATATTGATTTTCGAATAACATTTATTTATAGCTTTGGTTTTGATAGAAAAAATTTTATTATTAATTTTATTTAACTTTATGTTATTGTTTATATATACATATGTATGTATATATAAACTTTAGAGTGTGAATAATCACCCTTCCCTTCCCCAATGAAAGAATACGAAAAAGAATTTTTAGTATTCTTTCTATACTGAGAATAAAAATTAGAACATTTTTTAACCTTTAGATAGAAATTTCATCTTCAGTGAAACAGATGTGTCTAAGAATTTATAGAGAAATCTGTTTTTTTAAACGAAGTTATTATATTTTTGTTTGTAAATTTATTTAATTTTACTTTCAATTAATATTGTAAAGTTGATTTTCTCTTTGTCTTCTTTTAATAAAAATGAAATATTTAAATAGTTGTTTTTCAATTTTATAATATTAATAAATTACAATTTTAGTTTGTTAACAATTTTTAGAAAAATTTATTTTTTTTTTAAGGTAAAAAGAAGGGATACGGGAAAAAGAAGGTTAAAATATTTTTTGTTTTTATAGGATTTCCTGAAAAGATAAATAGACATTAGTAAAAAAAATGAAGATTATATATCGCTTCTACGATGTTCCTGAAACATAGCAAAACTGTATTAGATTTTATTCAATGATTTAACAACGTTTAGTTTTTAATTAAATACAACTTTGTGTGTTTTTGTTGTGACAGAAAGAGGAATTTTGTTGATTAAAATGTGTTAATATGAGACAAACGAAGTCTGTTAATGTGTACAATTTTAGTGGTTTTATTTATTTTTATTTTAATATTTCCTTTTGGCAAAATCTCTAAAACTTCATGTGGGCCTGTATATTGATTTCCTAATTTTTTAGGTTTAGGACCTTGAAGTAAAAATACGCTATCTCCTACTTTAAAATTTTGAGGGTTGGTTTTTCGATCATAATATGTTTTTGATTTTTGTTTAGAGAGAATTAAGTTGTTCCGTGCGAGAGCCTGAATGTCATGTAACTTTGTCACTAAATTTATAAGATAATCATCATATGTTTCTAATTTTTCCTCTTGTTGCAAAGGCAAACTTGATGGTAATCGAGGTAATCTTCCAAAAACTAACTCGTATGGAGTGCACTTAGTTCCTTCATGAACGCTCGTATTGTAAGAAAACATGGCCAATTCAAGTAAATCGTCCCATTGAGTATTTTTATTAATGAATTGTTTAAGATATTCTGCTAACACATGATGAGATCTTTCTAATGAACCGTTTGACTGTGGATGAAAAGACGTCGTTTTAAATTGACGAATACGAAAACGTTTCGCAAGTCGTTTCATTAAATTGCTTAGAAAATTTGTTCCCTGATCTGTTAAAACACCTTTCGGGGATCCGAAAGTGCAAATAAATTTTTTAACAAATGCATCTGCAATTGTACTAGCTTGTTGATTTGGCAAAGGCACTGCGACCGAGTATTTTGTTAAGCAATCTTGTATAGTTAAAATACATTCGTTACCACTTTCAGTTGCTGGTAGAGGTCCTACAATATCCATTGAAATTTTCTCAAATGCACTTCCAGGGGTGTCGGTAATAATCATTGGATTCTTAGTTTTCACTCGAACTAATTTCTTTAATTGACATTGCAAACAGATTTGTATATATTTCTGAATATCAAGTTTCATATTTTCCCAAAAATATTTTTGTCTAATTCTGTTATACGTTTTAGTAACACCTTTGTGACCGCCTAAAGCCGAAGAATGTGCTTCTTCAATCAAAATTTGTCTTTGTTCGTTTGTTGCATATTGCACATAACCTTTACAAATTATTATTGTAGTACTTGAATGTTGAAAGGTTTCCTTCAGAATTAGTTCAATTTCTCGCCAATTAACATGATTTATAGTAGCTGTTTTCGCAATACTAACCGATCGTAATTGAAGTTTTTCAGTTAGATTTTTAAATGATTGAATTGTTATTTTAATGTTGTTTGTCATTTGAGTAATACTTTCACTTGAGTCAATGGTAATTGGTAATGCAATGTGCAAAAAATTATTTCCCTTTTTAATTTCTTTGGCTTCATTTAGTAAGAGATTTTTAAATTGTGGAAGTTCATTTTGTTTAAATAAACTTGAAGAGCCATTGTCCATAGGCGTACCTGTTGTCGATAGAAAATATGCATAATTATCCTTTCGCATTCTTAACTGGTCCTTACATTCAACTACATTGCTATGTAAGGGTCCACTTGTTGAATTTTCAGCATCACCTGTATGCTGTGTGTTCAGAAGGGAACCAGAGGGAGACTCAGGAGGGGGTTCAGGCGGTGGACGTTCTTCTTCATCCGACAGCTGCGTATAGAAATCAATACTCTCAGTATCTACCATTTCCCCCAATCTATTTTTTCCAGCCTTATATTCAGTTTCGACAAAATTTTCGAAACTATCATCACTAAATTCTTCACTGGAACTAGTATTATTTTCGCGAAAATCATTTTTTAATTGATTACTTTTATCGTAATTTACAAATTCTAAATCACTTTCACTTGATTCACTGTCATTATCTTCAATATTTCTCTTTGTTTTCTTATAAATTTTTTCACTTTGCGAATTATCACTTGAATTATTTCTTTTCTTTGAATTTTGTTTTGTTCCAATATCATTTTTCCGCGGTCTACCTCTCTTTCTTTTAATTAAATCTTCATTAATATCTTCATTATAATTTATTTTCCGTAAATTTTCACGATTTCGCAAATTTCGAACGTTTCCTTGAATTATACTAGATTTTTGATTCTTAGAATTCTTCATTTCTTCTTGAATTTGACTTCTTAATTTGTCTTCGTTTTGCATACTTTTTTGAATTTGATTTCGTACATTTTCTTGATTTCGAATTAATTTTTGATTTTGTAAATTTCGCTTAACACTCTGTAAATTTTTTACGCTTTTTGGCACTGAATTTTGCACTTTATCTTGAACTGGATTTCGTAATTTTTCCTCACTTTCCTCTGACTGAAAATTTTTTTGATTTCGCAATTTTTGGGCATTTATACCGATTTGATTTAATGTTTTCGACTTTTCACTTGATTTAGAATTTTTCACTTTTCCCTTTATAGTTTCTTGATTTATTTTCTTTAGTTTTCCTCTGGTAGTAACTGCATTGAATCTTTCACTTTTCACTTCACTGTGTTCCTTTTCACAAATCACTAATTTTATAAACAGGAATACTTGAATAAAAAATTCACAAAGGTTTTTAACTCTTTTATTCTTTCCTGTTTCAGATATTAGATTGATTATTTTTTTATGAAAACTTGTTTCATTAACTGCGTACACTGTGTTTACGTTTGATTTATCACTTAATTTTCCTTCGATTTCATCGTAATTAATTTCTTCATCACAAAGTAAATTATCATTATTCCCTCCATTAAAATCACTTTTGTCTTCATCATCATCATCTTCTTCATCGTAGTAATCTTCTTCATCATAATCATCCTCTTCGTCTTCTTCTTCATCTTCTTCTTCTTCAGCTTCTTCATTTTCCCTTTCATTTCTTGGAATTTCGTTTTGGAGACTCACAATTTTTACTGGATTTCGAGATAATGCGTCCGCATTGACATTCATTTTTCCTGCTTTATATATCATTTCAAAATCGTATTCTGCTAATTTGAGTTTCCATCTTGTTACACGAGAGCAAGGATCACTTGAATTTTGAAACCATAATAGAGGTTTATGGTCTGTCACAATTTTAAATTTTCTTCCGTAAAGAAAATGTCTAAAATGTAGAACGCAGTATATAATTGCGAGAGCTTCTTTATTATAAGTATCATATTTTACTTCGTGTTCATTTAGAGATCTGGACGCGTAAGCAATGGGTTTATCTTTTCCAATTTCTCCCTGTGATAAAATTCCACCGATAGCAAAACCTGATGCGTCGGTAGTTAGAATAAAGGGTTGATCAAAATCTGGTCTTTGCAATAAAGGTTCTTCACAAAGTTCTTGTTTTAATATTTCGAAAGCTTCTTGTTGTTTTTCACTCCATTTAAAAGTCACATCTTTTTAAAGCAACTGGGTTAAAGGTCCCGATTTTTTAGAAAAATTTTCAATAAACCGTCTGTAGTATCCAGCTAAGCCTAAAAATTGTTTTATGTTTTTCACATTTTTAGGAGTTGGAAAGTCCTTAACTGCACTTATTTTCTTTGGATCTGGTCGAACTCCATTTTTATCAATAATGTGTCCTAAATAAACTACTTCAGGTCTAAGAAATTCACATTTATCTGGTTGCAATTTTAAATTAGCTTCTTCCAGTCGATTCATAAAATTCTTAAATTTTTCTTGATGTTCTTTTAGAGAATTTGCAAAAATTACTACATCGTCTAAATAGACAAATAATTCAGTACCGATAAGACCAGATAGACAAGAATTCATTAATCTTTGAAAACAACTTGGAGCGTTTTTTAATCCGAAAGGCATGCGGTCAAATTCATAGTGACCATATGGTGTAGAAAAAGCAGTTTTGTGTGAATCTTTTGGATTCATTTTTATTTGATGAAACCCTGAGGCTAAATCAAAAACAGAGAAATAATGTGCATTTCCAAGGGTTTCAAGTACTTCGTTAATATTAGGCAATGGAAAGAAATCAGTAATTGTTTTTTCGTTTAATTTGCGAAAATCGAGAACCATTCGCCATTTTTTATTTCCTAAAGAATCAGCTTTCTTTGGCACAATCCAAACTGGGGTATTATACGGAGATTGAGAAGGTTTAATGATTTTGTTTTTTAAAAGTTCACCTGTTTGTTTTAAAAGTTCTTCTTTATGCACAGGTGGAAATCGATATTGACGTGTGAAAACTGGTTCTTCGTCTTTAGTAGGAATATTATGTTGGAGAACGTTAGTAAATGTAAGATTTTCACCAGGTAAATGAAAAATTTCCGCAAATTCAGTTATTAATGATTCTACATGTTCTAATTCCTCTGGCTTCAAATGATCTAATCGAAGCAAATCTAATATTTGTTCAATTCTTTCTTTACCCGTAAGTGTATAAAATCCAATTTTTGATGTTTGTGGATACACGAAATTGTCTAATAATTTTTCTGCTGTACTTTTTTGAGTGGTTAAATTGTTTTCTTTTGTTTTATTTAATTCTTCAAGATTATGGGATATTTGACATTCTTCTAAAATTACTTTAGGGATTTGTAATTTTACAGGATTAGATAATGTGTTGGCTGCTTTGACATATGCTTTACCGTTATTATTCGTGACTAAAGCGTTACCTATAAAAATTCCTGGTTCAGTGTCTAAAAGAGGGATATAACCTTCTTTTAAATCAGTATTTTCGATAATTAGATAAATATCTGATATTGATCGAGGTGGTAAGACTATAAAATTTCTTGAAGCGAAAGGGTATTTTTGGTTTTTAACCTCTAAACATTTTTCCGCATAATTAATTTTAACGTTGTTATCAGTAAAAAATTCTGAACCTAAGACTCCATCTTCTTCTATAGGAACTTCATTAGGTATAATATTAAAAATAGTTGGGTAATCGAAAATGTTTAATTTTATCTGACCTATTGTATGAACTGGATGTTGATTAATTCCTGTAAGTTGCAATTTTTTAAATGTGTTAACTGTCATTGAGGAGTCAAGCATTTTTTCTTTTAAAAGGTTTATTCCTGCACCGGTATCGATCATTAAATGAAGTGGTTTTGAACAATCTTGAATAAAAATTGATGGTATAACACTTCCTTTGGTAGAATTGATTTGAATAACTTCTAAATCAGTAGATGCTTTTTTATTAGGAATTTTTATTCCATTGCTGCCTGTCCCAACGCACCTGCTTTGGGAAGGTTTTGCTCGTTTCCCTGTCTTACTGGGGTAGGTGAACGAGATTTTTGATTCTGCTTATATTGATTATTATATTCTCTACGTCTGCATTCATTAATTGTGTGTCCTGTTCTTTTACAATAATTACAAGTGATCGTGTTTCTTGAATTTACATTAGAAGAAAAATTTCTCTCGTTTTGAAATTGTTGATCTTGATTTCGAAAATTTTGATAATTATTTCGATTTTGAACATTACTTTGATTTTGAAAATTATTTCGATTTTGGAAATAATTTTGATTTTGGAAATTGTTTCGATTTTGAAAATTATTTTGATTTTGAAAATTATTTCGATTTTGAAAACTATTTCGATTTTGAAAATTGTTTCGATTTTGAAAATTATTTCGATTTTGAAAATAATTTTGATTTTGAAAATTATTTCGATTTTGAAATTGTTGGTTTCTAAAGTTGTTTTGGGGGGACGTAGAATAACGCAGGTGATGTGTGGATTCCCATGGTCGTTTCGACGAGGGGGAGTTCCCTCTTCTTGTGAAATCGATTGGTTCTCTCCGAACTTGTGGAGATACAGAGCGTTGAAGCATGTATTGATTTTTCCTTAACCTACGACAAGTGTCCATAGTGTGACCTTTAATTCCACAATTTTCACATACTGTCTCTGCAAAAGTGACCCTACTTTGATGTTGTCTACTTGAATTTGCTTTTCTAAGATCTCCTATTGCTTTTAAGTTTCGTTCTGTTTCAAGTGCTCTATTTGTAGCTTCTTTAAGAAGTAAACAATCCCCAATACGAATTTCTAATTCTGATGGTAAACCACGACGAAAACATGAAACTATATCTGCTTCTAGGCTTTCAATTGTTGCTTTATCTAATGGACCTTTATTCTTTAATCTATGCGCGTCATAAATTTGGTCTGCTAAATCTTTTATTCTATTTGCATAAGATAATACAGATTCGCTTTCCCACATGAAAATGTTTCCTAACTCACCTTGTAATTGATAAATACTTTTACTTGGCAAATAGATTTTCTTTAATTGATTTGTAAGATCTAAAATTGTAGTATAACCACTACCTGCTATCGATTTTCTTGCTTCGCCTATTAATTTTGAACGAATTAGTTTTACTAAATTTTCCTCCACTTGAGGTAATGCGGGTAACATTTGTTTCGCTTCATTACAACCGTCAATGAAAATTGATAATGGAATATTTGATCCATCAAAAATTGGCACTATTTCAAGTGCATCTCGAAGGGATACTTGCTGATTATTTGGTAACGACATATCTTCGATTACTTGAAGATTTGGGAAAGGTGCTAACTTTGATTTGTTAGGAGTTGAAGTAAAAAGCGGATTTTGTGAAGTTTGTAATAGGGTGGAAGCACTTCCTATAGTATTTTTTGATTCAGAAAAAAATTCTATATCTTCAAATTGTAAGGTTCTTTTTGTTTCCCCAAAATCTGATGAATAACTACTTATTTCTGATTCATTTATTTGAAGGGTCGATGAATTTGAATTATTAAATGAATGTCTATGAGGAATTGGACTGTGCTTAATTTTTGGATTGTTACTAGAATTTTGATTAGGATTATTATTTATTTGTTTTTGTGCATGACTACGTGTATTAGGGTAAGGAGTATCTTTCGACATCAATATTTTACTTTAAATGACATGAATTAAAACCTCTGGATATATCTGTCTCTCTTTTATTAAAAATTATACATAGTTTCTCTCTCTTATTATTCACAGCGGACGATGCACCAAAAATTTAGACTATGTTATGTCTCAGAAAAGAAACCAAACATAACTAAAATTATTATTTTTTAATTGTCCGGCATCGGTGATTCAAACCTGATTTATTCACAAAGCTGAGGGCTTTGGTATTAAGGGACAGGTTTTTAAGAAAAGAGAAACTTATGTTTAAAATATTATTGTAGTAGTTTATTTGAATCCTTTACAGATGAGTGAAAGAATGAGAGAGCAAACAGATCCAGATGTCTTTGAAACACTGGAACAAAAATTAAAATCCGTAAGGGAAACAGAAATTATCTTGATATAGATACGTATGTTTAATAATTTACCTTGATTGTGACCTGGGATTATTTGCAAGTTAATAAATTCGGTCAATGAGTAAGAATGAATTCCCAGGTAAGATGAAGATATCCCTTAGTGAAGATGTTTACGGGCCAGAGTTAAGTGAAGGTCCGGAGTCCAGGCGAATGATTGTCCTTTGCACGTTCAGGTTTCCACAGATCCAAGCATTTAGAGTATTCCCCAGTAAATTCTGCTTCGTATGTTAAAAATCCTCTTATTTAGGCAGTAGCAATCTCCTCGTTAGTGCCAGGTGAATTTTCCATAAAAGGAATTGTAGGGGTGACTCGTAGCATGAGATGAATAGGAACAGTGAAGTATTGTACACTAGCTTGGAGAACACACTCGGCGAATATATGAGGGGAGATAGCTTGGTGGCGGTTTGATCTAACGCGAAGGACAGATGTAATTGCGTCGGTGGTGATTTCTAGACTAATATACTTAGGGGGTGATACACGACTTCTTAGCTTAGAGGCTGTTCCTGGACTGCCAAATTCGTCAAGGGTGGCCCCTTTTATATGCTTTCTTCACAAGGGAACATACCACCCACTTTTATTACCTTTGGGTCAAGGTAGTAAAAATTTTATTACATTTGAGTGGGGAACCAATAGAAAAGATTGACAATGTGCAGATGACCAATTTTCGGCATCTGCTACTTAGACAAAGACATCTTCTGATCAAAGAACGCGTTGATTCGTCGCTGTTTTTAGACAGTTCAGTAACCTTATAGAAGGGTGAAACTCGTGGATGACCGTATAAAGAAAGGTCAGTCCAAGACGACACACATTTCAATTGATTTGTTTGGTTTACAAGAAAAGTGAGGATTCAGATTCTAACTTTACAAAATATTGATTATAAGTACAAAAATGCGTCGCGATGACGTGACAGTACACTGCAAAAATAAGTATCTTTTTTGATATCTTAACATAAGATGTAAGATGGATAAATGGTATCTTACATCTTAAAATAAGATGTTTTCGAAAGTATCTTACAGATTTTTAAGATGCTTTATACGTCTTAGATATTTTTTCTATCTTAAAAAAGCAAGACACTTCTGTAAGTTTTTTAAAGTATCTTAAATTAAGATGTTTCTGTCTCAATAAAATGTTTAGCGATAAGTTACTTGTGAATTGTAAGATGCGAAAAAAATTTAAGTTACTACACCCAGAACCAACTAGACCTTTTATTTGTTTTAAATAAAATTTATATTTGACATAAATAAAACATAGATTTTAGTTAAATAAAATTTTATTTAAACTAAATAAAATTTATTTGAAACAAATAAAAAGTCTAGTTGGTTCTGAGACAAACATACCATTTCTCTGGGTGTAAAACCTAAGATGCATAAATTATCTTACATATAAGCCCATAGTTAACCTCAAAACTTTTTCCTAAAAAAATATGTTGGAAAATGTGTACGAAGATACTTTAAACATCTTAAATTAAGATATTTTTAATGACTAAAAAGTGACTACAATAACATCTTAGAAATGACTACACCCAGAGAAATGGTATATTTGTCTCAGAACCAACTAGACTTTTTATTTGCTTCAAATAAATTTTATTTAGTTTAAATAAAATTTTATTTAACTCCAATATATGTTTTATTTATGTCAAATATAACATGGAAAAAAAAATTTTACTGTGAGGAACAGCTAATTTCGAAAATAAATAATATAAAGAATCTATGCAACTAATTCAGTGAATGGTTTCCAATGCAGTAGTCAAACAGTTTCTCTAATATAGAGAAAATGAATATAACTGGTCAGCCATATTGGAAATGTTTGACAGCTTACCATTCTCATAGAAATTTCTCTAAAATCACAAATGTCAAATATACATTTCTTACCTCTAAATACGTATTAATTTACTAATTTTAAATTTTATTAGTTATAATATAATAAATATAATTTATAGAATTTGAATATACGCTTTGAACATTAATTTAAAAATGTTTTTATTCAAGTGTTATTTTGAGGTTGTGTTGTTTTCAAAAGGAAACGTAGGAAATATCATTTTCGCTGGATCAGCGAAAATGGATTATCGATAGAGCCAAATCAGCGAAACTTATAGCTATTATAGTGATTGTTATATCTACTTTAGTAGAACTTTTTTTAGCGTGAAATTTTATTTACAACAAATAAAAAGTCTAGTTGGTTCTGAGACAAATATACGTTTATTTAAGACAAATAAAATATATTTGGTTTAAATAATAATTTTCTCTGGGTGTACCAAAATATCTTAATTAAGATACTTCTTTTTGCAGTGTAGTCTTACTAGAATTGCAGCGCGTTGCAAAATCTATATAAAAATTAAAACCTTGTCTAGGAAACTAGATAGAATCTAGACTGCACCAATCTACACCCAGAGAAATGATTTATTTGAATTAAATATAATTTATTTGAAACAAATAAAAAAGGATATTTGTCACAGAACCAACTAAACTTTTATTTAGCTCAAATAATATTTTTTATTTGAATTAATATATTTCGTTTAAATATCCATTTTTATTTGAATGAAAAATATTTTATATTTTCTTTAAATATATTTTATATTTAGAGCAAGTAAAAACATTTTTCATTTTAATAAATCTTGTAAGCATTCTGAAATATTAAAATTCACTTATAACCTACAAATAAATTTAACAATCAAAATCACTGATGAAACTCTTAATATTCATTAAAATAAATGTTTATTTTTATAAGAATATTTGTTAAATAAACTCAGATCTTCTCAGTCACTTTACTTTACTTTTCAACTTCATATGTAAAAGTCCACTGTCACATTTTTCTCACAAATTCTCAAATAAGACACTAAAATGTAAATGAAATCACATTCAAGTCTGTTACTTTGTACTAATTTAAATTTTCACTTAAAAAGAAAAATTCTGTACTTAAAGTAATGAAATTTGTTAACTATTCATAATGAATAAATCTCTTATACTTATACGCGTTCAACTGTTAATAGCTGGTTAAAAGCAAAACATCTTATTGTTTTACTATAGTAATGCAATATGCGCAGGCGTTATAAATCAAACAAACATTTATTTGAATCAAATATATTTTTTATTTGCTACAAATATACTATTTTCTAAATTGCAAATATATTTCTTTATTTTAGATTACTAAGTGCATTTATTTGAAATAAATATTAGTTTATTTATTTTGAATAAAATATTTATTTGCAACAAATAATTTTTTTATAAATAGGTATACACTTTTAGTTAAAATAAATAACTTTTTTCTCTGGGTGTAGCATTCACTGTAAATCAAAGTGAGTAAAATTCATGCACTTTGATTGTCCCAGTTCTGAACACACTTTGAAGTGCATTATTCTCATGCACTTTGACGTCAAAGTGTGTAATTCTTATGCATTTTATATTTTATGCACTTCAAAGTGCATTGAAATTACACACATTGAGGTCAAAGTGCATGAGAATAATGCACTCAAAGTGTGTTCAGAATTGGGACAAATTTATGCACTTCAAGTACATGAATTTAACTCACTTTGATTTGTAGTATTACTGTAAATAGTAACGCTAGGAAAAAACTAGCCTGGCTTTAAATAGATTTAGACTGCCGCGACAATTTTCTACACGGGACTAGTTAGGGTCTTGAGCTAGAAATCCGTATGTCATAGGTTCGATTCCCCGCAGTGTCAATTGTAATTCACTAATAGGTTTTCGTTTATTCTGTGTTTTAAACATTAACTTGATGAAAAGTTGAAAGTTAAGGATTATTACACGCTTGTAAATACAAATTAATTTTTTTTATTATATTAACATTAAATTGAAATAAATTTTTCATTTGTTTCGTTAAATAAACTTTTCTAACTAGTTTCTAGATCGTAGTAACAATTAACAAATGTATCTAGTGAGACTATGTAGCGCCAGTCTTGATATGACTATCTCGCGCTTAAAGAATACCAGCGTTACATTTCGGTCTAGATACTAGATTGGAAAGATATATTGGGCTAGTATAGCAGGTAGACAAACTAGATTGATACTAGGTAGCGCCATTACAATTTTCTACACGGGCATTATCGGTAAAAAATAATATTAATTATTCATACATATTACATTTTTTGTATTTAATAAAATTAAAAAAAATTTATTGTGAGAATAATTTTTTGATTATGTTTTATATTTAAGAAATCAAAAATCCCAAATATTGTTTAAAAAATTGAATAACAAAAGTAAAATCCCAAATGAATGATAAATTTTCTATACAAGTTTGCTTTGTAAATATAACAACAACAAAAATAAATAAAAAAATAACATCGCAGGGAATATAATCAAGAAAAGCAATAATGCACATTTAATGTTTGAAAAAGCTATATTTATAGAGATAAAAGATAAAAAAGGCAAACACTATAAAGCTCACTGTGGCGCGTGTGGACGAAGACGAGCTTCCAAGATCGTACATCTTGGTGAGATATTAAGATGTCGTTGAGCTCTCTGGTGCATAAAGGAACTTACTTAACACTGAGAAAGCGAAAATACTTTGCACGTTTGCTTTCAACCTTGCCAGGCGCCATGGCGTCGTCCTTGCCACTAAAAGCCGCTATAGAATCTTTTATGACGATCATCTTTTTTATAAACTGACCTAACACCACCCACTGACAATTACAATTAATCTTTCACTTTACTAAATATCCTCATCTAAAATTCATCTACTTTACCCTTCTTTTTATTCGAAATCAATTTTTAGTTCAAATTATATACCTATTTAAAAATCAAACTGTTTCCAAAAGTTTCCAAAGGTTCAAAGAAATAATTTTTTTAATACTTCATTATCGCTTTCAGAAAAAAGTTTTTATTAATCCAAAGAAAATTTGTTCTCTGAAAAAACTTAATTATTTATAATTCAATTAACATTAATTAGAAATTATCAATAATACAATTATAATTAATGAAAGTAATATTATTAAGTTAAGAAGAAAAATTTTAATATTTGCTCAGATTAAATTAAAGCATACTTGGGATGAGTAAAAGTGGAATTTTATGTGTTTTATTAATCTGGAGTACTTTTTGCATTTGTTGTGTTTCAAATAATGCATTAAAAACAATTAACAATTATATTTCAGAATGTAGGGTCAACGATGTTTATAAAGTAAGGTATTATTTCTTGGAATTATTTCTTGAAATATACTTCTCCAAATGGAAGATTACATTTTCATATAGTCAAAGTAGGGTTTAAATTTCGACTAGGGGATATTTTAGTTAAAATAAATAAATAAAATAAACCTAACTGGTTTTATTTATTTCGATCGCACGCACTTGCTGTTATTACACGCTCGGTCTCTATTACTCATTTAATTAAGTAGTACAGTCAATAAAGTGAAAATTTGCTCAGGTTGTTAAAAGGTGTCAAGAAAATTGTTAAGATTGACAGGAAATTGTTAATTTATTCAAAGTAATTGTCCTTTAAAAGTGACATAAATCTCTCACTTGATTAATGCTCTGTAAATTGAATAGTGAGCAAACAATAGTAGCTCCTGTTACACTATCTAGATTACTATCTATTATCGATATTATCAACTTCATTTATAGATAAAGGATATTGATGCTGTTATAAATTATCATTAAATGAATAAATCTGAGGGCAAACATCATCTTGAATACAAATCGAGACTTTTCTTTGATATTTGATACAAATTCTAAGCTCCACTCTGTATATAGAAAAAAACCGCAGCTTTCTAGATGCTATGAGTCAAGAATTATTTTTTTAATATTTGATCAATTGTTAAAATCATCAAATATCTGCATGATCTACCACTTCCCAGGCGGAAATTTCCATCCGGCGCGGATCCTAGCCAGTACTGACGCCGGTGTAACTGTACTGGCTCGGAACTGCCTGCCAACCGAATGTGAACGGGTATTCTACCGAATACACGGAAAAAATTAGTTGTTGAAATTTTCCTCGAATTTGTAGAAGACTCTCGGATATAGTCGAAAGTATTAAAATTTTTAAAATCACTCTGTTTTAAAAATCATATTGAAATCGAAGAAAAAATGTACTACATTCGAAGACAATTTAGAAAAAGGATTTGAAACTTTCAGCGACAGTCGAGGAAAATGAAGACACAGCCATCGTGAACGATTCGGCGACAGTCGAGGAAAAAGACGTGTCCGGATTTTCTTCTACAGTATTCTAAACTTTCAACGATTATAATCGCGGAAAATGAAAAATTCTGCGGACCAGTAAAAAAAATTCTTTCAGTTCTTATATATTTCATTCCTTTTATGCCTTATATTTAATTACAATCCTACATTTATACATAATCACGAGACTCATCACATGTAATTTGACACTATTTAATCACTAATCACCTACCTAAAACTAAATAGCTAACACCAATACGCATATTATCCTACACTTTCGTTGTTTCGCACGCTATATGAATCTACTTTTTCATCGTCCTTATATACTAAATAGAATCTTTCTTTACCGCTTGCGAGAAAAAATGCAATATTTTGAAAATATTCCTCGACTTTTTTTAGGGAATTTCTGCTAAAATCATAGAGTATTTCTATAAGTTTATAAAGAATTTTTTCATATCCGAGAGTCATCGAGTGGTAGTTGAAAACTTCAACGACGAATTTTTTCCGTGTAGTGACTAGGCCAGGAATGCGCTGGTAACCGGCTCGAAACTGCGGCATTCCTACCGGCCGAGAGAAGCCGTTCCGTGTATAATTCAACCGGCTGGGACCTGGCACTCTACCGACTGCGGATTTTCAATTTAATAGCTGGCATTCTACCGCCTGACAACCGGATCGGATTCAAATGATAATTTTAACAAATATCAATTAAAAAAATAATAATTAATTGCAAAAAATAAGAATACTGATGACAATTTATTCACAGTTCACTTTACACATTTCTTTATTTTTTTATACACTTAAACGCAATTTTTTATTACATAGACACTTGAAAAATCCTAACGCTTGGGGGTACGAACCTACGCCTAACCGAATATTTCCGCACCGAAATCTCGCACGCTAACCACTATGCTATACGCTCTCATGGGACTCTGAAATATTAAATACTCTTAAGTGTCACGAGTCAATAATATTGAACATAATAATATTAATAATTTTAAGTAAAATCTTTTAATTAAAAAGATATTATTAATTAAAATGAATATTAATATTAATAATTTATTATTAATTCTCAATAATATTAATACTAATTAATAATATATAATATTAATTAATAATATCTCAATAATAAATTTATATTAATAATATAAATTTATTTATAATAATTATAAAGTAAAAGTGTAAGACAAATTTTTTTAATTGTTTAATTTGAAAAAAAGTCTCAATAAATAATTACTTAATATATTGATTAAATTTATTTATTAATTAATCATTATTTTTTTAAATAATTCAATTAATTATTGTAATAGTTATTTAGTTATGACACATTTATTAAAAATGAATTCATAATGTGATTTATGATGTGACAATAAACGACAAGATCTGCAGTCGGATCCGGCCCAGCACTGAAGAATCCGCGGGCGGAAGAAATCCAGTACCGAGCCCGTACTGACGATAGTGGGAAGACGGTTCCGACAGTCGGAGCATAATCTGTACCGCGCCGGTTGCGTTTTCAGATCCGAATCGGTACAGACCGTCGGTACTTGCAGTCTGTACGGGCGCGGATCCCAGCCGGTTGTAAACTCCGACATTCGTCCGACTTTTCCGCCTGGGTTAGGTTAGTTAATTTGCAAAATTAGAAAACAACTGCAAGTTCCTAGATAGTTCGTATATCGAGAGTTATTAATCAACAACAATTATTATTTGTTTAAATAATTATCAAAATGTATAAAAACTATTACCCCTTGATAAAAGTTAATAATTGAATACATAAATTCAGCTGAATAATGTTCAAAATTTCGGAAAAACTAAATGTCTGCTGGTGTACTACAATAAAAGTTTATAATTAACAATAATAAATTGTTTTATCAAATAATGATTATTATTGTTATGAATTAATTGTAGAATGATTTATTATCAATAGTTATATTTAATTTTAAGATTTTTTTGTTATACTGTTAATAATTTTAAAAAAATGGGAAACCCAGGTACACGGAGAGAAGAGTTACAGTTGTGACAACTAAACACGTTTAGTAGCAGAAATGCATGGAGAGCGATAGTAGCGCCCCTGGCGGTTTAGTTCCTGTTTAGTTACTCTGACTGAACGTACAGTCGGTCCTACTATTATATAGTAGATGAGACTGTTATTTTTGTCCGTCGAAAATTAACTAAACTGTTTAGTTATCAGAACTGAACCGACAGTCGCCTTCACTATTCTCTTCTCTCCGTGTAGAGCCCAGCTTGACCTCACTTTTTAACTGGAATAACTTGGGCAGATTTCCACACATGTAATTATTTATTTTTACACTTGTAAGATTTGTTATATTCTTTTAATAATTATTGAAGTAAATGTTTGTTCAAGTACAAGTTGTATTAAGAAAATATAAATAAATAACATTTTCAGTAGTGTTATCGGAATGGGAAAACGATTACTTTGAAATTTATTGTTTTTAATTAAATTCATCTACTTTATTGACTTTTCGTTTATAATTATCATTCGTTTATACTTATTGTCAGACGTGTAAATCTTAATAAAAATAATATTTTTTTTTGTTTTAATAACTATATGTCCTATTAAGAAACATCGTTAACAAAAAATATGAAAAAAATTAAAGTAACAATGTTTATATATGAGTTGTGTTTGTATTTTACTTTTTAATTAATTTTATAAATGATAATGATACTAGCAATCGACAGAAGACATTTTGTCGATCATAAGAATGTATATTGCTTTTAATTAAAATTTTAAAATACTTGTATATTGTATGATGTGAGGAATTATTTTTAAAATAACAAGGATAAAATTACTTTTCGAAGGATAGAATAGGTCCCTGAAGCAAAAAATGTTTTGTTTCAAAAATAAAAAAGAAAACAATTTTTTTTATAATTTTTAGTTAGAAAAGTCTCTGAAAGTTATTTTTGAGTATAAAGGTGGATGAAACAAGTTAAATTAGTGACATTTTTATCTCTGAAAATCACTAAAAAGTAGTGAGATTTTTATGAAAAGTAGGTACACGGTGAGTTTAAATCGATTATTATGAAAATTTAAAACAACCAAGATTTCTTTTTTGGGATATTTTCTATAACAAAAAAGAAGATATTTCCATGAAAAATCGAAATTATCCATCGCTCCCTTTTTGAGAAATTCGATTTTTTCTTTAACAACGCGTATTTTTTCGCTTTGGAACATTTTCATGCAATGTTTATAAACATTTATAAACTTTGTTTATCATTTATTTCAAGTTTATGTAATAAAAAGTAATATTGGCAAAGAGCGTTGTGGACAATAATTTTTCTTTACTCAGTCAGCACTTGCAGTAGAGGCTTGTTTGAGCTTTGGGGAAACAAAAATTATGTACTGAGCCAGCACTAATTGTTGAGGCTCGGATGAACTATGGCTAAACAATCAGCTTAGTATTAAGTCAGTGGTCAACATCGGCACTACATTGGCATTTCCCAGTAGGCACTTCTCTAATAAATAATTTAAGTTCAATAATATCTTTGGGGACTTATTGAACTCAGGAATAAGTAGTAAAAAAGATGTCAAATTTACTAAGAATCTTTTTATTGCAATTGTCACAAAATTATGAACTTATTTTTGTACCAGGAATATACATATATGGGTGATTTTCAAATAAATGTCATATTTGCATGTCCCCATAGATAAATGACTAATAAAATTATTATTTTTTGCCACTCACTTCATAAATCACTTAATAGAAGTCTCTTCTTAAAGATACTTAATATTCAGTTTGTTAACATTAACATTATAATAGTTAAAATTAAGAAAATAGGGTTAAATTGTCAGGTCCGTGGCATACGTTTTTTTAAAATTTTGTTCTGAAATTTTCACGTAAGCAAATATTAAAACTATCTTTTAAGTACTTTGTAGGCCAAATCTAACCAGATGTTTTACATATAAAAATATTTTTATTACAATGATATTCTACGTACACGAGCACTTTTTTCATGTTTTAAATTGTTAATTACTTTCTACCAACACATGTTAACGTCATCGTGATTTTATTACTCAATTTTATGTTTAATTGACTTCTACTGGTATTATTTTGAAGTGCGAACATTGAAAAGAAAATATTTGTTCGATTTTTTATTTCTTTACTTGTTTTAACTGTGACACACATGTCAGGACCGTGGAAAAGTGTCAGGTCCGTGGCATGTAACTTTTGCATTTTATTTGCGTTTTCCATCGTAACTTTAGAAATATTTAAAATCTTGTAGTTTTCATTTGAACATATACTTTAATAACAAAAATGTACTGGAATATGTAATAAATTTCAAATTTGGTTCACTATTTTATCAGAAAAATGTCTTATTCGAAAAAATCACAGTTATTTGAAAATCACCCATATATGTATGTATGTAAAAATTTATTTTTTTAAATCTCATACGAAGAAAATTCCCTTTTCACAACCACAATAATATTGTTCCTAAAATGACTCAGAAGACATTAACTCATGAAGATAATCGAAAACATTGTGCGTGTTACATTTAAAAGTTAACAAAATTCAGAATTTAAATGACATAAATAAAATGAAAATTATAACGCTAAACGAAAAAACTAAGAAACTAGTTGAAATATTCTTATGTGACTACGGTTTCTATATACGGAAGAGTTTTTTTATATTAATATTACATCTGAACTTATTAGAATATAATGTGTTATTGTGGTTGTGAAAAAGGAATATTTTTAGTATGAGTTTGGATTACTTTTAAAAACAAAATAATTAATTTACATACACATATGTACATTGGCAATTATTTATATGAAAAATATTCTTAATCGAAAAATTACGCGTTTTTATACAAAAATTTTATTTCTCAAAAAAAGACAGAATAGGATAATTTTGTTTTTTCCTGGAAATATCTTTCTTTTTGTTACAGAAAACATCCGAAAAAAGAAATCATGGTTGTTTTTTTTTCATAATAATAGGTTTAAACTTACCGTGAGTACTCTAAAAAATTAAATTTTTAGATTTCATATGAAAATTAAGAGTTTTTAGTGGCTTTTTTGTTTGCCTCATAAACCACAAAACTACCACAAATTCTAATACAAAACATTCACAGAAAAAAACTAAACTCATTTTTCATACTTTTTCTAAAAGTTTTTTTTTAAGTTTTACCACAGATACCATATTTTATTCCAACCGTTTATTTTTAAATGCACTTTAAACTATTTTTTCGTCGTATTTAATTAATTTTATTCAATAAACACCAAAAATTTTGTAAAATAAGCAGGTTAGTTTAGGTAAAAAACAAATGAATTTTACATAATATTCAATAGATTTTTATCCCTGGTTTTTTTACACCCAAGGCCAGTTTTTTAAAAATTAAAATAAATTTTAAATTAAGTTCAATTAGACAAAATTAACATTGTTTGCGTTTTAGTATAGCTTTCTCCTTATGTACAAACATTTTTTTTATTACCTGCTCACTTTATCAGGTTGTAATATGTTTGAAAAGTTCATCGAAATGTTTTGAAAAAAACAACTCAAAAATTAAAATTACAATAAAAACTATATTACTATAGATACAACATCCAAACTATAATCAAAAGTTGCGTATTACATAATATTAATATCTAATTATTTAAAAAGTTTTAACGCAATTATCTTGATAAAAAATAACAGAATTCTTCACAGATATTCAATTATTTTTAAGAATTTTAATAGAATTCTTTGCAAAAGTTTAACACAATTAAATGAATTTCATTATTTACTATTTCTTTAAAATTTATAAAATTATTTAATTATTAAAAAAAATTTATACAATTCTACGAAAACATTCAATTGTATTCATAAATAATAAAATTTCATTTTGTAATACAATTATTTTCATTGCAGAATTTCAAATATTTTTAATACTATTTTAAATAAATTCCTTGCAAAATGTTATTAATCTTAAAAATTTTATTAAAACTTCAATTATTCAATAAAATAATAAAATTCATTGTAATAATTCAATTATTTTCATAAAGACATTTGGAAAAAGTAAACTAAAAATTCATACTAAAATTTATAATTATCTCTTACTCATATTTTAACATGAACTTGTTACTTTACTTCCCTAGAAAAATTTTATGAAGTACAAAAAAATATTGATGCACCTGAATCGCTTAAAGCTGACTGTTTACATTTACCCCGAAATTTTGAAATTTTCCTAAAATTCGGGGTAAATGTAAACACCACTGTAGTTAAACTAGGTTTAAGAAACAAGTTATTTCAAGTATGCTACTGTTTTAAGGGATGGGAAAACTGAAAAAAAGTTCTTTTTAAAATTTTTAATATTAAAAATATTTATTAAAAGATAAATAATATTTATTTCCTAACAATTTTATTGAATTATTGGGTAATTAGTTGAGTATTTAACATTTTCAATGTCCCGCATTTCGCGATGGCGCCGAACTATCAATATTTGTTGGCAACATTGAGCGAAATCATGTCTATATTAGTCATTATGGTTACAACGGTTATAACAAACAACGCAAACAAATAATCAAAATTTGTCGCTGTCTTTTTCGGCTAAAAAAAGACATAAATCTAAGTTTGTTGTCTTCGTTCTTACTTACACTATGGCATTGCCAATTGTCAAAATAAAATGTTGGCAATACTTAGAACATCTTGTAGGTGAACTGAGGTAAAAATATTGACGTCGAAATTATTTTTAAATTTGTAAATTTAGCAGAAACATCTATACTGTTTACATTTACCCCAAATTACCCTACCCCATCTGACCCTACTATAATAATATATTTATTTTCATAGGAATTTATTTATGTATTATAAATATAATATTTATTTCCAAATAAAATTTATTTCTATAAAAAAATACTATAAATTTAATGTTATACATATCTTAAATAATAGTTCTTATGTATATGTTGCCTTTTAAAATTAAAAATAAATTTACTAATTTATTTAAATTATTTTCTTTTCCATGATTTGGATAAATCAGTACATTTTGTTGAATGTTATGAGGCGACATATTTTCGTTAAAAAATGTTAAATTTTCTAACATTTCTCATTTTGAGAATAGTGTATAAATTTTTATTATTTCAATTAGTTTTTTAATTGAACTCTTTTGAGAAATTTTATTATTTATTAGAACGTTTTTCTCAGTATCTAATCATTTTTAGAGTGAAATAAAATATTCTTTAGGTTCAGGGAAAAAGTCAAAATTATGTTTGGAAATCAGGGAAAAACAAAATTAAATTTATGTGGCATCTATGATTAATGATATAATTATAATAAAGAATGAGAAATGAATAAATTTATATTAAAATTGAATAACCTTGCAAATGGTTTCGGATCGATCTCGTAGTGCTCGGAGATTGGTCCCGTTTTCACCACCCTGGCAAGCTGAGCTTCCTGGACCAAAACAAGTCCCTCTTTAACGTGCTGCTCGCTCCACTGGACTCTGCATCTTCCTCTGCAACGTTCAGTTCCTGTCGTACGACAAGTCCCACGCTTTCCCTTTGACGAGGAAGTCTTGGTCGCTGCAGCAGTTGGCAAACTTTTATGCTGTGGTCGTGGAGAAGTTTTACGTGACGACGACATTGTCGGTGCTTGGTGACTCGACTGATAAATCATCTTTAACAACTTCTTCAAACTCTACTTTCCCTCTTAAATTCAAATCTCTATTTACATATCTTTTCTCTAATATCAATTTTCAGTCTTGCAATTTCTTTCTTTGTTTTTTCTTTATTAAAATAATAAATTCTGATTCTGATTCTGATTCTGATTTTTAGATTGACAATTTTTCCGTTTATTTTTTTTTAGACAAAAAGGAATTTTTTCATTTATTTATTTTTTGCACTTTTTGCATTAATTATATTCTCATTTTTTATACTAAAGAGTTTTTGTACTTTTTTTGATGCAAAAGAAAATGTTTTTTAAGCTTTTTTCTTGAAAAATAAAAGAGCTTGAAATCCTTGGAATTTCACTTCTCGATTTTCTTCTTTAACTTTCGAATTTTAATTTATACTTTCGAATATTAATATTCTACACTTGAAGTGATAGATCTTTAATATTCTCGATGCACATCTGTATATTGATCATCTCAGAGGCATTAATTTGATGGGTATACTTTTGCTCCACAAAGAGATAGCCATGGAGCGTATAAGTCGAAAACGATCGTTACTACCTCGTCATCAAGCTTATGTCACTTGTTTGTTTCGGTGTCTCAAATTTACGATGATAATCGTTATATTCGTATAGACGTGAGATCCTCGATCATTTTCCATACACTAATGAACACTGCGAATTTTTTTAAACACTGTTTGATTATTATTATTCTCTATGACTTAAAATCTCGTTTTTGTGAGTCGTTGTTATTTAAAAATTTACAATATGTAATTATTAATTAAACAAATAAACTCATTGGGAGGGAAAAGGAAAAATATTATTTTTTCTAACTGAAACAACAATGGTATTTAGCAATATTTCGATTTGTTTGCATGCATTTGACACTTTACATCACTCGCGAATTATATTCAAAGATTTCTTATTGTCATTATTGTTGGTTCCATTTGAGTTTTCTAAAAAAAATTTTGGTTTTAGTTACAATTTATTAATAAATAAATTCACAAATAAATTCATAAATAAGTAAAT
This sequence comes from Leptopilina drosophilae, assembly GCA_032873175.1. Classification (NCBI taxonomy): domain Eukaryota; kingdom Metazoa; phylum Arthropoda; class Insecta; order Hymenoptera; family Figitidae; genus Leptopilina; species Leptopilina drosophilae. The sequence goes on from CM065480.1 coordinate 34,384,170, forward strand.
AAATAAATTAATTGTTTTTAATTATTGATCTTTTTTAAAAAGGAGGAAATAATTTTTTAATGAAAAATAAACATTGAAGAGGATAAGACTTTTATCAAAAAATTTTTATTAGAGAGAAAATAATGTTTTATTAATAATTTTGTGTCTAAAATTAAATTTAATTATTTTATAATTATAATTTTAATTATCGAAAAGATTAGTTTTTGTTTAATTAGTATTTTTAATGCAAAAGAAAAATTTAAATTCAGGTTCATTTAGTTAGCGTCGTTATTTTTTCCAAATTTATCAAAAAATTGATAAAAAAATTTAAAAAATATGTTTAATTTAATTTAAAGTTGACAATTAGATTTAGAATTTTAAAATTAAAATTGGAACAGAAAAAAATTTTGTTGACATTTAGCATCGACTGTAACTTTTGAGGCAATTAAATTTAAATTTTATTAAAATACTAGTTAATAATTTGTTACAAATTTAATTTAGAATTAAAAATAAAAATTAAAAAACGTTTTGAATTAAACGTTTAAATTTAAATTAAGTCGTTCAACAAATTTTCACAGAAGAAAATTTGTTTGACAATTAGCTTCGACGCTATCTTTAAAGACTTGAAATTTAAATTTTATTGAAATACTCGATAATAATAACACTATTATAATATTAATACAATACTATTATTAATAATATATTAATTAATAATTATGCGAACGAAATGCTTTATTAAAATTATTATTCACTACGATTAAAATTGAAAAAAATAAATTGAGAATATTCTTTCTCTCACGAGACTTAAATTATTGTAATATTAATTAGTATTATTTTAATAAAATTCAAAAAAAAGAAACAGTTTTGATTATTGTTTACGTTATTTGGAAATATAGAGAATTAGTAAAATTTTGGACTTACATTTTTAATTATTATTATTTTTTTTGTTGAAGAAATGTGTCACAAAAATTGTTTTTAAATTAAAAAACGACAGAGAGAAAAGGCGAATTAGATTTTGCGAAAATTCTATATTGAGATAACAATGGGATGAGCCGCGTAGCGTGGCGGATTAATGAGGTTCTCTCCTCACATCCTGGCTAACGATCACGATCGCACGATCACGGAAGATCACTCGCCTCGGAATCACGTTTCACGGTCCAGCGCGAGTCTGAAACTGACTTTCATTCAACGAGTACTTTGAGTTTGGTATACTCCGGTATTGCGCCGATCGAACTCTCTTTCGTCTTTGTTCCTCTCACTTAAATGACAAATATACGTCTCTCATGTCTTTTGGAATATATATCTTTTATTTCATTCTGTTTTTTTGCCTCCTTCTCTTTCCAGTATATATATATATATATATATATATACGAGTGTCTATATGTTGGTGCGTTTAAAACACGTCTTGCTTCCCTCTCCTTTAAAAAAAAAGAAAAAAACTCAATTTCCCACTCTTTTTATCTTCTTTCTGGACCAAGGAGTATAGCAAGATTGGAGTTTCTGACGTAGGAGGAATACCTGCGTCAGGGCCGAACAAAGCACTGAGTTTTATCACTTCTTTTGTCTAATGATAGAATATTATATATATATGTATATATTTTCTATCAGTGACAAGTTTCTAAATGAATAATATACTGATTTCAATTTAAAATATAGAATACTTTTATTTTTTTCATCTAAAATGTTATAGTATCCGTACACTGAAAACAAATTTATTTTATTCAAATAACCGATTATTTGACTATTATCAATTAAATATTGATCATTATTTTTATTATTGATGCTTTTTAGAGTGAAATAAAATTTACTGAAAACAGAGTAAAAAGTATTATTTACTATTGTTTTCATAAAGTGTGTTTTGACTCTACCTTGGTAAATTTTTACGTCAAAGCTCATGTGCAAAAATTTTGGTCGGCTCAGAGTTGGGTCAAATATATTCAAATGATAATGGTTCACAAACAACTCATAACGAAGTTGTCCCAATTTAAAATGCAAATATGTTGTGCCCACTGATCTCTATATATAACTGGATGGGCGACTCCTATATAAAAGTAGCTTCCGGTGTGAAAATAATTGAAACCATCGACGCCATGTTTTAGACACCGGTGAAACAGCGTAGAGCGACTTGATTGTGTGAGTTGCCGTGTAAGTGTGCTTTGCATATAGTGTGCGTTGTTCGATGTTTTGACACTTCTCTCGTATGTTTCAAGTAATTAAATTAAATAATTTGTAACTTTTTTAAATATATAAATACCAATATGGTTTTAATTTGTTTATTTTGTGGGAAAAAGGAAGCGAAAGGTGTTTTTTTTCACAAGTAGGTATATATTTAAAAAAATGTGTATATATTATTGAATTGTGTATTTTGAGGTTATATTTTGCTTCTTTGCCGAGGCGTAATATTTTACTCACTGTTGTTTTATTATAAACATTATATGTATAATGCTGAATAATTTCAGTTTTTTTACCAAATTAAATTAAGAAGCAAGTATTTTTGTGAAATGATTAATCTTACCAAGTGAAAAAAAATAAACGAAACTTAAGTTCAACTTGTCAAATATTTAATTATTTTTAAGTAAATTAAGTTAATTTTAATAATTTTTATTTACTTATTATTATTATCTATAGTTATTAATAATAATAAAATAATTTAAAAATTATTAAAATAAGTATTTTTTCATAGTTAAATGTATTTCAACCTTCTTTGTAATTTTAAAATTCCCGCCTGCTTTTGTAAAGTGGGTGTCTAAAATATGGCGCCTTCCGGGCTTCTAATTTTATCACAGTTTTAGACGTGTCGCCCATCCAGTTATAATAGAGATCAGTGGTTGTGCCAACCATACTTTTGAATGGTTGGTCTAAGGCTGTGTCCACAACAGAAGTTTTAGTGAACAACAACGTGCAAGTTGCATACAATTGTGCGCGCAATTGCCAACCACTGAAAACCACTGAAATACTTGTTGGTTCGTTTTGCCTGCTTTGAATTTGTTTACTTTTACATAACCTCCAATTTCTGTTTTTACAAAAAAAATTTTAATTATGAATTCTGTTTGGAAATTTTTTGAAAATAGTAGATATTACACGGAGAGAAGAGAATAGTGAAGGCGACTGTCGGTTCAGTTCTGATAACTAAACAGTTTAGTTAATTTTCGACGGACAAAAATAACAGTCTCATCTACTATATAATAGTAGGACCGACTGTACGTTCAGTCAGAGTAACTAAACAGGAACTAAACCGCCAGGGGCGCTACTATCGCTCTCCATGCATTTCTGCTACTAAACGTGTTTAGTTGTCACAACTGTAACTCTTCTCTCCGTGTAAAAATCATTTAATTACAAAAAGTTGTTTAAAAAAATTGAATTTTAAAACGAATTCTATATATTTTTTGTAACTTATAAAATTCCTAAAAAGCATTTTATTATTGATGAAAATAATTGAATTCTTGCGAACGATTTTATTAGAATTTTTTAAAATAATTATTTAATTTTCAAAAAAATTGAATTCTGGGAAATATTTTGTTATTTATCGACATGATTGAATTCTTTCGAAGAATTATTTATGTAAATAATTGAATTCTTGGAAAGAAATTAAAAAAACAAGTTTTAAATAAATGATTTTTTGGAAGAATTGAAATTAAATTTTTTGTAACTGAATTTTCATAAAAAATTTTATCCTAAATTTTTTAAATAAAATTGAATTCCTAAAAAGAATTTTGATATTTATGAGAATAATTGATCCTTTCAAAAAATTATATTATTTATGAAGAATTTTATAAAATATCCCGTGTGGAAATTGTGTAGTGGCCCTTTATTAGTCCTACCTAGATTTCCAATTTATTAACTAGGGCCTAACTTGTACATTTTTGTAGGGCCTACATTGGCACGTCACGCTCTTCTAACTTGGCCCTACCTAGAGAATCTATTTGGGCCCAATAAAAAGAACAGTTTAATTAACTATTTAAAAAAAATTATTTATTCTCACTTATTATTACTGAGGTTTATTTTTTTCACCTTTTTTACCTATTTTTGATCACATGTAATTCATAATAATTAATTCCTAATATACTAACAGAGAAAAAATCCCCAAACGTTGGGAGTTGAACGCACGACCCTGACATTCGTAGACCGATAACCTAACCACCTAACCACGCTCACACGATACGAGGAGTTGCTAAATACTTCAGGTCACATTAACTGTATTATAAAACTGGAGTTTCCTTATTCCTTAACAGATTTTTAATGCAATTGGGGAGGAATAGACAATAGTTACGGAAAAAATCTAAGTCTTTATCTCATTTCACTAAAAAATTAACTTGACAGTCATATCGTTAACTAAAATTTTTATTGAATTAATTCACTGAATATTTAATCCAGAAAATCATAAAACTTTAAATAAATCTTTAAATATACGCAGTTTTTCAAGGTTGGATGCAAAAGTTAAATGAACATTTCATGAAAGTTAAAATTTCTTTTAAATTTAAATGAATTTTTGTTTTATAGTTTAGACCAAAGAATCCAAATTTTTCTTTACAAAATTTTAAAGACAATTTTTAAGTTTGTCAACATAATATAAATATAATTGTCTCGACGTTTCGATGGTAGACAATTATATTGATAATAAATATATTGACAAACTAAAAAATTGTCTTCAAAATTTTTTTAAGAAAAATTTGGATTCTTTGGCCTAAACTATAAAACAAGAATTATATTAAGATCCAAAAACTGACTTTTAACAAATGAAATGAATTTTTTTACAAAAAGAGAGAATTTAAAGAAAATTAAAAAAGTTTTTCAAAAATTTAGAAATTTTTAAAAGTTAAAAAAATAGAAAACTTTTATGTAATGGTTCAGTTAACTTGTGCGTCTAACATTAAAAAACTGCTAACATTTTAAGATTTGTTTCCATTCTCATGTTGACTTTGAAACTTTATTTAAATTAGTAGAATTTTTATTAATTCTATCAGTACATTTAGATTCAACTAATAAATAAGTTAATTTTTACAAAATTACTGATACAATTTTTAAATGTGCTGGTAGCCAAGAAAAAACCCACATAACCTTTAAGGTTAACTGATAACTTGGTAAATTTGATGATGAATGCAATATTTTTATACAACAAATTGAATCATCAGTAACCTGTATTTTACTAATTGAATTAGTAACTTTCTATTAATTACCTGTAACTTAATTGTGGTAATAGTAATTAGTAAAATTCTGCAAATAATTATAGTCAAATTTTACCGCGATTTAAAGTTAGAGAGTAAAACTTTCATTTCAATATTGTCTCAATCTTGCCATGTGATATTTAAATATTACTTCAAATTACACATAAACAATTACTGATACATAATTTTTAAATAAATTTTGAAACATATTCATAACCTGCCGACGACTAAAGCACTGACGAGCACTGACGCATTTACCTTAATTGATTGAATTCTTGGAAAGAATTTTATTATTATAATAATAATTGATTTTTTATTTAGAATATTTTTGGAATTAAAGCAATAAAATTTTTCCAGTAATTTTATTGAAAATAATTTAATTCCTGACAAATTTTTATTATTTCTGGAAATAATGGAAATTTTATGAAGAATTTTTTAAACAATTGAATTAGTACGAATTATTTTACTTTATTTACTCAGTTAATTGAAATCTTGTAAAAATTAAAAAGAAAATTTTGAATATATTGAATTTCTGCAAAATCTTATTACTTTTGAAAATAATTAAATTCTTGTGATGATGAATATTGTTGTCTATGAAAGTAATTGAATTTTGCAAAGAATTTTACTAAAATGTATAAAAAACTAGAATTTTCAGGAATAACTTTGTTATTTATCGGCAAAACTAAATTCTTAAAGAATTATTTATGTAAACAATTGTATTCGTTTAAAGAATTTTATTAATATATAAAAGAATAATTTATTCAATTATTTCGAACAAATTAAATTATAATTGTATTTAAAATCAGTGCTGATTGAGCTGTTGTGATATAAGACGTAAATGTCCGTCTATTTTCGGCATATAATTTTGTATTTTGCGAATTATTTACTGTCGTGCAAGTGTTTGTGCAACGAAATTTATGGTTCGTGGAATACAAACCGCTACTTTTTTTTGTTTCTTTGGTTTCCGGCCTCTTGTTCATGTGAATTTTTACCTGTTTTTATCAATTTTATCTCTTGACGTGATACACCCAGAAAAAAATATTATTTAAACCAAATATATTTTATTTGACTTAAATAAACGTATATTTGTCTCAGAACCAACTAGACTTTTTATTTGTGTTAAATAAAATTTTTGTTCACCATAAATAAAACATACATTTGAGCTAAATAAAATTTTATTTAAACTAAATAAAATTTATTTGAAACAAATAAAAAGTCTAGTTGGTTCTGAGCCAAATATACGATTTCTCTGGGTGTAAAGTTTCACTCAGTGACTATATGGATTGTTTTGTTTCTACCCGTTTGCTATTGTTTGATGTCTTTGTCAAGTGCTAATTGCCTGTTGTTACGAAGTATTTATTCTATAGTGTTCAATTAACTATGAGTGTATCAGTCGATGAAGAGAGATAGAAAACACTTCTATTGTCCATAGACAGACTCACTCTGTTACATGATGGTCTTCGTTCTAAAATTCAAGCTTCTACGAAGGCAATTGAGTCATTGAACTCGAAAACGAAAGCTCATGACAATAGAATTTCTGACATCGAAGGAACTCTTACCTTTTTAAATATCCAAATTAGAGCAAGAAATATGATCCTTTTCAAAGTGGAGGATACGGGTAAAATCAACAACTTGCTAAATGCTATTTTGAATCTTTTCATGATCTTTTTTCCGGCTGGGTACAAATAAGGGTTCACGACCTATTCTCATAAAGTTTATCTCGGCCAAATGAGTTAGACTAATTTTTGGAAAAGTGAATGACATCTCCAAAGCAGGGTTTGCCATCGCCAACGACAGGAGTAAAGAAGAGAGAATATTTCGTCGCAATCTGTTAAATCGGGTTCACAAGCTAAAAGGTTTTGGACATGATGCCAGGTTGAAAGGTGATAAAATAATAGTGGACGGTTCAGTCGTTCCTATTGAGAGAGTTGACTCCTTACTACGCTCAGCTGAGTTAGAGAAACCTGAATCTACCGAGAATCGTCTGAAGGAATGAACTTCTTCCACTTCGAAACGTCAGCTCTCTTCTGATAACACTCCTAGAAAGAGAGGCAGGAAATCAAACAATGAACGCTTAGTAGATGAAAATTTGTCTGGAACGAAACTTCTGGACCATTTTGTGAATACTTCATCACACACTTCAGACACCAGGGATAATTCTATGGCTCAAGACTTCAATGGATCTGCGTCTCCGAATACTAAATAGCAACCAGAAAGGAATCACCTTGAATTCTCCACACCGCCAAATGGGACCATTGTTCAACAACTGCGAGTGATCTTCTGGAACGTACATGGTTTAAAAAACTTACAAGATATTTCTAGCTCTCTTCAAGATCATGATATTGTGTGCGTCTCGGAAACTTGGTCGACAAAAGTAAGTCTAAGAATTGTCACTCCATTTCCTACAGATATGATTATTTCTCAAGCGATCAAAACATGTAAATTCGGCAGAGCGAAGGGAGGTCTATTATTATTTTTTAACAAATTAATATATAATGTTTCTGTGCTTGATATCTCTCCTTCACATATTTTTGTTAGAGTTAATTCACGATTTGATTGTTTTATTTTGGGTGTAATTTATATTTCGCCTGACGATGATATTGTCCACTATTTGGACAATCTGAATGTGTTACTGTCTTCTCTCTTAAAAGAATTTCCATATCTTCCGATAATATTGGGAGGGGATTTCAACTATCGCGTAGCCAACCTGAATCAACTGAGTTTTGACATTTTTAAACATTCTAATTTTAACTCGGAAAGACAATCTTTAGATTCGACAATTAATGTAAGGGGCAGGGCATTGTTGGAGAATATGGAAGCCAATGGTTTTGTCTTGTTAAATGGACGTTCATCAACGTCCATTCAACGTCAATTTTTCCTGCTAGCTATACTTTCATGGGACCACAAGGCTTTAGGCTCAACGATCTATTGGTACTTCCGTTGACATCCCTCTCCGATCACTTACCGGTATTGCTGTGTAAGTCTTTCCCCCACCAACGTAGGACGATAAAAGCAGTGAACACAAAGAATAAGTTGTATTTTGACTTGGAAAAGGCTGATCATTTTCACTCGAACATGGCCTGGAGGGACGAGGTCGCCCATTTGGATCACGATGTGAATGCGTTAAATCATACGCTTACTACTACGATTGGTATTGTGGCAAAGGAACTTGGCATGTTTCGCACTCGCACAAATTTTTTTCCAACAATAGAGAGGCCCTGGTTCGATGGTGAATGTAAACAAAGTAAATTGCGTGTCACTAAGGCCTTAAGTCGAGCTAAATGTGATAACTTTTCTTCAGACTCCAAACTTGCTTACCTAAACGAAAAACGTAATTGTAATAGAATTGTATCAACTAAAAAATCAAACCATCGAATGAAAATTGTCGAAGCTTTATCCAATTTTAATTAATCCCCACTCTTTTGGAAAATAGTAAATTCGGTAATGTCAAGATTCTTACTATTTTCCGATATAGATATCTCTGCTTGGTTCAAATTTCTAAAAGATAGTTATCCCCCAATCACTCCGTCCAAGAGATTTTTCTCTAATTTCACGTTAACAAATGAAATCCTCGATAAACCAATTACTACAGATGAAATTACTAAATGTCTTCAACTTTGTAAGGCTGGAGGGGCACCAAAACTATTCATGACGAGTGGGGAAAATTTTTTACAATTATTCTACATAAAAAGGGCGCAACTGGCAACCCCGAGAGTCACCGGCCGATCGCACTAGTTAACTGTCTGCTAAAAGCTTTTACACATCTTATCCATGATCGACTTGTGACCTGGGCTACGGATCGCGATCTGATTCTGGAGTCACAATCCGGATTCAGAAAGGGAAGAAGTTGTCAGGACAATCTTTTTGCTTTGATGTCTATAATTCAAATTCATTTGTCCAATAAGGGTCCGGTTGTTTATGCCGCGTTCGTTGATTTTAAAGGTGCCTTGCCATCCATTTCACATAAGCTTTTATGGAGAAAACTTAGAGAGTTAGGATTGAGTACAAAAATGATTAACATTCTATCTCGGTTCTACATGAACGCTTCTACCTGTATAAAAACACAAAATGGATATACAGACTTCATTGAAATTACCAGGAGAGTCCTACAGGGTGAAGTATTAAGTCCGCTTTTATTTTTGCTTTTCTTCAGTGATTTTGAACAGTATTTTGTGGATAGGGGTTGCAGAGGTCTGTCTATCAATAGATTACAAAAAATAGTTATGCTGACGATTACGTCATCCTGCGGACTCTCCTCTGGAACTAAACAAAAAATTGTCAGCGCTGTGCGATTATTGCGAGGAAAATGATCTAAAAGTTAATACTGATAAAACGAAAATTGTGATTTTTACTCGATCGGGAAACTCCTTGGCCAGGAGATTTAAATCACTTGCTTACGGCAAGGAGAGAATTGAAGTAGTAAGGGAGTACTCGTACTTGGGGGTAGTTTTTGATGACATGGGTTCCTTCCTTCCGGCAGCAAATAAATCTGTTAGTGCGGCAAAGTCAGCGGCCGGGGCTATTCTGGGGACAATTTATTCCCTCGGAATGGACACCTGGAGTTCCTATGAAAAACTGTTTCAGAGCCTCGCTGTGAGCATACTCTTGTACGGTGTCCAAACATGAGGTATTAACTTTCTTGAATCTCTGGACAAAGTTCAACTATCTTTCATTAAAAATCTTTTATCGCTTCCTATTAATACGCCGAACTACGCGGTCAGGCTTGAAACCGGGTCACTTCATCTTTCTCATTGAGTTTTAACCATCACACTGAACTGGATCTGCAAAATTTCTTCAATTGCTGAATCGAGGTTCCCCAGACAGTGTTTTGAAAAACTCAGAGAAATAACTTTGGGGAGACAAGGTGCAAGGCCCAACTGGTTTTTCCAATTAAGCGCGTTTTTCGAGGGGGGTGATCAGCCTGATGTATGGCAAACCCTATCTCTGGACACTGTATGTGCAAACCGGGAGGCTATTCTGCGAGACTACGAAAGGTTTCTCCGTTTTCGTGATAGACAGCAATATATAGATTCGAGTAGCTTATTAGTATACCCTCATCTCTTGCTTCAAAATAAGACTCAACAATACCTCTTTTCAAGGCTCTCGTTGCACTTCAAAAAAATATTTGCACAAATTAGACTTTTAAACAAATACAATTGTAGAGTATTTTTGGGTCGCTCAAAATATGAGTTTAACTCAGTACAAATTTGTCCCTCATGCAGGCGGGAGGAAGAAAGCCTGTTTCATATATTAATTGACTGCCCTGCGTGTGTACATTTATGCGAGAGAGCTTTTTCGGGAATTGTACGAGAAAATAATAGGATGACTGCCTGGCTGAATGTTTTATCCTCGCAAAATAAAAAAACTGTGAAAAATTTTGTTTTATTACTGTCATCCAATTATTGGAACGATTGAATGTGGTCGTATGAGCAGGATATTTTGGTGGTTTTATTTATTGCTATTTTATCCCCTTTTCTTATTTTATAGCTGGATTTTACAAATTCTATTGTTATTCTTTATTCATTATTTATAAGCCCGTAAAGCTCATTAGCAAATCTCCGCCTGTTAGTACTTATAATAAGTCAAAGAACATGCGTAATTATATTTATTTATTATAATTGTATTTAAAATCATTGATTTCTTTCGAACAATTTTAACAAAATATTAGAAAATAATTGAATTTTTGTGAAAAATTATATTTTTGTAAATATTTGATCTTTAAAAGAATTAAAAAAAAAATTTTTTTGAATAATTGATTTTTTTTATTTATTGCCAAGAATTTTATTAAAATATAGAAAAAGAATTGAATTTTAGTGAATAATTTTATTATTTTTGAACACAATTCTTCAAAAGAATTTTATAAACATTGTTTTAAATAATTAATTTTTTCGAAATATAATAAATAGAGCTGTGCAAGAAGCTCGAAGCTCGATCGAGTATTTTCGAGCTTTTCATTTTTCGAGCCGAGCCGAGCCTAATCAGTTCGAGCTTGAGCCGAGTCGAGCTTCATAAAAAGCTCGAATAATTTCGAGTACTCGAAGTTTTCGGGTACTCGATTGGAAACGAGTGCTCAAATTCACTCGAGTACTCGAAATTATTCGTGCTTTTAAATTACAAAAAACTATTAATAAGTAGAAAATTTCGAATTTAAGGGATTGACTGATCGTAGAAAATCGTTAGGTGTTAAAATAATTAACCTACTAATTAACTTAAGAGATTTAAGGAGAATTCGATATTTTTTACTTATTATTTTTTTAATCATTTATAAGCTCGAATTCAATCGAGTACTCGAAAGTTTCGAGTACTCGATACATCGAGTCAAGCTCGGGCTCGGCTCCAAAAAATTGAAGCTCGGCACGGCTTTTCGAGCTTTTTGCACAGCTCTAATAATAAATATTATGAAAATTTTATTTTAAATAATTGAATTTCCATGAAAAATGTCATTATTGTGGAAGTATTTGAATTATTGTTAAGAATTGTATAAATAATATACACAATAATTAAATTTTGAATGAATTTTTTCAACTATTTTTTTAATTAATTGAATTCTTTTGCAAAATCTTATGAAATTACAAGATATTAAAAATAATTTTAAATATTTCTTTTAAATAGGATTTGAATCGTTTATTTGTTTATAGTTTTAACCCATTAACGCCTGAATGCACTGAATTTTTAGTATGAGTTCAAACTTAAATATTTTCTAATAAACTTATTATTTTATCTTCGACAAATAATAATTTTTGCATTAAAGTGTCCTCCATCTGAATATGATATTAGAAATTTAATAAAAAATTGTTCAACAATATTTTTTTTACATATAATTAAAAAATTGCACGATTTTTTTAAGGTTTTTTATTACAAATTCTTAAATTTTAAAGTCAAAAAATTTTTTTGACAACTAATATTACCATAAATCGTGCACTTGATTGTTATACTATTAAAAAATATATTGACTTTTTGAATTTAAACATTTGATTTTTCAAAATAACGCCTAAAACCTATAATTTTTTTTGAAAATTTGAAATTTGATGCTCGATATACATTTTTTTAAACTTTGGCTTGAAAATGTTTACTCGGGGGTTGGATTCTCTTACAAATCCGTACATGGGGGTTTGTGGGGTCGCTAATCACTAATCTGATATTAGTTTTCTAAAATTCAAAATAGCAGATGTTATATGGCGAACAAAATTTCAAAATTAAGTCAGATTTTTTGAAAATACATACTCAAGAATTTTTTGGGGTCGCTGATTATGAATAAGATATTAGCTTTTTAAAAAATTACAATGGCGGATTTAATATTTTGCAATTATTATGCTAATAACAATTGTTACATTTTAGAAAATGATAAAAACTTTACATGTAAAAGAGTGCAAAAAATTTAATTAACATCAAACAATAAATTTGTCGTCATTAATATTAATAAATTCTTATTACTAATTAATAATAATTAATTTTTATTATTATATTCACTTTTACAATTTTTTTATTATTTTTTTATAATTCAAATGTTTTATTAAATAAATATAATAAAATGTAATAATTATTGTTAGCATAATAATTGCATGATATTAGATCCGCCATTTTGATTTTTAAAAAGCTAATATCCTATTCATAATCAGCGACCCCAAAAAATCCTTGAGTAAGGATTTTCAAAAAAATCCGACTGAATTTTAAAAATTTTGTTCGCCATATTACATCTCTTATTTTGAATTATGGAAAACTAATATCAGATTAGTGATTAGCGACCCCACAAACCCCCGTGTACGGATTTGTAAGAGAACCCAAACAATTTTTGAAATTTTCATCCGACATATTGTATCCGCCATTTTGAATTTTGGAAAACTAATATCAGATTCGTAATCAGCGACCCCGAAAACCCCCGAGTAAACATTTTTAAGACAAAGTTTAAATAAAATGTATATCGAGCATCAAATTTCAAATTTTCAAAAAAAATTTAGTTTGTAGACGCTATTTTGAAAAATCAAATGTTTTAATTTAAAAAGTTAATATATTTTTCTTCATACCTCGGTCGAAAGTACGTACTTCCCGCTGCGATTTCGCAGCAGAAAGGCAAACATTTGTGCTTTGGTTGATTTTCATACCCAACCTCTATTACAGCGGGAGTAAAAGATTTCTCTGTCGGTAAAAATACCGCTGTCGGTAAATAAGAAAATTTCAACTTCTATGGCAATTTAACGAGTAATTGTTATTGCAATACAAAATGAGAAAAAAAATTATCAATAATACTTTTTATACTTTTTAAATTTATTATCCACAAGCTCTGAATATTAAAATGAACGAAATCTTTTGCTGATATAATTATTTTGAAGAATTATTTTAATAAACATTAGAAACTAAAATAAGATAATTAAAAATTTTGTGATTTGTTTTTTAATACGTGCCAAAATGTTATAATAAAATTTTAATAATTTGAAGAAATAATGAAATTTTGTTCATTATAACGTTTAGAATTTCAGAAACATAAAATTAATTTTGAATCAACAGAAGAGTTCTTTTGAAAATATAATATTAATTTATCTTTCACATTTTTTTTCATGACTGCCCCCGACCAGAAGCACTCGCTTCGCTCGTGCATCAAATTTCGGGGCAGGCGAATGTTGTTTGCAAGAGAGAGAGAGAGAGAGAGAGAGGGGCAGAGAATAAACCAGAGCTTCACGAGTGTCCGCTAGAGGCGGAAAAAGTAAGTAAAGATGGCCGGCTGTCAAGTGAAACACGATTGCAATTTTCTTAAAAAATAAATTAACCAGCGTACTTTCGACCGTATATAAAGAAAAATAGTATACATTACACGGGCAGAAATTCGAAAGCCCTAAACTACGCGAAGCCCTAAACTATCATTTCGCGCAGTGCAGGAATTTCGAATTTTCTGCCCTTATAATGTAATATACTATTTTAATAGTATAACAATCAAGTGCACGATTTATGGTAATATTATTTGTCAAAAAAAAATTTTGACATTAAAATTTAAGAATTTGTAATAAAAAACCTTAAAAAAATCGTGCAATTTTCTAATTATATGCAAAAAAATATTGTTAAATAATTTTTTATTAAATTTTTAATATCACATTCGGATGGAGGACACTTTAATGCAAAAATTATTATTTGTCGAAGATAAAATAATAAGTTTATTAGAAAATATTTAAGTTTGAACTCATACTAAAAATTCAGTGCATTCAGGCGTTAATGGGTTAAAACTATAAACAAATAAACGATAAGAAAAAGTCGCTAAAATAATAGTACCTTCTAAAATAAAAGAAAAAAACAAATCAAATCACAACTTAAAACTATCAACAGAACAAACGATCAGAAAAAGTCACTAAAATAAGAAAGCACTTACTATCCAAATCAAAAGAAAACAGTAAATGAAACTAAACCTTGAATCTTTCAATATAACAAAACAATAAATATATTTTAAATAGGCAAGAACATGAAAGCCTTAGTAATAAATTAATTTCCATAATAGTTTTTAAATGCAATACTCGATTTGCATATGATCCTGTATAAGCATTAAAAATATGCAGACGTAACGACACACCGCGAATGGCTGCGCAGCTTATTGCGTTTTGGCGGAGCGACAACGTGATGCGCAATATTCAAAAATTCATTTCTCGAAAACAAAAAAGAAAAAAACGGTTTTCTGGAAAGAATGTATTTCATCGAAAAAAAGTATCCAAAAATGAGAAAAGTGAAAAAACATTTTTATTTTTTCGAAATTCGTGACAAAAAATTTTTTTTTGAAAATAAACTACGCCATTCGAAAGCTGATAAAAAACCTAGAAAAACTATGTCCTACTTTTTTTTTAATTTATGTTTAAGTATAATAGATTATCAAAGTTAAGCGTGTCACGCAAAAGTTCAAAACTTTAACCCCCTCCCACTTGGACAAATTTTTATAAAATTCAAAAATATTTGTCTGACAAAGTACTAACCTATAGGGCATATCATAAAAAGTTTGGAAAGAATTGAACCAAAAATTTTTTTTGGTTGGATTTTTAATGTGGTTTCCACCATATTAAAGCTTAATATCCATTTTTCTCAGTGCGAGAATAAAACCGTTAAAGTGCGAAAAGTTAATTTCATGTCAGTGGAGACTCTGAATATTAATTTAGAAAGAGACAAAGTAAGTGATTACTGGTTTTATTGACAACTTTCAATTGAACTTTGACTGTTGACAGCGGGTGACGTGTATTACTTATTTCATCTTTTTCATTTACTTATTTTAATATAATTTGACTCCAAAACCTTTTTTATTTTTATTTATTTATTACATTATTTATTATTACTTCCCCCACAGCACCGAAACTTCCCTAAAAATTTATTAAATATTTACTTGCAATATTCTACATATTTAACTAAAAAGTTTAATGAAAATTGTGTAAAGATTTAAATATCGCAATTAAATAAATGTTTGGCGCGAAACTCTTTTAAACATTTCAATGAAATCTTCACCAAATTAGAAGTATAATTATAATCAGGCGAAGATTTAATTGAAATGTTCGGAAAAGTTTCACGCTAAACATTTATTTAAGTGAGACATTTAAATCTGTACACAACTTTCAATAAATATTGCAATTAAATATTCCGAATATTGCAAGTAAATATTTAATATATTTTTAGGAAGTTTTCGATGCTGCGAGAGATACATATTATTTTTTTATTTTCCTTGTACTTTTAAAGTATAAGAATTTGTTTTCAATCAAAATTACAAGATATAATAATGAACAAAATATACGTAATTGAGCACTTCTTGATTATATAGTACTCTACTCAGATTCCTTTTCAATTCTTTTTCTTTCTGTTTTCTTCTTTTTTCAATAGTCATTGACTGTATCACCTGTTTCATCGACACTTGTTTATTTATATTCGAGCAGCATGTGAATCTTTTTCTGATACGTGACGACACTATAAAATAAGCTTATTGTGCCGTGAGACTCTTAACCTGACTTTTTAACGAAGCAATGACGTGCACTTTTTTCGCTATCTCTTCCATTTCACATTCTTAAATTGATCGCAAAGTTACTGCTGGTGCTTTTGCCAGCCGAATTTTGATTCTGTCCTTAATATAATAATTTACAAAAAAAACAAAAAGAAAAAATTATACGTTTTAAAAAATAAGTGAAAAACAAAAAATTGAAGACGGATTCTTCTTTAATTTGACTCTGAAAGTCAAAGTTAAACTCAAAGTCAAAGTAAAGGACAAAATTTATGTAAAAGTCAAAATCGAAGTTAAGGAGAAAATTAATTTTATTCATACAAAAGTATAAATATTTTTTTATTTATACAGAGCACCAGCAGGTTTATATAGAAGTATAAACCTCCCAAAATATTGGGAGAACCCAATAAAAATTCTTTACCCTATTGTATCGATCAAGTTCACCTTAATTTCTCCGCTAATAAAATTGTCAAAAAAAGAAAAAATAGATGTTAAGCAATATCAGTTATATTTTAGAATAAATGTTTGTTTAAAAAGAACATTTTTCATCCACTTTTCTTTGGGCCATTAAGTATTGTTAATTAATCCTTCGTCCTTGATCAAAATTTCTGTATAAAAGATCAGAGAGATGCAGCGAAATGAAAATTCTGTGAACTGTTTTACTTCATAATGACGATGCAGGAAAACGTTAATCACATCTTATTGCGACTTTGGTCCCGTTTAATAAAAATTAATAGGAATTGCACACACAACTTTATAAAATATCAAGAGAGTCCTGATATACATATATGTGTATTGTATACTTCCAAAAAGAGGGTAAAAAAAAGAATGACGAAAATACACACTTGTAGCAACGATAAGTAATGAACGACTAATTATGAATTGAAATCAACGGTAATAACGGTAATAAATTGTCATTTTTATACATGGATTGATCAAGCAGCTGCAAAGAGAGGCAATTATGCCCTTGATGATGCGTAACGAAGAAACATTCTCTTAATAATAATCTCGTTAGACGGGAAACTTTCGCCTTTCTTTGATATCGAACAGTTATCTTTTTCGGGTTTATAACAATTAATGCAATTATCAAGAGACGCTTATTATTTTCGATAGGTCATCATTCATGTTCGATTATTCGATAATAATCTTAAATAATTACCGATGTACTATTTACCACTATTTTTACGTTATCCTACTATTTGGGTACACTGAAAAAAATATATTTATAGTATTGACATAAATATAGCCAATTCTCACATATTATATTCATGGATATGTTACTGACATCCAGTATTGCAGTTTCAGCAATACAGAGTATAGATCAGCCTTATGTATGTGAGAGACAGTAATATGTATGTGGAGAACACCAATACTGTATTTTAAGAACAGCAATACAGTATTGCTGTTTCAGCTATACATCCTAACCTTACTTATATGTTAAAATTTACATTTATCATTTTTTTCAATGTACTTTTTTATTAAAACGGTTAAAAAAATGATAATGTACCCTTTCCCCTAACGCTCACAGTTTTTTATCTATAGAGAGTTAAGAATTGGTACACGTAGGGGAGACTTGGTTAAACCCTCTCATTAGCGATTGAGGCTATGAACTCAACTTAAGGTGGAGATATTGGTACTGTGAATAGCACTTAATCCCTTCGCTGTTAGAAAGAATATTCATATGAGTGACCAAAAATGTCCAGCAAAATCTAATCGATAAATTTTTATGAAACTTAGTATACAAGAGTTTTCGGGTCACTGAATTCAAACATGATGTCAAAAAAAATTCAAAATGGCGGATCCAAAATGTCGGACAAAATTTTTCGATTTTAAACAGATATTGATGAAACTTAGTATACAAGGGTTTTTGGGGTCGCCGAATTTAAATATGACGTCAAAATTTTCAAAATGAAGAAATTTAAGTTGATGGTCTGGATGCGATAAGGTGATATGTACTATTTTCACTGTTCTTCATTGTATCACTTTATAGCATTCAGCCCCTCAAAAGCATCGGTCAATTAATCGCGAAATATAAGTTAGAGGAGCATTATAGGTATGACCGTTATTCCCACTACTAATACACAACCCACACAGCACCGAAACTTTCCTAAAAATTTCTTAAAGATTTACTTGCAAACTTCGAAGTATTTACTTAAAAAGTTTAGTGAATATTTTGTAAAAATTTAAATGTCCATTTTCAATAAATGTTTAGCGTAAAACTTTCCTGAAAATTTAAAAAAAAATTCGCCTGCTGTATATAGGCGAAAATTTATTTTAAATTTTCAGGAAAGTTTTAAGTTACATTTTTGTTTATAAGAGAGAAGTCGAAAATTTAATTTAAATGTTCAGGAAAGTTTTAAGTTAAATTTTTAAGAAAATTTGACTATAAACATTTATTTAAGTGGGACATTTGAATCTTTACACAATTTCCACTAAACTTTGCAAGTAAATTTTTCGAAGATTGCAAGTAAATCTTTAATAAATTTTCTGGAAAGTTTTGGTGCTGTGTGGGAAGGTATTTTCAAAAATATCAATTTTATCCACTATCGAAACTTACACAATGAAAAAACCTAGTCTGCAAATGAGTAGCGTAGGCTACTCATTTTGAGTTACGATACAAATGAGACTCTTAGGTGGCGCCACGTTTTATGGCGTTTAACTTAGTCACATTTTGAGATGCAATAAAAATGAGGCTGGGATTTTTGTGTGCAATAAAAACATTCTGCTACTTTTTTGTCTTACCGTGTCAACTTATGTACTAAGTTTCATCAATATCTGTTTAAAATCGAAAAATTTTGTCCGCCATTAAAAATGTTTTTTTACATCAAATTTGAATTCAGCGACCCCAAAAACCGTTGTATACCAAATGTAAGTTAAATTTTGAAAAAAAATTTTGTCGTAAATTTTATTTGTTTTTTAATATTATGTTACTTAAAAATAATAAATAATTATTTATTTATTACTTATTCTATTACCATTAAACACTAGTGCAAGGAAAAAAATAGTTCACGAATCTCTCGTGAACTAGTATATCACTTTTGGATGGGACACAAAATTTCAAAATTTTCATTCACTTTTGATTAGAAATGGCGAACGTCAACGAAAAACTGAAACAAAGTTAATGAATTTTTGATGAACTTGTTAAGGATGAGTAGTTCGTCAAAAGTAGAGGTACAAGTTGACGAAAAAGTCGTGAACTCGCGAGTCTCAGTAGAAGGCGCAGTTCGCAATGCGCATCAAATATGGCTGATCAAGAATTCATCTGTCATAATTCAGTCGGTGTCATCAGTGTTTACACTCGGACAAATTCTTTGTTTGATTAAATTTATTATTTAGAATCAATGTTTTTATTATTCATTGAATATTTTTGTGTGCTAATTTCTTTTGTGAAACAAATAATTCATAAAATAAATTAGAAGTTACGACAAGGATCGTTTTATACTTTGCACGGTCCTGAGTTTTGTAGCAGACAACAGGACAAAGCTAATCGTGTCGTTTGCAGGAGTACTGTCAGTGTATATAGATTTAGCCGTGTCGGTTAGTTGTTAGGAATATTATTAGGGTACTAGGTTCGAATCCCGTGAAGCGAGTTGCGAATTTTAATGGCGATAAAATTGTGTATTCTGTGTAGTTGGTTGCGTATAGGCGTCAAGTTATCAAATTAAATGAAATACTATCAAAAAAGTAGTGTCTAGAAATTATTTTTTTTTGTTTTTAACATTTTTTAAAAGTTCACGAATTTTTCGTCAACTTTGACGAAAAGTTCAGAAACCGTACTACGTTTCTAGTGAAGGAGTTGATGAAATTTTGATGAACTGTGTTTATAGATTTTGAAGAATTTTGTGTCCCATCCAAAAGTGATATACTAGTTCACGAGAGATTCGTGAACTTTTTTTTCCGTGTGTGTGAATAGTGACATAAAAGAATTTATTTTATAATTTACATAAGAAATTGCATTTATTTTACTCTAAGAAGTTCACGACCCACCGTTGGGTCGTTAACAGTTTGGGCCATGTATAAGACCAACGCACAATTGGTTCGCGAAAGTCATTCACAAACGCAATACATGGGTTGGAAAAGGACAGAAATATATTTGTGTCCTTTTCTAACTCATCCTTTTGGTTCGCAAACGACTTTCGCGAAGTAGTTGTGCTTAGATTTTTATTCACGACCCAACGTTGGGTCGTTAACAGGCTAGGTTAACATTCAACTTATGTTAACGAACATTTGTTTAATTTCTCTGAATTCAACAAAGAATCAGAAGCGATCAAGTGTTTTTACAGGTGTCAGAAAAAACTTTCATTGGATTTTTAACTTTTTCGATCATTGTTTTTTAATCTTAATTTATTTAGAGTATTTTTTTTTAAATCTTTTGGATTTTCTTTTCCGAAGTACACCCAATAACATATATGCTTTCCTTCCGGTTTGGACAACATTTTGAAAAGTTGTTACCTTCTATATGAATGTTTTAAGACGATTGATATTCGCCATAGACTTAAAACATTCATATACATAGAAGGCACACTACTTTTCAAAAAGTTGTTCAAATCGGAAGGAAAGCATATATGTGACACGGACAGTTAAAAGGGACCTACGACCCGAAAAAAAGATTTCGAGAAAAACGACTTCGAAGTTTACCAAGTTAGTTCTTTTGCACTGTTTTTTGTCAAAATACCTAAATTTGAAGTGAAATTGTGAGAAAACTAATACAGCTAGAAAGCTGCGGTTTATTGCGTTGGAAAGAGCGGCTTATTTACTATAAGAATAAACAAAAAAGTGAAAATCGATTTTTTCGGATCGTAGGTCCCTTTTAACTGTCCGTGTCACATATGTTATTGGGTGTACATATATATATTTTTTTATTTTAAAAATATTTAATAAAATTTATTCTGAAACGTCAAGAATACATTAGGGGTAAAGTCGCTCACGTGAAGGTGGGACAATTTAAAATTTAGAATATAATAATTTCACGTATTATATTTTAACAATAATAAAATTTAATACAAAAAAAATTAATTGCAGAAGTCATATTTTATCAATAATAATAAATCATACTTAAGACAGGAAAAAGACGAATTTTTTTATTTAAAAAATAAAACTGTTCTATCTTAAAAAAAATATGTCAGAAAATTAACAAATATACTATTCGAAAGATTATTAATTACATTATTATTTATTACAATTAATGATACATAACTGAAAATTTTAATAATTTATACAAAGATTGCAGCAATCGACAAATTTGACAAATAAATTTTAAAAAAATATTTTTGTTAACGTTTTTAACCCCTGGGTCAATCTCTAAAAAGGAACAAATTCAAAATTGAAATTTTATAAAAAAAAATTGAAAAATCACTTAATTTATTGTTAATCCTGTGGCAAAAGGGGGATCTTTATAAACCTATAAAATACGTGGTTACAATCTTTATTAATATTATTATTAAAAATTAATGATTTTTATTAAGAATTTTTGTTGAAAATTTATCGCAACTAAAATATTTTAAAAATTTGATGGAAATTACATGAAATTTGTTACTCGGGGGTTTTTGTGGTTGCTGATTACGAATCCGATATCAGTTTTTACAAATCCAAAATGGCGGATTCAATATGTCGGACACTTTTTTGAAAAATTCATCGGATTCGATTAAAACTCGTTTCTCGGAGATTTTTGGGGTCGATAATTACGAATTTTAAGTCAGTTTATGAATATTCCAAATGGCGGATCCAATATGGCAAGCACATTTTTGAGGATATGCCAGAATTCTGAAGTTATGGAGTTAAAAGGGGTTCAGATCAGATTAGCGATTGGGAAAAGCCCAGAGCAACAAATTTAAAGCGAATCCAAATAATAATTAATTTTCAATTTTCAAAAATTGATTTGAAATTCGTAATTATCGACCCGAAAAATCGCCTAGAAACAAGTTTCAACCGAATCCGATGAATGTTTCAAAAAAGTGTCCACCATATTGGATCCGCCATTTTGGATTTTGAATAACTGATATGGGTTTCGTAATTAGCGACCCCGAAAACCCCTGAGTAAGTTTCAAGCAAATTCAATGAATTTTTGATAAATGTGTCCGCCATATTTAATCCGCCATTTTGCATTTTTAAAACTGATATCGGATTTGTAATCAGCGACCTCGAAAACCCCTGAGTAACGAGTTTCAAACGAATCCCATGATTAATAACGTCTGCAATTTAGGTACTGTATAATGGAAATATACGGAGGGGAGTTTTCTTTTATGAGATAGCTTCGAAATATGTTCATTCTGTTGTAAAAAATAAATTTTAAAAATAAATTCCAAAATTCATTACACCTTTGGTTTTCTTTGTTTTTAAATAAAACAATGTGAATAAAATTATTAATAATTATTATTATTTACTTTCAAAAAACTAAATTTATTGTGGTAACGGAGGGGAGTTTTTATTGTGTCGAAGAACACTGGCACACTAAAAATCATTTTAAAACTGATTATTTTGTTTTAATTTAATCATTTTAAGCAATGACCATAACTATACAGACACTACAAAGAGTTCTGATTTATTTATTTTTATGTTATCGTTTTTTTCTATATTTTATAATTATATTTGTGAGTGGTAACGGAGGGGAGTTTCATTTCTGCACAAAACTAATTTAATTCCAAGAAAAAATACCTCACAAATATTTCACTTTATTCTTAATGAATCAATTACAAATAGAATAATAAGTAGATGTTACCTGGCGAAAGATTTTTTAATATTGCAGAATTAATATAATACCTCTTTTATAAATGAAACTTACTTTATGAACAGTAACGGAGGGGAGTTTTTATACTATATAAACACGTGTATCTCTAAATATTAAAAAATTTTTATTTATTTTTTATAGGATCCGATTAAATCATGATGAATGCTATTACAAGGAGGTAAAAGTTTTGAAAAATTATTATTATTTATTTTAAAAAATCTAATGTACGGGTCATTTGTCCCGATTGTGAAAATGACCCCCCTACATATTTTTTATAATTATATAAATTATTATTATATAATTATTATAATTATATCTCGCTAACTTTATAAAGCTGACGAAAATTTCTTTCTTATATTTTATTCTCTATTTTCCTGACTTTTTAATTTTTATAAAAAATATTTACTTCTTTCTTATTCTAATACAAATAAATTGATTTCTTGCAAAGAATTTTATTATGCATGAAAGAATTTCAATATTTATAAAAATCATTTAATTCTTGCAAAGTATAAAGTTTATGCAAATTTTTATTTAAATAATTAAATTTCTAAGAATTTGTTATTATTCATGACAAAAACTGAATTCATACCATCATTTTTACACAAAAATTTTCAAATAATTGAATTTTGTTTGCAAATTTTTTAAAATTATTAAAAAATCATTGGATTTAGAAAAGTTTTTAAAAATAACTCAATTTTACAAAGAATTCTATTAAAATATTTCACAATAATTGAATATCTGTGTGTTATTATATTAAAATTTAATAAAAAAATTCAATTTCTGAAAAGCTTTTTATTATTTACAAAAATAATTAAATTCTTGCGAAAGGTTTTATTAGAATTTTTCAAAATAATTAAATTAACATGTAGAAATTTAAGGTCCATAAAGGTGGCACTCCAACTTCAATGGATTGACATGGCATTTATGGCATAATTAAAGTGCTTATTTAGTGCTACATTATGCCGCAAAAAAATTTTGTGCTGCGTAAATTTTGCGAAAAACGTGTAGTAGTGTTAACTTCAGCTGAACTCAGCACTCCGGTATGCACATCTCCGAAACTAATAAGTCTAGGAACCTCTACCTTGCGGCATAATTTAGTGCTAATTAAATGCTCTCAGAATACATACATTTCATTTTTAAAAATTAACCCTTTGACTCAAAAACGTACCCCCTCCATATAGGTGTGTGTCGCAAAAGTACATTATACATTCAATATTTATAAATGTTGATGCAGCTTCGTATTCAGGGGTTTTCGGGATCGCTGATAATTACGAATCTGATATTTTTACATTCCAATCTGACATTAGATTTTCAAAATGGCCAATCCAATATTTCTGACGAATTTTTATGAAATTTTTTGGATACGCTTTAAATTTCTTACTTAGGGGTTTTTTTGTTGTTTGATTACGAATCTAGCATTAGATTTTCAGAACTCAAAATGGCGGATCCAATATAGCTGAAAAATTTTAAAAATAGGGTTAGATATTTGTCAAACTTGTTACTTAAGGGTTTTTGTAAACGCTGAATACGAATCTGGAATTAGATTTCCAAAAGTTGAAACGATCAAAAATGACATAATTTTAAATCATTTTGTACTGTCTAACTACTGCAAAATAACTGAATTGTTTAAAAATAATTAAAAATTTAACAGTAATAAAAAATTATTAAAAATAGTTAATAATAATAAAAATAAATACCTAATAATAAGTAATAAAAAAATAATAATTTTTAAAGAATTATTACAAGAAAAGAAAAAACAAGATGCGGAGGGCTTCGCCTCCTCAGTGGCTCTCCCTCCTTGAGGCACATTAAAAAAGGCCTTTTTTAAAAAGTTAGAGGGGAGTTTGGTCTAGGTTCGGTACCTTTTAGTACCAAATAGTCAGTAAATTTGACTCTCTTTCTGTATTACAGGAAAAGAATAAACAAGATGTGGCGGGCTTTGCCCGCCTCCGCAGCTCTCTCTCTCCTCGAGACACAGTAAAAAAAGGCCTTTTTTAAGACGTTGGAGGGGAGTTTAGTCTGTGTTCGGTACCTTTTAGTACCAACTAGACAGTCAATTGGACTCTTTTCCTGTATTAAAAGAAAAGAAGGAAACAAGATACGGTGGGATTTGCCCGCCTCCGTGGCTCTCTCTCTTCAAGGCACATTAAAAAAAGTACTTTTTAAAAAGTTGGAGTGGGGTTTGGTACCTTTTAGTACCAACTAGGCAGTCAATTTGACTCTCTTTCTGTATTAAAAAAGGAGAATCAAGAAGCGGCGGGCTTCGCCTGCCTCCATTGTACTTTCTTCTAGAGGAGCCTTAAAAAGTTCTTTTTAGGCAGCCATATTGGTTCGGCCATTTTAAATTTTGAAAATTTAATATCAGATTCGTAATTATCAGCGATCCCGAAAACCAATGAATACGAAGCTGCGTCAACATTTATAAATATTGAATGTATAATGTACTTTTGCGACACACACCTATATGGAGGGGGTACGTTTTTGAGTCAAAGGGTTAATTTTTAAAAATGAAATGTATGTATTCTGAGAGCATTTAATTAGCACTAAATTATGCCGCAAGGTAGAGGTTCCTAGACTTATTAGTTTCGGAGATATGCATATACCGGAGTGCTGAGTTCAGCTGAAGTTAACACTACTACACGTTTTTCGCAAAATTTACGCAGGACAAAATTTTTTTTGCGGCATAAAGTAGCACTAAATAAGCACTTTAATTATGCCATAAATGCCATGTCAATCCATTGAAGTTGTAGTGCCAGCTGCATACTGCTTGCTAGCAGTATGCAGCTGGCACTACAACTTCAATGGATGTTATTCATGATTAGTAATTGAATTCTTTTAAATAATTATTTATTATTATTAGGAATTAATTGAAATCTTAAGAAGAATTTTATTGATATAAAAAAAATTTAATTATTTCAGAAAAATTTAATTGAAATTGTGTTTAAAAAAAGGGATTTCTTTCGAACAATTTTATTAAAATATTTTAAAATAATAGAATTCTAAAAATAATTAAATTTAAATTAATTAAATATAAAAAATTCTATTTTAAATAAATTAATTCGTATGAAGTTTTTATTTTTGTTAGGAAAATACAGTAGAACCCGGTTAATACGATTTCCCGCTTAAGACGCTCATTTATGGTGGTCCCAGCAATTAAAGACATATTTTCATACATTTTATCACGTTTATTACGCAAGTAGCGCTAATCATTCACTTGATTCCAATTCATTAAAATCGTTATCACAAAAAAATTAATGATTATTTCAAGCAATTAGCGAATATTATGTGATTATATTGTAACGTCCAAAGATGTAAATGTTTCTTATTAAATAAATGAATATATTGTACAGTTTTTGGGCTTTCCCGACTAATACAACCCTTCCCTCATATTGCAATTTAATTCATAGGAAGTGTATTCATTATTCTCTTCTGGATTCTAATACTTTTAGAATATTGTAGCTTCTTCAGCAAATCATGTTTCTGTTAAAATAGTTAGTAATTAAATATAATTTCACAATTTTACTCATCGACACCAAAATGTAGGGGAAGAGGTTCGGTTGTGGGCATGGTTTGGTTGTGGATACCCACGCAAAACTTTTGACAGAAATGAGATTTGTCTAATCTGACAAATATCACGTATATGGTATGACCTAACGTAGTTTTTTATGCCAATACAAAAGTGATTAGACAACTGCGCTTTTTACTATATATAAATTAATTTTTCGACAAATCCAAGTGAATTAATAAAGATGATAAGTTTAAAGCGTATTTACACAGTAAATATGTTATATTTTATGATCCAATACCAAGTATCACAAAAATGTTCATAAGGAAAAATTTTTTCATGATATTTTAAAATGATCGTCAAGTTTGGTTGTGGGCATCTAAATTGATTATGTTGTGGACACCAGTCTTATTTTTGATAAATTGTGAAATATCGTTGTCGATATAATCATAAATAATTCCTTACAACATTTAATAGTGTTATATGAATTTTAAAAATTTCGTGGTCCAGCCCGGAAATTAATATAACGAGACTTTGATGTCCGTACGCCGTTCGCAGTTATAGTAATTTTTGTAACTGGGCAGTTCAGGTTCTGTGTGAGAAATCTTATAGGCCCTTACATGGAGAGCATGTAATGTCAAAATTAGAAGAAACCATCTTTATGTAGTTAATAAATGGTTACTTAATTAATTTTTTTTCATTTTTAATAGATGTTTCAAGAGTGCCCACAACCGAACCAAAATTTTCTTTGTTAGAAAAATGACCAATTTATTAAATTTTTAATAAAATTTTTCTAGTCAACGGAATCTATTTATTTTCTTCACTAGTAGTTAGCTAAGGTCCCTAGTTTTAAATACATATACATATGTTTGCTTAATATCTACAAGGACACAAATTATGAACCAAGAACGAAACTATGCCCACAACAGAACCTATTCCCCCTACATTTAAGTCTACTCAATCTCGCAATCATTAGCAAAAACATGTGATGAGAATGTAATCCTTAAAGTCGTAGTGACTTTAAGAAAAAAAATGTTTTATGAAACATACAATTTGAAACAGGAAGAAGAACTCAAATAACGAACAACAGTCAAAGAACACATCGCTAGCGAAGCGCGGATGAGAATGTGTCCATGCGAAGCGCGGGCAGATTTTTTGTTAAATAATTGAATTTTGAAGTCAAAATTTGATGTGAATAATTGAATACTTTTTAAAAATAATTGAATCATTTCAGAGAATTTGATTACAATTTTTGAGAAAAGCTTTCTGTTTTCTAGTATTAGGGAACTCAAAGCAATGAAACTGAATATATTAAAAAAATCAGAAATAGAAGCTTTTAGTGGCCGAATTCTATAAAAGGTACCTGAATAGTAGCGAAACTTAAAAAAAGTAGTAAACAGTAGGTTTTAGTAGATATGTGCGCAGCCTGGGAAAACTGCTATTCGCAGAACTGTTTACTTATTCAAAATTGAGATATTTTCGAAATATATGACAAATTATTAGTAGAATACCCAGGTGCGAATTTTCGGTTGGCCCATAGTTGGCCCATAAACTTTTACAAGGTCGGTCCAACTTCTCGTGCCAGAGGTTGGGCCAACCATACAGATGATAACGGTTGGCCGTCTAATGGCGAGAGAGTTTAAGTCATTTAAACTGTTTTTCACAAAGTTTTGCCAACCGTCGGGCCAACCGTGGCCCAGAGTTAGGCCAACTGAGAAAGTTTAAGTCATTTAAACTGTTTTTCACAAAGTTTTGCCAACCGTCGGGCCAACCGTGGCCCAGAGTTAGGCCAACTGAGAAAGTTTAAATTATTTAAACTGTTTTTCACAAAGTTTTGCCAACCGTCGGGCCAACCGTGGCCCAGAGTTAGGCCAACTGAGAAAGTTTAAATTATTTAAACTGTTTTTCACAAAGTTTTGCCAACCGTCGGGCCAACCGTGGCCCAGAGTTAGGCCAGCCGAGAAAGTTTAAGTCATTTAAACTGTTTTTCACAAAGTTTTGCCAACCGTCGGGCCAACCGTGGCCCAGAGTTTGGCCAGCCGAGAAAGTTTAAGTCATTTAAACTGTTTTTCACAAAGTTTTGCCAACCGTCGGGCCAACCGTGGCCCAGAGTTTGGCCAACCTAAATTTGTAAGTCATATGAGATACGTTCCCCATAGTTGTGTCGACCTTTGTCGCCAAAGTTGGCCCGACGGTTGGTACTCTGCATGTAATGGTTGGCTTGCAAAGTCGGGCCAACTGTGGGCACTAGTACTTGCCAACGTTGGGCAAACTCTGGCAACCAAAACTTCGCTTGCCAAAGTTAGGCCAACCGTGGGCCAACCTTCAAACTCTGGCGGCCAACCTAAATTCGCACCTGGGTATTGTTTATTTACAGATGTTTAATCAATATAAGATATAGTTGAAAACCAAGAAAGAACAATTAATTATGAGAATAGAGTGATGTATGTTAAATAATAATAATAATAATGTATAAATACATTAAGTATAGGGGAGAGTGGGGCAAACCGGATCCCCTAACGGTTTTTTGACTCTTGTAACTAAACGAATTAACCGATTTCATTTTTTAAAGGCTTGTTTGAAAGATCATTTAATTGCGCAACTTTTTTCCAAAGACACCTATACTTTATCTTTTATTGTTTAGTTGTTGTGTTAACTTTAAAAAATTTTGCAAACGGTCCGGTTGCCCCACCTCCTGGGGTAAACCGGACCCCCCATGGGACAAACCGGATCGTTTGGTTTTTTATTTATAATATTGCATTTACATAATGTACAATAATAAAAAACATAATGAATAATGTAAAAATGGTTGCAGTAATAAAAATAATAATTCGGGATTGAATTTTAATTAGGGGAGAGGGCCCCAAGGTGGTCAGGACCCTAAGGTGGTCACCCTAATAAAATTTTTGTATATTAGTTAGTATCTTCAAATGTTTTCTGTTATTGTTATTATTTGAGAAGACAAAGATTTTAATAAAGTTTTGAGGTAAATAGTCGTATGAGTCTCTTTGTAACGTAAACGTTGTAAAATTTCTGTTTTTAAGGTAGTACGCTCGTGATCGCACTTTTCTATAGAATTTCATGTAATTTGAAATCAGAATAGTTAATAACCAGATCTATGTATTTGCAAAATATTAAAAAAATTTACCGTTTCTAAAACAAGATATTTAAGTTCAAAGTTTGTTATTTAACATGGTTAACCTATGAAAAGTGCATGTAAACGGCACATTTCTTCTAATAACTTTTAAAATTTTCTTTAGATTGTTTTAAAAAACTAATATATTATAAATGAATGTTTGAGAAATTTATAACAAAAAGATTTAACAATATTAACAGTTTCAGTTAAAAGATATAATATAATATTCTAATCTGACTAATATACTTGTGTGTGAGTGTGTCTGTACATAGGGCTGACTATGTATTCAGTACAGTCCAAGCAAAAATATGCTACAGTAACTGCACCATACTATAGCACTTTATTAAAATTTACTTTTGAGAGTGACTGTACGCGAGCGTACTACCTTAAATGATCGAGAAATTTTTTCTCTAGGTGTTAAAATCATCGAAATTAACCATTTTAAATTACTAAAAATCGTTATAATTTTCTTTATATAGCGTACAATAATATTCCAAATGAATATAATTAATATTGTGCTTTAAAAAATTTTTTCTTTAACGTTTAAAAAGTTGTGTCCTGGCCCTAAGGTGGACACTTTTTTTGCCATAAGGTGGTTACTTTTGATTTTTTATGAAAATGTGTTTATACGCTATATTTATTAACTTTTGTCACTGTGAATGTGAATTTTATCAATTTTTAAGTTTTATAATGAATAATAATGAAATAGAATTATTTTCAAAATTTTACCTGTCTAATACATACACAAAAAGTATTATTTTTGACGAAAGAACAAAGTGAACAAAAAAATACGTATTATGTTTCTGTGATCTTGAAAAATAATTAATATTAAATAAACAACTTAATAATACGTTTTTTACATTTTTTATAACTTTTTTAGTCAATTTTCGTATGGTGACCACCTTGGGGCCACTTTTTTAAAAGTCGAATTTTCGACTTTTTTAAAAAAGTGGCCTAAATTTTTTGTTATTAATAAAATGAAAAAACTTTATGATAGGAAGTTAGGTAATATGATAAAGCTTCAAACGCCGTATTATTGACCTTTATTTATAATTCCATTTGAAATCTACAGTCGTTCAAAAGATGGGTGACCACCTTAGGGCCCTCTCCCCTAAATAAATATTTTTTTAAATAAAAAATTAAAAATGTTTGTCATTATCAAAGAAACAATATTAAAGGGTTCAATTCTCATTGGAAGGCAATTATTTTTTATTGTAAGTAAATGTTTTAATAAAAGAAACATTTCATTTAAAAATAATTTTTATGAAACTTTAATTCAATGGAAATATCCTATGGCCGATTTGCCTCACAGTTCATTTTTGAGAATAAATGTTTGTCAGAAAGAAACGCTTTGCAAATTCATCAAAGTTTTTGATGGTAAATATTCCTGAAGTGTGTACATTCAAAAGCCAAGACCTAATATTTGGAAATATTACACGATTTCCTCAGAATGACGTTAAGAAAAAATTTGTAAAAGTGTAGAAAAAACTAAAAAAAACTTTTGCTACTAGAGTTACACAAACAACAGTAAAAAATGTCAAATTAATAATATAATGTATACTACACACGGTTGTTTCAAATTTCTAAATAGCACTTTTGCCAAATTCGCCATTTCGGAAATATTGAGGGGTATAATAGTGGTAGTATCATTTTTCCGAAAGCCTTAATTCTTTTAATGTGAAAATAATTAATCAGTATTGCTATTATTATTCGAGAAGTTAAAAATAAAAAAATTAATAAAAAGAATTTAAAAATGCGACCGGGTAATTTATTTGAAATTATTATTTCTAATAAACGCATCAAAACCCGAAACGTTGTTACACTTTCCTTTGAAATTCATCGACTAATAAATATCAATTAATCGCTAACAACAAACTCTCAAAATGATGGGAAATTCCGCCAAGACCAACGATGATGCTTTGACATTGAGACAGAGAATTTAGAGAGAAACAATGAGACACCACAATAATTAATACACTAAATAATCCTTTCACCTCAATTTCTTATTTCCTTCACAGCACTCACGACGAGAACTATACACACTACATAAAAAGCACGCCGGTATGCGAATGAGTCGCTCATTCAAACGCACAACTGAGACGCCGGTCCTCTGTCTTCCTCTTTTCAATGGTCCAAACCCTTCGGTCCGTACCGCTCACACTCGTATATTAAAAACCTGTAAGAAACTTCGACTATCGCAGCAGAACCTTATGAAAATTCGCAAATACCACTTTAGGCTCGTCACCTAGTGACCCACAATAGACAAAAGTTTCCTCAGAGGGACTTATGGAATGAACGAACTAACCTAACCATGAATTCAAACCACGTCTCAGTAACAAAACACCTTGTTACAATCCCCTTTTATAGGCCGAAAGTTACTCTAATACTTTCGCCGATAAACAGGGAAGAAACATAAATCATATCTTAATATTAATTGGTAACTTTATTAACTCTTTGGGACCTCAGTCTGCTACAGAATTAATACTTACATAATAATTAAAAATTAATATAAAAGTTGACGTAACCCCCAGAAACAATTTAAACAAAAAACTATTAAATAAACTCCAAAAACAAAATCAAATTCCCTCCTCCAAAAAATAAAGAAAATAAAAGTAAATTCATAATAAACAAAATAATAAAAAGTAATAAACAAAAAGAAACTCAAAGTCACGGAACCCTGAACGTCGGGACTGCATGACCTTAGCCTTTGCCTCCAAAATAATTTCTTGCGGCAATCCTTGCAGCAATTGTTCAACCTGCAGCAACTCCTGCAACAAACTCATGGGCTGAGCCACAACAATATCCTCAGGGACCACAATTTGCTCGGGTTTTACCGCCGGAGCCTCAATGGTTTCCCCAAGGGCAACAATACTCTCAGGTTCCTCCCTCCTGTCGATCTGTGAAACCACTTCCACACTAAAATCCAACGACCTGCCTTGCGGTGGAGCCTCCACCAGAGATGGCCTCGGAATCACCTCCGAAACTTCCACACTGACCGAAGGTCCGTCCACTTTGTGCTGCTTCTTGGGCTCACTAACAGGCTTATTAACCGGAATGAAAGTCGTAAGACGATAACGGCTCTCTCTGTAGGACGTTAGATGCTATGCGCCAAACTGTGCCAACATGTTTCCTTTTATGGATCCGAGAGCAGCGAGGACAAGTAAGACATCGACCACAATTTCGGTCCTTCAACTTACCCGCTTTTGACAATTCTTCTGCCCTCTTCTGCGGCACTACAATTTCATCAGGCAAAATCGGAATCAATTTCTCCACCGGTGATACGTCCGAAGGAATAATATAATCCTCCATCCGCAAACCCACCGACTCCTGGCGCTGTTAGCCCTTTTGTTGTCCTGACGACACCACCTTCCGCTTCATCCACAATTTGAAGGAGCTCTAGTTCAGCTCATCAGCTTTCACGAAGCTGATTTCTCTCCTCCTCTGACGAACCGAAAACAGATCGACTTCTTTGAATCTGAACTCGAGCTGGGCCACCTGGTGGCCCCTCCCTCTCACTTTAGAAATGGCACCCGTTCCCGCAGCACCTGGCAATATTCTGCACCGGTAACTCCTGTTCCAGTGGTTCCACCCTTGGTCTCACCACATTTGTGGGCTGGACAACCTTAGGAGGATTAAACTCCGGCAAAAAGCCCTCAACTCCACTCGTCCGGACCAACTCCTTCTCCTACTAAAACGATTGGGCCGCATTCTTTTTGACGAATTTCCACCACAATACTAATTTCCCACAAATTTATGTCGGGAATCAGTCATCAGCCAAATCTAGAATAGAATTTCAATTACTTATTCCGAGAAGGAATATTCCGTTTCATGTCAGAAACATGAACCTTAGCCACACGTCGCTTATCTTCGGAATTCAACTCATAAACCGTAGACGAAAGTTTTTTCAAAGTCTCAAACGGTCCCTCATACTTAAGCGCGAGTTTTGCCGAAAACCGTTGATTCACGTTAGATAACTTGTGTAACCGCCACAATATCACCAACATTAAAAGTCGCTTCACGTTTATTCTGGTAATAGTGTTCTGCTTGTTTTTACCTACTTTTGTCGATAAAACTAGCCACTAAATCCCTTAACGAATCCAACCTTTTTAGATGATCACACCACACTTTAGGATCGATTCGCTCAACCAATTCCTGACCTTCAACCACACGACGCAAACTTTTGACTGGTTCAGACTGTCGTCCGTAATTTACAAATGCCGGCGACTCCTTAGTTGAAGCCTGAACCGCGGTATTGACCGCATGTCGAAACTCGTGAACATGCTTATCCCATTCGCGATGATCTGAGCCCACAAATGTTGCTATCACGATACTCAATTGGTACTACCAATTTCCACCCTTCTTCTTGCCCAGTGATTGACGTAAATCTTGTTTTGTCAGTATACGAATGAAATTGCTTAATTACCCACAATAATGCCAAGCACTCTCTTTCCGTCACACTAGATTTGCGTTCAGTTGCCGTGAGAGCTTTACTCGCGTAGGCAATAGGGTGTTCCCTATCATCCGACTCTTGAGTCAGAACCGCTCCAATCGTTGAGTTGCTCGCATCACTCTGAATAGTGAACATTCTAGTGAAATCAGGCCGTGCCAACACTGGCGCCGAGACCAACTTCTCTTTAAGCGTTTAAAACGTCGTTTCCTGTTCACTTGTCCACTCCAAAATTCTACCCTTCTGTAAAAGCCTCAATAGCAGATTTTTAAGATCACTGTCTCTCGAAATAAAGCGTGAGTACCATTCCACCATACCAAGAAATCGTCGCAATTGCTTGATATTAGTTGGTATCGGATACTCTAACACCGGTGCGATTTTATCCTTATCTGGTTGCAAACCGTCTTTATCCAAAACATAACCCAGATAAGTTACACTCGCACATCCGAACTCACACTTTTCCGGATTAACCACCAGACCCGCCATAGCCAATTTTCTGATAACGATTTCCAACCATAGCAGATGTTCCTTATAATCATCGTTAACAATGATTATATCATCCAAGTAACCAAAGACTACTGGTTCAAAATCTGGGTCAAACAATGCATCTACCAAACGTTGGAATGTCATTGGGGCATTTGTCAACCCAAAAGGCATCCTTTTGAACTGGAATAATCACGAACCAGGTATAGGAAAAGCCGTAAACTTTTTACTACCCGCCGCCATTAGGACCTGGTGATAGGCCATTTTAAGATCAATCTTGGAAATGTATTTAGCTTTCCTAAGCTTATCCAGAATTGTATCCACATTAGGAATCGGATAAGCATCCCTGATTGTTACCTTATTAACATCTCTATAGTCAAAACACAACCTAAGAGTGCCATCACTCTTTTTGACCACCACAGGTGCCGTACTCCAATTACTACCAGCCATTCAATAATTCCCAATTCCAGCAACCTTTTGACCTTCTTAATTACCCATTCCATTACCTTAGGTGACATTCTCCTTGGCCGATGCTTAGAACCCTGAGGCAGTATGAGATCATCCACCAAGTGTTGAACCTCTCTCCTCTGATCTACGGTTAACTCTGATATTTCCGCACACTCTGCCACAATTATGTCCCCAGATGAGTCCTTGGAGGATGATGCAAATTCATGCCATTTCCTACCATCCACTCTCCAGAGAACTCTACCCAACTGCAAATCCACATCCATTTTACGGCAGAAATCCATACCTAAAATTATATCCTGGCTTAAAGAATCAATGGCCCTCAATTCAAAAGATTATGTACAACCATCTACCGTTATCCACATTCTTAGCTTACCAAGAATTTTAGTGGATTCGCCAATAGCACTGTGCATGTCAGAGTCCGCTGCCTCTAATCTATCCTTAAACTTTTCAGCCAAACTACACTACCGTCCGAAATTGTGCGAACGCTTACACCGCGAGTCATTGAAAAACCGACTTGGATTAAAATAGATGTAACTCGGAGAGAAATAAACAAAAACGATTTTTCTTTTTAGCGTTGGAAAGCTAATAAAATTTCGAAAAAATAATGTCTATTTAAATCAAATTGCTTAAATAGGTTTCAGTATATCGTCTTACAAAGTTTAAAAAATAATTGTCATTTTTCCCTCATTTCTTACCTTGACTTTAACCTCTTGCATGGTCCAGGAAAATTTACAGAAAATTTTGTCATTTCACATGAATATTCCTTGGAATCTAAGCTTTCAATTGATTCCAAGAACAATAAAAACCGTTAACGGGTTTCCTAGAAATTAAAAGAATTGTGCGAGCGTGCACAGAAAAAAATTCGACCGTCAAGGGCTCGTTTTTCCGTCTCGCTAACTCTTCTGTTTAAGCGCCAGGGCCGAAACAGAAGATTTTTTTCTGTGCACGCTCGCACAATTCTTTTAATTTCTAGGAAACTCGTTAACGGTTTTTATTGTTCTTGGAATCAATTGAAAGATTAGATTCCAAGGAATATTCATTTGAAATGACAAAATTTCCTGTAAATTTTCCTGGACCATGCAAGAGGTTAAAGTCAAGGTAAGAAATGAGGTAAAAATGACAATTATTTTTAAACTTTGTTAGACGATATACTGAAACCTATTTAAGCAATTTGATTTAAATAGACATTATTTTTTCGAAATTTTATTAGCTTTCCAACGCTAAAAAGAAAAATCGTTTTTGTTTATTTCTCTCCGAGTTACATCTATTTTAATGCAAGTATGTTTTTCAATGACTTGCGGTGTAAGCGTTCGCACAATTTCGGACGGTAGTGTAGGTCCCACCAACGATATCATTGCTCCTGGATCAAACAGAGCCATGTAAGGTCGATCTGCAATGAAAATCTTCAAAAAGGACCTATTATCTGACCTAGTTCCGTCCACCATCACATTTGCATCCGGGGCTCCAACTGCATCACTTGCAGCTCCACCTTCTCCCTGGACTTGACAAGGTGATTGCAAATCATCACTGACAGTCCCACAAATTCTCCTACACTCATCTGCTCCGCTAGTCGACATATGCGTTACCCCTTGTAACGTCAAAATAGCTTTGCCAGATAACACAGGTAACTCACTGATCTGCTCAGGAATTTGTGTAATACTGTTTACTCTTTACCACAATATTGGCATGACTCTGTCACCACTCTCTTACTCTGCTTGTTTTGACAGTCAGAAGCAGAATGTCCAGGACCTCTACAGTTATAACAAATCCTATATGGGCATTGAACTGCCCAATGTCCCACCACTTGACATACATTGCACGTCCCCAAAAAAGAACGCACTTCTTGCGTAGGTGGTTTAGGAAACTGCATAGTTCCCCATTGAGGTGCTAAAAGACCACCACTAGGTCGTGACACCGCAGCCTAAAAAAAACCGGTGGTTGTATGGTTTGTTGAATCATTTTTTATTGTCCTACCCCCACCCCGCTGTTTTGGCCCTGGCAACTTCTAAAAGCATCCACAGATTCCTCCTGAAGTTCTTCCCAAACCCTACTCTTCTTTTTATTCCCTTTATTCTTTTTCTCTGTTTTCCGCTTGACTATATCCGTACTCGACTCTGAATTAGAGTCCGCCACCAGAGCACCCACTCTACTTGTTTTGTTGGAAGCCTTTGGTGCCGCCAACGGAAACCTCATTTTGTCTTTGGTCGGTGGTGGTGTGTAGCGTTTGTCCAAGTCCTTGACTTGTTCGTACCTCTGCAAAATCCACTCTAACTGAGATAGAGATTCAATATCGTAGGCCGCCACATGTTGTCGGTACTCCGGAGTCAAACCTCTAAAAACTACCGCAATGATATATGAAGATATTCTTCCTCCTTTAGCTTAAGTTCTCGCTCTGAGCTCATCGCAGATATCCTCATCGTCAAGAGAACTCGAGAACTCCCTCAAAAATAATTTTTTAAACCCCTCCCATGAATCAATTTTGTTTCTTATTAGCCGAAACCACTTACTCGCTAGTTGCCTCAGTACACTCGGAACCGCCCTTAAAATTTGACGAGTGCTGAATTGATTACATTTTTTACAATCCTCCAACCTCTCCAAAAATCCCTCAGGATCGTCGTCTTCATCCGCTAAGAACTAGACCCCCCAGTCCCTCAGTATTTTAACTACCGCTAAACTCACTATGCTCTGATTCGTATAAGTACGTACCCTCTCTTGGGTGTAGCTCGTTCTCGACAATTACCACGTTAGTCCCACTTGCTGTCGATTTTGGGCACAGTACCACAATTTACCTGATGCCCCCTGAGGAGCTGGTACTTACATTAATCTGATGACCATCAACAAGGGGCACTCTGAGCTCCTGGATCGACCCAATTTACCTCCGCATAGTGATTGCTAAAGAGAAACCTTCCGAAATCCGAACTAAATTGCACTCTGGAGTTCATGTGCCTCCATTTCCAAACACTTGAAGTTGTGTCAAGAGTTCACTCATCGGAGTGACACTCGACACTGGAATAGAGGCAAGCGAAGCTCCTGACCTATTCGATCCATTAGCTCCCTCCTGCATACCCAGAAAATAGCCATCGTTGCTCCCTAATATTTGAGCCTGATCCCTATTTGCCGCACTTCCATCTTGAATCCCAATTTGTGGTTCGCCGACCTACATAACCGTAATATGCCCAGCAGTCCTCTCCCTCCTGCACTTCCTCATTTTCTTCTGAATTGGAAAAAACTTCCCAAGTCCAGTCTATTGCGTAGCGCTCGCCCTATCGTATATCTCCGACCAGGGCACATACACTACTTCACCAAATATAATCTTTGTGCGCAATCTAAATAACCGTTCATGGAGAACCTGAACTGAACCCCTAGTGCTACAACTCTGTTGCGACAATTCTGTCACGACCTCCTGTAAAGAAGTATTAAAAATACTCAGCCAAACTGCCACTGAATCACGACAATTTAAAATCTGAATAAATTTCCGTCTATAATTTTTCATTGTACCATTCGACCACAAAATTCTTCATTAAACTTAACTATCTCCCTTGATTCCAAAATAGTGTGATTATTCCCAAAAGAAACCCTTTCTTCTAGCTTTACCTACGCGTACAGTTGCAGTGCTAAATGAAAGAACGCTGATATTCTAGGGGTGAGGTATCTGCGTTCTCATTGTAGGAGCGGTTAAGTCCCATAGAGGTAAAGTGGAACTACCAAAGGCAGAACCCAGTGCCCTTTGTATGTGGTGTAGAACAGCTTTTCTATATCATACACATATATCTGCGTAAAGTATAAATTCTTTCTCTGCTGTGGGACTCTGACGCTCCCACTCGTGAGAGCAATTCGTTCCCAGTCTTGTTCTCCTTCTGCACCAGGGATAAGTTGGAACTTCATTACCATAGGTAATACGGCTGTGCGCCCGAAATTTTTTCCGTGCAAAAAAAGAAAGACAAACATTCAAAATTGTCAAATCTCACAATATAATTAACAAGTTATTAATTAAAATTATTTTACATTCACGGGACAACTCCCCAAATTATTGTGATATAGTCCAATAATAATAAAAAAATTAATTTAATTTAAAATTGAATTCTACACAACAATAAAACAAAATTCTTTGCAACACAAATAAATTGTTGTACACCACAATTGTGTTAAAATAATACCAAATTGGTCCCGCTATTCTAACTATCAATGACACCTGTCACTGATTTGAGAACACTGAAAAGGGGAGCACAAGAAAAGAACGCAGTAGAGAAAGAAGGAAGAGAAAAAAATTAGTGATAAATGTTTCGCCAATTAGTGTTATCATTTCACTAAATTTTTCCCTGACAGAAATATGGCGTACAAATATTCGCAATAGTCTGAATTCTAAATAATTCGACGATTTTTACGCCCTCTTTATTTCACACTTAATTATAAGGACGCTCAATAAAAAAACATTTGTCATTTCCCTGAACAATCACACTACTCATTTCTTAAATACCATACGAAGAAAAAGAAAAAATTTACACTCACGACTCTGAAATTCCTTAGTTCTCGCGTCAACTCAAAATTTTCACTTCCCTCGTTTACCGAAAAAAATCAGTTTTCCGTGCAACTGTCAATTTACACCACCAAAATCAATTTCCTTTGAAAACCAAAAATCTCGATTTTTATCTCTTCCCCCAAGGAGTAATAATTAATTAGCAATATCACTCGGCCATCCACCACACTATTAAATTTTTCGCAATTCATTCGTATTTCACGAATAATGTATGATTGAAAAATTTTCTACTCACTTTCGTTCATCGTTATCAACTATCGAAACGTATAAATGACGCCTATTACTCCCAAGCACAATGATACACGACCGAAAATAATTCTCACTTTGATGCCCAACGACCGATGCTATTTAATAAAAATTACACACCAAATTTTATTTTTCGCCGCGGTTAACATCCCGAGTCGAAGTTTTGATTCTCTTTTGCTTCTCTCAAACTGTAAGTTTTCGAGAATCAAGAGAACCAAAAGAGAAGTTTTTTAATGTAATTTTGCTTCTCTTTTGATTCTCTTTTTGTCAGATATTTCCCTTTCTGCATGTTAGAGAATCAAATTGATTCTCGATTGCTCCTCGAATGATTCTCTATTAATTAGAAATTTTTATTTTCTATGATTCTCCTTTGATCCTCTATAGTTAAAGTTGAAAAACTACGTCATCGCTGCATGTTGAAACTTGTCTGAAAATTGTTTTTATATAACTGTTTTAGTAGCACTTTTTACAATAATTACAGGGAATATCAACATTTTTTTAAATATCACTAAATTGTTATCACATTTCTATGTAATATAACTTCTCTATATACTTATTACTAAGTTTGTTCAGTATGTTTACGCAAAAAAATATTCTACAAATCAACAATGCAATGGTAACGCAGATTCATAGCTTTTTGAAAGATGTTTTAACCACATGATACGAAAAAGTCTAGAAATAAAAAAGAACACATAAATTTTCAATTTTTTTAATTTAAATAACACTACAGTACGAGGGATCAAGTATGACTAACTCTTAAATATTAAATGCTAATAATGCCATAATAATAGCCGACTTTCAAAATAATTTGATTGGCTTATGTTCATAAAAATTGATTCTCTGTTGAAGAGAAGCAAAAGAGTATCAAAAGAGAATCAAGAGAAGCAAATGAGTATCAAAAGAGAATCAATATGGAACCAAGAGAATACAAGGAGAATCCATAGAGAACCAAGAGAATCAAAGGAGAATCAATAGAAAATCAAGAGAAGCAAAATAAAATAAAAACTTCGACTCGGGATCCACCATAATTGACCATTAATACCAATATATTCCTCCTCAATATTATAAAACAACAATTTAATTTTCTCTCTGTCTCAAAATCTTGGCGTGCCCCACGTTGGGCGCCAATTTGCGGCCGGGTAATTTATTTAAAATTATTTTTTCTAATAAACGCATCAAAACCCGAAACGTTGTTACACTTTCCTTTAAAATTCATCCACTAATAAATAACAATTAATCGCCAACAATAAACTCTCAAAATGATGGGAAATTCCGTCATGACCAGCGATGATGCTTCGACGTTGAGGCAGAGAATTCAGAGAGAAACAATGAGAAAAATTACTTACTAAACACCAAAGGGAAAATCGAGAGTTAGATGGACCAAATAGTGTACCACAATAATTAATACACTAAATCATCCTTTTACTTCAATTTATTATTTCCTTCACATCACTCACGACGAGAAATAGTAAATAGTAATATTCACTTCATGCAAAGTACATTTTACAATGAATAGTAATTTTTAATAGAAAAGTAGAATTATTACTATTCCATAGGAATATTTACTAGAGACTTTTTAAATAGTCTCTAATTCTAAACGAAAGTATATCTTATCCGCTTAATATTCAAGCTTCATTTATTCAATCGATTTATTTATTTAGGATAAATAAAATTTTGTTTCAAAAGTTGTAAAAAAATTTTTTTGCAATAACTTAAAAAAAATATAATTTTTACTGAGAAGACAATATTATATTTAAATCAAACATAATAATCTTCGTCATACAGTCAACCAAGAATTATGTTTGATTTAAACATAATAACTTTGATTCAATGTATAGTAAATTTCGTTCGATAAAAATTAAGATTAATTCAACAATAAAATGTGTTTAAATTAAACATATATTTTTAGTTCAAAAAGTTTTTTGATTTTATTCTTAGTATTTAAACATGGTCGGATATATGAATTTATTTATTTCGTTAAATAATTAAACAAACAATATATATATATATACAAAATTCTTCCCATTACATTTTCGAAAAGTCAAAACAATTTTTTTGGTTACATTATCTACGTGAGTATACATGTGTATGTGTTTAGTGTATATGCGTGAGTATACATGTGTATGTGTTTAGTGTATATGTGTGAGTATACATGTGTAAGTGTTTAGTGCATATGTGTGAGTATACATATGTATGTATTTATTTGATGTGTATTTATGTATTTATGTATTTATATGGGTGATTTTCAAATAAATGTCATATTTGCATGTCCCCATAGATAAATGACTAATAAAATTATTATTTTTTGCCACTCACTTCATAAATCACTTAATAGAAGTCTCTTCTTAAAGATACTTAATATTCAGTTTGTTAACATTAACATTATAATAGTTAAAATTAAGAAAATAGGGTTAAATTGTCAGGTCCGTGGCATACGTTTTTTTAAAATTTTGTTCTGAAATTTTCACGTAAGCAAATATTAAAACTATCTTTTATTAAGTACTTTGTAGGCCAAATCTAACCAGATGTTTTACATATAAAAATATTTTTATTACAATGATATTCTACGTACACGAGCACTTTTTTCATGTTTTAAATTGTTAATTACTTTCTACCAACACATGTTAACGTCATCGTGATTTTATTACTCAATTTTATGTTTAATTGACTTCTACTGGTATTATTTTGAAGTGCGAACATTGAAAAGAAAATATTTGTTCGATTTTTTATTTCTTTACTTGTTTTAACTGTGACACACATGTCAGGACCGTGGAAAAGTGTCAGGTCCGTGGCATGTAACTTTTGCATTTTATTTGCGTTTTCCATCGTAACTTTAGAAATATTTAAAATCTTGTAGTTTTCATTTGAACATATACTTTAATAACAAAAATGTACTGGAATATGTAATAAATGTCAAATTTGGTTCACTATTTTAGCGGAAAAATGTCTCATTCAAAAAATCACAGTTATTTGAAAATCACCCATATATATGTAAATCTATATATGTTACCGATTGACGAACCTATGTGTACCTGTAAATGTTGCCAGACGACTAGGAAACATTTTAATATTATAGAGAAGAGATTATTTAAGTACATTTTTGATTTTTCTCGATTATCTACCAAATGACATAAAAAAATTAAGGGGACATTCCACTTCAAAACAGGCAAAAAGAAGGCTTTTTTGTATATATTACTAAAGTAACTATGACATTTATTTAAAAAATTTCTTTTATATATAACAAATAATTTATTTAAGAATTTTGCAGCTGCATAGAGTATTGAATGTTTTTTTTTAAATAGTTCATCTGTATATCGATCCTCGTAGTTAACAAAATACAATGTAATTATCTTACTCTTCATAGAACTATACTTTATGTGGTGCAGGTGGTCACAAAGCTCCAAGAAGTGACACAATTTTTGGGATGATCTAGGAGTCAAGCTTAGAGCTAGGGATGATTTTTGATCTTTTGTCTCCCACTAGGGAAGATTTGCTACTATAAAACCCCATGCAAATCCATTGTCATCCGTCAGTTTATTTCGATACAAAGTCATCGTAACGTTCGCGTCGTGACAGCTTCATCTTTAAGGGGAGATTCCACAGAAATTAAGGTTTTTTTAAAAAATTTTTTTATAGGTAGAAAAATAAATATTTCTTAGTTAAACTTTTTTTACAATAAAATACTTGTGTTACAGTAATAAAAACCATTTTTTATTTATTTATTTTTTTAATGGAGTCTTAGAAAATGGCTGCCGAAAGTGGTCCCCTCTAAAAGTTGTTTACATTTTTTCTCTGCGACAATTAATCTAAACTAAAAAAGTCAAAAATTTTCTTAATCTATACCATTATGGCTATCGTGTAAACTAGAACAAAAAAAATTTATTGAAAAATAACCAAATGGCAGACTTTTTAATTTTTCGACCATAATTTTGCAACTTAAATTGTTTATAACTTTTATAAATATTAATGGATCTTAAATATCCTAGTTTACACGAAAACTACACATTCAATGAGCATGCTGTCCAAATTGCAAGTTATTTCGTTAAAAATTATAAAAATGAGAGTGTAAACAAGTTGAAAATGTGTAGTTTCGAGAAAAACGCGTTTAAAGTTTGAAGGACCAAATATACAAAAATTTAACTTAAAGTTATATACATAACCTTTGATATGTAACAGTAGACATTTCTTATTACTTAAGAACTACTCTGTCAAGCGGTGCGAAAAGAAAAAATGTAAATTTAAAAATAAACAAATTGCAGTTAGGTAATTAATGAAAAAACATGAATTTTCGAGGTGGAAAGGTGATGTTATTCCTACTCTCCTGCTAGCGAGTCTATTCTTATCGCTTCAGACTATTTTTCCCGTATTTTTAGATAATCATACTAACCAAAAATTAAAAAAAAATAATTTCGGTATTCAAAAAAAAAAATCAGTGGAATCTCCCCTTAAGCTTGACCCTTCGGTAATCATAATTTTGGCCGTAAATTTTGAATTTTCAAACAGTATAAAGTTTACTCGTTCTAAATATTGAGTAAGTATTCCT
This sequence comes from Leptopilina drosophilae, assembly GCA_032873175.1. NCBI lineage: Eukaryota > Metazoa > Arthropoda > Insecta > Hymenoptera > Figitidae > Leptopilina > Leptopilina drosophilae. The sequence goes on from CM065480.1 coordinate 34,428,360, forward strand.
TATCGCCAGACTTGTGAGTCGGTATTTTCAAAAATTAATAGATTATCCGTCACAGCATAGTCTATTCTCAAGATACGATTTGCAAACGTGACGTAATTGTAAGTACCATTTAAAACAAATTGTAATTTTACACCATAAACACATCTAAATTTATACATTTTATCCCTTCTTGTAATCAAAAATAATAAATATTTTTACCATAAAAAATTAAAATTATTCATTTACTTAGTACAAATTCATTAAAATTACTAAATTATTAAGAAAAGGAATTATAAAACAATTATATTTTAAATAATTGCAAGACGACCCCCGAAGAATCGATACAAGAGAACGTACCTACATAAAAATAAATGGTCAAGCTTTACCAACTTGACTTAATCGTCCTACCATTCCTCTGAAATAAATTAAATAATAATTAAGCTTTCCGCTCGGGATGTAACAAATTTGTAAAAAAAAATTTTCATTTTTACTTCAAAATATTTGCGATATACGCCATTTTTGAAAATGACTATTTTTGGTGGTAAGATCGATTCCAAACTTTCTAAAACAGATAAAACCAAAAACGAAGTGACATTTTCTTGGTTTGATATTTCTTCATCTGTGGAACCTCAAAAAAGTGTAATTTCCTTTCTACCCTCTTTTTAGAGAACTTTTATTCAGAGTTTCTCTCAGAAAAAAGGGAGTTGGAAATTTTCCAGTTTTTGAAGTTCTACTTATAGGCATGATGACGCTGAATCAAAAGCCGTTTGAGTTTTTAAAATAACTTTAGAAGAATTCGAGATATCACTCTTACCAGATCAAAAAAAGACATTTTGAGAAAAACGCATTGCAAGTTTTTGTTTATAAGTTTCAGCATTTTTAAAAAAAAATCATCGGATTTGCTTGAAAATCGATTCTCGTGGGTTTATGATATCGCTAATTACGAATATGGAATCAAATTTAAAATATTAAAAATGGCGAATCCAATATGGAGGACATTTTTTTACAAAATCATCGGATTTGCTTGAAAATTATGGTGAACAAAAAAATTAAACGAAAAAAATTAAAATAAAAAATTTTCTTTTCCGCCATATTGGATCCACCATTTTGAAAGTTTAATATCTAATTTGTGATCAGCAACACCAAATACATTTTTGTTTGTCGTTTTTAAAAAATGCAAATGTGGAAACATTTAAATCATTCGATTGCTTATCCGCATACAAAAACATCTTTGACATGGCCAAGAATAAGAATGTAGAGTCATTTAGGGTAAATATAAACGGAATACCTATTTTTCACCAAAAACATTAGTTTTTTTGTTCAAAGGTAAAATGGACGATTTTTTGCCTGGTCGTGTTAGTTTACTTCGCTAGAAAAATTTTATGAGGTACAAAAAAATATTAATGCACCTGAATCGTCTAAAACTGACTATTGACATTTACACCGAGATTTTGAAATTTTCCTAATATTCGGGGTAAATGTAAACGGGTGATTAAATTTAAAATGTCATTTTCATGTCCTGCCCAAAAATCTGGAATACTAGTTCATATATAAAAGTTTTTGAAGTCAAATAATTTTCTTTATTACTCCTTCTACTTAAATTAATAATTCTTAGTCGCTAAAAATTCTTTGAAAAAATTTGGCAGAAGAATTAGAAGCAAAATATCAGTGGTGTCCCCTGTCCGCACTTAAAAAATTAGAACTTTACCTAATAATAACAATTTTTGATTTTCACATTTTTAGTACCAGAAAAATTATTTTGTTCAGCTAAGAGTCTATATTTTTATATAGTAATTGTACTAGCAGAATAATTTTGATGTCCGTAAATTTCATATTTTTAAGTAATTATCGCAAATTTTGAATATCATGCCTGATATTTAAATAACCTTGTGTAGATAATTGTCTTATTAAGCATTAATAGTATTGGTGATATGTATAGCTTCTTAAAAAAACATTACAATTCTATCACATCTATAACTTGTACGGTTGGTGGCAGAAAGCAAGTATTAGTTTGTCGAGCACACTATGTCAGTGGTGTCCCTATCGAAAAATTGTTCATAATATTAATATTTTTTAAATATTATTGTATCTCGTTTTCAGGTATTACTTAAAAATAAAGTCTTTCTTTTTCAAAATTGAGAAATGAAGCAAAATGTCAGTGGCGTCCGCTGAAAATTCTGTTTCTTGCAGCTTATTATTTTGTTTTTAATAAATTTGTGTTGAATTTACTCCTTATATGTAGTTTATGAAGATTTGATACTGGATTGTAATTTATAAGCTGATTTTATTCTCACTATTCAAAAAAAATTACCAGTGGAATCTTTCAAAAATGTCAGTGGTGTCCCTCAATGTTCATATGTCTTTTTGGTCTTCAAAAGTATATTAATTTATGGCAAAACTCATTACGAATATTTTTTAAGTAATGTTGAAACATTCATTATTGTAATTTGAAATATTTTAACTTTTTAAAATTGTAAGAATTTATTTGAGAAAAGAATAAACGAAAACAGAAAATTTCTTATCATTTCTGCCTATCGTTTTTCACCTAGTGAAAATTAAAATTTGCTTCCGCCTGCTCGACCACTATTATTTTTGTTCATCATATATTCTAGTCAACCAAAATAGAGTATCGTTAAATTCAAAATCCAACATCGAAAAATCAAAGTTAGTAAGATCAAAAAGGACATTTTAAATTTAATCACCTAAACACCACTGTAGTTATGCCAGGTTTAAGAAACAAGTTATTTCAAGTATTCTACTGTTTTAAGGGATGGAAAAACTGAAGAAAAATTCTTCGTAGATGTATTGTAAATTAACCAGTTGACTGATAATGTATCATAAAGTAAACAATCAGCCATTACAAAATTAGTAATGTAAAAACTTGAATAACTTTAACAAATTTTAATAGGTTTTCATTTAACTTGGTAAAATGGAGTTTTTAAGGTTGCTGAATAAAAATCTAAAATCAAAGTTTTAAATTTCAAAATGGCGGATCCAATAATTAATTCAATTATTTTCTTTTAAATGTAGTTCAAGTTCTATTTACATTTACCCCGAGTTTTTGAATTCTCGAGGTAAATGTAAACACTTAATTATTTGTTAACTAAATTGACAAAAATGAAAAATGAAAGTCAATTTTTGTTAAGACATTAATAACGAAGAATGTAAACTTTTAGTTTGATTTCTTAATTTATTTTTACGCAAATGCAAGACAAAATACTGAAACAGTAAAACTTTGATTTTCAATCTTTTTTGCATTAAAAGATAACTTACACTATGACATTGCCAATTGTCAAAATAAAATATTGTCAATACTCAGATCATCTTATAGGTGAGCTGAGGTAGAAATATTGACGTAGAACTTAATTTTAAATTTGTAAGTTTATCTGAAACATCTACTGTTTACATTTACCCCAAATGACCCTATAACTTTTGTTTTACTTCGAATTTTGCATTAATATTTTAGGTGAGTATTCTTGACACTATAAGAAATTCAAAAATAAAAACAAAAAAAATTGATTTTTTTGACATTTGGCACATCATTTTATTTTTTAGAAAACATTTATTCTATTTCGCTTATCTATATATTCAAATATTAAAATTAATTAAAATATTCATTTCTATTCTTAAAACTTTAAGAATATGTAAGTAAGCTGATATAAAATCTTAGTAAAGAAACGTTCTCTTTATTTTCAGAAATATTTGAGTTAACATGTAATAATTTTTTATCACATGAAGAACTAAATGTTTCTCTATCATCACACCAAATTTTAGAAGATTCAGAGAGTACAGAAATTGATTCACCATTTTTTGTCCTCTATTTCACATTTTAATAACAATGATAATATTTTTTATTAATATTCCTATTACTGATTCTAGTTATATTGATTATATTGTTTACTTTTACAAGATTCTATTTTTTAGAACCTCTTCCAATATCTTCCAACAGTCAACGGCGTCAGTGTCTTCTAAGAAACGCGTTAAAACATTAATTCAACACAATGATTCTTTTTTAATAAGAAGTTGTTTAATTCTTCAGAAGATGTGGATGAAGAAATAGAAATATTAAAAAAAAACAATTTACAGGTAAATCAGCTACAACCGATCTCAGTGAAACTTATCAGTTTTCACAAAGTGACTTTACTTCTAAAGAAGGATTTAACGAAAACGCATTAAAAGAATTTATTTTAACTGGTGGTGATACAATTATGGTCGTAGAATCGGGTTTGAAAATATTTGAAGTCATTCGTGTAATATTACCACTTATTATAAAGATTTTGACTTACTTATAAGGCGCGACGTGCTTTAATAGAAGTAACAACACTGTTTGCAGGTCCTTCATTTGTAAATTGGGATATAAGCGATTATTTCCTATAAAAAATATTTTATCCTCCTCAAAACGTTATTCAATATCATTATTATAGTGAAGTTTGTTGTAAGCAGTTAGAAAAGGCAAGTACAAAAAAGGATTTAATCCTTTAACTGCCGGCTGAAAAACACTAAATGTGCCCAGAATGACAAAAATAAAAAATCGTTCAATCTGTCTGAAACTTGTTACTTAGGGGTTTTCTGGGTCGCTGATTACGAATCTGATGTCGGTTCTTCAAAATTGAAAATGGCGAATCCAATATGTCGGACAAATTTTTGAGAAATAAATTAATAGAACTTAAAAATAGTTAATATTTTTATAAGATGACATAATTTTGAAAATATTGATATTTGAAATGTATAAATGTACAGGTGATTTTTAAATTTCTCAGTTGAACTTTTCAGGAGCTAGAATATTTACAAATAACATACGTGCCCAGGATGCACAACACAAACTAATGTCAGATTGGGTTCTAGGAGGTTGACAAATAAAGTAAAACCGGTTGCACATATTATATTGTGTAATGAACAAGAAAGAACATATAGTGTCAAACTGTTTCTCAAGTTTTAGTAAATGAAAATCAGACGAATATTTGAGGCACGTTGCGCGAAATGTTACATGAAAGACATTTTAAAGAATCGTAGACAAGTTTGCAAAAGTTGTGACTTTGCATTGTGTCCAAATATAAATAAAGTTTTTAAGATATTAAAAAAATTACAAATAAAGTGTGCTATTATTTAAAAATATACTAGCTGATGACAAAGGTTATAAGATGTTCATAAAAAAGATAAACTGATAAACTTAAAAATCACCTGTACATTTATATTTATAATATAATATATATTTTTTATTTATATTTCAAATAACACTATTTTTCAATATTATGCCATCTCATAAAAATATTAACGATTTTTAATTTATATTGATTGATTTTTCAAAAACTTTGTCCACCATTTTGAATTTTGAAGAACCGTCATCATATTCGTAATCAGCGACCTCGACAACCCCCGTGTAACAAATTTCAAGTAATTTGGATCAATTTTTAAAAAGCTGTCCGCCATTTTAAATTTTCAAAAATATAGTTATTTCCACGAGATTACCTTCATAGAGACGTGATTGGAGTTGTACAACATTTATGGAAAATTTGGATCAATTCAAACAGCCCTATTCGTCTTTCAAAAAACAACAAATATAAGTGAACAATCGTTTAATTAGTATGATCCCGCCTATTAAAAAGTGAAAAGCATCAGAATGGCGTAGTTGGGCATTATTGTATGCCATTTCTTATTTGAATTGAATTTCAAATGATTACGCATTACATTACTTTTTCTCTCTCTTTATGAAGTTTGTTAACATATTTTAAATTGAAGAGCTGGTTTTTAGAACCGGCTCTTCGCTTGGATCGCAAGCGCTGATACCAGTCAGTGAGCAGTGAGCGCCTTTGGGCCGCTCACTGACACCCGACTGGTATTTACGTTTCCGGTCTGAGTGAAAAGCCGGTTGTAGAATCCAGCTTCTCAATTGTTTATAGAGGAAGATTCGTAATTTTCAATGTGCGCTGGCTTAAACACTTTGTTAAATAAATTGAGTACTGAGGCCCCGCTTAGGCCACATCAACTTTTCCGTCAGAAAATGCGATATATTTTTTAAAGCAATGTGTGCACGGGCCAAAAGGACTTTGTGAGCAAATGTCAAAAAATTCGTAACAGAAAAACGTTTTTCAAAGTATCGTTTCTAAAATTACTAATACTCAAAGTATTACAGAATTTTGACATTCAATTGTAACGATTGATTTTAACAAAAAAGTTAATAAAACGTTTTTAATTAATAAAATGAATAATAAATTGAATTTTGATGTATGAAATTAAATTTTATATATTATGGATTATCATTATATGGGTGATTCTCCAAAAAACCTCATTTTGCATGTAGTCAAGATTTTCTAAATAATTATAATCATTTGGAAAAATACCAAGTCATATTTTCGTATTTTATCACTTTTTCTAAATGTTCTGCAAGAAAAAGTTGTGAAATTTTATTGTTTAATACATTTTTAAAATATTTTACCACCTCAAAATTGATTTTCTAACCTGTCATCTAAGTGTTTTTCATTTTTTCAATACGTAAAACAATCATTTAAAACGTGAAACTAGGTACTTTAATAATTTTTTCTAAAAGTTATGATATTTAAGAATAATTTTCTGAAATATGAATAAAATATGCCGTGTAGTTTTTTTAAATATAGAAAATGAAATTTTTCATGTAGTACCGCGTCATTCCTCTCACTCGTTGAATATTATCCAATATTTTTGCTGTGGGTAGAGATATTGATTAATTATTGTGATCAATATTTAAATTAACATCTCTAATATTAATTTCTTAAGTTACTTTTTAAAAAATGTCATTATTTTGCGTTAAAAAAATAAAAATTGAGACATAAGCAGAGATTCACAACCTAAAGCGTCATTCCTCTCTCCCCTAATAAAAACAATATTAATAAATATAAATTGATTACAAATTTTTTTCACATAAAGTTATCCTTTATAAACATGATAGGGCATTCTACGTTGGAGGAAAATTATTTGTCAATTAAATAAAATTAAAAAATGTTGAAATTGTCATTCCTCTCACCCGTCATTCCTCTCACTTTTTTTAATGAAAATTAAAAATTGATATGATTGTCGATTGTTTACAAACTGCCAGTGAAAAATGAACCTAAAATGTATGAAAAATAATTTTTGCCAATTGTTAAAAGAGATGTTTGATAACTGTAAGTATTTCAAAATCTGTAAAATTTATAGATAATATTAATAAATTATGATTACACAGCCATACAAAAAATTTTTTTTTCTGGCCCGGAGGTCACACTATGTGCACTATACGTTTTTGGGGTCGCTGAATCTGAATCCGTGTTCCATTTTACCCCATCACGTCAGGATTCAAAATGGCGGTCCAATATGACGGACGAAAATTTAAAATTTGATGGTTTTTCATGAAACTTGGTATTTAAGGGTTTTTGGGGTCGCTGATTACGAATTTGATATTAGATTTTCAAAATTCAAAATGGCGGATCCAATATGGCGGACTGAAAAATTTTTAGTTTGAAGAATTTTCATGAAAAATGGTATATAGGGGTTTTTGGGGTCGCTGAATCGAAATTCGATGTTCATTTTAACCCATTATGTCAAGATTTTGATATAACCTCAAAAAGTGACTTCTTAACCACAAACAAATTTAAAAATCAGGTCTAATGTTTAGGGTACAATTCCTACATGTTTTTGAGGTTGCTGAATTATGTTTTTAGGATTTCTGAATCTGAAACCAATTATTCGTTCTCTTTTTTCGAACTATAACGAGTTCTTTTGTGTTCAAATGATCTGTGTAATGGATTTCGTTTTCGTTTTAAATCGTTATCTTCTGTGTCTCTTTTTAACATCCAACAGAAGTCAGCCATCATGTTTTCGTCCCATCTTCCTTAATAACGAGTTTCCATAACCTTTATATCCTGATGGAACCGTTCGCCCTGCTCCTCGCTAAAGTCGCCAAGATTGTCAGGAAATTTTTCAAGATGGGAATGTAAAAAATGTAATTTTAAATTCATAAGACATCCTAGCTTCTGAAAGTCTCTAATCATTTTGTTCACGATTTCTTTGTAATTCGAACATTTAGTATTTCCCAAAAAGTTCTGAGCCACTGCTTTAAAACTAAGCCAGGCATTTTTTTCCAATGTAGTCATTGTACTAACAAAGGCTGTATCTTTGAACAAAGTCCTGATTTGCGGTCCTTCCTTCAATTTAGCCTCAGATAGTTTTGGAAATTTTTTGACTAGGTATTCGAAACATTTGCTAGTTTTATCAACAGCTTTACATACTGTTTAAGTAGTTCGAGTTTTATATGAAGAGGAGGTGGGAGAATTTTTGAAGGATTCACTAAATACTCATAACGAATGTTGAATGCACCTGGCTTAAACGAGGACCTTTTTGGCCATTCCTTTTTATATAATGATTCGCCCTATCCTTACTGTCCCACATACACAAGTAGCAAGGATACTTTGTGAATCCAGACTGTTGCCCAAGCAAAATTTTTATCATTTTTAAGTCTCCACAAATCTGCCATTGATGAAGATCGTAATTTATTTTTTGTAAAAGGACTCCCATATTATCGTATTTTTGTTGCATGACTGTAGAGTGGGCTAAAGGAATCGGGGCAAATACATTAGTATTATGAAGTAAAACAGCTTTTATACTTCGCTTCGACGAATCTATAAAAAGCCGCCAATCTTTGGCATCATAACAATTCGCTTTTAAGCTGTCTATAAGACCTTTAACATCAGTGCAATATACTAGCGATGAATCTGCATCTTTTATGAAGTATTTGCGGAATTCTGATTCTCTGTTTCGGTAAATAGATACTTTCGTCTTTGGCTATAAAAGATTTTTTCTCTTTAAAAATGCAGCTAAGTACTCGGACCCGTCTTTAGGTAAACCTAAATTTCGTACAAGGTCATTTAATTCAAGTTGCGATACCAAGGATTAGTGATGCATTTCAAGATCAAGAAATTCTCACTCTTGATTGATATTTCTCAATTTTGCAAGAGTTTGATAACGAGAAATTCGTATATTTCAATTGTTATAATACCTAACTTCTCGTCTTGAATTTATAAACAAGAACGAGCAAGATTCTTGTTTTTCGACATAATTGTCATTTAATTTTTAAAATGACAGATAATTTAAATTCAGAAAAAAGACCTCTTGAACCGGAAATATTTGTAAAGTAAGATATATTAAATTTTTTAAAAATATGTATAATTATAAAATTAAATAATGCTTATTTTGTATCTTATATTTCTTATATTAAAAGGTTAGAATTATAATAGTAGATTAATTAATTATTTATTAAATGAATAGTGAGACAGCTAACACTTTCAAGTTTAAGAAGCCCAGGAATGATCGGGCAGAAAGATTAAATGGAATTTTCAATTATGGAACAGATACTGATGGACAAAAATTCGCAAAATGCACGCTTTGCGAAAACTCAAAAGGGTTAGGAAAAATAATTAAAATGAAAAATGGAAATACTTCCGGAATTAAAAGACACATTCAAAGTTCCCATAAAGAGTTTTTTGAAGAAATTTATGGTGAAAATATCTCTTTAAAACAAAAGGTATAAATATAGGGATAATGTACCAATCTGTTTTTTTAAAATATAAAGAAAAATTAATATATTACAAAAATATTACACCGAAAAAATATTTTGAATATTCAAATTTTATTTTAGATTATACCAAAACTTGTTTAATTTAAAATAGAATTTATTTAATAAAACAAAAATTAATTCAATTAAATATATTTAAAAAAAACATTTCTTAACCCTACCTATATGGAAAGATTCTAAAAAATTCTCTTTATAATTTCCATTAAAATTCTTTTTAGAAATTCCAATCGAATTTCAATTAAAATTCTAACGAGACTAGAATTCTGATTATTATTTTTTTATTTTTTCTTTTAAAAAATATAAATTTTTCTCATACTATGCAAATGAAGGTTATTTAAATAGATAAATTTCAATATGAATTTGTAAAACCTATTTTTTAAAAAATTACTATTAGAATTTCAAATGAAAAGTACGTTGGAAATTCCAACCAACACTTTCCTAGCAATTTTTTCAAGGAAAAAAATTTTAAATTATAGAAAATAGTACTGTTTATAATTATAATTGAAAAAACTGAATAACATTTTTGGTATGAATAATAAATTGACAATTTTTATAGAAATAATTATAACAAAATGTACTAAGCTCTAGGATTTTCTATATTTTTACTTTTTATTTAACAAAAATGTTTCTTGGATATATTTTTTAAGAAATATTTTTCCCAATATTTAAAAAATTTAATTATTTTAGAAAATTGCAAACGCATTATTAAAAGTCTGAAAATATCTAAAATGAAAAATGTTAAATATTTATAAGATTATCATTTTGAGACTAATTGCTATTTAGCAATACAATTTCTTACAGTATTACTTTTTTGTAGACAGTATTTGATCAAAAGGAACTCGAGAAAATGTTAGTACATTTGGTAATAAAGAAGTATCTCCCATTCAATTTCTTCGACGACGAGGACACTCAAAATGTATTTCATTACTTACGACGAGAGGCAGAAATTCCAAAACGAATGCAGATGAAAAGCATAATTGTCAAACGTTTTGAAGAAACTCAAAAAGTAGTATTCGCCATTTTGAGAGAAAATACTTCTAAATTGTCCTTTACAATCGACGGATGGACATCGATTAACGGAAAGTCATATTACGGTATTACGGGTCATTTTTTAAGCGAAGACTGGGTCCTTCATTCTTTAGCAGGGTTGCCACGCAACCTGGAAACCTGGAAAACCTGGAAATGTCAGGGAATTTTATAAATCTTGAAAAAACCTGGAAAAGTCAGGGAATTTTGATCTAAATCCTGGAAAATTGTTCTTTTCTAAATTTATTCTATATCTTATTCTTAAAAATCTAAATTTGGGTATTGAAATATTTCAAACATGATTATTCAATTTTAGAAGAACTGCGTTTATAATTTTTATAAGTTGATCGACTTCAAAAGGTTTCAGTTTACAATTTTGGAAAACTTCGATTTTAACTGAATTTCATTAGAAATCTTCAGTGACGTAGATTTTTGAAAAATTTTAATAATTCAAGTTCTTCTAAGATTAGTTAAATTCTTTAATACATATTTAATTGATTATCCAAAATAATAGATTTACAGAAGAATTTTAGACAAATAGACTAAAAAAATATTAAATTTTGAAGCAATTACAAATGCATTTGTAAAAAAAACAATTTATTTAAAAAATTTTAATAAAATTCTTGACCAAATTTCATCTACCTTAAAAAACTTTCCTCTATTCAATAAATTCTATTATCAACTACTTTAATGAAAATTTCCAAAGGATTTATTTTTTTTAACTTCAAAATACGTTCAGAAATTGTAATACAATTTTTTGCAAAATTCAATTATTCTCAGGAGTTTTTTTATAAAATTCTTTGTAGAATACAATTTTCAGAAATTTTAATAAAATGCTTTGCAAAATTCAATAATTTTCAAGAATTTTAATAAAATACTTTAAAAAATTCAATTTATTATTTTTTAGGTATTATGATAAAATTCCTCAATGAAATTTAAATATTTTCAAGATTTTTAATAAGCTTTTTTGCAAAATTCAATTTTCTCCAGTAATTTTAATAAAATGCTTTACAAAATTAAATTATTTTTTGGAATTTTAATAAAATTCAATTATTTATAGGATTTTTAATAAGATTTTGCAAAATTCAATTTTTTCCAAGAATTTTAATAAAATACTTTAAAAAATTCAATTATTTTTAGGAATTTTAATAAAATTCTTGAATGGAATTCAATTATTTTCAAGATTTTTAATAGGATTTTTTACAAAATTACAAATGTATTTGTAAAAAAATCAATTTATTTCAAAAATTTTAATAAAATTCTTGACAAAATTTCATCTACTTAAAAAAACTTTCCTGTTTTCAATAATTTCTATATATTATCAACTACTTTAATGAAATTTACCAAAACAATTGAGTTATTTAAAAATTTTTTAAAATTCAATTACTTTCAGAAATTGTGATAAAATTTTTTGCAAAATTTAATTATTTTCCGGAGTTTTTATAAAATTCTTTTTTAGAATTCAATTTTCAGAAATTTTAATAAAATGCTTTGCAAAATTCAATAATTTTCAAGAATTTTAATAAAATACTTTAAAAAATTCAATTATTTTTAGGAATTTTTCTAAAATTCTTGAATGGAATTAAATTATTTTCAAGATTTTTAATAGGATTATTTGCAAACTTACAAATGTATTTGTTAAAAAAACAATATATTTCAAAAATTTTAATAAAATTCTTGTCAAAATTTCATCTACTTTAAAAAACTTTCCTGTTTTCAATAATTTCTATTATCAACTACTTTAATAAAAATTTCAAAAGGATTTATTTTTGTTTAAAATTTTTTTAAAATTCAAAATACTTTCAGGAACTGTAATAAAATGCTTTGCAAAATTTAAGAAGTTTCAAGAATTTTTATAAAATACTTTAAAAAATTCAATTATTTTTAGGTATTTTAATAAAATTCTTCAATGAAATTTAATTATTTTCAAGATTTTTAATAAGATTTTTTGCAAAATTCAATTTTCTCCAGTAATTTTAATAAAATGCTTTACAAAATTCAATTATTTTTAGGAATTTTAATAAAATTCATTTATATTTAAGAATTTTAATAAAATTCAATTATTTTTAGGATTTTTAATAAGATTTTGCAGAATTCAATTTTTTCCAAGAATTTTAATAAAATACTTTAAAAAATTGAATTATTTTTTGGAATTTTAATAAAATTCAATTATTTATAGGATTTTTAATAAGATTTTGCAAACTTCAATTTTTTCCAAGAATTTTAATAAAATACTTTAAAAAATTCAATTATTTTTAGGAATTTTAATAAAATTCTTGAATGGAATTCAATTATTTTCAAGATTTTTAATAGGATTCTTTGCAAAATTACAAATGTATTTGTAAAAAATCAATTTATTTCAAAAATTTTAATAAAATTCTTGACAAAATTTCATCTACTTTAAAAAACTTTCCTGTTTTCAATAATTTCTATTATCAACTACTTTAATGAAATTTACCAAAACAATTAAATTATTTAAAAATTTTTTTAAAATTCAATTACTTTCAGAAATTGTAATAAAATTTTTTTGCAAAATTCAATTATTTTCCGGAGTATTTATAAAATTCTTAGTAGAATTGAATTTTCAGAAATTTTAATAAAATGCTTTGTAAAAGTCAATTATTTTTAGGAATTTTTATAAAATTCTTTAATGGAATTCATGATTTTTCCTTTTTTTTTCTTTTTCTTTTTTTATTTTGTTTTATTTTATTATTATTATATTTATTTTTATTTTCTAATACATCTAATATCTAACTGAAGAATTTTCTAATAATCGAAATTTCACATAAAATTGAATTGTAAACAAATTAATTTGATAATTCTGAAAAAAAAACTTTTTCAAAAATTAATAAAAAAACATTGATGTAAAGATGAATTTTAGTTGAACATTTTAGAAACGAATAATTGAATAAAAAATGTAAAAGTTTTGACTGAAAATCAAGGAGTTATTTAATTTAATAAAATAAAAATATTGTCTTAAAAACCTGGAAAAATTCCGTTTTTTAACCTGGAAAACCTGGAAAAGTCAGGGAATTTGAATGGAGCAAAAGCGTGGCAACCCTGTTTAGTAATTGACTTCGTCGCATCACAAGGAAGTCATACAGGAAAAGCTATTGCTGATTTATTCTACACAGTTTTAGAAGAAAATGGCTTAACAGAAAAATTTCAGGGTATTACGGTAGACAATGCAGCTTCAAATACGACATTTGTAAATCAGCTCGCTATTTTGATAAATGATAAATTTAAAACAAATTTAAATCCCTTGGACATCCATTTCCTGTGCTGGGCTCATGTTTTGAATTTAGCTGCACAAGACTTTATTCGTAGTTTAGACGTTGACAATGACGTAGAAGAATCTGATGTAGATGACTGTGAACAAGAAGTAGATTGTGGGGAAAATGAGGAATTTGAAGAAACTCAAGCATGTGACAAAAAGGCAATGTGGAAAATAAGGACGCTTTTTAAGAAATTAAAGTTCTCGGAGCAATTACGTCTGAAATTGGAGAATTGCTGTAACACCTTTAATATCAAAATGGAATCTCCAAAAATGGACGTTTCTACTAGATGGTTTTCAACCCATGATTTAATAAGCTCCGCATTAAGAATGAAGGAACCTCTCAATTTATTGTGCATTTCTAATTGCAAGTTGAAACATCTGCAGCTAAACGAATCTGAATGGGAACTTTTAAAATTATCAGTAGTGTATTTGCTAAATTTTAAAATTCTCTCGAAAACCCTCTCTGGTGACAAATACATAACTCTACCATCAGTAATCGTTGGTTTTAATATTCTTTTGGACAAACTAGAAGCATCAATTAAAAAATTGGAAATGAAAAAAGGGAAAACTGTTGTAGAAATTAAACTTCACAGTGCACTTCTAGCAGCCTGGAATAAACTTTTAAAGCATTACCGAAAAACAAACTGGATATACGGAATTGTTCTTATTCTTGATCCACGTCACAAAATAAAATGTTTTAAGAAGACAGAATGGGGAAAGGAAATAGAAGAAGGTGCTGTTCCAAAGTTTGAAGAAATATTAAAACAATCTTATGCTGATGAAACAAATGTACTCTCTGATACAACTGATAAAGACAATGAAGATTTTGATGATTCAGATTTCGAGGATGTTATTAATAATACCAACATCATTGATTTTAATTCGTATTACGATAGTGCAAAGAAATCTTCAAAAACATCTTGGCGTGAAGAACTTGACAAATATTTAGAATCAACATGCGCAGACAATGAAACGGACATAGCGAAATGGTGGAAAGGGAATAGAGAAATCTATCCAACATTACATCGAATGGACAGGGACTTCCTAAGTATCCAAGCTACTTCCGTTCCTTCTGAACGGTTATTTTCAAGGGCGGGATTGACAATTCGAAAGCATAGAAATAGACTTACGAATGATTCTGCTCGCACATGTATGTGTCTTAATTCCTGGTTAAACTGTAGCTTGACTTCGTCTATATGTGCTCGACTTAATTCCTCCAATTAACACTGTAATTAATTAAATGAATTACATTCTCTAAGACTTGTTTATTTAATATGCTTGTTCAAAATAAATGTTTTAAAAATATTTTGAATATATTGAAAAAATAAATAAATATATTGTTTATCAAAGTTTGAAGATTTCCAAACTTGTTTAATTTTTTTCATATAAAAATAGTTATTTTATTTAACAGAAAATAACAAAATTGCGTGATGTTTTTATTTTCATGATTTACTTTTTAAAACTCAAACGAATAGAAATTGAATATAATTTATAAAAAAATTTTAGTTACTTCTTTAAAAGAATCAACTTTGGATTCCAGTTCATTGTATTTTTTTTCTTTTTACCAATTTCTATAAAATTATGGTTGAACTATAAAGTTTATTTTATTGGAATTTTTTCAAATAGTTAAAACGTATTTTTTTACATTTAAATAAATTTATATACATGTAAAATTAAAATAATTTTTTATATCGAAATCCCAAACGTATCATTTTTTGTCATTTAACAAAATGTACAAAAAATCTTGCTTTCTCAGAAAAATATTTGATTTAAAAAGAGTAAACTAATTTTACGTATCTTATAATTAATACAGATTTTTCAAGTTTATTAAAATCATAAATTTTAGCAGTTATCAACAATCTCGCTTGAAGTTGCTTGACAATTCAAGATTCTTGGTTATTTAAAACAATCCAATAACAATATTATTTCTTGACAGACAAGAAAAAATATTGATCTTGATGTTCTCTTGTCATTTCTCGCTCAAATGCATCACTACCAAGGATGGAATAGATGACTTTTCAGTGTTTGACAACCATTCATCATCACTGTGAATCTCACAATCATTTGAAGATTCTTCATCAATTTCCATTGATTCACATTCAGGTACGCAATCGACTTTTTTATCATCTTGGACAAGAAAAATGGGGGCAATTACTGAAACAACACTGATGTACACAATTTTGTTTTTATTTTTAGAGTTGAAACCTTTAACTTGATTGCAGCAAAAAAACAGTCTTTTTTACAGCCAGGACGTCTCCAAATTGTTGGAGAAGAGTACTTGATATGCTGTGTATTTTTATTTTTTTCCAAAGATTCAGCATCTTTCTGTAACAATTGCAGATAATATTGGGAACCCAGTTTATTTTTTCAGGGTTATCCACTTCCAAATTGAAAATTTCTTTGTAAATTTTACGAATTTCATGATCAACGCTTTTCCGCAAAGAACTGACTTCGAATTTCGAGCAAATGTAACAAAAGACATTACGATCTGAATCACAGTTATGTAACTGTGAGACGAGTTTGTCTTTTTTTCTTGTAGCATTAAACTCCACATTAGATATGTCACCAACCATTGTAGAGCTGCGGTCGTATGATGACGCCTGCGGGCCCGCTTTCTCACCCTGACCAGCCGCCGATTCTGGAAATCCGAATCCCTGTCTCGTAATACGTTTTCCACCTGTACCTGCCATGACCGTATCAAGCCGTAATCCAGGGACTTAGCCAGATAACGGAATTACTCCGTTGCCCGCCGTCACCGCGTGGAGGTGCCCTGGATGCAGATACAGGCAAGATCTGATGCAGAAATACTGGTTACTCGAGTAACCATTATTTATTGGTTTAAATGCTAAAACAGCATTTAATTATTTGCATCATTGAACTAAAAAGGTGTTTTAATAATATGTCAAATTCCTAATCAACGACACCAAGTTTCTCAAAAATACATCAAATTTTACAATTTTAGCCATATTGGATCCGCTATTTTGAATTTATAAAGTCTAACATCAGATACGTAATCAGCGACCCCGAAAACCCCTATATACCATTTTTCATGAAAATTCTTCAAACTAAAAATTTTTCAGTCCGCCATATTGGATCCGCCATTTTGAATTTTGAAAATCTAATATCAAATTCGTAATCAGCGACCCCAAAAACCCTTAAATACCAAGTTTCATGAAAAACCATCAAATTTTAAATTTTCGTCCGCCATATTGGACCGCCATTTTGAATTCTGACGTGATGGGGTAAAATGGACCACCGATTCAGTTTCAGCGACCCCAAAAACGTATAGTCCACATAGTGTGACCTCCGGACCAGAAAAATTTTTTTTTGTGTGGCTGTGTTATTAAATAATTTTTTGTAAACAGAAAAATATATATAATAAAAAACGCTGCTCTCTAAATCTAAATTAGTAAAATTCTACTAAGAATTAGTAAACTTTTACTAATTTTTAGTATTTTTCATGAACGACTTTTCACCTTTTTAATTAGTAGAATATTAAGGACCCTAAAGTTTTGAACGTTCATTTGAAAGAAATTTTTTTTTAAATTCTGCATTGTTTTTCATAATCTTGTTCAGAATAGTAAATAAAACCAATATCAGTCAAAAAATTATAAAAATTTTAATATTAGGGGTAAAAAACCACCCTTAATTAAATAACGTATATGCGTAATAATAAAGTACACTATATTACTATTATGCGTTCGGTTTTTTTTCTGGAAATATTTTTAAAAATTCTAGAAAAATATACCAAGCAATATCCAAAAGGTTAGAATGCTCGCTCGCACCCCCAAAACTCACCCCTAATTTAAAATACTTTAAAATAATATACAAAAATGCAAAATTGAGAGAATGCGTTCGGCAATTTATCTTAAAATATTTTTAAAAATTCCCTAAAAATATACTAAGCATTTTCCAAAAGGTTAGAATGCTCGCTCGCACCCCAAAAACACACATCCCTAATTTAACTTAATATTAATTTAAAAGATAAAAGTCCAAAATTGAGAGAATGCGTCCGGCGATTGATTTGAAAATATTTTTAAAAATTCCCTAAAAATATACCAAACATTTTCCAAAAGATTAGAATGCTCGCTCGCACCCCCAAAACCCACCCCTAATTTAACTTAATATTAATTTAAAACATAAATGTCCAAAGTTGAGAGAATGCGTTTGGCGATTAAACTGAAAACATTTTTAAAAATTCCCTAAAAATATACCAAGTAATATCCAAAAGGTTAGAATGCTCGCTCACACCCCTAAAACCCACCCCTAATTTAACTTAATATTAATTTAAAACATAAAAGTCCAAAATTAAGAGAATGCGTTCGTCTTTTGATTTGAAAATATTTTTAAAAATTCCCTAAAAATTTACCAAGCATTTTCCAAAAGGTTAGAATCTCGCTCGCACCCCTAAAACCCACCCATAATTTAAAATACTTAATAATACTATATAAAAGTCCAAAATTGAGAGAATGCGTTCGTCTTTTGATTTGAAAATATTTTTAAAAATTCCCTTAAAATATACCAAGCATTTTCCAAAAGGTTAGAATGCTCGCTCGCACCCCCAAAACTCACCCTTAATTTAAATTACTTAAAAATAATATATATAAAAATGCAAAATCGAGAGAATGCGTTCAGCGATTGATCTGAATATATTTTTAAAAATTCCTTAAAAATATACCCAGTATTTTCCAAAAGGTTAGAATGCTCGCTCGCACCCCTAAAACCCACCCCTAATTTAAAATACTTAAAAATAATATATAAAAATGCAAAAGCGAGAGAATGCGTGCAGCGTTTTGTCTGAAATTATTTTTAAAAATTCCTTTAAAATATACAAAGCAACTTTTATAAGGTAAGAATTCTTGCTGGCACCCCTAAAACTCACCCCTAAATAATAATGATAATTATATATATTTAAAAATTTTTTTGTGCAAAAAATTTTTTTTTCTTTTTATTTTTTTCATATAAGTACTTCTTTTTATGAGTATTTTGCAAATAAGCATTTTAATCCGTAAATAAAAAAAGTTATGTGCTTTTTTCAAAAAACCGTCTAAAATTTTGTGTAAGGGGCCGTTCAAAAAATACGTAACGCTATTTTTCGGAAATTTGGACCCTCCCTCCCCTCACGTAACACAATGTTATATACATTAGCCCCATTTTTTCTCCTTACCGTAACAAATTGCTTGACCCCCCTCTCTCCAAAACGCGTTACGTAATCCTTTAACGGACCCTAAGAGATAACTTAAAAATTTTTGAAAAGACGTATACATTTTTATTTTATTTATATAAAGGAACACATTCAGAAAGTATTTTTAATATTGCTGAAATCATCCATAATTCTTATGATGATTTTTATTTTATTACATTTTTTTTATCAAGTTTTACAAAACTTTATGTATGGAATAATTTTTAAATTAATGGAATTTTAAAATAAACATTGGCAAAATTATTTTACTTTGAGAGGAGTAAATAATTAATAATAAGACGAGTAAGTAATAAGGAGTAAATAATAAGAATAATTATGTAGCGAGTGTCGCTCAGGGGATAGGCAATGCAAGCGTGATTTTCTCGGTGAGCCAAGCTCCGTCGAACGTACGCGAAGGAGATTTCCTACACAATTCACTCAGCGTCGCTTGTTCTCTCTGCGAGCATGTGTGTGTTTCTATTGGGTCCGAGCTCGGGAACGTTCGGCAAAGCTCGGTTTACCATGAGAACGAACGAAAAGAGAAAGGACTTTCCGAGTAACAACGATGCCAGGCGGCACACACAAACTATCCCCACTCTCGCAGTTCCATATGAGGGCACACACATTCATACGTCCGGTTTCTGCTTTCGTCGGTGAGCCTCTTTTTCGTTTTTCTCGGCTTGCTCGAAAAATGTGGCGCGAAATTTGAAAATAATACTTCTCCGAAAAGTATTAATTTCAAGACTATTATAAGAAAATTAATATTCAATAAACGTAATTAATTAATTAACATAATGAACTATAATGATCTTCGTATTATATTCTGATTCTGTTTGTCCACTTTTTTAAAGTTACTTTTTGCGCGAACATCTGTGATGTGATCAAAACCTTATTATCCATTTCTCTCAGTGTACGATTAAGAAGTAGGAAATATATCCATTTTGGGCATAATCTTTATTTCTCAATTACAATATAGTTCACAATCTCATTCTTTTCCTTTGGAAAAAGCATTACATACTCTTGTTTTTTCATACACTGTAAAAAAGGGAGTTAAATTTTAACTTCCCAGGGAATTCAATAAAATTCGCACCCATTATGGAGTTAATGCCTGGGGAGTTAAATAAATAAAGATAAAACTTTACACCCAAATTACTAACTCCACCATGTAAAAAATAGCTCGCGCGTGTGTTAATAAGGGAGTTAGTTAATTAACTATCTCTTGGAGTTGATTTTTAACTCGAAAAATTTCACTCACAAGTCAGTTAACTCTCTAAATTTTTTACAGTGTATTTTTGTACAAAATTCTTTATTTTTTAGGAAATAATGTACATAATTTGTATTTCTTAATTATAATTGCTTTAATACAATTCAGTTACTTAAATAGGGGAGAGTCACTACGGTCGGCGCACCTTTACGGTTGGGTCACCTCAGGTTTCTCAGTTGTAACAAACTGGTGCCATTTACCATTGCATGTAAATACTTCTTAGTAATGGTAGAAAACTTTTCATGTCTCTTTCATTAAGTTCCAATGAAGTACGTGAGCAGTACAAACGTAAAATGTAAATGTGTGGTGAATTTTTTAAGCAAAACTTTTACTTAGTGTCGAAAAAGATTAATTAAACAAAATGGAAGATGCAAACAATAAATTAAATTGATGAAATTTATTCATTAGAGAGTCCTTTAATACTTTGGTATGTTATTTGCTTTTCATATCGTGCGTTTATGTCTGTGTGCTAAAAAAATAAAAACGACGCGAAACTTACGATCGGGTCATTCTATATCGTGCATGTTGGGACGCATTATTTTACAATTATGGTGCGTTCTGACATCGGAAATTCATTTGTTTAAGGTAGAGATGTGTGAAGAACGTCATTTTACAATGAAAAAAAAATATTCATGTTCGAAAAACGTTCGTAAAACATTTTAAAAAGTCATATTTCACATCTCCTTCGATAACGTATTGTAAACGTTTCGTTTACTGAGAATGTTTTTAGATTAATTTTTATATAATTTTTTTATTTCCTTTTTCCATTTTCAAGTGCATTTCAGCATTTTTCTGTAATTTACGGGATATTTTTAGTAATATTCCTTCATTTCACATTGATTTTCTACGGTGAACCGATCGTAAAGACCTGATCCGACCGTAACGACATTTTTTTTAAATGTTTATAACTTTTCCAATTTTTGCCCAAATATTTTCTGATGTACAGAAGAAACATTCCACTTTAAAAGATCTTTCCAACCATATGTCAGAAAACGTGAAATTCGGCCTAGAACGGAACTTATGGGCACAAGTCAAAAAGTGACCCGACCGTACTGACTCTTCCCTACATAAAGTAAAAAAATCTTTATAAATTCTATTTGTCAATTACAAATATTTATTGAAATTAGGGAATATTTAACACGATATTCTAGTTAAAACAACCAGAATTTAATATTTAAACATTTTATATTTATGAAAATAAAAATTTGAATTAAAAATTTGTAAATTCTATTTTTTTAATCAGGATTTTCAATAAAATTCTGATTTCTGGGAAATAAATAATATAAATTATTATAATTTCCATTTAATAATCATAATGTTTGTTCAGCTATATGTTCGTACTGCGTGCTGACATTAGTCTGATTTTATTTGTAAAAATTAGAAACACTACGATAATAATAATTCTTTTGGTACAATTAATTGCTTTTTTACAATTTTTATTTAATAATAAAAATGAATGAGAATATAAATTGTAATTTTAATTCCCGATCATAATTGTATTCTTTTAACAATCGAAACAGAATGTGAACGCGCGCGTATCCTTTGCTACTTTTATTTAAACAACCATGCAAGAAGTCAGCCGCGTGCTTTAGCAAGCAAATTGTTGCTGATTTGCACTGAAAAACAATTATTTGATCCAATTAATTAATTTGATCTTTGATTCCAATCAATATTTTTTGGTGCAATTAATTCTTTATATGACTTCAAGTATACTAAATTATTTAATACAAATAATGCATTTTTTAAAGCTATTTATTTAATAAAAACAAATAAAAAATTGTTTGTATCAAATAAATCACTTACTGAAACGATAACACAGGCAAACAAAAACAAGTTTTTTGGCCGCGAGACACTACAATAGTATATTCCCATGGAATTTGGCCCGCTGAATCCGAATCCAAAATTAGAATTGCCAAATTGGTTCTTTATTTAGTTATACTCAAAAAATGTCTCAAAAACCAAATCAAAATAAATAAATTGGACAAGTGCGAGTTGAATCGATAAATGGTAGAATTAAAATAAACAATTAAAAAAATATATTAAAATCATTTGATAAAAAAAATTAAAGTATTGTATATCTAATATTGTAAACAATAATAAGTAGACGTAGAGGAACAAAATTCGCACAATTAGTTCCTCTACTTATTATTGTTTACAATAGTAGATATAAAATACTTTAATTTTTTTTAATTATTTTTTTTTATCAAATGATTTTTATATATTTTTTTAATTGTTTATTTTTATTCTACCATTTACGATGAATGTTGCAAGTATTGTTTTAATATTTGTGTACGGAACCCGCCATTGCAGTGCGAGTTCAACTCGCACTTGTCCATTTTTTTCAAATTTTATTTAAAAAATTTTTTTCTTAGATTTTTTAATATTTTTTTGCAATCAGACTGTAAAAATATACTAATAAACCCATTTTCAGTTAATTAGATCAAATAAGGTGGAAATTAGAAAAATTTTTTTCAAAAATTTTTTAGTTTTTCCTTGACAACGCTATGACCATCACCTCCAATCACATTCTCAATATTTTTCCCTGTAATCTACATATGAAATAATACGTATCTGTACCAAATTTGAGCTCTCTAGGTCAAATAGTTTAGCCGCTAGGGGGAGGGGGGGGCACGATTTGGCTATGGACACAAGAGTCTCAACAATAGGGTTCCGTCGGTACACCGAAGGTGTACGGAACCTTAAAAAAATAAAAAATTTTTTTAATGACACTATAGTAGTATTTTTCCATGCATTTTTTGACGCTGAATCCGAATTTGACGTTAGAATTAATAGATTTGCTCAAAATTTTAAGATGAATTCAATAAACGACTAAAGAAAACCTAAAATAATAAAAAAACATTTTTTATGACACTACTGTAGCATATTTCTATGTATTTTTTCCGCTGAATCCGAATTTAAAATCAGAAATTTCAAAATGTCTCAAAATTCGAGATATTTAAAAAAATCAACTAAAAAACAAATTGAACTCAACATTTTGAGCCACTTTGAGAATCTGATTTCAAAATTAAAGTGAAATATTATACATGAGAATACATTAGTATAGATTCAGCGTGAAAAATGCATGGAAGAATAGTACTGTAGTGATATAAATTTTTTTTCGATTTTTAATTTTTAATCTCGAAATTGTGAGCAATTGCTTCAATATTGATTTCAAATTCGGATTCAGCGGGAAAAACTACATAGAAGTATACTACTGTAGTGTTAAAATCAAATTTTTTGTTTTTATTTTTAATTTGGTTTTTTGAGTTTATCTCACAATTTTGAGCAAATCTATTAATTCTAAAGTCGAATTCGGATTCAGCTTCAAAAAAGCATGGAAAAATACTATTATAGTGTCATAAAAAAAATTTTATTTTTTTATTTTGATTTGGTTTTTGAGACATTTTTTGAGTATAACTAAATAAAGAACCAATTTGGCAATTCTAATTTTGGATTCGGATTCAGAGGGCCAAATTCCATGGGAATATATTATTGTAGTGTCTCGCGGCCAAAAAACTTTTTTTTTGAGAGCCTGTGTAATGAATGAGTTATTTGAAACTATTCATTCATTTCTTTTATCAAAATAATTGGATGTTATGTATGAATACAAATTATTTTTCTTAATTAATATTAGGAAATTTGTTTTAACAATATAAAAATTTAATATTAATTTAAAATAATTTTATAAAAATAATAAGAAAGAATAGTATATAAAAATCTTAAAATTTTTACACTTCAAATTTTTATAGGGGGCAAAATTTCTCAAGTGTACCAATGTCAAAATTGCAAGTTGTTAGATCGGGCTAATATTTTCCCAGTATTTAGTACTATGCATGAGTACTTCAACCACCAAGTATTATGAAATTTTATAAAAAATTGTAGAGGGGGGAGGGGGTTGAAGATTTTGGATAAGTATCAACAGTGATTTTTCTAAAAAATCGTAGCTTCTATATAATGAAGTAAAAAAAATTTTGACCCATATGTTTTTTGTAGAGTAATGCTTGGTATATTTTTAGTGAATTTTTAAAAAAAATTTCAAATCAAAAGACGAACGCATTCTTTCAATTTTGGACTTTTAAGTAGTGTTTTTAAGTATTTTAAAATAGGGATGGGGTTTAGGGGTGCGAGCGAGCATTCTAACCATTTGGAAAATTCTGGGTATATTTTTAGGGAATTTTTAAAAATATTTTCAGATCAATCGCTGAACGCATTCTCTCTATTTTGGACTTTTATGTTTTAAATTAATATTAAGTTAAATTAGAGGTGGGTTTTGGGGGTGCGAGCGAGCATTATAACCTTTTGGAAAATGCTTGTTATTTTTTTAGAGAATTTTTAAATGTACTTTTAAATCAAAAGTCAAACGCATTCTCTCAATTTTGGACTTTTATATAGAATTTTTAAGTATTTTAAATTAGGGGTGGGTTTTGGGGGTGCGAGCGAGCATTATAACCTTTTGGAAAATGCTGGGTATATTTTAAGGGAATTTTTAAAAATATTTTCAGATCAATGGCCGATCGCATTCTCTCAATTTTGGACATTTATGTTTAAAATTAATATTATGTTAATTAGGGGTGTGTTTTAGGGGTGAGAGCGAGCATTATAACCTTTTGGAAAAGGCTTAGTATATTCTTAGGGAATTTTCAAAAATATTTTCAAATCAAAAGACGAACGCATCCTCTCAATTTTGGACTTTTATATAGTATTTTTAAGTATTTTAAATTAGGGGTGGGTTTTAAGGGTGCGAGCGAGCATTTTAACCTTTTGAAAAATGCTTGTTATTTTTTTAGAGAATTTTTAAAAATATTTTCAGATCAATTGCTGAACGCATTCTCTTAATTTTGGACTTTTATATAGTATTTTTAAGTATTTTAAATTAGGGGTGGGTTTTAGGGGTGCAAGCGAGCTTTCTAACCTTTTGGATAATTCTGGGTATATTTTTAGGGAATTTTTAAAAATATTTTCAGATCAATCGCTGAACGCATTCTCTCAATTTTGGACTTTTATGTTTAAAATTAATTTTATGTTAATTGGGGGTGGGTTTTAGGGGTGCAAGCGAGCATTAAAACCTTTTGGAAAATGCTTTTTATATTCTTAGGAAATTTTTAAAAATATTTTCAAATCAAAAGACGTACGCATTCTCTCAATTTTGGACTTTTATGTAGTATTTTTAAGTATTTTAAATTAGGGGTGGGTCTTAGGGGTGCGAGCGAACATTCTAACCTTTTGGAAAATGGTGAGTATATTTTTAAAGAATTTTTAAAAATATTTTTAAATTAATTGCCGAACGCATTCTCTCAATTTTGGACTTTTATATAATATTTTTAAGTATTTTAAATTAGGGGCGGGTTTTAAGGGTGCGAGCGAGCATTTTAACCTTTTGAAAAATGCTTGTTATTTTTTTAGAGAATTTTTAAATGTACTTTTAAATCAAAAGTCAAACGCATTCTCTCAATTTTGGACTTTTATATAGAATTTTTAAGTATTTTAAATTAGGGGTGGGTTTTGGGGGTGCGAGCGAGCATTATAACCTTTTGGAAAATGCTGGGTATATTTTAAGGGAATTTTTAAAAATATTTTCAGATCAATGGCCGATCGCATTCTCTCAATTTTGGACATTTATGTTTAAAATTAATATTATGTTAATTAGGGGTGTGTTTTAGGGGTGAGAGCGAGCATTATAACCTTTTGGAAAAGGCTTAGTATATTCTTAGGGAATTTTCAAAAATATTTTCAAATCAAAAGACGAACGCATCCTCTCAATTTTGGACTTTTATATAGTATTTTTCAGTATTTTAAATTAGGGGTGGGTTTTAGGGGTGCGAGCGATTATTATAACCTTTTGGAAAATGCTTGGTATATTCTTAGGGAATTTTCATAAATATTTTCAAATCAAAAGACGATCGCATTCTCTCAATTTTGGACTTTTATGTTTAAAATTTATATTAAGTTAATGTTACGTCTCAAAGTATTGAAACTAAACATAATCATAATTTACATATTTAATTCGGCCGGCATCGGTGATTCAACCTGATTTATTCACAGAGCATAAAGCTCTGATTTTAAGGGACAGGTTTTAAGAAAGAGTAACTGGTTAATTTAAGTTAAATTACTAGAATATTTATTCGAATCCTTTACAATTAGAATCAGAGAGAAAGAGTAGATCCAGATGTCATCAAGGACACTGAAACAAAATTATCACTTGTAGAAGAAATCGAGAATTTAAATGGGGTCAAATTTTAGAATATTAGTTACTTACCTTTTAAAATTATTCTTATTATCGTAGACCCAAGATGTGAAAACCACCTTCACAATGAAGTCGAAGAAATGACGTTGTCTAGCGGAAACAGAGAATGCAATATTTTCCCTTTAAATTGTTTTCGGGCCAGCAAAACGTACGGTCCGGAGTCCAGGTGTCGAATGTAAATTAGGTATGCACCCCTCAGCTTAGGAGTGACCAAATTATTTATATAAAGTCGATGTAGATATAATGCAGTCTTCAGAAATTTAGAAATGTGCCTCGTAGTAGAAATATTCTTCTTGAATGAATTTGACTTAGTTAACTTGGTCGCGGTTGTTTGACTTATACGAAGAAGACACACGGGGATAGAACACGACTTGTTAACTTGGTGGCGATTTTTAGACTGACGCAAAGAACGTAGATTTGATAATTCGAGGGTGACTTGTAGACTAGCGAAGTTGAAGGACTAGTTAAGTTGGCGGCGTTTCCTGGACTACCGAATTTGGCGAGGGTGGCACCTTTTATACCTTGGCTTCTAATGGAAAGAAATGATAATGCCTCCCACTTTTATTACCTTTGGGTCAATTTTAATTTATCGATTAAATTAGGCGCGCGTGTATGACCCTTGTTTTAGACAGGTGAACCACCTGGTAGAAGGGCGACAATCGTAGATGACCATATATAGTAAAGGTCGTTCAGGTGTCTGACAATTGGATCGATTTGTTTGGGTTACAAGAAAAAAGGGAGGATTCACATTCCAGAATTACAAATATCAAAACAAATACGTCGCGATGGCGTGACACCTCCCCCCTTTAAAATTCGAAAATTGGAAAATGTAATTGAACAATTTTTGAATTCAAATTTTTTTTGTACAATCAGAACTTATTACTGAAACGGAAGTGTCATATTTAGATTCACAATTGATTTTGGCGAATATCAAAATTTTCGTTCGTAGATTTGGTGCATTATAGCATACACATGCAAAATTTCAATACAATTTTAAAGTAGTACAATTGTTTAGTAAAAAATATTTAACACATACATTAGTGTAGAAGATTTGATCAAAAATATTTTTAGACATATTTTGGGTAGTAAACACACACATATGCATACAAGATTTTAATAGATTAAATAGAACATTTGTTTAGCTAGTCTGATTAATACAATTATTTTGTTTAATGAATTTTAAGTTTTGTTAAAGTAAGAACACGCATACAAATATACGATTAACTAATACATTTGTTTAATAAATTTGGTTAGTACAAGTATTTTTGTTTAATGATTCTAAGAGAGCTTGATTAGTAAATGGACTCATACACATACAGGATTTAGCAAGAATAATTAGTTCATTGTTTAACAAACACAATTTGTTTCAGAATAGTTTTGATTCATAAATACACACATACAAATACATTGAGATTTTATAGAGTTTTAAAAATTAATTTTATTTTTTCAAATTGTTAAAATTTGATGTTGACATTTATTATTTGTTAATTTAAATACATTTTAAGGTTGGAAATATTAATTTTGACTTTCACACATAGATTGATTGTTATTTTGAAAATTGCTTACATTTCAAAGGCAAGAGGTGTTAATTCAAAGTTAAAATTGTACATAGAATTTTAGTTATTTTGAAAATTTAAGGTGAACATTTAATGTTTGAAAATGGTAGTTTGAAATCTCACACATACATTGCAGTTTCGTTTGAGAATATACATGTTAAGGTAAAAACTGTTAATTCGTACAACATTATGAGGTTAGAAGTTTTAGTAAAAATTTTGAATCATACTTGCATTCATTGTTTAACCATTTTAATTTTAATATTCAAGGATTGATATGACAATTGGCACAGAGATTTAAAGATTACCATATTTATTTTATATTTTGGAATTAATTATGATCGTTATCGCTTTTTAAATATATTCATTTGTTATGCTATTTTTTATAGAAGTAGAATGATTTTTATGAATTGCTTTTGATTTGAGAAAAAAAATATTGATGATAATTATAATGATAAGTCATATATTGAAGAGAAAAAAAAATTTTTTTTTTTATTTAAATATTATTTAGAGAATTAATTTCTTTCAGATTTTGCTTTCTTTCACAATTGTTGTCACCCTTCCCTTCCCTCAGAGAAAGAATACGAAAAAGAATTTTTAGTATTCTTTCTATACTGAGAATAAAAATTAGAACATTTTTTTTACGTTTAGATAGAAATTTCATTTTTAGAGAAACAGATGTGTCTAAGAATTTATAGAGAAATCTGTTTTTTTTTTTAATACGAAGTTGTAATATTTTTTTGTAAATTTAGTTATTTGACAAATATGATTTTAAATAACTACTTGTTTTACATTTTAATTTAATTAAAAAAAAATAGTCTGAATAAGAGGTGATAAAAATTTATATTAGAGAAAAGAAAATTTTTTTTTTACACTTGTAAATTATTTATTATTATTTTTTTTAAATAAAAATTAATTTATTTCTGGCATTGTAAAATTTAATTTACATGACATGTAATTTTGATTAATTTAAATTATTTAGTTAATTTTTAAATTTTGAAAATTGTATCGTTATTATTTATTTTATCTTTAATTAATATTGATCAGTTAATTTTCTCTTTGTTTCCTTTTAATAAAAATACAATTTTAGAAAACAGTTATCTTTGATTTTTATAAAATTCAATAGATTATTTTTTAAATTTGTTTACAATTTATTAAAAGAAATTTGTTTATTTTTAAGATAAAAGATGGGAAATCGAAAGGTTTATTATTTGGTGCTTTTTAGGATTTTCTAAAAATATAATTATACATAATTAGAAATGAAGATTATATATCGCTTCTAAGATGATCCTGAAACATAGAAAAACTATATTAGAGTTTGTTCAATGATTTAACGATTAATGCAATTTTTAATTGAATAGGAATACTTATTTTATTAAGATATAAAGTATTTTTTAAGAGAAATTTATTCAAAAGTAAAGTGTGTGTGATTTTGTTGAGGAAAAAAAATTCTTTTAATTAAATT
The DNA here is from genome assembly GCA_032873175.1 of Leptopilina drosophilae. NCBI lineage: Eukaryota > Metazoa > Arthropoda > Insecta > Hymenoptera > Figitidae > Leptopilina > Leptopilina drosophilae. Next base: position 34,457,933 of record CM065480.1, read on the forward strand.
GCGTTGGTATGGTTAATATGAGATAAACGAAGTCTGTTAATGTGTACAATTTTAGGAGTTTTATTTATTTTTATTTTAATATTTCCCTTTGATAAAATTTCTAGAACTTCGTGTGGGCCTGTGTATTGATTTCCTAGTTTCTTTGGTTTAGGACCTTGAAGTAAAAATACGCTATCTCCCACTTTAAAATTTTGAGGGTTAGTTTTTCGATCATAATACGTTTTTGATTTTTCTTTAGATTGAATTAAGTTGTTTCGAGCGAGAGCTTGAATGTCATGTAACTTTGTCACTAAATTTATAAGATAATCATCGTATGTTTCTAATTTTTCTTCTTGCTGCAAAGGTAAACTTGACGGTAATCGAGGTAATCTTCAAAAAACTAACTCATATGGAGTACATTTAGTTCCTTCATGAACACTCGTATTGTAAGAGAACATAGCTAATTCAAGTAAATCATCCCATTGAGTATTTTTATTGATGAACTGTTTAAGATATTCGGCTAAAACGTGATGAGATCTTTCTAATGAACCATTTGACTGTGGATGAAAAGAAGTGGTCTTAAACTGACGAATACGAAAACGTTTTGCAAGTCGTTTCATTAAATTACTTAAAAAATTTGTTCCCTGATCTGTTAAAACACCTTTAGGGGATCCAAAAATGCAAATAAATTTTTTGACAAATGCATCTGCGATTGTACTAGCTTGTTGATTTGGTAAAGGCACTGCAACCGAGTATTTTGTTAAGCAATCTTGTATAGTTAAAATACATTCGTTACCACTTTCAGTTGCTGGTAGAGGTCCTACAATATCCATTGAAATTTTCTCAAATGCACTTCCTGGGGTGTCGGTAATAATCATTAGATTTTTAGTTTTCACTCGAACTAATTTCTTTAATTGACATTGCAAACAGATTTGTATATATTTCTGAATATCAAATTTCATATTTTCCCAAAAATACTTTTGCCTAATTCTGTTGTACGTTTTAGTCACACCTTTGTGACCACCTAAAGCAGAAGAATGCGCTTCTTCAATCAAAATTTGTCTCTGTTCTTTTGATGCATATTGCACATAACCTTTACAAATTATTATTGTAGTACTATAATTCTGAAAGGTTTCTTTTAAAATTAATTCAATTTCTTTCCAATTAACATGATTAATGACAGCTGTTTTTGCAATACTAACCGACCGTAATTTAAGTTTTTCAGTTAAATTTTTAAATGATTGGATTGTTAATTTTATGTTATTTGTTATTTGAGTAATACTTTCTCTTGAAGCAGAGGTAATTGGCAATGCAATGTGCAAAAAAATATTTCCTTTTTTAATTTCTTTAGCTTCGTTTAGTAAAAGATTTTTAAATTGTGGAAGTTCATTTTGTTTAAATAGACTTGAAGAACCATTGTCCATAGGGGCACCTGATGTCGATAAAAAGTATGCATAATTATCTTTTCGCATTCTTAATTGATCTTTACATTCGACTACATTACTATTAAAAGGTCGACTTGTTGAATTTCCTGTGTCACCTGTATGTTGTGCATTTTGAAGGGAACCACTAGAAAATTCAGGAGGGGGTTCAGGTGGTGGACGTTCCTCTTCGTCCAACAGCTGTGTTTTCGTATAAAAATCAATATTCTCTGTATTTGCGATTTCCCCTAATTCATAATTATTTTAGCTTTATTTTCAACATTATCGTAATCATCGAAACTATCATCACTGAATTCTTCACTGGAACTAGTATTATTTTCACGAAAATCATTTTTTAATTGATTACGTTTATCGTTATTTACAAATTCTAAATCGCTTTCACTTGATTGACTGTCGTTATCTTCAATACTTCTCTTCGTTTTCTTATAAATTTTTCCACTTTGCGAATTATCACTTGAATTACTTCTTTTCTTTTGATAATTTTCAATATCGTTTTTACGCGGTCTGCCTCTTTTTCGTTTAGGCATATCTTCATTACTATCTTCATTATAATTTATTTTTCGTAATTTTTCACGATTTCGTAGATTTCGAACATTTTCTTGAACTGAACTTGATTTTTGATTCTTAGAACGCTTCATTTCATCTTGAATTTGACTTCTTAATTTTTCTTCGTTTTGCACACTTTCTTGAACTTGATTTCGTACATTTTCTTGATTTCGAATTAATTTTTGATTTTGTAAATTTCGCTTAACACTTCGTAGATTTTTTATGCTTCTTGACACTGAATTTCGCACTTTATCTTGAACTGGATTTCGTAATTTTTCCTCACTTTCTTCAAATTGATTTAGTAGATTTCTCTGATTTCGCAAATTTCTCGTATTTTCACCAACTTGATTAAAAGTTTTCGATTTCGAATTTTTCACTTTTTCTTGTATATTTTTCGAATTAGAATTTATAATTTCTTGAGTCATTTTCTTTGATTTACCTCTGGTAACAACATTGATTTTTTCACTTTTCACTGGTAATTTCACCGCACTAAAGTTTTCACAAATATTTTTAATTTCTTTATTTTTCGTAGTATCAGAAATTACATTAATTATTTTTTTAATAAGATTCAATTCTCTATCCGCAGACACTGTGTTAACATTTGTTATATCATTTGATTTTTCTTCAATTTCGTCATAGTTAATTTCTTTATCACTCAAAAAATTATCATTATTATTTTCACCATTGTAATCACTTATATCATATTTATCTTCATAATAATTGTCGTCATCGTCTTCTTCATCATAATAGTCTTCTTCTTCATCGTCTTCTTCTTCGTATAGTTGAATTTTGTTTTTGACACTTTTGACAATTTTTACTGGGTTTCGAGATAGTGCATCCGCATTTACGTTCATTTTCCCTGCTTTATATACCATATCAAAATCGTATTCTGCTAATTTAAGTTTCCATCTTGTTACACGAGAGCAAGGATCGCTTGAATTTTGAAACCATAATAGAGGTTTATGGTCAGTCACAATTTTAAATTTTCTTCCGTAAAGAAAATGTCTAAAATGTAAAACACAATACACAATCGCGAGAGCTTCTTTATTATAAGTATCGTATTTGACTTCATGTTCGTTTAGAGATCTTGATGCGTAAGCAATAGGTTTATCTTTTCCAATTTCGCCTTGAGATAAAATTCCACCAATAGCAAAACCTGATGCGTCGGTTGTTAGAATAAAGGGTTGATCAAAATCTGGTCTTTGCAATAAAGGTTCTTCACAAAGTTCTTCTTTCAATTTTTCGAAAGCTTCTTGTTGTTTTTCACTCCATTTGAAAGTTACATTTTTCTTTAATAATTGAGATAAGGGTCCCGATTTTTTAGAGAAATTTGCAATAAAACGTCTATAGTATCCTGCTAAGCCTAAAAATTGTTTTATATTCTTAACATTTTTAGGAGTTGGAAAATTTTTAACTGCACTTATTTTCTTTGGATCTGGTCTAACTCCATCTTTATCAATAATATGTCCTAAGTAAACTACTTCAGGTCTGAGAAATTCGCATTTATCTGGTTGCAATTTTAAATTAGCTACTTCCAATCGATTCATAAAATTTTTAAATTTTTCTTGGTGTTCTTCTAAAGAATTTGCAAAAATAACTATGTCATCTAAATAGACAAATAATTCGGTACCAATAAGACCTGACAGACAAGAATTCATTAATCTTTGAAAACAACTTGGGGCATTTTTCAGTCCAAATGGCATGCGGTCAAATTCATAGTGACCGTAAGGTGTTGAAAAGGCAGTTTTGTGTGAATCTTTTGGATTCATTTTTATTTGATGAAAACCGGAAGCTAAGTCAAAAACGGAAAAATATTGGGCATTTCCAAGAGTTTCAAGTACCTCATTAATATTTGGCAATGGAAAAAAGTCAGTAATTGTTTTTTCATTTAATTTGCGAAAATCGAGTACCATCCGCCATTTTTTATTTCCTAAGGAGTCAGCTTTCTTTGGCACAATCCAAACTGGAGTATTATATGGGGATTGAGAAGGTTTAATAATTTTATTTTTTAAAAGTTCACTTGTTTGTTTTAAAAGTTCTTCTTTATGCACAGGTGGAAATCGATATTGACGTGTGAATACTGGTTCCTCGTCTTTAGTAGGAATATTGTGTTGGAGAACATTAGTAGATGTAAGGTATTCACCAGGTAAATGAAAAATTTCAGCGTATTCTGTTATTAATGTTTCTACGTGTTTTAATTCTTCTGGGTTTAAGTGATCTAATCGAAGTGAATCTAATATCTGTTCGATTCTTTCTTTACCTGTCAATGTATAAAATCCGAATTCTGAATTTTGTGAATACATGAAATTATCTAATATTTCTTCTGGTGTGCTATTTTCAATGTTTAATTTATTCTGTTTAGTTTCATTTGATTTTTCAAGATTTTGAAATATTTGACATTCTTCTAAAATTATTTTTGGGATTTTCAATTTTACAGAATTAGATAATGTGTTTGCTGCTTTGACATATGCTTTACCATTATTATTCGTGACTAAAGCGTTTCCTATGTAAATTCCTGGCTCGGTTATTAAAAAAGGGATGTAACCATCTTTTAAATCAGTATTTTTAACAAATAGAAATATGTCTGATATTGATCGAGGTGGTAAAATTATAAAATCGTTTGATGCAAAAGGGTAAATTTTATTTTTAACCTCTAAACATTTTTCTGCATAATTAATTTTGACATTGTTATCAGTAAAAAATTCTGAGCCTAAAACTCCATCTTCTTCAATAGGAACTTCGTTAGGTATAATATTAAAAATAGTTGGGTAATCAAAAATTTTTAATTTTATCTGACCGATTGTATAAACTGGATGTTGATTAATTCCTGTAAGTTGCAATTTTTTAAATGTATTAACTGTCATTGAGGAATCAAGCATTTTTTCTTTTAAAAGATTTATTCCTGCACCGGTATCAATCATTAAATGAAGCGGTTTTGAACAATTTTGAATAAAAATAGATTGTATAACACTACCTTTAGAACAATTAATTTGAATCACTTCTAAATCAGTAGATGCTTTTTTATTAGGAATTTTTATTCCACTACTACCTGTTCCAGCGCACCTGTTTTGGGAAGGTTTTACTCGTTTCCCTGATTCACTTGAGATTGTTGATTTTTGTAATACTGATTATTATATTCTCTGCGTCTACATTTATTGATATTGTGCCCTATTCTTTTACAATAATTACAAGTATTTAATTTTTTAATTGTTGAAAATTATTTTCATTTTGAAAATTATTTTGACTTTTAATTTGTTGAAAATTATTTTTGTTTTGAAATTGCTGGTTTCTAAAGTCATTTTGAGGTGAATTAGAAAAATGCGGGTGTTCATTGCGTTCCCATGGTCGTCTAACTGAAAGGGAGTTCCCTCTTCTTGTAAAATCGATTGGTTCTCTCCAGCCTTGAAGAGATACGCAGCGTTGAGTTTTACACTGCGTGTGGTATTGATTTTGTTCTGACCTACGACAACTCTGTCTAGTATGACCTTTAATTCCACAATTTTCACAAATTATTTTTTTTTCTGTAGCAAAAGTGATTTTACTTTGATTTTGTCTACAAAAATTTTCTTTTCTAAGATCTGCTATCACTTTTAATTTTCTTTCAGCTTCAAGAGCTCTATTTGTTGCTTCTTCTAAAATTAAACAATCTCCAACGCGAATTTCTAATTCTGGTGGTAATCCACGACGAAAACAAGAAATTACATCTTGTTATAAACTTTCAATTGTTTCTTTGTCTAAAATGCCTTTATTTTTTAATTTAAGTGCGTCATAAATTTGATCTGATAAATATTTTATTCTATTCGCGTAAGAAATAACAGATTCTGTTTCCCACATAAAAATATTGCCTAACTCTCCTTGCAATTGATAAAGACTTTTGCTCGGTGAATAGATTTTTTTCAAATGACTAACGAGGTCTGTGATTGTACTAAAACTATTCCCTGATATTAATTTTCTTGCTTCGCATATTAATTTTGACCGAATTAATTTCACTAAATTTTCTTCAACTTGAACTGATGCGGGTAACATTTGTATTGCTTCGTTACAACCATCTATAAAAACTGACAACGGAATATTTGATCCGTCAAAAATCGGAACTAATTCAAGTGCATCGCGAAGTGACACTTGTTGATTGGTCGGAAGGGACATATTTTCTTGTAGAAAATTTTGGAAAAAGTAGTAATTTTGATTTGTTTGTAGTTTTAGTGTAAAGTGTATTTTGTTACTCTTTTTACATAAATACTCAATTAATTAAACTTCTGGATGTACCTGTTTCTCTCTCTTTTTTTAGAAATGCATCAAGAATTTTAAAAATTATTTTTTATTTTTTTACAATACTAATATTAATATTAATCAAAAATTAATTATTCAGTTACTCAATCTTATTATTCAAAACGGTGGATGCACCAAAAATTAATTGTACAGTTACTTAATCTTCTTGTTCACAACGGCCGATGCACCAAAAATTAATGCTTATGTTACGTCTCAAAGTATTGAAACTAAACATAATCATAATTTACATATTTAATTCGGCCGGCATCGGTGATTCAACCTGATTTATTCACAGAGCCTAAAGCTCTGATTTTAAGGGACAGGTTTTAAGAAAGAGTAAATGGTTAATTTAAGTTAAATTACTAGAATATTTATTCGAATCCTTTACAATTAGAATCAGAGAGAAAGATAGATCCAGATGTCATCAAGGACACTGAAACAAAATTATCACTTGTAGAAGAAATCAAGAATTTAAATGGGGTCAAATTTTAGAATATTAGTTACTTACCTTTTAAAATTATTCTTATTATCGTAGACCCAAGATGTGAAAACCACCTTCTCAATGAAGTCGAAGAAATGACGTTGTCTAGCGGAAACAGAGAATGCAATATTTTCCCTTTGAATTGTTTTCGGGCCAGCAAAACGTACGGTCCGGAGTCCAGGTGTCGAATGTAAATTAGGTATGCACCCCTCAGCTTAGGAGTGACCAAATTATTTATATGAAGTCGATGTAGATATAATGCAGTCTTCAGAAATTTAGAAATGTGCCTCGAAGTAGAAATATTCTTCTTGAATGAATTTGACTTAGTTAACTTGGTCGCGGTTGTTTGACTTATACGAAGAAGACACATGGGGATAGAACACGACTTGTTAACTTGGTGGCGATTTTTAGACTGACGCAAAGAACGTAGATTTGATAAATCGAGGGTGACTTGTAGACTAGCGAAGTTGAAGGACTAGTTAAGTTGGCGGCGTTTCCTGGACTACCGAATTTGGCGAGGGTGGCACCTTTTATACCTTGGCTTCCAATGGAAAGAAATGATAATGCCACCCACTTTTATTACCTTTGGTCAATTTTAATTTATCGATTAAATTAGGCGCGCGTGTTTGACCCTTGTTTTAGACAGGTGAACCACCTGGTAGAAGGGCGACAATCGTAGATGACCATATATAGTAAAGGTCGTTCAGGTGTCTGACAATTGGATCGATTTGTTTGGGTTACAAGAAAAAAGGGAGGATTCACATTCCAGAATTACAAATATCAAAACAAATACGTCGCGATGACGTGACATTAAAATAGGGGTGGGTTTTGGGGGTGCGAACGATCATTCTAACCTTTTGGAAGATGCTTGGTATATTTTTAGGGAATTTTTAAAAATATTTTTAAATCAATTGCCGAACGCATTCTCTCAATTTTTGACTTTTATGTTTAAAATTAATATTATGTTAATTAGGGGTGGGTTTTAGGGGTGCTAGCGAGCATTGTATCCTTTTGGAAAATGCTGGATATATATTTCGGGAATTTTTAAAAATATTTTTAGATCAAGCGCCGAGCGCATTCTCTCAATTTTAGACTTTTATGTTTTAAATTAATATTAAGTTAAAATAGGGGTGGGTTTTGGGGGTGCGTGCGATCATTCTAACCTTTTGGAAAATGCTTAATATATTTTTAGAAAATTTTTAAAAAAAATTTTTAATCAATTGCCGAACGCATTCTCTGAATTTTGGACTTTAAAATAGTATTTTTAAGTATTTTAAATTAGCGGTGGGTTTTAGGGGTGCGAGCGAGCATTCTAACCTTTTGGAAAATGCTTGGTATATTTAAAGGGAATTTTTAAAAATATTTTTAAATCAATTGCCAAACGCATTCTCACAATTTTCGACTTTAAAATAGTATTTTTAAGTATTTTAAATTAGGGGTGGGTTTTAAGGGTGCGAGCGAGCATTCTAACCTTTTGGAAAATGCTGGGTATATTTTTAGGGAAATTTTTAAAATATTTTCAGATCAATCGCCGATCGCATTCTCTCAATTTTGGACTTTTATATAGTATTTTTAAGTATTTTAAATTAGGGGTGGGTTTTAGGGGTACGGGCGAGCATTTTAACCTTTTGAAAAATGCTTGGTATATTTTTAGAGAATTTTTAAAAATACTTTTAAATCAAAAGACGAACGCATTCTCTCAATTTTGGACTTTTATATAGTATTTTTAAGTATTTTAAATTAGGGGTGGGTTTTAGGGGTGCAAGCGAGCATTATAACCTTTTGGAAAATGCTTGGTATATTCTTAGGGAATTTTTAAAAATATTTTTAAATCAAAAGACGAACGCATTCTCACAATTTTGGACATTTATATAGTATTTTTAAGTATTTTAAATTAGGGGTGGGTTTTAGGCGTGCGAGCGAGCATTTTAACCTTTTGAAAAATGCTTGGTATATTTTTAGAGAATTTTTAAAAATATTTTCAGATCATTCGCCGAACGCATTCTCTCAATTTTAGACTTTTATGTTTTAATTTAATATTAAGTTAAAATAGGGGTGGGTTTTGGGGGTGCGAGCGATCATTCTAACCTTTTGGAAGATGCTTGGTATATTTTTAGGGAATTTTTAAAAATATTTTTAAATCAATTGCGAACGCATTCTCTCAATTTTTGACTTTTATGTTTAAAATTAATTTTATGTTAATAAGGGGTGGGTTTTAGGGGTGCTAGCGAGCATTGTATCCTTTTGGAAAATGCTGGATATATATTTCGGGAATTTTTAAAAATATTTTTAGATCAAGCGCCGAGCGCATTCTCTCAATTTTGGACTTTTATGTTTTAAATTAATATTAAGTTAAATTAGGGGTGGGTTTTGGGGGTGCGAGAGAGCATTCTAACCTTTTGGAAATTGCTTAATATATTTTTAGGGAATTTTTATAAATATTTTCAAATCAAAAGCGAACGCATTCTTTCAATTTTGGACTTTTATATAGTATATTAAGGTATTTTAAATTAAGGGTGGGTTTTGGGGGTGCGAGAGAGCATTATAACCTTTTGGAAATTGCTTAATATATTTTTAGGGAATTTTTATAAATATTTTTAAATCAATTGCCGAACGCATTCTCACAATTTTGGACATTTATATAGTATTTTTAAGTATTTTAAATTAGGGGTGGGTTTTAGGGGTGCAAGCGAGCATTATAACCTTTTGGAAAATGCTTGGTATATTCTTAGGGAATTTTCAAAAATATTTTTAAATCAAAAGACGAACGCATTCTCTCAATTTTGGACTTTTATATAGTATTTTTAAGTATTTTAAATTAGGGGTGGGTTTTAGGGGTGCAAGCGAGCATTATAACCTTTTGGAAAATGCTTGGTATATTCTTAGGAAATTTTCAAAAATATTTTCAAATCAAAAGACGAACGCATTCTCTCAATTTTGGTTTTTTATATAGTATTTTTAAGTATATTTAATTAGGGGTGGGTATTAGGGGTGCGAGCGAGCATTATAACCATTTGGAAAATGCTGGGTATATTTTTAGGGAATTTTTAAAAATATTTTTAGATCAATCGCCGAACGCATTCTCACAATTTTGGACTTTAAAATAGTATTTTTAAGTATTTTAAATTAGGGGTGGGTTTTAGGGGTGCAAGCGATCATTCAAACCTTTTGGAAATTGTTTGGCATATTTTTTGGGAATTTTTAAAAATATTTTTAAATTAAAAGACGAACGCATTCTCACAATTTTGGACTTTTATTAAGTATTATTACGTATTTTAAATTAAGTGTGGGTTTTAGGGGTGCGAGCGAGCATTTTAACCTTTTGGAAAATGCTAGGTATATTTTCAGTGAATTTTTAAAAATATTTTCAAATCAAAAGCGAACGCATTCTTTCAATTTTGGACTTTTATATAGTATATTTAAGTATTTTAAATTAAGGGTGGGTTTTGGGGGTGCGAGTGAGCATTATAACCTTTTGGAAAATGCTTGGTATATTCTTAGGGAATTTTCAAAAATATTTTTAAATCAAAAGACGAACGCATTCTCACAATTTTGGACATTTATATATTATTTTTAAGTATTTTAAATTAGGGGTGGGTTTTAGGGGTGCAAGCGAGCATTATAACCTTTTGGAAAATGCTTGGTATATTCTTAGGGAATTTTCAAAAATATTTTTAAATCAAAAGACGAACGCATTCTCTCAATTTTGGACTTTTATATAGTATTTTTAAGTATATTTAATTAGGGGTGGGTTTTGGGGGTGCGAGCGAGCATTATAACCTTTTGGAAAATGCTGGGTATATTTTTAGGGAATTTTTAAAAATATTTTTAGATCAATCGCCGAGCGCATTCTCTCAATTTTGGACTTTTATGTTTTAAATTAATATTAAGTTAAATTAGGGGTGGGTTTTGGGGGTGCGAGCGATTATTGTAATCTTTTGGAAAATGCTTGGTATATTTAAACGGAATTTTTAAAAATATTTTTAAATCAATTGCCAAACGCATTCTCACAATTTTGGACATTTATATAGTATTTTTAAGTATTTTAAATTAGGGGTAGGTTTTAGGGGTGCAAGCGAGCATTTTAACCTTTTGAAAAATGCTTGGTATATTTTTAGAGAATTTTTAAAAATACTTTTATATCAAAAGACGAACGCATTCTCACAATTTTGGACATTTATATAGTATTTTTAAGTATTTTAAATTAGGGGTGGGTTTTGGGGGTGCGAGAGAGCATTCTAACCTTTTGGAAATTGCTTAATATATTTTTAGGGAATTTTTATAAATATTTTCAAATCAAAAGCGAACGCATTCTTTCAATTTTGGACTTTTATATAGTATATTAAGGTATTTTAAATTAAGGGTGGGTTTTGGGGGTGCGAGAGAGCATTATAACCTTTTGGAAATTGCTTAATATATTTTTAGGGAATTTTTATAAATATTTTTAAATCAATTGCCGAACGCATTCTCACAATTTTGGACATTTATATAGTATTTTTAAGTATTTTAAATTAGGGGTGGGTTTTAGGGGTGCAAGCGAGCATTATAACCTTTTGGAAAATGCTTGGTATATTCTTAGGGAATTTTCAAAAATATTTTTAAATCAAAAGACGAACGCATTCTCTCAATTTTGGACTTTTATATAGTATTTTTAAGTATTTTAAATTAGGGGTGGGTTTTAGGGGTGCAAGCGAGCATTATAACCTTTTGGAAAATGCTTGGTATATTCTTAGGAAATTTTCAAAAATATTTTCAAATCAAAAGACGAACGCATTCTCTCAATTTTGGACTTTTATATAGTATTTTTAAGTGTATTTAATTAGGGGTGGGTATTAGGGGTGCGAGCGAGCATTATAACCATTTGGAAAATGCTGGGTATATTTTTAGGGAATTTTTAAAAATATTTTTAGATCAATCGCCGAACGCATTCTCACAATTTTGGACTTTAAAATAGTATTTTTAAGTATTTTAAATTAGGGGTGGGTTTTAGGGGTGCAAGCGATCATTCAAACCTTTTGGAAATTGTTTGGCATATTTTTTGGGAATTTTTAAAAATATTTTTAAATTAAAAGACGAACGCATTCTCACAATTTTGGACTTTTATTAAGTATTATTACGTATTTTAAATTAAGTGTGGGTTTTAGGGGTGCGAGCGAGCATTCTAACCTTTTGGAAAATGCTAGGTATATTTTCAGTGAATTTTTAAAAATATTTTCAAATCAAAAGCGAACGCATTCTTTCAATTTTGGACTTTTATATAGTATATTTAAGTATTTTAAATTAAGGGTGGGTTTTGGGGGTGCGAGAGAGCATTATAACCTTTTGGAAAATGCTTGGTATATTCTTAGGGAATTTTCAAAAATATTTTTAAATCAAAAGACGAACGCATTCTCACAATTTTGGACATTTATATAGTATTTTTAAGTATTTTAAATTAGGGGTGGGTTTTAGGGGTGCAAGCGAGCATTATAACCTTTTGGAAAATGCTTGGTATATTCTTAGGGAATTTTCAAAAATATTTTTAAATCAAAAGACGAACGCATTCTCTCAATTTTGGACTTTTATATAGTATTTTTAAGTATATTTAATTAGGGGTGGGTTTTGGGGGTGCGAGCGAGCATTACAACCTTTTGGAAAATGCTGGGTATATTTTTAGGGAATTTTTAAAAATATTTTTAGATCAATCGCCGAGCGCATTCTCTCAATTTTGGACTTTTATGTTTTAAATTAATATTAAGTTAAATTAGGGGTGGGTTTTGGGGGTGCGAGCGATTATTGTAATCTTTTGGAAAATGCTTGGTATATTTAAACGGAATTTTTAAAAATATTTTTAAATCAATTGCCAAACGCATTCTCACAATTTTGGACATTTATATAGTATTTTTAAGTATTTTAAATTAGGGGTGGGTTTTAGGGGTGCAAGCGAGCATTATAACCTTTTGGAAAATGCTTGGTATATTCTTAGGGAATTTTCAAAAATATTTTTAAATCAAAAGACGAACGCATTCTCTCAATTTTGGACTTTTATATAGTATTTTTAAGTATATTTAATTAGGGGTGGGTTTTGGGGGTGCGAGCGAGCATTATAACCTTTTGGAAAATGCTGGGTATATTTTTAGGGAATTTTTAAAAATATTTTTAGATCAATCGCCGAGCGCATTCTCTCAATTTTGGACTTTTATGTTTTAAATTAATATTAAGTTAAATTAGGGGTGGGTTTTGGGGGTGCGAGCGATTATTGTAATCTTTTGGAAAATGCTTGGTATATTTAAACGGAATTTTTAAAAATATTTTTAAATCAATTGCCAAACGCATTCTCACAATTTTTGACATTTATATAGTATTTTTAAGTATTTTAAATTAGGGGTAGGTTTTAGGGGTGCAAGCGAGCATTTTAACCTTTTGAAAAATGCTTGGTATATTTTTAGAGAATTTTTAAAAATACTTTTATATCAAAAGACGAACGCATTCTCACAATTTTGGACATTTATATAGTATTTTTAAGTATTTTAAATTAGGGGTGGGTTTGAGAGGTGCGAGCGAGCATTATAACCTTTTGGAAAATGCTTAGTATATTTTTAGAGAATTTTTAAAAATTCTTTAAAATCAAAAGACGAACGCATTCTCTCAATTTTGGACTTTTATGTAGTATTTTTAAGTATTTTAAATTAGGGGTGGGTTTTAGGGGTGCAAGCGATCATTCTAACCTTTTGGAAATTGCTTGGCATATTTTTAGGGAATTTTTAAAAATATTTTTAAATCAAAAGACGAACGAATTCTCACAATTTTGGACTTTTATTAAGTATTATTACGTATTTTAAATTAGGGGTGGGTTTTAAGGGTGCGAGCGAGCATTCTAACCTTTTGGAAAATGCTGGGTATATTTTTAGGGAAATTTTTAAAATATTTTCAGATCAATCGCCGATCGCATTCTCTCAAATTTGGACTTTTATGTTTTAAATTAATATTAAGTTGAATT